>JADMNL010000025.1:139165000-140365000 GCA_016271365.2 Neoceratodus forsteri
GCTTGAAGCTCACCCCAGTGTGACAAATGCCACTGTAAAGTAAAAACCGTCCAGCGTTGTCTTTTTTATTTTTTTTTTGTACATGAAAAGAAGAAAACGGTCCCTCGCGGTCTCCGGGGCCCCACTCCCAGAACCCGCACCCACCCTGTGCGCACCCTGCCTCCCCACACACCCCCTCACCCCATACTTACCTCTGGAGTCTGGTGCGATGATCTTTGGTAGACCGGGAACACGTCTGCACTCTTCAAAGCCGACCGCGAACTGAGGAAATGCCAGTAAGCTGTATAATGGGATAGAGAGGGTTTTTATAACTTTGGTGCATATCTTGGGCATTTTTTGGAATTCTGGCACCAAATTTTCAACATGGGGTTTTTGGGACCCCTTCTCATGAATTCTGCCACTGTCATGCCGTTAATCAGGCCTGAAGGGTGATTTCACGGTCACTGCGTGGAATCACCTTTTGGGACTGATTACCAAAACAACAGTGCCAGTGTTCATGAGGTGGGCTCTCAAAAGCCTATGTTGCAAATTTGGTGAAAAATTCTCAAAATGACTGGTTCTAAGTCATATGCATGCAGTTCCTTCGCAGATTTGTAACATTTTGCACTCCAGATTTTCAACATTGCCATGTTATCACACCTACTTATGAGCACTACAGCTGTCATTTTTCACATCTTACCCAAAATGTGTTTCCACGCATGTAGCACATAATGGTGCAGTCGGTGTGCGAAATCAATGTTTGGGACAGATTAAGAAAATCACAGTGACACTGTTCATAAGCAGAGGTCTTAAAATGGCTATGTTGAAAATTTGGTGAAAACATTCCTAAAAATCACTGTGTTATAAGTGTGCTTTACGCAGTTCCTACGCACACTCATAAGTTCGCGAATTTGTAACATTTGCACTCCAGATTTTCAACATTGCCATTTTATCACACCTACTTATGAGCAGTACAGCTGTCATTTTTCACATCTCACCCAAAATGTGTTTCCAGTCAATGTGTGAAATCAATGTTTGGAACAGATTAAGAAAATCACAGTGACACTGTTCATGAGCACTGGTCTTAAAATGGCTATGTTGAAAATTTGGTGAACAAATTCCTAAAAATCACTGTGTTACGAGCGTGCATTGCGCAGTTCCTATGCATGCTCGTACCTTCGCACATTTGCAATATTCTCACTCCACATTGTCAACATTGCCATTTTTCCGCACCTCCTTATGAACAGTGCACCTATCATTTTTCACATCCTGGCTGAAATGTGTTTTCGCTCTTCCAGCACAGAATGGGGCAGTCGCTGTGGGAAATTGGGTCGCACCTGAAAATAGGCACTTGGCTGTCTAGTGTGCTTACCCGGTTAACAAAAGCAAATAAATAAATAAATAAATCCCTGTTTGGGACACATTACAAAAATCACAGTGACACTGTTCTTGACCACAGGTCGTTAAATGCCTATGTTGAAAATCTGGTGATGAAACTCCATAAAATGACTGTGTTACGTGCATGCGTTGCACAGTTTCCACGCATGCTCTGAAGTGCAAGCATTTTTAATATTCCCACTACACATTTTCAACATTGCCATCTCTTCATACCTTCCTATGGATGGTACAGCTGTCATTCTTCACATCATGCCGATCTGTGTTTTCGTACATGTGGTGCAGAATGCCACTGTCAGTGTTGGAAGTCAGTTTTCAGAACACATTGACAAAATTACACTGCCACTGTTCGTGAGAAGAGGTCCCAAATGCTTTCATGAGATGAGGTCACAAAAAGGCCATGTTCAAAATTTTTACTGTGAATACCAACAAAATGCCCGAGGAATTACGGTTTCTAACCATAACGTCCTACCCTGTACAGACAGACAGGCATCAGGGTGTGCCTTTGGATTGACAACTGTACTGCTCATGCCATCCCACCCCACCCTCCAGCCACTGACAGGCATCGAGGTGTACCTTGGACTCTTCATCCCAAGACTTCACCCCATTCTCCTATGCTGCACCCATTTCAACGTATGTCCTTATGGAATGGCGTGACTGTAAAGCCAAACACCCTAAGGCACAGTTCAGCACGTGTCGGTGTCTGCAGAATAGGGTGAGGTGACATGGCCTGACCGTCATGGGTGACGACCCAAAAACTTACCCCAAATCCTGTCCATCTCTACAGGATGGAGGTAGGGTTTATGTGAAGTTCAGTACTTCACTGCCATTCCTATTCTGCATCTGTCTAACTCCTGCATTTCTAATGCTAATACCAGCAAGCAAACATTCGGCATTAACAAGTGCTTGTTCACATCCTGGCCAAAATGTGTTTTCGTGCTTCCGGTGTAGAATACCACAGTTGCTGTCGGAAATCAGTGTTTGGGACAGATTAGGATTGAGCGAGTGGGGGGAGGGCGACGTGACCGAGCTCAACCGAGCACTGTCGGGACTGCTGTGGATTTCTTTGTGGGAAGGAAAAGGTGCCAACGCAGGCAGCAGCTCAGTGCAAAAGGGCAGCCTGCAGCGCCAGGAGACACAGAACGAGAGAGTGAGGAAGGGGGAGTGAGTGAGCTCAACTGAGCTCTGTTGGGACTGCTGCAGATTTCTTTGTGGGCAGAAAAAGGCAGCAATGCATGCAGGGGCCTAGTACAAAAGGGCAACCTGCAGCAGTGGGAGAAACAGAATGAGCAACTGAGAGAGGGGGAGTGAGCGAGCTGAACGGAGCTCTATTGTGACTGCTGCGGATTTCATTGTGGGCAGAAAAGGGCGGCAATGCAGGCAGGAGCCCTGTACAAAAGGGCAGCCTGCAGCGCAGGCAGAAATGGAATGAGCGAGTGAGAGAGGGGGAGTGAGTGAGGTCAACGGAGCTCTGTCAGGACTGCTGCAGATTTCTTTGTGGGCAGAAAAAGGTGCCAACAGAGACAGGAGCCCAGTACAAAAGGGCAGCCTGCAGTGCCAGGAGAAACAGAATGAGCAAGTGAGACAGGGGGAGTAAGCAACCTCAACGGAACTCTGTCGGGACTGCTGCAGATTTCTTTGTGGACAGAAAAAGGTGCCAACAGAGGCAGGAGCCCAGTACTAAAGGGCAGCCTGCAGTGTCAGGAGAAACAGAATGAGCGAGTGAGATAGGGGGAGTGAGAGACCAACGGAGCTCTCATCGTGACTGCTGCAGATTTCTTTGTGGGCAGAAAAAGGCGGCAACACAGGCAGGAGCCCAGTCCAAAAGGCCAGCCTGCAGCACCGGCAGTAACGGAACAAGCGAGTGGGGGGGGAGCGAGCGAGCTCAGCGGAGCTGTGTCGGGACTGCTGTAGATTTCTTTGTGGGCAGAAAAAGCCGCCAATGCAGGCAGGAGCCCAGTACAAAAGGGCAGTCTGCAGCAGCGGGAGATACAGAATGAGCAGGTGAGCGAGGGGGAGTGAGTGAGCTCAACGGAGCTCTGTTGGGACTGCTGCGGATTGCTTTGTGGGCAGAAAAAGGCAGCAATGCACACAGGGACCCAGTACAAAATGGCAGCCTGCAGCAGCAGGAGAAACAGAATGAATGAGTGAGAGAGGGGGAGTGAGTGAGCTCAACGGAGCTCTATCGTGACTGCTGCAGATTTCTTTGTGGGCAGAAGAAGGTGACAACACAGGCAGGAGCCCAGTACAAAATGGCAGCCTGCAGCACCGGAAGAAACAGAATGAGTGAGTGAGACAGGGGGTGTGAGCGACCTCAATGGAGCTGTATTTTGACTGCTGCGGATTTCTTTGTGGGCAGAAAAAGGCGGCAATGCAGGCAGGAGCCCAGTACAAAAGGCCAGCCTGCAGCACTGGCAGAAACGGAATGAGCGAGTGACAGAGAGGGAGTGAGCAAGCTCAACTGACCTGTGTCAGGACTACTGCAGATTTCTTTGTGGGCAGAAAATGCCACCAACAGAGGCAGGAGCCCAGTACAAAAGGGCAGCCTGCAGCGCCAGGAGAAACAGAATGAGCAAGTGAGAAAGGGGGAGTGAGCCACCTCAACGGAGCTCTGTAGGTACAGCTGCAGATTTCTTTGTGGACAGAAAAGGGTGCCAATACAGGCAGGTGCCCAGTACAAAACAGCAGCCTGCAGCACCGGGAGAAACAGAATGAGTGAGTGACAGAGGGGCAGAGAGCAAGCTCAACGGACCAACGCAATCAACATTCGGCATTGACAAATGCTTGTTTGACATTGTGCTGATGGTTCCCCCAGTGCATTATTCAATTCTTCCCCTTATGTTGGTGGTCTGTATATCACCCCAGTATGAATAGTGGCTCTGGCTCCTATCTCCAGGGTGGCCTACAGCACCTCCAACCCATCCTTTACCCCTAGGTTCTGTTGCATTCCTGTTACTCTGAGGCCCTCCCTCACACACACAACACAACCCCTCCACCCTTCCTCCCCTCTCTATCCTTCCTGAACTGAGTGTAGCCCAGTATGGCCATGTCCCAGTCGTGGCTCCCTGCACACCCCAACTCAGTAATGGCCACGTGATCTAGGGCTGCCTCCACCATAATGGTCCCCAGGTCTGGCATTTTATTTCCAAGATTCCTTGCGCTGGCACCCATGGCCAGACAACAAATGCCCACCTATTAAAAGTGCCAGTCTAGCCTGCCCCATCACTAGGATCTTGGTGCCCAGCCAGCTCTCTAATTGGCTAAACCCCCTGGTTTTCCATTTCAAATGTGCGCCATTTTTTTGAGTCGCTTAGCGAGTCATACTGCCATCCCTAATGCTCCCTTCTTTATTGCCAGAACACCCTCAATGAAAGAAGCACCCCAATCCCAGAACTATTCCCCCAATTCATTATTCTCCCTTCTCTACATCATACCCAATGGGATTACCTCTAAAGCAGTAGGTAAGGCTAGGGGGGTGTTAGGGTGTATTAGTAGGGGTATCACAAGTCGTAAGAGGGAGGTAATAATCCCTCTTTACAAGACACTGGTTAGGCCCCACCTGGAGTACTGCGTGCAGTATTGGAGGCCACACCTTGACAAGGACATTAACCAAATTGAGGCAGTCCAGAGAAGGGCAACCAAAATGGTGCAGGGACTGCATCAGAAGACATATGAGGACAGATTAACAGAGCTCAATATGTATACCCTTGAGCAAAGGAGGGAGAGAGGTGATATGATCGAGGCATTCAAACACCTTAAGGGCATTAACAAGGTGAAAGAGTCTAACATGTTTAAATATAAGAAAAATAGCAGGACAGGAGGACACAGCATGAGATTAGAGGGGGGTCGATTAAGGGGGAATGTGAGGAAGTTCTTTTTCACAGAGAGGGTGGTGGATGCATGGAATGGCTTACAACAAGAAGTGGTGGCTATGAATACAGTGCAGGGCTTCAAACAGGCATGGGATAGGCATAAGGGAGCAATACAAATGACTATAAATAGATAGGCCACTGACAGAGCAAAGGCCAATGGCACATTTATAAGGTAGAAAAAGAAATGGGCAGATTGGATGGGCCTTGCGGTCCTTATCTGCCATCAACTTCTATGTTTCTATGTTTCTATGTTATTCATCCTTCTGTTGCCGTCCCACACACAGCACGAACGCAACTATGACCTCTGACCCCAAACAGCTTCGCAGCTCACCCTGCCTCCAACACAAAACAAATAACTGTCCATTTCTTTTTTCACTCTCTAACCCAATACCTTAATCTCCTCTCTTCTCATGTACTACTCCGACACGTTTTGCACCGCAATTCTGCCACTGCTGCTGGGCTCCCACTTCATGAACAACAAACTGATCTCCTGCCCAGCGTGCTACCGATTTCCTGCTCAGCGCCACTGAAAATCACAGTATGTAGCGATCCTGTCTCCCTTTACATCCCTTCTTACTGAACTTCCAAGTGTACCATGCCACATAATGGCTCATCTCAAGTAAGAAACCTTTTTTTCTACAAAATAAAAGCCGTGTGTGTTTTGGGAACGGGGGGCACTGAGGGCTAACCAGAGAATCACCTTACACATTACACACAACTATGAGACAAGTGGAAGAACTATTTTTTACAAACTAAATAAAACACTAAATATATTCAACATTTGTACATGACGTGTTATATTTTAAACATATTAAAAAGTGCCCATTTCTAAAGCATAATAATACCCTCCAGGGTAGGCAGTATTAGGCCCTTCCAGGAGCTATAAGACCCTCCACCTGTGGTGTCAGGCCTCATTACGCCCCTGGGCGGGCGGGTATAGCCCAACACCGCCCACCCTGTTGGGTATTATTGCTTGTTTAATGCTTCCTTGAGCAGTTTAATGAGGAATGCAGCTGCCTTTTTTAGTTTTACTTTCTCATTATGCTACAAAGGCCACACTCTCCAACTGGGCTTTTTGACCCCTCTCAGGTCACATGTGTGCCCCATCTCAGCACCACACCACTCTGTTCTCCCAGGTTGCTTAAGTCCCCCCCCCCTTTGAAATCTCTGTCAATTAATGTTGACAAACGCTTTAGCAAAACAATTCAACATTATACAGTTTTCAGCCGAACAGAAATATCACTGAACTGGGGTTTATTTCATCTCACTAGCTCATGTCCCACTGGAAACAAGTCTGTAATGTTCGATTATATCTTTAAGTGGATTCCCCAACTTTTTGTCAATCACAATCTGAAACATGGGAAAGACTCTGTTTCATAAGGGGATGCATACTTCACATGTAACATATAAGCCCACAACCTTTAATAAGAATTTAGCAGTTTGTTTTCTGCCCCTTGAGGCTGACACTTTGAAAAAATAATTTTAATTCTTTATTGCTAATAAGCATTTTTCTTTTCTCCCGTGGTATTTTCAAGAAACTGATAAACAAATACACACTAATCACAGTAGTGGTGGCAATAATTTGTTAGCTGAATATGAGATCAGGCAGATGCAAAACAATGATCTGATTAGAGCTAAGATTGCACTGGCAGGAAAGGTAAAGGATGCTCATATTTCAGAAACTAACTAGTAGTACTATATGACTTTGTTCTTGTATTTTCGGGAGGGAAGAAACATGTCCAGGCTATGTTGCTGCTTACCCCATGACAGGGCCTTTAGGATAGAAACAGAGACCTAGCATACTGGCTAGCTTATTAACTTGCTTGCGGAAGGCTTCAGCAAGACAGCAAGCAAGTTAGCAAGTTAGTCATTAGGCTAGGTCTCTGTTCCCATCCTGAAGCTATCTAGGCTGCCCCCCCGTGCATCATACATTGCAGAGCTGCCAGAGACAGTTCACTCCCATGCCCATCATAGCAGTCACACACTGCACTGCTGCAGAGACAGACCACCAAGTCCACTTGAGTCACTGGACTCAACATCCCTCCCATCCATCCCCACAGAGGCAACTTCGGCATCTCTCCTGTCCATCACCACAGAGGCAACTTCAGTGTCCCTCCTATACTTCCCCACAGAGGCAACTTCAGCATCCCTCCCGTTCATTCCCACAGTGGCAACCATCAGCATCCCTCCCATCCATCCCCACAGAGACAACATCAGCATCCCTCCCATCCATCCCCACAGAGGCAACATCAGCATCCCTACTGTCAAGCCCCTCACAGGCAACATCAGCATCCCTCCCATCCACCCTCACAGAGGCAACCATCAGCATCCTCCCATCCATCCCCACAGAGGCAACATCAGCATCCCTCCAATCAATCCTCACAGAGGCAACATCAGCATCCCTCCCATCAAGCCCCTCATAGTCAACATCAGCATCCCTCCCATCCATCCTCACAGAGGCAGCATCAGCATCCCTCCCATCTATCCCCACAGAGGCAACCATCAGCATCCTCCCATCCATCCCCACAGAGGCAACCATCAGCATCCCTCCCATCCATCCCCACAGAGACAACATCAGCATCCCTCCCATCCATCCTCACAGAGGCAACATCAGCATCCCTCCCATCCATCCCCAAAGAGACAACATCATCATCCCTCCCATCCATCCCCACAGAGGCAACATCAGCATCCCTTCTTCTATTTGCTGTACACATGACATCTTTAAGCTGATCAGTCCCTCATGACATAACACCATGGCTGCTTTCTACACCGGATCTGACTGTAATGTATTATATGTGTTACTATTGTGCAAGCACTGCGGATCATGTATATCTAATTTTGCTTAAAGAACTAATTAAAAAAGAGTTAAAAAAAAGAGAATCAGTACTGGAGAAAGGACAGGAGACTCACAGTTCTGGAGACTGAAGCCCCTTTTTTTACCCTCAGGTCAGGGCATGGTCAGCAGGTATAGTGTAGATTGCCCAAAACTGTGTCAGAATTAGTGCTGGTGAAAACTGGAAGCATGGCAGTACTGGAGACCAAACCCTCTCTTTACCCTCAGGTCAAGACAGTGTGGGGAGATACAGTGCAGGCCCCCACAGACTGTAATATAATTAGTGCTAATGAAAGGTGGAAGACTGACAGCACTGGAGACTGAATCCCTCTCTTTGTCCATCCGTCAGGAAGAGTGTTGGTGGGTTTGTTGCTGGGTTGCTCCCCAAACTAAGATAGAAAAGGAGAGGGCCTGACAGCACTAGAGACTGGAACCATCTCTGTACCCAAGGTCAGGGACAGTTCAAGAAAGTACAATACATGCTCCCCAAACAGTGATGGAATTAGTGTTGGTGAAAAGTGAGGGACTGACAGCACTGAAAATGGAATACAATGAATATAGCATAATGCAGTGGGCTGATGAGGCATCCAGCATGATGCAGTAGCCACATTGAAGGGTACTGGTTCGAAAAAGTGTTTCACTTCAGTCAGTGCCAAACATGGACAGTGCTTGCAGTAAACACATGCATGTGGCTAGCAATGTTCAAAACAAAATGACTTTAACTGTAATGCTTCTGTGCACAAAATATTAGCACAGAATCCCACAGTTCAGGCTGTCAGTTCTGACATCTGTGTGCCCAATGCCTGGGACAGTGCCGCACTGGACATTGGACAAGGCTTCCCATTACCCCATGAATAAGTCTTGCTCACTCCTCCTCCTCCTCTAGAGTCCACTCTCTTCTGGATCTCCCCTTTCAAGCAAGCTCCTGGTCCCAATGCCTGCTGCAACACTGCTGCTCAGCCCGCCTTTTCAATTGTTTCTTCTTTTTCCTCCTAAATATACCCTTTCCGCTGTCCTGCTGATGCAGACTAGTGTATGTCTAGCTGTTTTTTTTTTTGTTGTTGTTATAAAGGTGTTTATCCTCCTGGACTGACTGGGCAGCTGTCCAGCCCTGTCCCTGGATGCCATGCTATCTCGCTCTCTTTCCGATGGGGGGTATTTCCCCCATGGTGGAGTCAGAGATAGAAGGACTGTTCACCCACCCAGACATCTGTCTGCTCCCCAATATCATCAGCGCTACTACCAGGCCTCCGCCAAGCAGAGAAGAGGAACTAAACCTGCCAAAGAGAGGAGAGCTGCCTGTTGGCTGCTCACTCTGTTTCCCAGCCATCCTCCTCTGCCAGCTCCAGACAATCCACGCTCATTCCTGAACTCGGGTTGCTGATGTGGTATGAGGTAAAGCACTTTACAATGCCTCAGCCTTCTGCACCATTGAGCTATGTAGGTCAAACTTTTAAAGATTTTCTTCTTTGTTTTGAAGAATTTCCTAGTTAGTCTAACTAGAAGTGAATCACAGTGTTGCCTAAGCCACCTAACAGCCCAACGACGTGCATGCGAGTGAGGTTTCATGCTGGCTTACATGGTCGAACTGAATCAGGCTCTAAAATGAGACCGTGACACTGAGGCCTAGTAAACCATTTTGGGTGTGAACTGCAGTTTGTGGTTCTACTGGCTCGCCTGGTCCACACCATTCGGTCCAGGCAAACCAGTCAAACCAAAGTCTGCCAATTTCTCCTAAAAGTTTGCCACGGTCCAAAAGAATTAAACACTTAAAGTTCGAATACTCAGAGGAGGAGGCAAATGATACAAAGTGATGAACGGCCTTTGGAACTGGTTCACATGTGAAGCCATGCTGCTGTGTGTTGGGGGGGTCCGGATTCATATATGGGGGCCACTGAATGGTGTCATGTACAGTGTAAAATAAATGTGGGCTTGCATTTCTCACCTGTGTGTCCCTGTTTCATTTGTGTGTGGTCGTCCCTTGGCCTGTGTGACTCGGTACTGGAACAGGGGGGTCCACTATGGCCATGCCAATACCACAATCATTTGTGCCCCTATCTGTCATTGCACTCATGATAATAAATTGCTAGGGGAGACTTTGCCCCTTATATCATTGGCCCTGCCACTATCCTGCCAGTTCCAGCACCAATGTCTGTGTGTGTGTGTGTGTGTGTGTGTGTGTTTTACTGTCCATATGCATGGGGGGGCCTATCAGCTCTCTCACATGGCTCAGGATGTTTGGCAGCAGCAAGTGGTGCACATGTGCATCAGCATGTGTGTTGCACTGTCTGTGATGCAATGGCACTATGCCTGGGTGTCTGCCCACACCACGCATACATGGTGTGGTGTGTGATCCTATGTCAACAGGTGGGCCATTGTCACTGAGGGCCATCTAGCACCTTCCATTACCATGTTGCAGATGTGCAAGTGTGGGGAATACACATCCATGTGGGGCGCGGCGGACCATGTTCGGTGGTGGCACATAGGCTGTGCCACCAGCTCATGTGCCTGCCACTCCCATGGGCCATGCCACCGTGCCAGCCATGTCTGCCCATAGGTCTCACCTGCTGCACTGTCCATGCTCGGTGCTGTGTCAATGTGGCCAGTTGCTGTTGTCATGCCTGTGCAGTGCTGTGACCCATGTCTGCCAATGTGCTTCATGCACAGCTACATAATGGCTGCCTCTGTAGGGCATTTTGACATGCCTGCTTCCACACACATGTTGCCAATGTATCGGCCGTTGTGCATGTACATGCCTAGGGTGCATGAGGCTAGCTGGGCAGGACCACCTCTTCAAGTGTACGGTGCTTGCATACTATGTTGGTCTATCAGTGCCACCCACATGTGGTGTTATGCACCTATTATGACTGCCACACATACATTGGTCACATTGCGCAAGTAACTGCCAGTGCCTGATGGGGATTGTGCGGCATGTACCTATGAGAATACTCAGGATAGGCCGCTTTATAGGGGCTGTATGTCAAAGACCTGGTGAAAACCAGACCACTAGACATGGACTGAGCCATATCAATATAAACTGGACTGTCCTCTAGCCAGACCAGCCAGACTGGGTACAAATTGCATGAATTTTGCCAGTATGACTTTTTCTGGTCTAGTCTGGTCTGGTTCTGACAGTCTGGTTTTCACCCATTCCCAGCACTGGGTGAAAAACAGACCACTGGAACCGGACTGGACTAGATGGGTAATAGCCAGACTGGACAGACTGGCAAAATCCATGCAACTTGTGCCTGGTCCAATGGGACCTGTCATTCTGGCTTTACTGATCTGTTCTGGTCTGGATCTTGCTGTCTGGTTTTCACCTAAACCTGTATTACATGTATGTACCCTCCTTAACATGTGCAAGTGCTTGTAATGTAAAATAATTAAATGAAAAGGTAGTCACTGTCACCAGCAGTGCTCTTTGCCTATTAGTAGCCATGAAGCCCCTTCCCTTCTTTGCATAATCTTAAGGGTTTTGCTGCAGTAGTCACTCAGTGGCTCTGCAAAACACAGAAGAGACACTGTAGCAGTAAAGTAAATATCTAAATAATGGCTGTAAAAAACAGTTTGAATAATATATAATGTATGCCCTCGGGCAAGCAGCTCCTTGGAATGAGTTGTCTGATCTGAGGACATGATGGTGTCAGCAGTTCTTTAATAGTTATAATAACAGTAATAATTCTGAAGCATAATAAGATGAAATACCATCATTTCAACAGTACCAACCTCACCTTTACAAACATGCTGGGATCGCAGAATGTCAGTAATGGTATGCCAACATGCCACTTTTAGACAGAAAAACCCTCCCTTCCATTTTCTGGCACATGGGGATGTCAGCAAAGCTCCAAACCCTTCTTCAATTTTGCTGGTGGTGACCCTCCCCCTCTCAGCTCTCTACTGTGATTGCACCCCACAGAACAGTTCTGCTGCTGCTGGCCTGCCTTTGCTTGCTGGCTGATTCTCTCCTCCTCTGCTGCTCCTCGAGTTTATCTGCTCTGTGCTCTGTGCTGCCGCTGGCCACCCAGACCGAAGGACCCACCCCACCTGGCCATTTGTAGGCCTGCTGCCTGCCCAAAACTCCCTAACCCCACCCGGAGTACTCAGGTTGCCTACTCGCTCATGTGGTGTTGTCCTGGACTCCTGACCAACTTACAACTCCCGCTGTACCACCACCGGTCTTCTTTGGCTGTTCTCTCCGGCTAGCTCCTCTCTCTTCTTGCTGGACACCTGGACCGTCACCGCTCTCTTCTTCTAGACCAGCCACCGCTCACTCTCTCCCACCGGCCACACACAATGGAAACCATCACTGATTCACCCCATCAAATACACCGACACAGAATTGCCCTGACGCATGCACGCATATCACGCCCAATACAAGCCCTCTCCCTTGCCAATCACAATGCGGCAAGTTAAACAAGCACCTGTCAATGCCAAATGTTGATTGCATTGGTGCGTTAAGCTTGCTCAGTTCCCCTCTGTCACTCACGCATTCTGATTCTCCCAGTGCTGCAGGCTGCTGTTTTGTACTGGGCTCCTGCCTGCATTGGCACCTTTTTCTGCCCACAAAGAAATCCACAGCTGTCCCGACAGAGCTCCATTGAGGTCGCTCACTCCCCCTCTCTCACTTGCTCATTCTGTTTCTCCTGGTGCTGCAGGCTGCCCTTTTGTACTGGGCTTCTGCCTCTGTTGGCACCTTTTTCTGCCCACAAAGAAATCCGCTGCAGTCACGATAGAGCTCTGTTGAGCTCGCTCACTCCCCCCTCTCACACGCTTGTTTTGTTTCTCCCGCCGCTGCAGGCTGCCCTTTTGTACTGAGCCGCTGCATGCATTGCTGCCTTTTTCTGCCCAGAAAGAAATCCGCAGCAGTCTCAACAGAGCTTCATTGAGCTCACTCACTCCTCCCCTTCCTCACTCGCTCGTTCTGTGTCTCCCAGCGCTGCAGGCGTGCCTTTTGTATGGGGCTCCAGCCTGTGTTGCTGCCTTTTCCTGCCCAAAAAGAAATCCACAGCAGTCCCGACAGACCTCAGTTGAGCTCGTTCACTCCCCTCTCTCACTCGCTTGATCCTAATCTGTCCCAAACACTGATTTCTGACAGCAACTGCGGTATTCTGCGCCGGAAGCACGAAAACACATTTTGGCCAGGATGCGAAAAATGACAGCTGTACTGTTCATAAGGAGGTGTGAAAAAATGCCAGTGTTGAAAATCTGGCGTGAAAATATTACTAATTTGCGAAATTACAAGGATGCGTAGAAACTGCACAACACACGCTCGTAACACAGTCATTTTATGGAGTTTCATCACAAAATTTTCAACATAGGCATTTTAGGACCTCTGCTCATGAACAGTGTCAGTGTGATTTTCTTAATGTGTCCCGAACACTGATTTCCCACAGCAACCACGCTATTGCGTGCTGGAAGAGCGAAAACACATTTCACCAGGATGTGGAAAATGACAGCTGCACTGTTCATAAGGAGGTGTGGAAAAATGACAATGTTGAAAACCTGGAGTGAAAATATTGCAAAGTTGCGAAGGTATGAGCGTGCGTGGAAACTGCACAACGCACGCACGTAACACACTCATTTTACGCACTTTCATCACCAAATTTTCAACATAGGCATTTTAGGACCTCTGCTAATGAACAGTGCCACTGTCATTTTCATAATGTGTCCCGAACACAGATTTCCCACAGCGACCACACTATTCTGCGCCGGAACTGCGAAAACACATTTCGACCAGGATGTGAAAAATGACAGCTGTACTGTTCACAAGGAGGTGCAGAACAATGGCAATGTTGAAAATCTGGAGTGAAAATATTGCAAATTCGCGAAGTTACTGACGTGTGTAGCAACTGCGCAATGCACACTCATTAAACAGTCTTTTCTTGGATTTTCCCCACAAATTTGCAACATAGACTTTTTGAGAGCCCACCTCATGAACACTGGCATTGTCGTTTCGGTAATCAGTCCTGAAAGGTGATTCCGCACAGTGACCGCGAAATCACCTTTTGGGACCAACTAACACCATGACAGTGCCTGAATTCATGAGGAGGCGTCCCAAAAACCCCATGTTGAAAATTTGGTGCCAAAATTCCAAAAAATGCCTAAGATATGTATCAAAGTTGAAAAAAAACTATTTATGCCATTATACAGCTTACTGGCATTTCCTCAGTTCGCGCTCAGCTTTGAAGAGTGCAGACGTGTTCCCGGTCATCGCGCTTGGAGTCCGCAGGTAAGTATGGGGTGAGGGGGTGGGGAGCAAGGTGCTCAGAGGGTGGGCTCGGGTTGCGGAGGGGCAGGGAGACTGCAAGGGACCGCTTTCTTTTTCGGGTAAAAAAAAAGACATCATGGGACTGCCTTTTTTACAGATCATTTGGCACACTGGGGTGGGCTCCCAGCGTGCCAACCGATCTTGGGGGCCAGCGAAGCCGACGGGGGATTGGGCACCCTGCTAAGCACAGTGGGGGCGAAGAGCCAAGGGGATTGGGCACCGCACAACTCTTCTGCTACTCTTTGGGGGAACTTATGCTGATGAGAAGTGGGCCCCCATCAGCACATCAAACTGGGAGAGGGGACATAATGCCGATGGGGGGTGGGCTCCCCGTCAGCAAGTCAAATAGCACCGGGATGGAAGCCAACGGGATTGGGGCCCTCGCCGCAAAAACACACTGCTGGGAGGGCACATATGCTGTCGAGGGGATTGGGCACCCCTCAGCACTGGGGCTCACTAATATTGTTTGTGAACACGGCAGCAGATGAGTTGTCGTTCCCTCATTGCAGCGCGGTTCCACTGATGCTGCAACACGAGGCGGCCCTGATTGCAGTGGCTGAACGTTTCAAGGTGGTGGCATGCTGGCTGAACTAGTGTCAGCAGCAACATGCCACCCCATTGGGGAAAGCCGGCCAAGCCTTTAAAGGCTGTGGGGGCATTGGCCACAACAGTGCCATGCCTCCACAACCTGCTTCTGGCAAGCTGCCGCAATAGGTTTCTTGTGCATGTGCGCAATCAACATAAAAATGGCACTCTGAACCCCAATGATTTTTTTTGGGGGGGAGCACAAACCAAGGGGAAGGGAAGGAGGCAGCAAGACAAAGGTGCCAATTTTAAATAATGCCAGCTACGCTGCCATTGAGCCTAATTAAACAGCGGGGGCCGGGCAGGAGTGGGGGTTGGCTGCAGGCGTGCAGGCGTGCATTCACAGATAGCAGAGGGCATGCACAGAGAAACCAGGGCAGGGAAAAAAATGCCTTTAAAAAAGAGGCAGCATCTGAGGCAATATATTGCTGGGGCTCAGCCCAGGTCAAAAAATATTGCTGGGGCCCATACAACCTGGCACCTATGAAGATCCAAAATTCAAACAAACAATGTACAAAATACCACAGTATGCACCAATTACAGATACAAGACTGAGTTATAAACAATAAAAACCTTATAAGAACCATTACAGTGCATTATGTTACACAAGGTTTAAAACAGAGCACATAACTGGGCTATCCAGCCAAAACTGTGTCAGGTGCAATATAAACCCTGAGGCACTAAAGGACTCTTTACTTTGTACCCTGCTATGTATGTGGTAACTTATACAGTATGGAAATGCTGGCCTAAAGGAGAGCTTAAGGTGGTTGAAAACTGGCTTTGAGCTCCAGGAATGGGTTCCAGATGACTCCAAATACCTCCATCATTCCTAATGCCAGATGGGAGAGGCACTCAAGGGATGCCATTTGTGCCATAGCCTGTAGCCATTCCTGAAAAGTAGGTATGTCTGTAGACCACCATCTATGTAGGAGGAGGCGTTTGGCTATTATGATGGCAGAAGTCACCCTTTTCACCAAGGGATGGTTCAGGGGTATGGTAGGATCCATTATTCTCAAAAGGACCATGGGAGCAGCCAAGCGGCATCCAGACAGACAAAGTTGTTTAGAATAGGAGTCAATGGGCTGCCAGTGCCTCCCTGTTGAGAGACAGGACCATAGGATATGAGAGAGTAAAAGCCCCAGTGTCTGGCAGCACCAGCACACATCTGTGTGAAGAAGGACCCATATCTTTAATACCCGGGGGAATCCTGTGCCAATGCTGTTGAATTTTGAGCTGGATTAGCTGAGATCTAGTATCTCTATGGCAGGTATGGGCCCTATATCAGCGGAGATTCCAGTCTTGGACAAAGATACTAACCTGCAGCTCCTCCTGCCATTTGCCCTTTGAGGAGAGGGTAGTGGGTGATACTGCATCCCAGAGTGAACGTCAAATGTACCGAGTAATTCTCCTGGGAAACTTCCAGAGCTCCAGGGGGGAGAGGGTTGGGTCCGGACTCTTGTGGAATTTTTAATTTCACAAAGCACTTATCACCACTGCATCCAGTATGGCTGCTATCCTAACTTCCCTAGCTGAGCTGTTTACAGTTCTGTACAGTAGTATGCCACTGGGTGACTCTCTTGCCCAAAATTCCACTGGCAGAATTAAAATTTCCCACAACTCTAGTCTCTGCCACTCCCCGGCTGTCTTCTTCAGGACAGGTCCATTTTGGAGGGCACCATTTTTTCAGATCTTTGTTGGTCCATGACTGCTCTGGCCTTTGGCAGAATCATAGTGGTCAGATACTACTAGCAGTCCAGTACTAAGCCTAAACGCACATCAGGTGAAGGAGTTAAAGAAGGGTCTCTATGCATATATGCAGTGTCAGTGGCTCAGCAGGCAGCACACTTGCCTCTGAAGCTGGGAGATCAGTAGGCTGTGGGTTCTATCCCCACACCAGGCACTTGGGTTAATATCCCAATACTGACACTAGTGCAGCATGAGGGGGTGCTGCACTCCTGAGGTGCTGTCTTTCGGATGAGATGTTAAACTGAGTTCCCATCTGCCAGTTCAGGTGGATGTTAAAGATCCCATGGCACTTCTCGAAAAGAGCAGGGGAATTTCCCTGGTGCAATGGTGAAATGTCCTCCATTCATGAAAAATACCACCAACAGCTTAATCTGGTTCAAGGTCAGTTGGTATTTATCTGTATCCCCTCCCCCGGGTCGTGCCTGAAAATAGGCAGAATTTGTCTAGTACACTTAACCTGGTCAACAAAAACTAAATAAAATATAGAGAGCTTGAGTCAGATTATTTTCTGACAACTGCACACCTACACTACCTACACTTGGTCCTCATTTCTGGACTGTGCAACCACACACACACACACACACACACATGAATAACTGTTGTTTGGCACTGCTGACCTGCCTTTGTGCTTTCTGTGATACACTCCAAGGCAGTGAAATGCAACTATATGGCAGTTATGAAATGTTTTATTTCTGTGTTTGCTAATACAGCTGTTGTTTTTCCATTAGAATGCATTGTCTATGAAAATGGCATATTATGGGATGTTAGAGGAGATGAACAGCCAATAGAGGTGCCGCATGACTGCTGTACAGTAAACTAATTGGTTAATATATTCTTCTCTGCTTATGGACTATATACTGTGTAGGATACATCCTGCTGCATTTATATTTGGATTTCTTGTGGCTCTGGGTACCTGGGAACAATATGTGTTTAATATTTATTGTATGCCTTGGTGTGGTGCTAAGCTTGACCATTGATTCAATTTGAATTCAAGGGACCAAAGACTGGTGAAATGAGTTTTTGAATTGCTGTTGTTGGTAAGAACAAAACTGTATTTCCCTTGTGTTTAATATGTGTTAAACAATGCATTCCCTCTGTACCAAAGGTGCAGGAAATAGGAAATTCCAATAAAGTCGTAATTACAAATTATAGAACAGTGTGGTGTTAAGGGACAGTGGGGGACCGAGCAAAACAAAGTTTGTTGAAAAAAGATTTTAAGACATTGTAACAAAACTAGTAAAGAAAACCTAAATTCCTGAACCAAAAAGAAAAACTTCTGTAACCTAAATAATTAGGGTAGGCAGTCACAACCAAACATTCCAGCAGTCCAATGTTAGGGTTTACAAATTGCAACAGTACTTGCACGTGCTCTCCTTATGCATAGCAATAAGGCCAGATACCCACAACCTGGGTGGATCTTTATAGTATATTAATATTTTTTTTTCCTCAGTAGTATTTCAGTGTAGTCTAGTAGAGTTTACCCATGTAATTCAAAGTGAATTGCCATAGTTTTTTCCCAGTTCGAAAATAGTGATAGTTCAGACTTTGCAGTGGTACACAAGCTTGGTAGCATGGCTAATTTGCTTACCTGTCAGACTTAATTCTCTGGACCTAGGAGCTCAACAAGGGTCTGCTTGCAACTAGTGTTTAGACATGTATATTGAGTTCTTTGGGGTTTATACAATCACCATATTTTTGAACTGTTTTGCAGCTCTTGCTGAACGAATGCAACAATCATGCAAAGCACATGCAAAAAGTCAAAAATGCATGGTTAACACCGGCATCTTGCAACAAATGGTATAAGGGCACTTATTTTACTATTGCTCTACCCAGAGCTTGATTTTCAAAGATCCCTTAAAGTGATGTAAGTTGCATCTCTCCAGGGATGCAGCACACTCCAGGTACACCAGGGACCCGCACCTGATTCTGTAAAAAAACAGGGTCCCAGTGCCAAACTCCCTGGATTTGCTGCAACTCGCTCCCTGCTGCACTAAACAGTTGGTGCACCTGCAGGACTTGCCACAGGATTTTGCCGCCCCCAACCTGGCGCAACACTAGCAGGGCCAGGATGGTGGGTGGGTGAAGCTGCTGGACAGGAGGGACCGGGGGTAGAAGGGAAATGGGAAGTGTCATGGGGTGGAGAATTGGGGGGATAGCTAGGCGGCAGCAGCAGTGTTGGCACCCGGCCAGATGCATGTGCATGGGACTATATGTACAGTCCAATAATGGTACCATGGGTAAAGTAGGTAAGTTTCCTGGTAATGTAACACCCCTGCCCTCCGAACTCCTCAAAATCACTCATGTCATAGTCCCTAGTAGTCTAGTGGACCCCCCAGCCTCGATCTGCTTGTGAAAGAAAATGTTAAGAAAAGCATTCCCTGGCAATCTAGTGGTCCTCCCAGCCCTGAAATGCCCGTAAATTAACATGTTAATGAAATCATTCCCTGGTGGTCTAGTGGACTAGCACAGTGGTAGTACCCACCACTCAACTCCTCCCCATCCGAACCCTAAGCGGCAACTGATGGGGCTCCTCACGGTTACCATCTCAGCTGACTGCTGACTGAGCTGTCACTGAGCATAAACTGTATACAGTATGTGTTTGTTGATTGACAGCTCCTTCTGAGCTGTCAACCAATGAGCATGTACTTTATACAGTATGTGCTCAGTGACAGCTCAGTCAGCAGCTGGCTGTGGTGGTGAGAGGAGTGCTGTACTGGTCACTGTCTCAGGATTAGGGATGGGGAGCAGGAGGGGAGCACCACCTGCTGGGGTGGGGTGGGGGTCCACTAGACTACCAGGGAATGGTTTCATTAATATGTTAACTTACAGGCATGTTGGCTGGGGGACTGCTAGATCACCAGGAAATTATTTTCTTAACAGGTTCACTGATGAGCAGATCAGGGCTGGGGGGTGGGGGGGTCCACAAGACCAGCAGGGACTATAACATATGATTTTGGGGGGTGATCAGGGGCCACTAGACTACCAGGGAAGTTACCTGCTTCACCTATGGTACCATTACTGGTCTGTACATACAGTCCCATGCACATACACCCCCACCGAATGCCAACAGTGCCACTGCCGCCCATTTGTCCCTCCGACTCCCCCTGTGCCACTTCCCCTGCCCCAACTGTAGCTGGCAGCATTTGTCCAATCCCCTCCTAGTGACACAAGCCACTTAGACCACCTACTGGCTGGTCTAAGTGGTGCCCTTTGCTGTGTCCATGGCAGGCCTTTTAAAATTTGAAAAAAGTGGATGTTGCAGCCTCGCCGTGGTGCAAGCCTCCTTTGCGACCTGGTGCACCTGCTTGCTTGTCACAACCATGATGCAAGGGGGCTTTGGTGCAGCTGTGTTGGATTTGATGCAGGCTGCCTTATAGAACTGAGTTTGATGCAAGTTGTGACACATCACCTCTTCAGCTAAACTCAGGTGATGCAAGTCCCTTGTGTCAGTCTAAGCATTTTGAAAATCAGGCCAGGTTTTCATTAAATATTCCTAGCTTGTTTTGAACACCCATTGCCCCAGAAGATCTGGAAGCAGTGTCTGTTGCATCCTACAGCAGAGCCTGCCAGGATGTAGTAAATGATGTCACAAAATACTGGATGACAAAAGGGCTTAATTAAGCAATAAGGCACAACAGGCTGTGCGTTACTGTGTAATAATGTCACTCCAGGGTGAGTTAAAGCATGAGGCGAAGCAGAGTGCTTCCACCACCCCAGCAGTGATGTTATGTAAGCAATAAGGCACAAAGGGGTGTGTGTAAACCATATTTTACAGCACGGACATGGGCGTAGTAAGGCACGAGGCCTATGGCCGAGTGACTTCAGCTGCTGGCCGTGCTGTAAAATATGGTTCACACACACCCTGGAGTGCCTTATTGCGCTTATAAAATTGACTCCTTTTTTTACTTTTGACTGTTGGGAAAAGCATGTTTATATGTAGAAAAATAGATTTACTTTGTGCATATGTGATAAAATAGTCCTTCCGCCCACTGCAATTGATGTCATTGATGATGGCATTGTATTATTGCCTACTTTCTTCTTCCTGCTTTTTTTTCTCTGTTGTTCCCCACATTCAAGATATGGAATGTTTACCACGGAATATATGGATTCAAAATTCTGTTCAGTTCCACTGGCAGAATGTTTCTCTCCCAACATACTATACACAGAGACAACAAAGGCCTTTGTTGCAGCTAGAGACTCAGTTATCTCACTGTCAGGGCAAGAAGAAGAGAGTTCCCTGATAAGCAGTTAAAGATAGAAGGGGGATTTTTGACTGTCAGAAAACAAACAGTTGTAGTGAAAACTATAAACAATACTTATGGGGCTGGATATTCAAAAGGGTTGCGCAATGCGCAATAGGGTTGCACCAGCGCAAGTCAGAAAATTCACCATTCTGCGATATTCAGCAGGAGGCAGTTGCGCCACTGAAAACATGCTGAGCAACAGCGCAATGATAATGAAGGCATGCGCAACTGAAGGGGAAGGAACCATGCATAAAGTGCGCAGTGCGATGTTCAAAGACTTGCGCAATGTGCAACAGTGGAGCAGGCGGAAGTTGCGCCATAGCGGAAATGAGCCAAAATAAAAAGGAGCAAGGAAGAGGCGCAAGAATGCTACATGGAAGCCACATGAGGCAGGGGGGAGAGACAGGCACAGGAAAGCAGCACAAAAGAGGGCAGGCCAGGGAAACCACACCACACAAGAGGGGCAAGGGAAGGTGTGTGGGGCCACACAAAGCAGAGGCCAGTAGGTGTACCCGGTGCAGGGGAGGTAGCACTCAGGACAGCAGGGGGAACAAAGCAACAGCTGCTGGGGGGGAACACAAGCCAGGGACATGGCCAGTGCCACCTTCCACATGGATGCTGTAATGAGGGGGGTGAGAAGGCATGCTGCAGGGGGACGTGGCCATATGAGCCCGTCGGCGGTATGCCCCCAACAGGCAGTACTGAGCCCCGCACCAGCTTTGAGCTGTACACAGATATCAAGATTGTGGGCTGGTACCACCTGAACAGGGCAATACTGAGGCGGCTCTGTGAGCTGTGCAGTGATGTGATACAGGCACCCACACGACGGAGTCATGCTCTGTCAGTGGAGACAAAGGTAACAGCCTGCATGTGCTTGCTCGCCACGGGTACCTTCCAGAGACCAACAGGGGACACCACAGGCACAACACAGTCAGCCATGTCATGTATCCTCCCCCAGTTCCTCAGCGCACTGCTGCCACATGCTGTGGAGTACATCCATTTCCCCAGCACTGCGGCGGAGCGCACAGCAAACATACAGGAGTTCCACAGGGTAGCACGTATGCCTGGCGTGCTAGGGGTGATAGACTGCACCCATGTGGCCATACGCACACCACCTGGCCCCGAGGGTGCCACCTACATGAACTGTAAGGGATATGCCAGTGTCAACTGCCAGGTGGTGTGTGATGCCAGTGGGCGCATCACCAATGTCTGTGCCACGCACCCTGGGGGAACACATGATTCCTTCATCTGGCACCAGTCGGCATTGTGCCACCAATTCGAGAGTGGGGACATCCCCACAGGTCATCTAGTGGGTGAGTATGTATGTAGAACTGACATATCGTGGGTAAGGGGGGGTATGGCCAGAGGTGCCATGGGTGTGGCCCACAGGGCTTGGGGCAGTCTTTTGTGTCATTGAGCGGGTGTTTGGGATGCTGAAGGCACGTTTCCATCGCCTGGACACCTCTGTCAGTGCCCTACAGTATAGCCCCTCAAAGGCCTGTGGGATATTCCTGGACTGTTGCATCCTGCACAACATGGCCAAGACTGTGGATAGCCATACAGGTCGAAGAAGGACAGCGATGGGGACGACGGTGACGCCGGTGATGATGGGCATGGGCAGCGCCCCCCTTGGACGACGGGACCCCTGACTGATCCGGCTGACACAGCTGCACTGGGACACCATCACAAAGGAGCACTTCAGCCAACACAGGTAAGTCATGGTGCCATGTGCAACCACCAGTGGCTAGGGCATAACCCACATATACGCATGGAAACACACCAGGGGTGCATGCTGGCAAGGGATGTGGCAGGGCACAGAAGCACACATATACAACCAGGGAAGGGTGAACAGTAACACGCCACATGGACGGACACATACACACGCACACACAATAGGCACAAAATGTGCACAGGGGTCAGGTGCAAAGCCAAGATGGAACGCAAACACTAGCAACACACATGTCCACAGGCCACCACATCCACTGACTGTCCATGTGCTTGTGTAAGATGCTGGGCACCATCGCACTTTGGTGAACAGCGCAATGTAGGCATCATCATGCACACGTACCTGTGGACAGCAGCCGGAAGGGTGTGCAGGTGGACCGTGTGTCTGCGTGCAGGGCCAGGCACCCACCCGTGCACTGCCCACTGAAACACACAACACACACAGGGCAGCACCAGACAGTGTCCGTGCTGGGAGACAGATCAGTCTTGTGGCACAGTGCCACGTCCGCCTCGGATGCATGGGCGGCCTCGCCGAGACCCAGCAGCACTGGCAGGCTGACCACGGGCCTCATGGGGTGGCACCGATGGTCCACCAGGGGTTCCACTGTGCGAACATGACCGTGCCCGCACAGGGGTCTGCAGGCACACCGAACATACCTGCACCAGGAGTGCTCGATACCACAGCTGAACCCGGCCGTCGGGGTGGGTGTCGATGATGCCGGAATGGGAGTGGATAGCAACTGCGCAGTGTGAGTGATGCATGGGCACCTGACTGTGTGCCCATTGTGGCCATGACAGCGATGAACGTCTGTGTTTGCCTGTCAATGGCAGCGGTCACATCCTCCCGCAAATCATCAATCCGTGACAGGGTCCTATCAGTGTCCCTGCTGCGTCGCTCCTCGGCCTGCTCCAGAGCCACACACAGTGCTTCCACGGACATTGCAAGCCACATCTGCTGCTGGACCAATGCCTGCAGTAGGCAGGTGTGTTCGTCAAAGAGGTCGTCTGCCACCTCGGCATCCCGTCCCTCAGGGTATGCAAGGGCCTGATGTTCAGCACCCCTTGAGGGTGGGTGCTGCTCACCAGGACCAGGTATGGGCAAGTCCACAGGTGATGCACAGACACCACCGCTGAACCCTGAACCCCCAGTCCCGGTGGGTGACTGCTGCTGCCGCCCCTCCGCCTGCTGTGCCCAAGGGATCAGTTGTTCCACTGCTGTGGCCACAACAGTCCCACTGTCCTGACCAGCCACCAGTGCTGCCCCACTGGTGCTGACAGGCACAGCCTGGGACTGTGCTGACATGCTGGCACACACGTCGGCACCAGACAGGTCCATGGGCATGAGCTGGCCTGCTGTGTGTCCATTCCGTGGCACACACGTCACTGCCCATGACGGTCGTGGTTCATCATTGGTGCAGGTCTCGCCACAGCCACAGCCACAGCGTGCTGGCATCCTTGACGTCAGAACGCTGAGACACAGAAGGGCCTCCCACACCTGTCTCAACATCAGTGTGGACAGCCAGGCGGACCCACTGTTGCAATGCTCGATGTATACCTGTGGAGGTGGATGGTCCCTCCTGCAACTCCAGATGACTGTCCGCAGTGGACAGGCCCTCCACCGCTGACCCCTGCAGATGCACAGGATCTGTAACAGAAAGTAAAGTCACATTACTGCGTGTGATCTACCCTGCCCCCCCCAGACAGACCATGACTTACCATGCAGTGATGGGCTACCACCCGTCTGGAAGCCACCTCCTGGAACGCCCTCTATGGCACTGCACAGCATGCTTGCAGCAAGCCTGTCCTCTGGCGGTGTGAGCTGCACCACCTCCGGCTGGCCTCCGCCTGTTGCAGCACGTGCCGCCCTGATGGCAGCCACCTTCTCCTTCACCCTCCTCCTGTCAGTACCCATCTTCTTCTTACACTCCTGCATGGAGTGCTGGTGGCTGTGCCACCTCCTCCCATGCAGCAGCACGGGCCTGAGGGGTGCCCCGCTGTCCACTGAGCAGTGGCTCCTGATCAAGGTAGGCCTCAAAGAGTGCCTCCGTCTCAGCCTTTGTGAAATTGGGCCTCCTCTTCCTCCCACCATCGTAGTCCTCCTCACCTGGGCCTCGCTTCGGTCATCATTCAGCCTGTAAGGATGACAGTGGTTACCTGTGACTGTACAGTACAAAGCAAGTCCCTGATACCACAGTCCAGACCCCCACAAAGCATGCAACTCACCAATAAACTGCAGTAACCGAATATGGTCACTGCAGAACATTGTCGCATCTTTATAGTGCAATCCATGCAAATTAGGTGATGAGCAACTTTAATTAGATGCAAATCACGCTGCTGCGCCATTGAATGGCTGATCAGATGATTAGCATATGATGGCTGAATATCGCACCGTTGCACTTTGTGCAATTGTGTTGAATGTGCTGAGCCAATGGTGCAGTTCTGTGGCATGCGTAGTACACCTCACTGCACATGCCCAGGTAGCTTACGCAGGCATCTGCCACGCTGATGACGTGCTGTGCATGGTAGGCAATGCAGGGCATGGCCACCATTGTGCCAGTGGTGCTATAGCGAGGGTCACTACGGCGCTAGTGAGACAATCCGCGTGATTGTTCGCTGTGGCACTGGCACACAGCAAACCAATCGCCAGATGCAGGTCGCCCAATGGCGCCAGCGGCCTGCACCCAGAGACCCATGACCCTGTGCCCAAACTTTGCCCCTTGGCGCTTATACGTCCGGCATGTGCATTTCTATCACGCTGTTCGGTAACAGCGTGATAGGGAATGGCGGCACTGCACCGCGCAGCATTTCCACATGGGGTACCGCGCTGCAGAGTGCCATATTGCCTACTATAGTGGTTGAGATGGCACACAGGAGAGCCCCACAATGGAGTGCCACTGAGCTAGCCAACCTTGTGATCATTGTAGAGCCACACTATGGCCCACTGTTTGGAGATGAGGCACTGGACAGGGCCAGGACCCAGGTCTGGCAGGGGGTGGCCACTGCCCTGGAGGCGGCCACTGGATGCAGGAGGACATTGGAGCAGTGCAGGCACCATTATCGGGACCTCAGGAGGAGGGAGCCAGAGCTACTTGCCCGTCTGCGGTCGTGTGCCAGGAGGGGCATGGTGCCTCGTCCAGGTGGGTGATACGTCTACACACTTGTATTGTCCATATGGGTAACACTGTCTTATGTGTCCAGCGCATAGGGGAGGGATAGTCTAGGGTTGGCTGTGGTGTTTACGGGTATGGGGTGGGTGGGTCTGGCTGAGTGGGTGGCCACACACATTGGGGCAGGGGGACTTTGCTTTGGGATTGTACTGATGTTTTTCTCTCCTTTTTTCTCCCACAGGTGTGGACAAGTGGCAGCGGATGGGGGAGCGGCAGAAGAGGGAGGAGGACGCAGGGCACAGGTGTGTCGGGGACCACCACCACTGACAACAACAGCCCGATGAGGGTGAGTGCCATGACACCATGATTACTATTGCATGCTGTGTAACAGGGTGGGAAACAGGGCATGGCCACCATCCATGGACACCACTGCCATGCACGCAACTTGTGACAGTCAGCACTGTCCAGTGGCACTGCATGTCTGGGAGTGCGTCAATGATGGTCCATGTGTGCACTGGGCACATGGCTGTGGCACCGCCTGCACACCGCATAGCCACGTTACTGTACGGCCTTGGTGGTGCTGTGCAGGACATGGGCGGTGGGTGTGTGCAGTGGTCCACATGGCTGTTGCTGCCTGATTGGGCATGTCTTGTGGACACCGTCACTGTGGGTGGGTGCACACCATCACAGGAGCGTGGCACATGGCTGTATGCCATGCATAATGGGTGGGCTGCAGGGGGATGGTCAGTCACACCTATTGACTCTGATCCCTCATCCTAGGTGAACAGCTACTTCTGTGGATACAGCAGGCTGTGCAAGAGCTGCTGCAGGTGGCAAGGGAGTCCCTGCACATCCTGAGGGACATACACCAGCATGGGGTCAGGAGGAGGAGAGGGGCCAGACAACAGCCACAAGCGGAGGAGGACCAGGCCAGCCACTAATGTCCACATACACCTACCAACACCTTCTCCCCTTTGACCAACCCTCACACCCCGCCTTCCCTCTCCCATATGTTCACTCCTGCCCCTTACCCACCTCCACCTTGTTTCTGTCCCTCCCCCCATATGTACATAGTTTTCTGTATATAGTTGTGTTTTATATGTTGCAATATAAATATTTTGATATGAATACTGTGGTGGTCTCTGATTTGCAGCTGGCTATAGGTGCTCAGCTGCAGTGGTGTGCATGGCATCTGGGGTGGTGCAGTCATGGGTATGTGTGTGTGTGCATGGGGAAGTGTCTATGGTGTGGGAGTGTCTATCAGTTGGTGTCTGTGGTGTGTGTGTTGTTCCCTGTGCATTGCATTACTGAGTGCAGTGGTCCATGGTGCATACTCTATGTCCATTGTGCCCCTGTCAACCAGTCCTTGGCCTGTGCAGCTGACACCCTTGCATGTCTGTGGCCTGCAATGTCTGCTGCCATGTCAGTGGTGGCTGTCCATGCAGGTCATAAACTGTAACCATTACAATGCTGGGTTGCCGCCTGTCACTGGTATGGTGCATGTTTGCCTCGGGTGACACTGTGGCCTCCGCAGTTGAAGTCCCACCTCCATGCTGTGGCTTGTGTGTGTTGCAGGGGCTGTACACCACTGTCTGTGACTTGTGCTCCAGGCATATGATGGTGGCGTATGGGACCACAGTGCCTGCACAGGGTGGGTGTCACTCCTGTGCCATGGAGGACTGCAGGCTGTGTGTGCTCAGTTTTCATGGGCCCACACTGGGGGCTTGGTTGCCACACTACTGCGTCCCTGTGTTATTGTCCCCTTGGGTATGGGTGTGTGCTTGCCCCTGCACTGTGTTGCATCCGGTGTGATGCATGCTTCCACGCACCACTGTGGGTGTCTGTGCTGGCTGCTGTGGCTAGTGGTGGGTCGGGATGTGTCACTTGTCTACTGTGCAGGGTGCTGTATCGATGGTGGTGGTGTCAGGGCACGCCCTTTCCCATGTGGGATACCTCTTGTGCCGACGCATGGTCGGTCTCTCAGCTGTGCCTCAGGGGATTGTGCATGTTGGCACTGTGTCTGCAGTTGTTGCATTGCTGTGTGCTGCCACCCACTGCTGGGTGCTCATGGTGGGGCTGGCTTGTATGGTTCTGTGGTACATGAGGTTGCAGTGTGACAGTGGGGGTGGTTGTATTCATGGGGTTTTCTGCAGTGGTGGTCACTGCTCATGGGGTGTCTGGGGTCACAGTGCAGGGTGTGCTGTGCACTGGGGGCCTGTGTGGCATGGGGTGGTCAGCCCTCCTTGTGTGGCAGTCTCAGCTTGCTGGTGGGTGTGCTGGGGCACCATGGCCCAGCTGTGTGTTGTTTGCTTGTCCCCATGGGCCGGTGGATATTCCAGCCTCCCCCAGTTGTGCTGTGCTTGGGGTGTGGGGGCACATTGTCAGTTCTGCTGTGTGTTCCTGTGCCCATCTGTGGCATGGGTGGTGGGCCCCTACCTACCTCCCTGGTTGTGCAGTTACATTGCTCTGCTGCCGAGGGGCTCCCTGTTTGCGCTATGACACCTCTGGGCTGCTCAGCTGGACATCCCTTGTTGCGCCATAGCGCATCGTATCTGCTCAGCTTCCCCTCCCTAGTTGCACTATGGCACAGGTTGTGCAATATTCAGACGTTAGCTGTTGGCACAATTTGGCTCGCTCCTCTTTTGAATATTGTGTCTATTGCACATGGGCGCAATGGACTTGTGCTTGCTCCTGCTATTGCGCACTTTTTGGGCGCAGTTTGAATATCCAGCCTATTGTTTCCAATGTGTTTCTGTATGTAAGGAGAGTGTGATAATCAAGGAAACAGCATTTAATTCATTTGTTTTATTTTTTATTTAAGGTCATTTTATTTTTATGGCCCAGTAAAAGTTTTTTTACAGTGTAAAGGTAGCAGCCATGTTTGCAGTGGAAGATCAGCTCTGGCAGTAGAGGGCTAACTGAAATGCCTGTGTTCCAAATGCCCATTGATCTGTATTGCAGACTCTTCGCTGCTGAGCAGTCCTTTTTTTACCCATGTGTAAACCGTATTTTACACATAAATAAGAGCCAATCAGATTACATGATTTTACCCTGCCATTTTATAATACACAATAACACACACCCTGGAGTGCCTTATTGCTATTATACAATGGCTCATTTTGAAATAATAATTAAAAGTTAAAAAAAAAGTCTGCTTTTTTTTTTTTTTTAGTTTTTTCTCCTTTCTGTGTGTGGGAGGCATATGTTGGAACTATGAAGAAAGTAGTCCAGTAGGTGGTGCTGGTGGTTCATGCTGCAGTGCCCCATCTCAGTTTGTAGTTCTTAGTATGTCTCAGTTTGTGTACATCCCCTCTCCCCCCCCCCCGGACACACAACACACACATACAGAGAGGATATTTGTGGGCATGTACTTTGAGGAGGTTTTCTTGCTTTGGACTGGGTTTTCAATGGCGATGTGTGGAGGAACGAGCAAGCACTGAGGAGCAAGTGCACACATTGACAGAGCAATGAACTCTGAATGGCAGTGTCGTCGCTCCTCTCTCTTGGTAGCACAGTGCGTAAATGTCATGTTTTTGTAACCATTTTCTGTCATATCCACACTGTTGGTGAACTGGACGAGGCACTATGGCCATTTGAACTGAGCTGCTTCAGTGAACCGTGTGACCAGAAAGTTCGGTCTCCATGGTTCAGTGAAGCCACTCGCTTTGGAAAAAATAAAAATAAAGAAAAGAAATGGCCATGAACATTACATTAGTTTTAAGTTCAGCAGTAGTACATTTTGTTTGAGTTCATATCTTCTCCGTGAATTGGTGTTTTATGGTTGTGACATTGGGGTGGGGGGGCTGAAGTGCTTTACAAAAGCTGATTGCTTGTGTACCAGAGGCATGATTTCATGCTCTGTAATGTGGTCATGTATGCACCTTTACTTCATACAGTGATGTTGTTATTCAATAGCATCTCTGTTGTAGGCACACACTGACCAATCAGGATACAAGAAATTTTCATGTCATTGAATTACAGTAAAAAGACAAAGAACCGCAAGGGTTACCCATAAAGGCCATTGGCAACAAAGCCAGATTTCAAAGAAATGCAAAATCACACATACCCTTATAATGCAAAGCATCATGGGATACATATGCAAATCACCTTCCATTGTGATTTGCATATATATCTATCCACTGGGGTGTCAAGCAGACGAGGCATACTGATGAGTCCTGGTAGGATGAAACACGTGTCTATGTCTTCTGTTAGCACCCTTTGCAAACTGTGTGAGAGGCCTTTCGGCACCATGCAATTTTGCTGAAAGTTGGACCAGCATAACATTCTGTGGTGATTTGCATATGCAGCCCATGATGCTTTGCATTGTGAGGGCATGTGTATTTTCTTGAAACTTGGCTTCCCAGCCAAATTCCCTTTGGGGTAACCCTTGCCTCAGTGTTTGCACACAGAGGTTCTTTGTCTTTTATATACATATCTATATATATCTATCCCATGATGCTTTGAATTATTGGGGTATGTGCAACACTGTCCCCTGTAGCATAATGCAGCATTTTGCAGTACTATGGAAAGGTACTGCCTTGCATCTTGGTTGTCTCTGATGTAGAAACCATATTTAAAGGATGGCACCTCTAATGATTTCAAATAAAAAAAATGCTAAAGGAGACTCAAAATGTGGGAAATGATCACCTTACGAGACAGAAGAAAAAGATCAGTCTAAAATGAAATGAAAAGGTACACCATTGTCACCATAACATGCATTGCTGTTTAACTGAAAACATTTTTAAGAAAAACATTTGTTACAAACATTTTCTTTAGGTATAACTGGATCTGAATGAAACCAGGACGTAAAAATGTTAGTAAATCTTTGTAAAACTAATATGCTTTCTTATATATTCTTGTAATTCGTTTTGCAAAACTAAGTATTTAGCCAGTGAAATTGTACCACAAATATTTTTTTACAAAGTATACATATACAGTAATGTAGAACTACATGACATGCTTAGAACTAATTAAAAACTGCTACTTTACAAAACTGTTGAGAATATAAACCTTATACATAAAGTACCATGGCCAGATTTTTTGAAAAGATGAAGATAGCCATCCTGCAACTACGTCCAAAGTTTGGATGCTGCTGCTTAGACCACCAAATGGCATCTGAACTTCGGATATGATTTACAGCGATTTGGGTTACAAGCGTCACTTTTCTAATGCTAGCTGCTGCAAATTGCAGACACTGTTGCAACAACTTGTCAGCCGAGGAAAACAAGGTTCCTAGGTTTTGTCGCAATCAGGAAGATGCTAACAGATGTGAAAATCACCTTTGCATCAGCAGCATACCCAATGGAAAATCCGTCCCCATATTGTTGTAAAGATTGTACACTTGTAGTGCAAATTAACCAACAGATACAAAACTGTGGCATAGCTCTGTGAATAGAGCACTCATTAGTGTTCATTTTGTAAATTATACGCTGCATGCATGGTTCAGCCATTCCATTAGGGAATCTAGTAGATATTTTCTGGTGATTACCAACTGATGTTGTAGATTAGTCAATTGGACTCTGTAATTCACAATGCAAACTTTAACCAGGCTTATAATATAATCATTAAAGAGTTGGACTGCTAGCTGGCCTGCTAGCATGCAGTCTGAGGCACTGGATGCATTACCTCCTGTCACGCCAGTGACCCGGGTATGGGAACAGACTTGGATTGCTGGGGGTCGGTCAGGGTGTGAGAGGATTGAGCAACCATGGGACTGCTCTCCTGTAGTGGGGAGAGAAGGGCTGGTAGCCTGGCCTTAGACTGCCATCAGGTGGAGACATGGTAACAATGCAGCTTTGGGCAGCACAAAGGAAGGGGTTGCGGGTGCAGCATGCATGTGTGTCTACATGCATGCATTGTCATCCTGCATTAGGGTGGGGAAGAAAAGTAGAAAACTGGTGTGTCAGAGGTTTCATGAAGCCCTGCCCACCTGTCCCAGTCTGCACTGTTGCCTTGGAACCTGGAACACTCTGAATATTGTACTACAGTCAAGAATTCCCTTCCCTTCTCTGCTCTCACCACAGGGGGGAGCTGCAGAAGAACCCTCATGACCAGATAAGTCCCATGGAGATGATCACCAGCTTGGTGGGATGAGGACAGGGCTGATCAGTCAACCCATGAAAGAAGGATAAAATATTTGCCAAAAAAAAGAATTGTATTGCCATGTTAGTCAGAGAGTAGAAATTATGGAGGACAAATAGGCAGCAATACTTTTAATTGACTTTTGGAGACTAGTATGCGAGCCCACATAGGCCTCTTTGTCAGGCACCCATATAAGCATCAGATGAAGGAGCCTATGTGGATTTAAAGGATTAGTACAGTCAGAATTTGCAAAAACATATGTTGCATAATGTTTTGATTTGTGTGTAGTCCTAGTGTGTCATTTCCTTTGCTGTTAGGAGTTCTTTCTAAATTAGCCTTCTAGTTTTATGGTAGTTTTACGGCCCCTGGGGATTTCCATCTTAGCATAGTTTATTGCTCCACTTGTTCCTACGGTGCCCCCTGTCCAATGTGATAGTGATATATCTGGGACCATGGATTCAGCAAGCACTGGTTTAGAGTCAGTTTACAACAGCAGAGCTGTGATGTTAAGTAGCTTTCCTTATCCAGTGAGCACTAATGGCTACATATACTGTACAGTTTAGCAAATACTTGAGGGCTAATTGAGTCGGTTATTCTGTAAGAAAACAGCGAGAGCCTTTACTAATTATAGCATTGATGACCTGGGGTGATTTCTGTGCTTTTTATGGCTGTGTGCAGTTTGATAAAATGAAAAGTTTTAAAATCAAAGCATTTACTCCTGCTGGCTAAACGAGACACACACATAGAAAACAAAAATATTGAATTAGAGCTATTTAGTGGAGGCCAGAACATCAGGCTCCTATCTCTAGTACTTGCTGAGTCAGTGGTCCGGGATGCATCACTGTCACATGGGACAGGAGGCACTGTAGGAAAAAGAAGAGCAATAAATCTTGTTAAGATGGAGCTCCCAGAGGCCATAAAACTACCATATAACTAGCAGGCTAATTTAGGGGAAAAAACTCTTAATGGCAAACAAAAGGAAGGATACACTAGGACTATACACACAAATCAAAACACTATGCACAACATATGTTTTTGCAAATGTTGACTGTACTGTACTACTCCTTTAAAAGCTTGTATACTAAGTTTATGTTAGTCAAAAAAAAAGTATTACCAACTACCTTTTTTTGCATCAATGCTAATCATAAAATGGATAGGAGAAATTCCAGTAGCTGATTGGCTAAACCAAAGTCTGACAAGTGACGATATTTCAGTATGTCATCTCAACCAAACACTACTTACCAAGATTAGCTACTGTATATCCTGACACATGTTGACCATTTTATATCTGCAGTGCCTTACACCATGTGGTGTATCATTGGATATCATCACTTCTCAAGAGGCTGCAATGTGCCTGCACCTTTTTCATGTGTTTCTGTCCCCTATGTACTAATTTTGTGCCCATTTTATAAGGGCGATAACACACTTCAGGGTGTGCAATTGCTCCCTGGTATACGCACTTCTTAGGTAGTTGAAAGCACTTGACTTTGCCTCATGCCTCACAACACACCCAAGCCATGCATATATCAGAGCATGACCACACACCCTGTCATGGGTTATTGCTTACATATACTGTACCATACTTTACTGTGTTTTAGTGCTATGCAAACTATAGAAAGAAGAGTATCCAAACATGTTTATACGTACAGTTACTGTGTCTCTTATGATTATGAGAGTGCTTTCTTGAATTCTTTGGGTGAGAGAACTGTGAAGCAAAGCTGAGGAGTTCTGGCACACAAAAGACTTGAGAAGAAAGTCTTATAACCATGAGAGAAAAAGGAACTGTACATATAAGCATATTATAAATCACATGAAAACCTTCATTAAAAGAAAAAATGGAATTTAAATTTGAAATCAGAATGTTTTGCTTTGCAGAATACCAGAGAATCCTCTCTGTGGAAAATGGACTATGCCAACTGAACTTAGAACTTCAGAATTTTAGAACTATCTATGTGAGACAATCTGTTATGGTTATTATAGAATGAGGGAGCACTCCAGACCAAACAGAGCACCCCTTTATTCTGCACGTGTGACACTCTTATTCTGTGAAGAGTGCCTCGTGAGCAGATGCCCTGGAAGTGGGCACATTCCGGGGCATTTTTTTTTTTATTACGTGGAGCCTCCTTCGATCTGTAATATTTTAATTCATCCCTTGTCACCAGTCATTGCGGTTAAGAGTACTTTCACTTGTGTTCTGTTCCAGCCAGAATAGCTCAGCTTTGCTTTGCTGTTCTCTCTCGATCAGAACACGTGTGAAACCACTCTTATCCCACAATGAGTAGCTCTGGGGGATGTATTAACATATATAAGAGTTCGTGCAATGTTTAGAAATGTATAATCCTGACTGAGTAAGCATGATGTCAGATTTATAATATACATTTATAAGTCTGGTTAGAGGGCCTCTTATGAATATTTATAGTATTACCTTGTTCGTTCTTAGGACAAAAGAACTGTGAACCAAGGGTGAGCTGTTCCGACATCTTAAGGACGCAAGAGGCAACATTCTTCTATTGATAAGAGACTCTCTAACCAGACCCATGAACTTATTACTAATCATGCCAACTATTTATTTTAAAATTACCTTTCTATCTTCCAAAATGTTGACAGCACAAGTGGCACCAGTAAGAAGCTCACGTGAGACACTTTCAGGACTGTCTCAAACAACTGAATTGTGATACTTCTGCAGTCTGTAAAAAATATTCTGAATCATTCATTTCATCACTCTGTCATCAGAAGCAGGTTTTCTTTTTCTATTTTAAAGAGGGATTCAGTAAAAAGCTTTGTTTTAATCATGTTAAAAGATATAATTTCATGAGGCATCACCAATAGAACTCCCCAGGTCATTTTATGTAAAGCATATTTGGATGTCATGTGCTTCATCACTCAATATGATCTCAGTATTCAATAATGACATGTTTTATTGGATGCTGCTTGTAGCAGCCTATTTATCTGCACTTTTCTATCAGAACACTATATTGACATAGCAGTGGCTTTAATTTATACTGTCACTGGACTCACTTCCTTGCTGTGTGAGCAGTCACACATGAAAATGATCTATCCCACAGAATGCTTCATTTTTCTGAACCAGAGTTCTTGTTCATTTTTATGAAAATAAGGTAAAACATCTAACAGCAGCCTGGAGATCAGTTGCTTTTGCCATATGTGGGCGCACAAGCCTGAGTGCGATTCAGCTGCTTTGCAGAGCACCACATCTGCTATGATTGTATTTCAATTCAAATAATATGAAATGTATTCAATGCACTGTAGCATAAAATAAAGTCAGTGCAATCACTATAGGCTATTCTTGTAGCTGAGCAGCAGCGCCCCTTTATTCCATGTCAAACCAAAAAAGCCTCTGGGGATGCATCTGTCATTGTGTATAAACAATATGCAACTGGTTTTCTGTTTTCTCTAAGGTGTCAGGATGCTGATACAGACTTTACATGCAGTTCCTTGAAAGTTATGAAGGTAGATCACCCACACTGATTAATGCGATTTTCTGGTTTCCAGCAAAAATTCACAGCTGGCAACAGCAGGAGTCAGTTATGTGAAAATTCCCAAAAAATTAGAATTTCAGGTCCTTCCATTTTTATTGAATACATTTTTTTAAACATAAACATTTCCCCCTTTGATCTCATCTGTTCACGTTGCTAAGTCCTGTCTTGAGGTCGTAATGATCAGCTTGCAATGTCACAACTTCTTGTCACTGAAATTATTCTGATGCTACGAGTAAAGCATTATGATATCAGGTGAGGAAAAACAGCAAGAACAGATTAATAATTCTAAGGGGCAAGGAGTCTGTTTTGATGTTAATATCTTTAGTAATTAAGAATGAATGTCCCTACATTTAAAATTTGGGGGAATGGTATGAAATTTGAGTCCTGGTGATGCATAATCAGGGTTTTAAATAATTGATTGTCATTTTTTTTTCTTGGGAGAATACTAACTGTACAGAAAGTATTTATATAGATTTTCTAGAAGAGCTGTGTTTGTTAAACACAGTGAGGCAAGAGCTGTGCATTTCCACAAAGATTTAGCCCTTTTATGAGCAAAACGCTAATCAATTTTTAGAGTTAAATAAATCCTTGATAATGCAATTTTTTGCAGGGAACTGGTACATCAGTTTAACAATTGTTTTTTTTTTATTCTTTGGCAACCAGGTAAGGCCCACTAGGCACAAGTGCCTGTTTTCAGGGGTGACCCAGGAGCATTGGGGAGGTTAAAATGACTTGTTCAGGGTCACTCAGTATGCAAGTGGAGGTTGTGGGAATTAAACCCAGGTCTGTCTGCTGAATGTACCATGCTCATTCACAGCTTGTTACTCTAACCTCTAGGCTATACTGCCAGCCAGTTGGATGAAATATTGCTTTTTTTCTCTTTTCCTCAAATTGTTAATCCCTACCCCCCACACACACACATATGTCTCACACAAACAGTTCCAGTTGAACTCTTACACTACACCAGACTTTGCTTGTGAAGGGCATCATGCTGATCAGTCTCTGAGGAAAGCCTGACAAGTCCCGGGTCGCCTCTGAAAGCTCCGGGGTCGCCTCTGAAAACAGGCACTTGTGCCTAGTGGGCTTTATCTGGTTAACAGAGACTAAATAAATAAATAATAGGTCCCACTCATTGCTCAGCCTCTGAGGGTTCTAAAGCTTTTCTAGAGTTTAATGTGATTGTAGACTTTATTAAAGGAAAATACTGCTTACCCGCCTGTTGCTGCTGGCAGAGTCACATTAACATATCCAGTGAGAGGGAGCGAGCAGCTCCCGCAAAATGGCTGCCAGCATCAATAGCAAAAGGAAGTTAACAAGCACTGAATAAAAGTTAAATATCACTACCTAAGTGAAGTTAGAATTTTTTTTTCATACAGAACCGCTAATCAGGGGTATAGGCAGCGGCAGGAGAGTGCTGGCGTGTAAGCAGTGTTTTCCTTTAACTCTCTGTCTCTTATCTCTTATTAAGTTTGCACAGGTATGTTGTAAAGGTGTTAGTCAAAACTATATAAGTGTATTGCATGTGAATTAATTTTTAAGTGGCAAGCGATAACTTCCTACCACTGCTGTCACATGTACTCTTTCTTGCAGATTTTAAAGATTATTATTACATTTAGTGTGTGTGTTGGCTGTGGGGAGGCCTGAGTAGTGACAGGTCAAACAGAAGGTAATACAAACTGAGTCATTTTCTAGTCTGTTTACCCACCAAGCACCTATATATTTGCATACCCATGATGCTTTCTGCTGGGTTTGGGCGTTTGACTATACATGAGTTTACAATAAATACAACTTGAAAAGTAAATGCTTTCTTGTATCATTTATGCATCCAAGAGTACATATTGTTTTTTTTTTTCTCAGCATTTAAATTATTTCACAGTTTTTCACTCACTAACTACAACATTAAAAAGAGGAGCTCATATATATCTGCTTTCAGGCAGCTAAACCAGCTGTAACTGGCTATTCATATGGGATTTACCTTGAGATGAAAAGAAACTGTCAGAAAGCTGGGAGTGCCTTTTCATTGAAATCAGACCATGGACTACCAATGGTTGGTTAAAGTTGTAGGCTGCTTTTGTCATTATCAGTATACACCCCATTGTTTAAATTGCAAGCATGAATTCTTGTGAATTTTAGGAAGACTAATGATATCTTTTTGTGTATGTAGCTTGACTGTTGTGGGGTCCATATAGTGACATAGCTCGAACCATATCTCATTATGTTTGCTGCTTTGGTTATTTACTGGTAGTGCCTGGACTGAAACATAGTATAGAACTGACATGTACGTAGTAGTCTTCATGCACTGTATCCCAAAGTTTTTTACAAGCGATTTATTTATACAGGGTGGTATAGCAGAGATCCCATATCTAATTGCCAGTGGGGTCCTGCTTCTGCATAGGACACCTTTTAGTGCCATTGGTACTTTGATTATTTTTGTCATGTTTATGCCCTCCTCATGTAGTATGTGACAGTCACAGTTCACCATCCAAATAAAGTTCCCAAAGTGTGAGTCCATCATTTTCTGGATGCAACCTCTGTCAGCCAACCAAGGTAACATGAGGTGTGAGTCTGATCCTGTTATGCCTGTCCTCTCTCTGCATGGGTATATTCATTGACCTCCAGACCTTGCTGGGATTCAAACTAGAGACCCCGAGTCTCAAGGCCAACAACTGTAACCATTCAGCTAAAGGAAAACGCACACACACACACACACACACACACACACACACACTGTGAAGTTAGAATACACCTTTACATTATACTTGCAAGTTCCTAGACCACCACTAGATAACTGAATTGTTTAGATGTTTTCACCACTTTCTCTGCAGCCCAGCTCTGCAGTGTCTTTTATTGTGTACTACAACACAACTTTTCCTTTCTTACGACAAATCGTAAAATGGGAAGGGAAATTCCTGCATCCTGATTGGTTGTTACCTGAGCACTGAATCTGTTTATTGCACAGGTAAAATCAAGTTCTCAAAACCAGGACCATAGCACTAAAAAGAAATCAGTGTCCCATTAGAACACTCAGTTTTTAAATGCCACCATTGTTTTCCCTTCATTAGGGAGCAAAACATAATTTGCCAGAAAACAACAGTAACCATTTTTTATGGTTAATAGCAGCACTACACAGATATGTCAAAGTTAATTTTTAAATTAAACAGATGTACTAACTGGTTCCATTGTCCGAGCTGACAGTATGGGGTCCCATTGTCTGAAGTCACCATCACGCTGCTGCTCTCATTGTCAGTCCCGCTCCCACCGCTGCAGTAAACTCATATGTGTTATTTATTTATTTTATTTTAACACTCACAGGCTCACTTTGTGTAGGTAATGCGGTGGGAGGAAAGAAGTATTTCCTGTCACTAAGCAATGCCACTAACTTCGTCATGAGAAGGGGAGGGGCTGCTTGGTCCTGTACATTTCATTGTAGCAGTCATGCATCATTTAAAAAAAAAAAAGAAGCACAATTTCACATTCTGACATCCTCAACAGCTGCTTGCTCTCCCATCGCACACTTACAAAAAAATGCCAGTGTCGGGGGTGCTCCTGACTGACAACAATCTGAAACAACAGTAGTACACAACAAAAGTACTATACCAAACAAAATGACATCATTTTCTAGCTGGATGAAGGACTATTTTATTAGAAATTCTTCCAGGGGTTGAAAGTGCTCGGCCTGTGACCTCATGCCTTACTATGCCCCTGAGCGTGCAGTCAAATCTGTTCAATGCACACCATCATGTCTTATTCCTTATGTATCCTATCCTTGTCACAGACTACTGTTATCTATGGAGAAGTGTCATCATCTGTTCTTACTAAACATGATCATTTTATTACGTACATATTTCTGTTGACTTGTGACAATAATAAAATAATCTTACTTAGTAAGAAAGAACTGTGGCTATTCAGATTTGCTTGTATATTTGTACTTTTTTGACCAGAAAAAATACAGCTGAGATAGAATTTGCTTTCCATGTGAGTCCTGGGGGCAGGTTACATGGACTTGTTTCATTAATGGGGAAAGTAACCCAGGACATTGGGGAAAATCCCATCACCCATATGATAAGTGCTATGGGATGTTTAACTTCCAACTGGATAGCTACCAGAGATGGGAAAACAGGGCCTCAGTTTAATGTCTCATCCAATGGACAGCACCTTAACAGTGCAGCGCCCCCCCAAGGGCAGCACTGCAGTATCAGTATTGGGTATTAGCCCAAGTCCCTGGCCTGAGACTAGAAACTGTCATGACCTTCTGATCTTACTGATCCTGAGGTAAGCAAGCAACCTTACAAGCCACTGACACTGCTTCATATGCAACAGTTCCCAAACTGAGTCTCCCACATGACAACAGAACATGCTGCTGCAAAACCATTGGGCTGGACTAAGATAGTTCCCAGATCTCTACTCCACAGCATTTCTTATTTAAGTGATAATAAATGGAAGGGTATGTGTTATCATGGGATAATGCCACATCATGTGTGTACTGGGAGGCATAAGGCACAGTGAAGTAGCTTCAACAACCCAAGACGTGTCATGATCTCAAATGACAACATATATTCTGAAGTACATTATTGCTATCATCAAATGAATTACAGATACTTTGCATAAACAGCCAGTTGGATTGGCCATCTGTTGGGCCAGCAGCAGCACATCCCATGGCTGTGCCAGTGACCCAGGTTCGAGAGCAGACTCAGGATGTTGATGACAGTCAGCAGTGCCCTGAAGCCTTGCTTATGGATCCATATCAGTGTGAGAAGTGGGGCTAGTAGAAGATTGAGCTCAGGATGCCAACAAGGGGCTATGTCCCCAGACCAAAGGACTGGGTGGGTGAACACAGTGAAGAAACAGCTATATGAAAAGCATTTCTTTCAAAGTACCAGTTGTCAGGAAAATTTTCCAGGAGGTGGTGATATCATGAGATATTGCACCAGCTTGTAATTGTTCTTAGCCAGTCAGGACAGTATGAATACTACCCATTTGATAACCTTTATTATTGCTTTTAATTAGACTCAAACAACATCAACTAAAATCATATTGCATGGCTATACATTATACATCCCAAATAAAATCTTTTCTAAATTGACAGAACTAACAATAAATGTTTCTACTGTTACTCATGCAATATAAATATTATATCTAATATATATATATATATATATATATATATATATATATATATCTTATAGTGGCACAATACCACCACTATATTTAGGGTTGAGTAGAGTGTTTAATGTTAAACCACAATTTTTGCACTTAAATAATTTTGCAACTATTTAACAGATTTGCATGACATTCTGCATGCACGGTCTTATGGGGTACATCTCTTGACATGCCAAGTTTTGTTCCGGTTGGATGTGCAGATTCTGAGACCTGGATAGTGAAAAAAGTGATTTTTTTCAGGGGGGTTTCCTGTTTTTTTTTTTTTGTCAGCCCCTAGTGTCCAGACAGTGAGGAATTTTGATCTGAAATGTTCAGGGCAGAAAGGGCTTGGCCCGTAGATGTGCCTTTCACTGGTTTGATTGAAAAACTATTAATCCATTTAAGAGTTATTAATTTTAAAACTTTCAGTTCTTAGCATGCTCAGTAAGCACTTCAAGATAGCTGTACAAAATGAAAAAAGAATCCTTTTTCGTGTGGGGCCAATCCTTTTTCCTGAGGAGAAAATCCTGATTCGTATGCCGTCATCTTGTTTTCCTTTTGTTTTTTCAAAAACATTTTCAAACCCCACAAAAATGACATGCTGCACAGAGACCAACATATGTATCTTACTCATCTGGACCTGTTTGGTAGATTCTGAACTTTACTATAGTTAAAATGACCCACAAATGTGTTTTTTTTTAATTTTGCATCCTTTTTCTTGACTTGCTTCAGCTTTTTTCATATGGCAATACAAAAAAAGAATTTGGCCATATGCAAAATGATGACCAAGAAGTAGAATAGGTGCCCTGCTTACTGTCCTGCATGGTTACAATAATTTTATCTTTATTTCATGACGACATACAGGTGTAAGTAATAAAATATTGACAGAACACACACAGCAATTAAAAAAATAAAGGTTAAACAATCTGTTCAGCAGCACATAATAATGATTACCAATTGGCACACATGATACAGTATCTTGAACCATGCCAGTAATTATCCTTTAGAACCCAATGTGGACCAAACTTAAATTCAAATGCAATGGCATTGCTATGGAATATTCCTAAATGTGAAGTGATGTTAATCAGTATGTATCTGCTACAATCACAGAGGCAAAAGCAGTTAAATATCAAAGTTTGATTTGCTGTCCAATTCCCATTAACTCAGGACTTGATAAAAAAATTCCAATATTTTTATCATTCCAGTTGCAGTTAATCCACATGGTGTTTTGTGCATAGTCTGTGATTTTTAACCCATGCCCAAAAATATTTGCCAATTGTGTTTTCTTGTAGAGGTTTTTTATAGGGATGTGATTTTCCTTAGTTTTTTTTATTTTTCTGTCCTTGTATCGTAACACCAATCTCTGTATTTAATCAGGGACTGATTCCCTCACTCGGACGCTTATCTTATTTCACTGCAAAGCAGTAATTTAATAGATCCAACAGCCTAAAGGAATTGTGTGATGAAATAGGCATCTCCCAATTAATTTCCAAGCCAACTAGAACCAATACAAAAAATCACACCAAAAGCACCTTACTCAACCTTATCTTAACAAATAGGCCTCATAAGATTTAACGTACTGCTATGTTTTTCAGTTATGTAAGTGACCAGAAAATTGAGGTCAGCATAAGAAAGTTGAAAAACGGATCTCCTGTTCTAAATTCATGGTAAAACATAGTTTCCACAAATTTAAGCCAGATAATTATCTATCTGACCTCAGGAATGTAAACTGGCAAAATTTTTAGCTAGCTACTTCAGTCGATGAGGCTGCTGACATCTTTAACACAATGCTTACCAATATAATAAACAAACATGCCCCTTTCATAAAATGTAGTGTCAAAAAGGCCTCCTATCTCTGATTCACTGGTGAACTGAAAAAAGCCCTTGGAAGGGCTCATGCTGCCCTCGGAGAGGCGGCAGCTTCAGGAAGCCAGCAGCCCACCTGCACCACCACCTCCTCCAGTCGCTCTAGAGACTCCTCAAATCAGATTCTGAGCCCATGGAAGGGCTCACCCTGCCCTCGGAGCAGCCATGGCTTCAGGAAGCCAGCCGCCCACCTGCACCACCTCCTCCAGCTGCTCTAGAGACTCCTCAAGTCAGATTCTCAGTCCTTGGAAGGGCTTGCCCTGCCCTCAGAGTGGCCGTGGCTTCAGGAAGCCAGCCACCTGCCTGCACCACCTCCTCCTCCTCCAGTCACTCTAGAGACTCCTCAAGTCACATTCTCAGCCTTTGGAAGAGCTCACCCTGCCCTCAGAGCGGCCATAGCTTCAGAAAGCCAGCTGCCCACCTGCACCACCTCCTCCAGCCACTCTAGAGACTCCTCAAGTCAGATTCTCAGCCTTTGGAAGGGCTCGCCTGCCCTTGGAGCAGCCGCGGCTTCAGAAAGCCAGCCACCTGCCTGCACCACCTCCTCCAGCCACTCTAGAGACTCCTCGAGTAGGATTCTCAGCCCTTGGAAGGGCTCACCCTGCCCTTGGAGTGGCTGCAGCTTCAGGAAGCCAGCTGCCCACCTGCACCACCTCCTCCAGCTGCTTTAGAGACTCCTCAAGTTGAGTAAGCTTGCAGACCTGACCGGGACAGCTCCCTGTCACCTCCATTGGCCACTGAGGCTTGAGGGCACCCCGATTGGACCAGGCTCTTACGCCTTTGACTAGGATTGGTCTGCTGCGCTAACGCTGCTTCTGGGCTCCTGCACCCATTGAAAAGCGCTGCCAAAAGCTGCATTTTTACCTCACTTTCCTGTTTTACTTTTTTACCTTATTTTGCTGCTAAATTTCACTGCCTAACTGTTAACTGGTTAAACCTAATGAAAAAATATTGTAATTATTGCTAGATAGTGTCTGTTGTTCAGCTGATCCTGTATACTGTCCTGCCTAATGTTGTTTACTTTGCCACTGTTCAACTCCTCTGCTAATTTTTCTGTGTGTCTCTCTCTCTCCCTCCCCTGGTGGCACCAGAGCAGGTGATTACCTCTCTTGTTCTTGACTGACACCTTCCACCTCCCCCCATTTCTCTCTCCACCTTCAGCTGTTCTTAATCTCTGTATTGCTCCTGACTGCCTACTGTTTTCCCTGCCCCCTGACTCACACATCTGTCACTGCTCCTTTGTTCTACCTTGCTTATCTCTGACTCCCTCTCTCCTGTCTTTCTCTCTTCTGCAGATTCTCAGCCTTTGGAAGGGCTCGCCCTGCCCTTGGAGCAGCCGTGGTTTCAGGAAGCCAGCTGCCCACCTGCACCACCTCCTCCAGCCACTCTAGAGGCTCCTCAAGTTGGGTAAGCTTGCAGACCTGACCGGGACAGCTCCATGTCACCTCCATTGGCCACCAAGGCTTGCCACCACCCCTGATTGGACCAGACTCTTACACCTTTGACTTGGATTGGTCTGCCTCACTAACGCTGCTTCTGGGTTCCTGCCCCCATTGAAAAGCACTGCCAAAGCTGCATTTTTACACCCACCCTATCCCCCCTCCTACCTTAATTAAATAGTCCTAAATCCCTCCCACTTCCTCTAGCCCCACCCACCCATTCTCGCTATTGGTCCCTCCTCAATCTGCCACTCCACAACCACTCCTATTCCTGCTTGACCCCACTCCTCTCTCTCTCTCTCTCTCGCTGTCCTTCCCTCCCTCCTTGTGACCCTTTCTTTTACCTTTCCATCCCTCCTGTGTCCTCCTCCCCTGCTGTTCCATTGCTCTTCCACTATGGCAGTGACTCTGCCCTTTTATCTCCTCACAATGTTTGTTCAGATTCTTTTCCCCATCACTCCCCACACTCTGCTACCTCCCCGGGGCCTGCTACCCCCCACCTCCACCCCATTTCCAGCTTGACACTATCCACTACCCCACAGGCACACTCTCCTCTCTTCCTCCCCACTTTTCTGCCCCACACTTCAGCTCCTTATGACAACTTTCCTGGACCTTACCACCTCCACTCCTCCTCCTCCTCCTATAAGCTTTATCATCTCATTTGATGCAACACAAACAGACCACATTCTCCAACAAACACAGGGCGGTCTCATAAGCTCACCCTTAGAGCCTTATGTAAATTCTTTCTGAAGCTTATTCTCCTCCTACTCCTCTCAGGGGAACGTCCACACCGAACCCTGACCCACTAACCATTGGGCATGCAAAAAAACAGAAACACTCAGAAGCTCTCACCCTTGAAACCATTAACATCTGCAGTCTCATTCCTAAGCTTGATGCCCTCTGAGTTTTCGCTAACCAACATACTCCTGATGTCATATCAGTTGTCGAAATCTGGCTCACACCCAAAACTCCTGACTTCGCAATTGCCCTACCTGACTACAATGTCTTCAGGCTGGACCAACAGACCAAAAGAGGAGGGGGCTGTGCTCTATGCCTCAAAACCTCCCTCTTGGGCCACCCATTAGCTGCTCCACCCTCTGACTCCCTGGCGCAGATCCTCCCAATCCGTATTATCCTTGGAGCCCATGGCAAAAGCACTTACCATTGCCTCAGTCTACATTCCCCGCAAAGAACAAGTGAAAGGCCTAAATACCATTCTGGAATTTACCAGGATGCTGCCACCTAACACTGAGGTAATCATGCTTGGTGACTTCAATATAAACTGGCTTGCTCCTGATCCTGGAGGTGTAAAGGATGCCATCTCATCTGTTCACCTCACACAGCTGGTTGACTCCCCAACCAGACACAACTACAGAACTGGAACCAGCTCTCTACTTGACTGGGTTCTCACCAACCATCCAGCCTGCATCTCTGATATCTCCATCCTACCAGATTCCATCAGTGATCACTCTCCTATTACCTGTGTTTGGTCCAACAAATTTAGCAAACCTCCACCATCACTCATCACCTGCAGATTCCTCCCCCGTGGGAACCTCTATCCCTTTAAATCCTATCTCATAAACCAGGACTGGATGCCTATCTTTGAAGCAAATTATGTCAATATAGCCTTGGACCACTTCATCTCCATCTTCAACAAAGCCTACGACATCTACGCCCCCATCCAAAAACGTACGGTCAAGTCCCTCTGCAATCCTTGGTTGACTGCCGACCTAATAGCACAGCTTAAAGCAAGGGACCACCTCTGGCTCCTGGTCCGTGACTCTGGCTCACCCTCTGCAATACAGAACTACAAGCATGCATGAAACAACTGCACTAAGGCCATTAAACTACATAAAAGCACCTACTACAGGGAAACCTTCACTAACACATGGGGCAATGGTAGAGCTTTCTGGCGCAACATCAAGTAAGGGACTGGTACACAGCCAAAAGCATCCCCAATATGCTCTTTGTTGATGGAACTATTACACTTGACCCCTCAACTATTGCCAGTACCTTTAATACCGCTTTTACTGATCTCAGCTCTGTTCTCCCCCCGACTTCTTCACTGACACTGACCCACCTGCAGTCCTTACAAGCACCCCCCTTCCTACCACCTACCCTTCCTCCCTCCCTTCTATTTTAAATCAATCAGGCAGCAGGAAGCTCACAAATACATTGGGAAAGCCATTGCCAACACAAGGTATAGTGGGGACTCACTGGATTTAAAACTTCTGTCCCTAACGCTCGATGAACTTATCACTCCTCTCACCAAGATCCTTAACCTATCCCTCTGCCTTGGCCAGTTCCCTGACTTATGGAAATCCACCATTGTCACTCCAGTTCACAAGAATGGTGATAAAACTCACTGTGGAAACTACCGTCCAATCTCCATACTTCCTCCCCTCTCGAAAGCATTAGAGTGTATCGTTGGCGACCAACTTACTGTATACCTAGACAACCACAATATCCTATGTCATCAACAACATGGCTTTAGGAAAGGGCATAGCACCACATCTGCCCTCTTTGAATTTACCTCATCTATCCACAACTCCGTAGACAATGGCCAACTTACCGGTGCGGTCTTTATCAATTTAACAAGGCTTTTGATACAGTCCACCACGACTTGCTGCTTAACCAGCTCTTAACTATGGGATTGTCCCCTGACTCTACAACATGGTTCCAAAGCTACTTGTTAAACAGATCACAATGTGTAAAGATTGCAGGTACTCTCTCCAGTGCTTTGCCAGTCCACTCTGGTGTTCCCCAGGGATCCATTCTGGGACCGCTTCTTTTTTCCCTTTTCCTGAATAATCTCCTAATTCCTGCCCTGAACAAATCATTCTCTATGCAGATGATGCCATAATTCTCACTTCCCACAAAGACCAGCACTACCTTCAAAATAAGCTCCAACTTGGATTCTCATCAGTGGAAAAATGGTTCACAGCACAAAGACTTATCCTTAACTACAAAAAAAAAAGACTGTGCTTTTCCGTAACTCCCACAAGAAGCAAAGACCACCACCTCTCATTATCTCAAATAAACATGGGACTACCCTTGAACAGGTCCCAATGTTCAGATACTTAGGAATTACCCTTGACTGTAACCTGTCTTACACAATGCACATAGACAATGTTGCCAAGGCCGCCAGTATTCGGGCTTGGCCTTCTCTACAGGCACAGATCCAGCCTAACTCCTGCCACCCTGAACATTGCAGTTTATAGCTCTGTCCTCTCCATCATAGACTATGGCCTTATAGTTTATGGCTCGGCCACTCCTACAGCTCTCAAACGTTTCTCCACCTTACTCAACAACGCCTGTCATCTGATTACTGGCTCTCACTGCCTAACCCACACTTGTGACCTCTACGCTCAAATGGGTTGGCTACAACTACCAAATTGCATAAAACATTTAACCTGCACCATGGCTAAGAAGATCACCATGGGCCTGGCTCCATCTGGGGTTCTGTCTCTACTCTGTCCTAGCAGGAACCCCCACCGCACAAGAGGTCAGGAGTTTCATCGCCTGCAAGTTCCGCATCGCAAAACATCCTTGGGCCAATGCTCATTCACTTACAGGGGCGCCCATACTGGTGGAATAGTCTTTGTCCTGAGATCTCCATGACCGCCAAGCTAGGTCTATTTAAAACTAAGCTCCGATCCCACCTGTCCACCTCTAGCACCTGTGACTGTCATTTCTAGCCTGGTCCCCGCTACACATTAATATAGTCCTATGAGGTGTCCCCTCCTTTATCACTCTCCTCTGTCCACTCCCTCCCCCTTCCCTTTACCTACCCACCTTCTCTCCACCACACTCCTCTCTCCCCTATACTGCTTCTCCTGTGGACAACTGCCACTGGCATGCTCTATGTAATAGAAATTTTACTATGCAATTGTATGTTAATCTAACTTTCTGCACCACCTGTCTTTGCTTTATTGTACATTGCCTATGCTCCACTATTTGTACAAATATATTGTCCTAGCTCTGACGTTGAACCTTTGTAAAAGAGCCTTTGGCTCAAAAGTACACGTAATCCTAGAATAAATATATAAATAAATAAATAAATAAGCCCTAACACTATGGGATAAACTTTGGGCCACAGCTAGACGCACTAAAGCCCCTTTTGACTAGATGGCATTCAGAATATCCCAAAATGCCTGCAAGGAACTCATCAGAGCCACTAAAGTTAACTATTATGTGAATGCAAAGGATAATCCAGCAAAAATCTGGTGAACTATTAAATCCGTTGAAGGCTACAGAGTCCCACCATCAATTCCAAATTAAAATAAATTCACAAGGTTCCATAACCTCTGACCAAGGCACAATCCTTGAAAAATTAAACTCACACTTTGCAATAGCTAGGTTAGCATTTGACACTTCTCAGCCGCAAAGCTCTTGGGTTACTCCCTACCAGAGGACACTCCTACTGGCCTGCAAAACCAAAACTCCTTTTGCCTCTCCCCCATAACCTTTAAACAGGTAGAGGATATGCTAAAGAAACTAGACACCAAAAAGAGTGCCGGTGCTGATGGCATAGATCCTGCATTCTTTTTTTTTTTTTTTCTTGCCTGACCCCCTAATCCTCCCTCCCTCCGGAGGTAGGCCCATACCCTGTCAACATCCCCCCATGCCCAGGCTTACCTGCCTGGGCAGAGCCTCCAGGGGCCTCCCAATGGTCATTGTAGGCAAGCCCCTGCTTACCCTCCTGGTCGGGGCCACGGGAGAGGGACCCCCCGACAGACATCTAAGGCAGTGAGGACCGCAGCTGGGCAGGGGCATCATGCAAGGGGCCAGCAGGTTTTTTTACATGCTAATGCCCTGGGGACAAGGATGTGCAGTAACAACCAGCGTCTGACCTGCCCCCCCCACATTCTGGCACCAGCTGCTCACAGCACCCCCAGCCTGTACCAAGGGTCAATGAAGCACTGGACACACTTCCCCCTTCCCCTGGAGAAGGACAGCAGTCTGTAGGATGCTCAATCCTCCCCCCCCAGCTGGCCCTCTGACTTCCTGGCCCATTCCCGAACCTGGGTCATCGGCGTCACAAGTGGAAGTCCAACTGCTGTGCTAGTGGGCTGGCTCAGATCCTTTATTCCTAAATTTAGGTCATTACTTCTTAACTGCCCCAATAACCCAACTTTTCAATATGTTGATTGCTTCTGGTACTGTCCCCTCTCTATGGAAAACACCTCACATACTGCCCCGTTTAAATCCAGTGACCCATGCAACCTTAATAACTATAGGCCTATCTTTTACCTGTCTTATCCAAACTACTGGAGAATTTAATCAACACACGACTAAGGGACTACCTCGAAAACATGAATCTATTTAACCCATTGATGTCTGACTTCAGGCAAAAATCACAATACTGTATCCACCTTGGCTAAAGTGACAAACAACTGGCTCACCACCTTAGATCACAGATTCTTTACCGGAGCTGTCTTTCTGGACCTAAGCAAAGCATTTGATACGGTAGATCATAACCTTCTATTACTGAAACTCAAAACACATGCCCTAAACAATTCTACCGAAACTGGTTCTTTAGCTATCTCGCAGGAAGAGTCCAATGCATTAAAGCAGATTACCCACCACTCCTGAGCAGTGTACCTCAAGGTTCTATCTTAGGCTCTCTTCTATTTTTAACCTATATTAACTCCCTATTTCCTAAATGACAACATTCACAAAGCCAAACTGCATTTCTTCACAGATGACACTGTCTTTTACTTATCAAAACCTTCCCTAACAGATGCTGGTGCTGAACTACAATCTGATTTTAACCAGTTACAACTCAACCTATTAAGATCAAAGCTATTGTTAAATGCAGATAAAACAAAGGCAATGTATTTCTCACCCACACTCTCTCCAACCTCGCTATTTAGGTATAACACTCCGATACTCATTACAACCCTACTAGGAGATTCACTTGAGGTCATAGATAAATTCAAGTGTCTAGGTTTTTGGTTAGATAACAACCTATCCTTCGCTGCTCACATTGAAACTCTTACTAAAAAAAACTAAAAACTAGATTGGGTTTCTTCTACCGGAATAAATCCCTATTCACTATTGACGTTAGGAAAAGGTTAGTCCAAGCCTCTTTTCTCCCCCTTCTTGATTATGTAGACATTATATACAACAGTAGCACAACCTCCTACCTGCACAAACTGGATGTCCTCTTCCACCATGCCATTCATTTTATAATAAACACTCCATCCGACCAGGACCCACCACTGTGCCCTGTATTCGGCAGTGGATTGAACATCACTCACCACCAGAAGGATGTTCCACAGTTGTACCTGGGCATACAAAACACTACTGAACAAACTCCCCCTATATATCTCGACCCTATTCCACCATTCTCACAGCTGCTACTCTCTCAGGAAAAACTCCATCATTTTTTCAGATGTACCTAAGTTCCACACCCGCTTCAGTAAAGCTGCCATCAGCTATGCCATTTTTTTTCCATCTGGAACAAACTGCAATCCTCCCACAGGCTTTCTGAATTCATCTCTTTCAATGTCATCAAACCCTAATTAGTTCCGTTAAGGAAGACTGCCACTGTCACACTTGTTAGCATGTCCTTCTACACAATGTTAACATCACTCAACAGTCATCACTTTATCCCTTATTCAGAGTTATTCCTCCCTATTACCCTTGCTAAAAAAAAAAAAATACCACCAACAGCTTAGTCTGGTTCAATTTCAGTTGCTTACCATCTGTATCACCCCTCCTCCCGGTCGCCCCTGAAAAAGGGACTTCTAGTCCCAGTGGGCCTACCGGGTCAACAAAATTCAATAAATAAATAAATAAATTGTTGGCATTCTGCAATTGCCTGTCTGTGTCACTGTAATGCTTACTGTACGTAACTGTCCCATATTTGTATTCTTTTTTTTTCAATTTGAATATTAGTGCCTTTCTTGAATTATATGAGTACACTGCTGTTATGCTCGTTGTAAATCAACTGTTCCATATTTGTATTATTGTGTATTGTATCCTAGCATTTTCCTTGAACTTTATGTTGTACATCAATTCTGTGTATTGCATCCACGGTATTGTATTGTCTGTGGCAGGACCTCCTTGTAAATGAGCTTGCTTAATGGAGCCTTCCTGGTGAAATAAACTTGAACTTGAATGAACTTTAACTTGAACTAACAAGTGATTACAATGGACTGAATAAATTGGGCAGCTCAGCATTATTGCCTCTTAACAGTGGGAGACTAATGTGTACATATAGTTAAATTGATGCTGCTTAGTGCTCAGTATTACCACCTCCTCACAGTGAGAGGTCACCATTTGCGGTCCAAATACTATTGACTTGGGACTTGATGAAAATATACTGGTATTTTCGCCCCCTCAATTACAAGAACTGTAAGTGCTGATACAGCTGGTCTGAGCCAGGTGCCATCCATCTCATTACCCTTATTAGCCTGTTACTTGTTTATCTGAAAGAGATGATATCTATTTGATGCATCCTGTTTGTTAAATAAAAGTTATCTTTGTACTACATTTATGTGTAGTGTCTTTTTTTGTGACATGTCATGGTTTTATTACGCTTAACAGTATGATTGTTTCTTCTCCTCCAGTGATTGCTGATTGAGTCACGGAGAAATCAGTGTTGACTGCCAAACCAGAAATTAGCTACATAAGGTAATTAGCATATTATGTGGGGCACTTGTTACATTAAGCACCAGTGTCTTGAAGAGAGAGATTCAATTTGCAATAAGTCAATGTACACATAATGTCACAGGATCAAATCACATATGACAACCATACACATTTCTTTATGGTGATAAGCGTCTTACTGTTAATGAACAAAACACTGAAGTAAGAGCACCCTTTTGAGCAAATGCATACTGGCAAAAGATCACTACTGAAATATTCTGAACGCTCCCTCTGATCTGTTGACACATCACTTTCAAAATTCATAACTGTCAGTCTACAGTTGTCAGTGTATGAAGCGTAATAAAAAAAAACTTTGTAAACTTTGTTTGAAAGCTTAGCTTCATTCAGAAACAGCCTCTAGATGTGATATCTGCTATTCATCTGCAAACCGATGTTCGCTGATTTTCTTGTGTCTGAGTAATAAGCAGCATTTTAGCGTTTCCTAACAGTGAGTGACATCTGTCATCAAATGATTAAATGATCTGTGCACTGAATGTATCAGTTACCATTCAGTGCTTTATTTTGCTGTCACTGAAACAGATTAGGTGTGCCAAACAGGCAATACATTTGATGAATCTGAGAGACAAGAGCTGAGGGTTTAAATACTGGCTAAGGAGGTATGGTAATTTAACTACTGAGATTTTACCTATATCCGTTCATCTAAATGAAGCCAACACTTTTTGTATAGATAGTCACATACCGTACAACTAATTAAAATAACTGACTAAAGTAGTGTATGGTTTATATTGTGTAACCCCTAGGGGCACCATCCCTAAGGTTACTACCTCTGCCTGTATTTCTCCTAACAGATTGAGGGGCCTGGGTTCAATATTTTGGTGCCTCCACCCAAAGTAATATAAGTGGGGGTATCTACTTACCCTGGTATAGCCCTCTGGGAAATGATAACCACCCACAGACCCACCTAGTGACCTTGTACTCTTTGAGGGGGAACAACCCTGTACAGTAGTTAACACACAGTCAGCAAAGAACACCAATAATATACACACATCCTTTGCACTTACCACCAGGGTCTGGCCTTCAGCAAATTCCCAGGAACTTCCTGTAAAGGCAATGTTAGCAAGGCGAGTATACCCTTTCAGTACTGTAACCCAACTAATAATATGCCCATGCACCATATTAAATGTGAAACAACAAATCAGATTTATTAAGGCGTTTTGAACAAGGAAGGGGGTGTGAATCTAGATGAATGATTACTATACTGATTGGATTCAAGTTACTATGTATGCAATTTAGTCCCAAATGTAAACAGTCTGACAACACTGGGTACCCAGAATGTTATGCTGGTTGGCCAGAATCGGTACATGGGGTGGCCGGTGTTGCAGCTGTTGCTGGGACCCTTGATGGAAAGAAAAGGCAGTTAACGTGCACAAACAGAGCTTTGATTATTTGTAATCCTGGCCGGTTGGCACAGTCTCTTATAACCCTGTAATTCACTGAAACAGTCATATGGTACCACAAAATAATTAGATGATTTGTTGCAGTGAGCTACCCTGAATTACTCACAATACCATTTGGCTGTACTTGGCCTGATGATATGATGACCTCCTGTAGATCATCGAAGAGCATGGGGAAGCTGGGCCACCACAACACACCTCCACTTCATGGCCTTTCCCTCCAGGTGGCCGCAACCTGCAATTTGTCTCTACACAGGGGCTGGATCCCCATGCTGGTCTCTCACCGAGAAAACAGTCTCTGATACAAGCACAGTCATCTTGAGCCAGGTTTGGCAATGGCCCAAAGCTAGATGAACACTTCTGGCAAAGTTCAGTTTGTTTTGTTGGTGAAGCCTCTAGCTAGCTAACAGTCCGGTCACTGGCAGAATAGGCCTCGACCCATGATAAATATTCAGCACATTCAACAAGAAACAACATTAACTTTTCTATCTCACAGTTCAGTTTTGGGCCAGCTGCTATTGAAGTCGATTCACTGAGCAAACCTCTCGATCATCACATCAGTCTCTCACAGCGTTGGGTTGAATGCTTCACAAAAGCTTCTTTTCAGTCCATAATCTCAGGCTGTACTTCCAAACATCTTAGAGCTTTCTGCCGCAGTTTAAATCCACTCCTCAGATTATTCCGATCACTGCTATCAGGCAGTCCCAATCAAGAGAACCACAGCAGGAAAGCAAATCAGGCCTTTCCCCACCGATTCTCCTATGCTCCTCTCTCGGAGCAGCTTCTCGATGGCTCAAGCTGCTCACTCCTCAAACTCTAACTCCAACTGACTCACTGTTCTCTAACAGTTCTGGGGTTTTTCTTGTTTTCTTGTGTTCCAGTTGGCTAGGGGAGCTGTCAGTCAGTTCAGTTTAGGTGCCAACCTAAAAAATGACAAGAACTACAGTTTTCCTTCCCACAAGGCACTTGAGCTAAGGACCACACAAGGTCCACTGTGTCCCATTCGTCCAACCTGGACGTCCCGGATCAAACATGGTGGTTTCCATTCAGATCAACAAAGCTGCAAGAAGGCAGGTTAAAACAAACACTCTAATTTAATTATAACAGCAAGTTAGAAGCAAATATTTACAGTACTGGTTAAAGCTCCCTCTGCTTTACTATCAACAGTACAGTGGAGAAAATTAATGCGGTGTCTGATTGGTCACAAGCCCTGAAGCACTCAAACCCAGTCCAGACCATTTACTATACACACACTGGATAAGGTCTTAAAGGGAAAGGCGCGGAGGCACAACATGGCACTCTCACACAAATCAACAGGATAAAGCAAATAACCATGGATTTACTATCTATGCAGGATGTCTGCCTGACAGTGGGCATAGATGGAGTCTAGAAAGACACTTAAGGTAAGACCCAAATTGGTTGGGGGGGTTACATTGTTTTTCAATTTATTGACAAAGCTGCTGAGTTTAGTTATTGGTACCTGGAAGCAGGAGCTGCAAGGGTGTCCTGGGGTTTGTGTGAGGCTAAACTAAAGGGAAGTATTTATTTTTTTTGTTTTCCTATGTTTGCTTTAGTTCAAATAGCTTGTACTGGGAGAAGGATATGTATTTGGGTGTTTAAAATGTAATGTTTGGATAAAGGGCTGTATTTGAGGTGTTTAAACAGGGTTGTAGTTTAGGGCTGGATTCTGGAGTTCAGTTATGTGCCAGTTGAGAGACAGGAAACTGCAGAGGTAGACTTGGGGGAGGGGCAGGAGATTAGCCAGAGCCATTTTAAACTGAGTCAGTTTGGAGCTGGAAATTGAAGAAGCATGAACTACAGGAATGTGTTTGCTCCTGTCTGAGGAAAGGGGCTGAGTTGTGCAGTTGTGTAAGAGGCTGATTGACTCTCACGGGAGTGGCAGTGGGTCCTAATCCCCCCCCCGCTTGTCCACACTTATTGAGATGGTGCTGCATTGGGATTGGTGGAAAGCACTACCAGGTACATCTACTAATGTGCCCTAACAGAGGGCATTGATCTTTGTAATGGGATACAGTAATATGCAGCTCAGGTTAAAGAGGTAAAAAGTTAGACTTACAGATAGTAATGTGTTTGTACTTAGGTGTAGCACCTCATGTTGTATTTTGCTGGGAAACGTATGGATGGTATGGCATCATAGTTAGTAGTGTTTTGTGCTTCTCTTCTAGTGAAGTTGGTATTGTGTTTTTAAGTAGGGACTGGGCTGGTTAGAAACTTATAGACAGAACTGTATTTTGTAGTTAGTACTGGTATCATGGGTAGGATAGTGGGCTGTAATGGATGTGGGGCGTCAGTTTGGATTAACATATTGTGGAGGCTAGGAGGGTGTCCAGTCTGTATCTGGATGAGGAGGCTGGAGGAGGAAGTGCTGTGGCTGGGTAGTGAGCTGGGAGGATGAGGGGAGGGGGAAGGGGCCGGGAGGCAGGAGGAGGGTCACATCCAGAAAATAACAGGAGGACACCACAGGGGAGGAACAGTGCTTCAGGGGAAGATATGAGGAGGGAGTGCAGAAATGGAACAAACAAGGGGCCTAGCATTAGTGAGAAGGCTAGTGTTGGGGGGAGGGAGCAGAGGCACAGCCAGGCAGGATGGGCAGGAAATAGGTTTGCTGAGCTGGTGACACTGGTGGAGGAGAAGGGAGGGAGTGATCTCCAGGGGGGAACAAAAGAGGGAGGAAGAGGGAAACCCACAAGAGGCAAGAGTCATTCAGAGGAGGGCAACAGGGGTAAAAGGGAGAAAAGCGCTGCTAGCAGGGTGGACGACAGCGGCGGAGTAGAGATGGGGGGGGCCAGGGTGGAGGGGAGGGATGTGGGGATAGGGAGGTGAAATGAATGGGCAAGGGACAGGATTGGGGAGAACGGGCAGAGAGCAGTAGAGAAGAAAGGTGGAGTTAGTAAGCTGGCATGCTCTAAGACTGGATAACCTGCGAAAGGGAGGGGAGCATGGACAAGGGACAAGAAAGGGGTGTACTAGTGCTTGGTGATTCCATACTTACAGGGATCAGATGGGGCAGCATGGGGGAGAGGCATAGTAGAATATGGGTGGAGGCTATATCCGGGCTAATGGTGGACAGGGTGGGGCAGGCGATTCTGAAGTGCACAAGTAGGGGCAGGAAGAAATCGCATATAGTGATGTATGTGGGCACTAATGGCCTGGCGGGGGAGACAGTGGAAGTAGTAAGGAGGAGGGTTAAGGAATTAAGAGGGCTATGTGAGGAATTGGGTGAATCAGTAACCTTTACAGAGGTGCTCCTGGTACCCTGCGCAAGTACAGGAAGGAAAGGTAGGATTGAGGAGTTCAACAAATGGCTGGGGGGATGATGACAGTCTAAGGGGTATGAGGTAGTGGGGGGACTGGGGCAGTACCTGGGAAAATAAGAATCTATATGCAGGGGATAGGCTGCACCTGAGCAGGGAGGGGAAAGGGGTATTAAAGCAGAGGTTGGAGGGGTATATAGCATCAAGGATAGATTTAAACTAGGTGGGGGGTGGCAGGAGGACAGCTAGTAGGCAGGGATCCCAGAGGGGGAGCCAAATGAGCCTATACCCCAAGCTATCAGAGAGGTATTTGATGTGGGGACACAAGGAGAGATTAGAAAAGGGGAAACCAGGGTGGAGGAGAGAAATACATAGGTTGGAGGGTGGTCTCGCTGAATGTGAGAAGCTTAGGTAACAAATCAGCTGAATTACAGGCTCTCTTGGCTGTGGGGAGGGTGGACATTGTGACCATAACAGAGACATGGGCCACCCAGAACCAGGACTGGGATACGATGATCCCAGGGTATAGGATATTCAGAAAGGACAGGACTAGGGGGGAGGGGAGTAGCAATCTACGTGAGGGAGGGGATAAGGTCTATGAGAGAAGAGGGGGTGGAGGGCAGGACAGAGGCCCTATGGATGCAGTTTCAAGACTCTAAAAGAAAGACACTGAGGGTGGGGGTAGTGTATAGGCCACCAACTCAGGGAGATGACCTGGACAGGAAGTTGACCGAGCAGATTAGAAGAGTCTGTAGGAAGGGGGACACTGTAGTGGTGGGGGACTTCAACCTCCCTGGGGTGGACTGGAACACCCCAACCACTATGTGTGCAAAGGAGCAGAGATTACGTGATGCATTCCAGGACTGCTTCCTGGTGCAATTGGTCCATGAGCCTACTAGGGAGGGTAGGACTCTGGACACAGTATTAACAAATGGGAAGGCTGTAAGGGATCTGGGAGTGGAGGACCCTTTGGCTGGAAGTGACCATCATACAGTGCGGTTCACACTCAATATGGGAAAGGTAACAAGAGGAACAGGTACCAGGGTGATTGATTTTAAGGGAGTGGACTTTAAAAGGAGAGGGGAAATTTTAATTGAGCATCTGGTGGGAATTCAGACATGCATAAGTGCCAGCAAAAAATGGAATATCATTAAGAAAGGGCTGGCAAAGGCTACTGAGACCTGCACCAAGACACGGAGCAAGAAGGGGAGATTAAAGAAACTGAGCTGGCTGACTCAGGAGGTAATGGAAGGGGTGAGGGCCAAGAGAAAAGCCTTCCAGAGGCTTAGGAAATCAGGAGGGCAAGGGGACAAAGACGAGTACACAAAGAAGTCCAGGGAGGTTACCAGCCTAGTCAGAGTGGAGAAGCTTCCAAAAAGCTGAGACTGGCACAGGGAATCAAATACAGGGAAATAGAAAAAACAAAGACCAGATTGTGAGGATTAAGAGAGATGGGGGTGGGTGGAGAAGGGGAGGAACAGGCCTAAACACTGAATGAATACTTCTGCTCTTTGTTCATGAAGGAAAGAGGGGGGCAGATACCCCAGGGGAAGGGTGGAGTGGGCAGAGGGGGATGGGGGCAACTGATATCAGAATTAAGGAGGACAGAGTACTGGAGGGACTAAGGGCACTGGCGGTGGAAAAGGTGCCAGGGCCTAGGGTACTTAGGGAGCTAGCAGAGATCATGGCGGGACCACTGGCAGACCTGTTCAGTACATCACTGTACACTGGATGCGTGTCACAGGACTGGAGGATGGCCCATGTGGTGCCCATTTATAACAGTGGTCTGAAGGATGATCCAGGCAACTACAGACCGGAGAGCCTCACTTCAATCATGGGGAAACTCATTGAGTCAATCATAAAAGAGAGACTGGTGGCCTTTCTGGAAGACAATGGGCTCCAAGAAAGCCATCAGCATAGTTTTGTATTGGGCAGATCCTGCCAGACAAGCCTACTTGAGTGCTATGACTGGGTTACCAAGGAACTGGACAAGGGCCATGTAGTGGACGTCCTATATTTGGACTTCTGCAAGGCCTTTGGCTTGGTTCCACATGGAATGCTGAGGGGGGGACTGGAATATATTGGGGTGGGGACAGAAATGATCAACTGGATCACCAACTGGTTGAAGGGTAGGCAGCAAAGGGTGGTGGTGGTGGTGGGGGAACTCTCATCCCCAAGGAACGTTACAAGTGGGGTGCCCCAGGGTTCAGCACTGGGACATGTGCTGTTTAGGATATTCATAGTGGATATGTCAAATGGGATCTGGAGTAGGATCAGTCTGTTTACAGATGATACTAAGATTGGTGCAGTGGTAGATGACATGGAGGGGTGGAGGTGGCTACAGGAAGACCTGACCAAACTGCAGGAATGGTCGGAGACATGGCAGTCGGGGTTCAATGCCGAGAAGTGCAAGGTACTGCACTTCAGAGCAAGGCACCAGGGGAGGAAATCTCAGTTGGGAGGGGTACAGTTGGTAAGCACAGTGGAGGAAAAAGATCTAGGGGTACTAATAGCGGGGAGTATGAACCACTTAGCTCAGTGCAGGAAGGCAGCTGCAAAGGCAAACAAGATGCTGAGGTGCATAGTGAGGGGAATCTTTTCCAGGCACAGAGAAGTGATCCTACCCCTATACAGGTCACTGGTTAGGCCACACCTTGAACACTGCGTGCAGTACTGGTGTCCATTCCTGAAGAGGGACATCCAATTGCTGTAGGGGGTACAGCATAGGGCAACGAAGATGATATAAGGACTTGAGGGAAAATCCTACGAGGAGAGGCTGGGAGAGCTGCAAATGTATTCCCTGGAAGAGAGGAGAATGGGGAGATATGATTGAAACCTTTAAGTACCTAAAGGGTATTAACAGGATTAATACAGAAGGGATTCTTCAGATCAGAAGCGGGAGGGACACAAGAGGGCATCAGCTGAGATTGGAAGGGGAGAGATTCAGGAGGGAAATCAGGAGACACTTTTTCACGGAAAGAGTGGTAGATATGTGGAACATTCTGCCGGAGGAGGCGGTAACAAGTAGAACGGTAGGAGGATTTAAGAGAGGACGGGACAGAGTGAGGGGGGTGGTTATGAGGAGGGGAGGGTGGGGCAGCTGCAAGTTGAGGGGCTAGCAGCACAATTGAGCAGACTTGATAGACCGTGAGGCCTGTTTCTACTGGCATTTCGTATGTTTGTATGTTCGTATGTACCGATTTCACGTCTGAGTGGAATGCCTGTTTTGATTTAGTATCATGATAGGTACACTACTTTATTTTCTCTTAGAAAAAAAATACTTTTATCACACAAAGATAGAATGTGTCCTTAATTGCAAATGTCATGAAACCAACACAGACATGGAAATCAGCGGTAACAATCTCTGTCATTGCTACCATTCAAAAAGTGATTTTAAAATCAAAGTCTGTGTAATTAGCTCTAATACACACAGAGATTAATCGTCTAATGTAAATCTAAATAATCTGAAGTATTGAACACACATGTTACCATCCCACATCTGTTATAGGTTTGGCTACAGGTAGCAGTTAATATTTTTTAAGTTTCTCATATCACCCACCAATGGAACTATATTCAGTGCTTTCATTATTATTATTTTTAATTATTCAGTGGCCGTGCTTTGGGAGAGGGTTACTTGAACATATCCAGATAATCTTCTGTATGTCAGTTTGTACTGTATCATTACACATAAATACTGTAGGTAGGCAACCAAACAAAAGTAAAATGTTATGCGGATATTAAATATGATAATAATGAGCAGTGGCAGTGGTCCTTTTTTAACATTGCTCAGTTTCTTTTAATTGCATTTCAAAAGTTATCTGATTTATATCTTTTTTCTGAAACAGAAGTTACAAAAACATGACAAATGACTTTTACAATATAGTGTGCTTTGCTTCCTCTTCATTATCACTGCCATGAAGTTCTGTAGCTACTGTATCAAACAGTAGAACATCAATATGGCAAAGTTACTGCGGCAACACTGAATCAGCAAAGGCACAATAGCGAAATCACTACCAGTGACAAATAATAAATGGCGATAGGGAGGAAACCGCGATTTTTGAGTAATAACCTACCCCAGTGTCAAGGAGCACCTCGGTCTAGGATATATACAGATAGCGGGGGTTCTGGGGGCATAGCTCCCCATGTCAATAAAGGTAGCATGATCTTGTGTCGGGTGCCGGGAGTACTGTAGGGAGACAGCGATATCAGGATCTGAATGAGCACCTGAGATTGGTGCTGGGAGAGTAATCAGTTCAGTTCGTGAGCTGTCCCGATATCTGAGAGGTTAGGAAATTTCAAGTGTAGTGCGGCAGCAGATTGGGCATCAGTCGCCTTAAGAAGTTCATTCATTTTAGCAGTCGTCACAACTTGTGGTCTCCAAATTCATTCTCGACATTCTGGATTCGCCGTTTTGATGTGCACCGATAAATACTCGCCGTATTGACATGGAGCCTATCAAACACTTATGATTTTCAGTAACATTTGTGGCACTCTATTTGTCTGCATCTTTGCTGGACCGTTTATCCTTTCGCTGATATACCACCTCATATGTTACTGTCTCTGTCACATAATTGTCATGGAACCTTCACCATAAGAAACATATGATACACAGCTGCACAGTTGTACCACGCACTGTCATTGTTTCTGTGCTGAACTGTATGAGGATACCTCACATTATTAGTACTGGTAGTGGAAGTTGCCTTTATTTCACATGCATGCATATAAGCATAGAAACATATAATTTGATGGCAGAAAAGGGCCACTTTATCCACCATGTATGCTCATTTTTTGTTGCCGATACTGTCCCAGCATGCCATCACTGGTCTCTGGATCTCCACCCTCCAGCATTGTTTTTTTTTTAATTAATTCCATATAGGTTTTCATTTTCCTTGCCTCCAGGACAGGATGGGCTCCAGTTCATCCAGTTCCTTCAACCCCTCACCGTCCCCAGCCTCCAAAGAACTTATCGACCAGCCTGTGTTCCTCCACAGCTTTCCCCCTGTGATGGGGTCAGAAGAGAAAGGGCCATCCTTCTGCCACCAAAGTCCAGCTATCAGGTTCCTGCTGTCAGTGTTCTGGTGGTGAGGCAGGTGAGGGATTGTGGATGTGGATTCATGAATGCCTGACCCACCATCATTTCCCTCTGATTTTCTCCCAAGCCCTTTATTTTAGCTGGGGCATGCACATTGGCATGTGTACATGGAAACACACGAATGTCATGGAGTCCTGCAGCACCTCCTACTAGTATGTCTCCCATCCCACACTACCACCAGGCCTCCAGCTGGTGGCAGCCATTTGGCAGAGCTAGCAGTCCTGCCTCCCTGGGAAATGAGAGCAGTCTGTGGGATGCTCGATCCTCTTTCTCCTAGGCCAACCCGAATCAAATCATACTTACCCCATTAGGTATCTACAGATCTCTATCATAGCCACCTTTTTTTTCTAAACTCATCCAGGGTGTACATACTGAGGTAATTTAGACTATCTTTGCATGAACTGTGATGTAGACTCGACACTTTTTTATTTGACCTCATCTTAACAGATTCCACTTTGGCTGTGTTTTTTTTCTCCCCTTCTCCAGCTAGACCCTCATTAATGCCTGCCCTCCCAGCCCTGCCAATGGCTTCTCATTGGCATAACTTTCAACTCTGTTCTCCAATGTCCACTCCCTCTCAGCCTGAGGTTGTGAGCTGAGCCTCATGCCACTCAAGCCTGATCCTTCATCAGAGAGTTGCTGCTCAATCTAAGAAATCTGTCACACTTCTGTGAGATGACTTTCTGTCTGTGAACCAGTTTTGCATCGGGTCACATAACCCAGTGTATACAAGATAGTCCACAATCCTTCCCTTAAGCATTGTCTCTATTAATTTCCCCACCACTAATGTCAGCCTGACTGTCATATATTTTTAAGCAAGCATCATTCAAATTTATTTACTTGATTTATTTTTTCACTTAATTTTTTGATACTCTATTAATAATATAAATCAGTGTTTATAAGTTTGTGGAGATCAGCAAGGAAAACAGGGTATTTGTAGAAAGTTGCTTTCTAGTGACCGTTTTCATATAATCCTGAAAATGTTTGTGTTTGCCACAACATATACAGTATGAGCCACCCAATAAGAATCAATGTAAGAGACAGCTGTGTCACACAATACCGTTGCAATGTCACACATTTATATTAGCCCCACAATGAAATATTCTGTAACTCTATAGCTCTGTATTTGCTAAAAGAGCTATTGCACTGCCTAAAACTAATATTAGATTTTAAAGGCAGCCATCCATTACCTTTTATATTTGAGGTACTTTTCCTTTTCCCTTTCTTTAATTAGAAGATAGTCTGTCTGATGTTACTAGGTGTTAAATGTGTGGAACAGCTCTTAACCTGACAACTGACATATCTTGCTCTACTGCCCCCACACTACATCATCAGTATTGTGTTCTTACTGACTATGGCTGCTTAGGAACAGCAAGTGAGTGACTGTCAAGTCATTCACCTGTGATGTCACTGTCAGTGAGATCATAATGCTGATGATGTAGTGCAGGGCAGTGGCGCAGCCGGGGGGGGCTGGGGGGGTGGTTGCCCCTCCTGGCTGCCCCAGTGTGTGTAGTGGCGCCCTGCCTACATCTTTATTCACTGTTTAGTGCCCATTGTGGAGCCTGTCATTGACTGAATGGCCCTCCCTGGCTCCCAAATGATCTAAAACCTGGCTCCGCTACTGGTGCGGGGCAGTAGTGTTAGGCATGTCAGCTGCCAGGTTAAAAGCTGTTCCACACATCCAGCACCATATTATCACATAGAAGACTTTCTGATGAGCAAAAGGAAAAGGAAAAATACTTCAGAAATAAGAAGTTACAACTGACTACTACTTAAAATTTGTATTATTTTCCTGACTGCCTGTTTTGGCTCCATTAGCTCTTTAATACATTTCAGTCAACTTCATAAAGGGGCCAGGTGATAGTATTGGCTACGGTGGATTGGTAAGGGTGCAAAAAACTTTATTTTTAATGACTTCTATAGCAGAGACACCATCCATACTTGTTATTACTTATCTGCCGTATTGTCGAGAACAATTTCCAAAGCCCAATATACTAATAATTTAACTCCATGCCCTTATTAATTTTTACACCCCTCTTTATTTGGGGCAATATGCAAGGAATTCCAGAGTCAGTGTCATCCATTATGATACAACCCCATTAATACTGATATCCAAAGTAACAGACTTCACCAATATGTGCTATTCTAGTCTTATGTGACGCCTGCATTCTTCTTTCTATGATATTTAATAATCCACCCATGTTCCCAATCATTCAAGATGGAAACCTTATGAATTTGCCGGAATGCTGAAATCTTGCAGGAAGAAAAAAATAAATTGTAAATCAACCTAACCTTCTATGTAAGAATGGACCCATATTAAAGGTGTCATTTAATCCTGGCTTTTTTATGGCCCCTAATTGAAATATCCAAAATGCTTCTCTCCTTAAAATCAAATTATCAAGGTCTCCTGTATTGTGTGATACAGTGATCTCTTGCATTAATTCTCATTGGGTGGTTCATATAGATATGTAATAAGACAGATCAGGACAATAAAATATTTGCAATATCATGACAGACTTAAGCATTTAAATTTATCCACAGTGGAATACAGGAAACTGAGGGGCGAATTATGTCTGACTTTTAGAGCATACCATGATGATGTACTCCTAGAAATAATCGGCTTAACGAAAAATACAGTCCACTACAAAGATACGAGGTCACATAACCAAAAACTGATTGGTGAAGTAAATAAAACATACAAAAGAAGTCAGTGATATGATCAGAGAATCATTACCATTTGGAATACTTTGCCCAAGTACGTGGTTGAAAGTGATAGTATGGCAGTTTTCAAAAAAAGATGAGATTGCTTTATGGGAGAAAGAAAATTCCTATGTTCCGCCATTAAAACATAATTGGTGGCAAGTTCACCTATGGACCCCGGTCTTCTGATCTTGATACCCATCTATGAACCTATGAACCTATAACCACGCAGTCCCCTGGGGTTACTAGAATCCCATCAGTGTCAGTGCTAGGTAGGGAAGGCAGTTGGTGAATAACTAGTTAAATGGGTTTTTCACCTATTCACTCTCTGTTTACTTAGTCTCAACTGAGATGAGAGTGATTATATAATTTAGAACTCTCTCAGAGCAGCATAAGCCATGGCAGCTGGCTGTGAGTGGGGAGTTTTAGAATCTTAGGTTAGTCTGTGAGCTGTAGTTGAAGTGTGAGGAGTGAGAGCTGCTGTAGGCTCAGAGAGGAGAGCCTACTTTCTCACCCTAGTCCTGAAAGTCATCAGCCTGCCAATGAAAGTGGTGGAAACCATTATATACAACAATAGCTCCTGATTTTTCTTCCCCAGAGAGATGGAAAGGACTGCTTCAGGATGGATACAAGGGGCAATCCCCTATTTGATCTGAGACCCTTTTGAAGCTGCCTGTTCTGTTTTCCAACTGTGAGTAATCTGACTTTGTGCTTGCTGGGGAAAGTACCTGTTTTGGGTGTTTCTCTGACAACGGGAATTATACACCAGGTCTGTTCCAAGCTGAGACTGTTCTCAAGTGTAAAATTGGCTGGCAGTTGTGGGGTCCAGAGGGAGACTAATGCACATTGTTCAGGACTTTAGTTTCTACACTCAGGAGTAGTGTTTTTCATATGCTGGATGTGAAAGTCATTCCAAGATGCATATTCATAAATGTTTTACCAGACGTTTTGAGGTGTAACTCTGAAAGAATGGCTGGGTATGGATGTGGAAGTGAAAGGTGGGCAGACTCCCCCCATCTGGAGTGACCAGTTCAGCACTACAGGTTCCGTAGGGTGTCTGGTTATTCAGGACATAGTGGCCAATGCCTGAAGAAAAAGTTTACCCTCTGGTGTGAGTTGTGCTTATTATGAGCACTAGTGTGCTCTGTTGTGGCAAGTTGCCACTTTCTGAAGTGTTAAAGTCCAATGCCATATGGGAAATGTGTGCTTACTTGTGGCCTGTGCCACTAGAAGAAAGTGTGTTCAGCTGAGGCCATTGCCGCTGAACAGAATTTGATGTCCTGTGACATATGGAATACGTAGAGTTTCTGACCGATACAGATTTCTGTTGTTCTGCCATTGCCTTGTGCCATGATGTGTAAATCTTGGGGGTCCACCCTTGTTTTAGAGTACCATCTTTGGAATAAAGTCACACTCTAGAACCCCAGCCTGGTTTGGACATTCGTGATACTGCTTTCTGTGTGGAATTACTAGGTACCCCTCTAGAAGAATGGATCTAGCATAGCCCTAGTGAAATGTTCTCTCCTCAGGACCTGGGTTATTTGGTCACAACTGGTATTTGCTTTTGTACACCCCCACCTCTTTCTGACCTGTAGAAGTAATGAGCCTGGTAGACATTCCCAAAGCTAGGGATAGTATCAAATGTCCAAAGTATGTTTGGGTGCCTAGTCAAGGGTACCAAGGGGTAGCTACTGTGCAAGTGAAGCGGGGTGGTTACAAAAAATGGGGTTCATTCAAGGATGTTGTTTAATTTGAGGAGAGAACCAGAGATTTTTTGCTAAGGGTATGGCTAGTATCTGTCTGTCTGGTAGCATGGTAGCCCAAATGGAAAAGGAAGCTTTGGACAAAAAGGATTTTGCCCAGGAAAGTGCCATCCAAATGTGCTGCTTGCATGCCTGCTAATACAAAAAGTAACAGAGTGCTGCTTTTGTGTTTGGTCAACTTGCAATGGACATTAAAACCTTTAAGTGTATGTCCTAGTCTCTGCATCAGGAAACGTTTACAGAACTTTTTAACTTGCAATTTCCAAATGCCAAAAGTAGTGTGAACTTTAGGCAACAGACCGAGAAATGTGCCCTGAAAGTTTCATGTACTTTGTGTGCAAACTGGGGGAGTCACTAGAGAAATTGCCAGAATCTGTAAAGAAAATTATCAAAACAGTGCTCCCACCAATTAAATTGCAGCCGAAAAAAAAAGTTAGTTTGCAGTTTAAATTTGCTCTTGTTCAATGATCCCCATGAAGGAAGAGTGAGCAAAGAGAGAGAGAGAGAGAAAGAGAGAGAGGGGCTCATTTGCATGGCGTCGAGTGATTGGTGTGACTGCAATCAGTACCGCCTCCCTAGCCAGCTTCTGTGTGCAGCCAGGTGTTCAAGGAAGAGAAATAGAGTGGTGTGCGAGCTGGTCAGACCAGGAACAACCATTGAGGGGGCTTGTGAACATTCTAATCTGTAGTAAACAGACTTTTGTTGTGTACTTTCAGGCTTAACCCATTGTCAGACCGACTGGAAAGTGAGCATGGTATTCATGGCTACGATCGGCCGGACCACCAGCCCGTTTCACCTCAGAGGCCTTCCAAGGATCAGCACTAGGCCGAAAATCTCCATCAGAGGAAGCCAGCTACTGAATTTCGTGAGTAAAACCAGTTAACTGTGTGTGATTTTTCAAGCCAGCTGAATCTGTGTGCAAGCAGTGTGATTGTTTTGCAAAGAAGGACTTTGCATTGTAACAGCAAGGCAACAAACAAAAATTCTGAGCATAGACTATGAGCGTCATAATAGGTTTGGCAGCAGTAAATGTTTCTAAACAAGAGAGAGACTGTGAGTTGTGTATGGGAAGATGCAACAAACAGGCAATCCCGTGCAATAGAAAAACTGTGGGGCTTGCAAGTGACTTTGAGCATGTGTAAATAGTTCTCTGAATTGATGCTGATCGCAAAGTCAAGTTTAAAATCATATGAATGTGCTGAAAGATACAAGCAGTGCAATCGATTACAGTTTTGAGCAAATTCACTTGCCAGAAAAGGTCAGAAACACAGTTTTAGTCTGTGAACAGATTTAATGCAAGAGGAGAGCTACCGCCACCATTATAGGGTGGGGTCAGCAATGTAAACACAAGCAGCAGGGTGCCATTTAGTGAGACAGCAAAGAGACTAGTGAGCAATTCAGTAACAAATTTTTGTGTGTTTGCTTTCAGACATGGCTTCTGGAACTCCTCACTACCTGGATCATGCCCGAGCTATGATCGCAGAGGAGGTGGCAGTACCAAGAGAAATAGAGAAAACTTTCTATGGTGAAAGGTTGCCTCCAGATGTAGCAATCCCTAGATATCCAGTGAGGCTATGCATTATGTGCCTAAAAGCTGGAAGGGATGCATTTCTGATACCCCACTGTTCGGATTGCCTTGTGAAATATGGTATGAGCAGGGGTGCAGCACCAGTAAGGGCATCATGAATTCGATTGGCTCCCACGTGGACCAAAGTAGGAGACTCTACATGTAGCAGCATGCAGTACCAGGTTGAACCTGTTGGGGAAAGCCCCATAGAGTGTGGCACAGAAGGAGAGAGCAACGTTTATCTACTGCAAGGCAGGAACATAGAGAGGTTTCCACACCAGTGTCCCAGATGGACAGTACAACGGAAGGATCCATGGACCCATGGAAAGAGGATCCAAGTCCCAGCCTAGTAGGGAGGATGACCTGCAGAGACACTGAACTTGGAGTCTCTCGTGCCCAGTGTGGAGTGAAATGTCTCAGGAGTGAGGATATTTGCTCACTCCTGGGCTCAGATCATGAGTGAGAAAGAGGAGGATAAAGATATGCATCTTCATGTTGAGGGCCCCCATGAGTCACCTCAAACTCTTGCCTCAGAGGAGCCAGAGACAGAGAAGAAGGCTCCAGTAACCTGCCCACAGAGATGGTCGGGACAAGTTCTTTCATTCTTTAAGTATCGGCACTGGCTCAACCAGGACTGGCCACTCAAGCCAGGCCATGGGCCCCAAAATTGTGAAGAGCAGCAAGGATGAGAGATTGATATGTAGGAGGGCTGACGCCATCTATGGGAAGTCCTTTCTACCTTTCCTCACAGAGTCTGGGAGGAAATCAAACAGAACAGGGAATCCTGATTGTTGGAAGAGGCAAGCAAATTTGTACTCTGGTGCAGCAGAATGTGTCAGAGACAGAGTCATAAGTGATCAACTTAAGTTCTGGAAACTGAGCAGGACTCTGTTTATGGACATTGTGTGAATTGTGGCTAAGGCAGGGAATGAGACATACCACAGCATCAACTTTGAACTCCCAGATGGTGTCATAGTCCTCGCATCCCACCCTGAGTGGTACTACCCTTAATGGTGCCACTCCCTGTGAATATGCCCAGCATGCCTAGAGGGAAGTGAGCAATGGCAGGCCAGTTGCTTTTCATCCAGCAGCAGTATCCAAGGAGGAAGATGCAGCTCTTCTAGTATTCCAGGATTCTTCAGGTGCGTCCAGATTCATCATCAGCAGTGTTTTCCTGTTCCATTGTCTGCCTTTCAGATGGCAACAGCCCAGCTGTTTTCTTGTTTCGTTGCCTGGCTTTCCAGATGACATCATTCCAGCTGTTTTCCTGTTCCATCGTTTGATTTCCAGATGACATAAATCCAGCAGTTTCTTGTTTCATCATTTGTTTTCCTGAGGACATCAACCCAGCAGTATCCGAAGATGCCACCTGGTCTGAAGAGAGAAGGTCCTCAACTCGTAGAAGTAAGGTGATCCTTTGTTTTCGGTCTTCAAGGAATGGGTAAGACCAAATTTTTCTGTTTACTTTACTGACTTTGCACAACACACCCTACATTTGAAGACTGTCCACAGAACTGAAATGACTGCCCTCAAAGACTCTCCCCATGGATTGCAGTGCTATACAGGCCCAGTCCTGTCCAGGAACTGTTCTTCAGTAGGCTCCAGCCTAGAAGAGACTTCATAATTTACCCTGCCTACGGGCAGCAGCATTCTGCCACTAGATGGGACTTTTAGGGCCTTCCATCCCCAAATGTGTTGTATAAATGTCTTCTCTCATTTTTACTTTTGTACTTTTATAGAAAAATATTTGTGGGGTTCTCTAGTGTTCAGGTTGAGGTTTAGGCACTGTGGTATGCAGAATGTGTTTTTGTTTTCTTCTCTACAGGTGTTCCTGAGAAAGAAGAGAAGAGAAGAGAAGAGAAGAGAAGAGAAGAGAAGAGAAGAGAAGAGAAGAGAAGAGAAGAGAAGAGAAGAGAAGAGAAGAGAAGAGAAGGAAAGAAGAGGATTCTGGAGTTCAGCCAAGTTCCTCTTTTTTCTTAGAGTTTTTAGAAATGTCTGTGATAAACAGGATGTTACCATGTTTTTCGTCACAGTTGTGAGGTTGTGGGGACATTTTGGGAAAAGTAATGCAATGCAATGTGCATTTTCCTTGATTTTGTTCACAGGTGCCCTGGGAAGCTGGGGGGAGGTCCCCCAGTGGGTAGCCTAGTCAGATAGATTTTCCCTAGAGGGCTATGGGGGCTGGTGAATAAGTAGTTAAATGGGTTTTTCACTAACTCACTCTCTGTTTATTTGGTCTCAGCTAAGATGAGAGAGATTATGTCATTTAGAACTCTTGCAGCAACATAAGCCATGGCAGCTGGCTATGAGTGGGGAGTTTTAGAATCTTGGGTTATTCTGTGAGCTGTAGTTGAAATGTGAGGAATGAGAGCTGCTGTGGGCTCTGAAAAGAGAGCCTACTTTCTCACCCTAGTCCTGAAAGTCATCAGCCTGCCAATAGAAGTAGTGGAAACCATTGTTTATAGCAGGAGCTCTTGATTTTTCATCCCCAGAGAGATGGAAAGGACTGCTTTAGGATGGATACAAGGGCAATCCCTATTTGATCTGAGACCCTTTTGAAGCTGCCTGTTCTGTTTTCCAACTGTGAGTAATCTGACTTTGTGCTTCCTGGGAAAGTACCTGTCTTGGATGTTTCTCTGACAACGGAATTATACACCAGTTCTGTTCTAAGTTGAGACTGTTCTCAAGTGTAAAGTTGGCTGGGAATTGTGGGATCCAGAAGGAGACTAATGGACTTTGTTCAGGACTTTAGTTTCTACACTCAGGAGCAGGGTTTTTCATATGCTGGATGTGAAAGTCATTCCAAGATGCATATTCATAAATGTTTTACCAGAAGTTTAAAGGTGTAACTCTGCAAGAGTGGCTGGGTATGGACGTAGGAGAAGTGGGCAGCCCTCTTCTGGAGTGACCAGTTCAGCACTATAAGTTCCATAAGGGTGCCTGGTTATTCAGCACTTGGTGGCCAATGCCTGAAGAGAAAGTTTACCCCCTGGTGTGGGTTGTGCTTATTATGAGCACCAGTGTGCTCTGTTGTGGCCAGTTGCTACTTTCTGAAGTGTTAAAGTCCAATGCCATATGGGAAATGTGTGCTTCCTTGTGGCCTGTGCCACTAGAAGAAAGTGTGTTCAGCTGAGGCCATTGCCGCTGAAGAGAATTTGAGGTTCTTTGACATATGGGATATGTAAAGTTTCTGCCCGATACAGATTTCTGTTGTTCTACCATTGCCTTGTGCCATGATGTGTAAACCTTGGGGGTCCACTCTTGCTTTAGAGTACCATCTTTGGAATAAAGTCACACTCTAGAACCCCATCCTGGTTTGGACATTCGTACATTGCTTCCTGTGTGGAATTTACTGTTTACCCTCATAGAAGTACAGATCTAGCATAGCCCCAGCAGAAAGTTATTTCCTCAGGACCTGGGTTGAGTAGTCAAATTGAATTTGCTTTGTACACCCCACCCCTTTCTGACCTCTAGAAGTAATGATCCTGTTATGCATTCCCAAAGCTAGGGATGGTACCAAATGTCCAAAGTATGTTTGGGTGCCCAGTCAAGGGTGTCAATGGGTAGCTTACTGTCTAAAGTAGCAGGGGGGGTGGTTACAGATATATACTGCATGGTGCAATGGGGGTTGCTAATGCTTCGGGGGTACCCAGTCAAGTGAGCACTACCAGAATAGCACCGCACTATACGGCGCTAGTCTGGTAAGCGCTCACACAGTGAGTGGGGTTTTACAGCGCTTGCTGTAAGCACTTCCCTGGTCACTGTACATGGTCCTGTAAAAGGACAAGGGCTACAAGGAATGGGAGGCTGGCCGAGCTGCTCCATGCCACAGCCCTCAACACTATGGGAGCAGCTCGGCCAGCCTGCCTCCTTGTAGTCCTTGTCCTTTTACAGGGCCACTGGCAGTGGAGATCAGGGTTCTAACCTGGTCTCCCAACTTTTGCTGGTATTGAGACTTATTTATTTATTTTACAAGGGCAATGAAACAAATTCCATGCCCCGCAAATGTTACTTTTCCCGTGGTCTGCTCCCCTGGAGTGAGAATCCTTAAGTCTGGGGATGTGGAGGTGCGGGGACAAAGCCCCCTAAAAAATGTGGCACTTTTATTACCGCCTGCACCATGCCGATGCTATTCTTGCCAGTGCTTAGTAGACCCAGTGCCCTTTGGGATGGTAACTTTATTAAATAAAAAAATAGTTTGAATATATAAGCATATTAGTCCCTTGCTGACCCCTGTGACCTCTCATTGTGAGGAGACAGTAATGTTTAGTACTGAGCAGCTCTAATATTAGTTCACGGCTGACCTCTATGACCTTTCAATTGCTGTCCCCCTATTTTTAATTCTTCCCTGGTGTCTAGTGGTACCCCCCACACCCTCCGATTGCTGTTCCTGTATTTTTTCAGTGTTTCCCTTATGTTTTGTTTTTTTTATCTATTTTTGCTCATTTTCCTGGACCTGCCCCATCACCCTGGTGTACACTAGGACTTACCTCACCTCATCCATCTTCTGTTCCTATGGTGCTCTGGGATGCAATGTATTTCAATGGAGTTTTGAACTCTGATACATAACTTTGTAATTTTTGCATTTTTTGACCCCACATTTTTAACATGGCCTTTTTGGGACCCTACCTCATAACCAGTGGTGGTGGAATTTTGCAAATCAAGACTGAAAGGCAGTTTTATGGACACTTGGTGAAACACCTTTCAGGCAGGATTTCAACATTTTCACTGCCCTTGTTCATGAGATGTGGTCCTAAGAAGGCTATGTTGAAAATTTGAGGACAAAATATGTAAAGATGACAACATTATGTGCATCCATTGAAATTTTACTTCACCCTTGTTACTTTGGTAATTTTCAATATTTTGACTCTAAGTTTTCAATGTAGCCATTTTTTTACACTACCTAATGAATGTGACAGCTGTCATTTTTCCAATCATGGCCAAACTGTGGTTTTACACCTGTGGCATGGAATGACGTTGTGGTGGCGTAGAATAATGTTTTGACAGGGATTTGAACATTTTCAGTACTGGGTTCATGAGGTGAGGTAATAAAAAAGCTATGCTGCCAACGTGGTTGCTGTTTTGCTACAAATTCAAGTGCAGTGCCCATAGGTCCCTGCACTTCAACAGCTACAGTATATGCATCTATGGAGGGATGAAAGTGCAGGGCCCAGAGGCAAATCTGCATTAATGCAACATTTAGGGTTCAGCCTAAAGTGACAAATGTAGAGAAATGTGGTTTTAGGTTTTCCAACCCTACAACCCCACCTCATCCCTGAAGCAAATCAAGAGTGCAGCCTTCCTTGAATTATCAACCCTAAAGCTAACCCCACTGTGGCAGCAAAAAAGCTCAAATGTGATGGACACAGGTGTGCATGTTTCAGGAGTGTATAGAATGGGGTGAGCATTATGGCTGACAATCTGAAGGAAGACTGCACCCCAATTTGCTTCAGGGGTGAGGGTGGGGTTTTAGTGTTGGAAACCCTAAAACCACATTTCCCTACTTTTCTTGCATTTACATAGTTTTTTGCAAAGAAGACCAATAGATAGACAGATATATAGATAGATAGATACATAGATAGATACATAGATACATTGATAGATACATAGATTCTTTGCCAAAAAAACTTCATTAATGCAACAGTTAGGGTTCAGATTAAACCAACAAAAGTAGGGAAATGTGGTGTTAAGGCAGTATTGTTAGAGAAGGAGCTTTGTGGACCAACAAAGCCTAATTAATGGTGTAAATGGTGATACATGGGTGGAGGCAGTTAAAACTAAATGGGAAACAGATTTAGGACTTTATTTTGCCATACAACTGGTTATTGGTCTGGTCAGATACTTATCATGCCTGAAAGGAGGTTTGTGGTAGAACTAGGCAATTTAAAATATTGCATCAATAGTATTCCTCTCCCTAAGATTAGAACTAATGGGTTATCTTTGAGGGGCAATTGCTGAAGATGTAATGAACCTCTCAGAATTTACTCCACATGCTAAGGCATTGCACTGAAATTGTCAGCTTATGGGAAGAGGTGTATAAAATTCACAAACAGGTTACTGGTAAAAAGATTACACTCCCCCCTCCTCCCGATTTTTATTCTGGGATTTTCTTCTCAGCTTAAATCCTGAAAAAGATCACAGTCCTACTGGGTACTTCTTGCTGCATTTTCACTTAAAAGACTACTCCTCTCTAAATGGAAAGAGACAAAACCTCCAACAATACAAGACTGGCATAGTAGTATGATTCTTTTAGCTAATAATGAAAGAATCTCCTATCTAATTCTGAATCAACCTGAAAGATATAAAGAGATGTGGGATCCCTTCTTACAGCTTGGGATCAGTCAGGTTTATGACAACCCTGGCTCCCTATATCTCCTAGTGACTATGATTGAGGAGTTTTATAAAGTTTTTATTAGTTAGTAGTTTGCCTTTCTACTACACGCTCATCTATTTTTACTCTAAATGTAAAAGTATCTTTGTTTTAATTTGATTATAACTGTATGCACAACTTTTTATTTTGTTATTTCATTACTGAACACCTGTTTTTTGCTTGTATTAAACTTCTTTTGTTGAAAAATAAAAAATAAAGAAATTCTAAAAACAAAAAAGTGAGGAAATGTGGTGTTAGGGTTCCCAACCTAAAGCACCCTGCCACCCTACCCGGGCAACCAAAAGGAAAAAAGCATTATGGTTCCTCTCCTGAGTCTTCCGAAATCAGGCCTGAGGTCTTCCTTGGGTTGTCAACCCTAACACTCCCCCCATTCCACCAGAAAATAAGCTCAGATGTGCATACTGTATCAGAATGGGGTGAGCATTAGGGCTGACAACCCCAAGGAAGACTCCAAGCCTGATTTTGGAAGACTCAGGAGAAGTGAAGTCCTAATGCTTTTTCCTTTTGCTGTCTGCAGGGAAGGGGTGGGATGTTAGGGTTGGGAACCTTAACCTACTTGGATGGTTTAATCTGAACCCTAGCTTTTGCATTATTGACATTTTTTTGCAAAGAATTTCTTACTTTTTTAGATAGCATAATTGTATCCTTATTCACACAGGTCCCGCATATCCATTTGCCCATGGAAGCGCGGGGTTGTATGGCTTCTTAAACTTCTAATGTTATCCTATGGGAATTACATTTTATTCATTTTTAGGGTTTTTTATATGGCTCCAAAATGGGAGGGGGTATGATATGTTAGTATTGTAGTACTAAGACTTTTGTTTTGATATATAGATAATCTCTTAACTGAAAATATTCAGGGAGTTATGGCTTATTAAAGATGAAATGTGGAAATGTGGAAAAAAATAACCCAAGTTATTTTTTCATATGAAGGATTCTTTTTTGTGAGAATAAAGCTATCTCATGAAAAAGGAATCTTTTCTTCAAAAAAAGAATGTGAAAAAACTATAAGTCCAAATTCATTTTTTGTATGAAGCATTCTTTTTTCATAAGTATGACACAATCTCAGGAAAAAAGAATCATTTGTATCAAAAAGAATTGGAAAAAATATGTCAAAATTATTTTTCGTATGAAGGCATGTTTTTCATGAGATTGTGTCATACTCACAAAAAGAATACTTTATATGAAGAAAGAATTTGGACTTAGTTTTTATTTCTGATTCTTTTTCAGTATGAAAGATTCTTTTTGTGAGATTGTGTCATACTCACAAAAAGAATGCTTCATATAAAAATTCTTTTTTTTGTATAAGCCAATCTCTTTGTATGGCTGATACTTTTCATATGACTGTGCAAAAAAGAAAATCGAGTCACAAAAATACTTCAAATGTGCTAAAGACACATTTCTGAGTGATTTTTCCAAAAAGTAACTGCAGAATTCACCTAATGGGGTCCCAATTAGCAAGACACATGTAGTAGTGTCTTTGTATGATACCATTTTTTGGGGTTTTGAATTTTTTTTTTTACATGGAAACAAGGTTTCAGGTATAAAAAAAATAATATTTCTTCATAAAAAAAGAATAGCCCCATACGAAGCAGAATCATTTTTTCATATGGGCCAAATTCTTTTTTCGTTCCAAACAACTATCCAAAATATTGTACTGTACATGCTCAGAACTTAAATTTTAAATCCATGTAACTTTGGAATGGATTAATATTTTTTCACCAAACCCACGAAAGTCACCACTCTGGAACAAGCATGTGTACCTGGAAAATTTCTGAGCGAAAGCACTAGGCAGTGCCAAAAAAATGACCCCCTGATTTTTTTCACTTTTTTTGCTATCTGTATCTAGAAATTTTCAAATCTAACCAGAACAAAACTTACCATGTCAAGAGATCTTGTCCTCAAAACCATAAATGCAAACTTTCATGCAACTTGATTGGATGGTTGCAAAGTAATTATAGCAACAGCAACATTATAATGAATTGCAAAAACAATGTTAATGCAAACATTAAGGTTGAAGAATGCAATGCAAAAAGTAGGAAAATGAAAACATTAGGGTTTAGGGGCTCCAGAGTATTGGTGAATTAGTGGTGGAGTCTTCCATTGGGTTCAACCCTTATGCTCACCTTCTTCCCCCAGTCCGTAGCATCCTGCCCAAAGCAAATGTACAGTTCCAAGCCAATGCCTCATAGTGATATACTCTTCAAAGATAGAGAAGTATTGCTTACCACATGCTGCCAGCAGAATATGTTGTAGCTTTTTTATGCAGTGCCCGTGAGAGATTGTGAGAGATCACATCTGACCTTGTTTGTTCAGGAGAGGGGGTGGCCTTTAGGGCTGGCAACCTCAAGGAAGACTTCTGGGGTGGAGATATGGAGTTAGGGTTGGAAACCCTAATGCCATAGTTCCCTCTTTTGTGGCATTACGTTGATTCCTAACTGGTGCATTAATGCAGTTGTTTGCAAAGAATTTCCTTTCTCTTTGAGATAGTGGAATCATATCCTCATTCAGGACCTGGGTGAACAGATGCAAATGCCCAGGGATCTCTGGGCCCTGTACCAAGGGAAGAATCCTGAAGCTTGCAGGAGTACAGGGCCCTTCTGGGATGGGCTCTGCACTTTCACATGGCTACAGAGGTCAAGGATTTGTGGGGCTGTTTGGCAGGCTGCTGAAGCATAGGGCCCTCTGGGCCCTGCACTTTCATGTGTCTGCAGATACAGACATGCAGTGCAAAGAGCCCATCTGTCTGCCACAGCACAGGACCCTCTGGCAGCCACACTATGCAGTGATCACTGCTACCTAGAGGATTGCCCACTGTGATGTCTGTAATGCTATCCCTGTTTGTAAGCACCAGGTCCAGCACTGCCCCATCCCTAGTGGGTTCGTTGACTAGCTGCATGAGAAAAAAATTATTGTAGGGAGTCAAGGATGGCCCTGCTCCTTGCTGAAGCAGCAGCTGAAAGGCTTAGTCTACATTTGAAAGTCTGAAGTCCTCAATTAGCTACACCTTCACCTTATTTGCCATCCTAATGAAGTCTTCCCAATGGCCTTCTCCTTTAAGAGGAAATTAGCTTTATATTAAATGGGAAGTTCATCTACACAAAAATATTATATAGTCATGGATTACTAGGACACTCTTCTGTTTCCCCTGTGATGACATCATAATAATGTGGTCTCCTTATAATGATGTAGCAGCAGGGAGACAGGAAAGTGATGGCAGCTCTGAGAGTTGTTTAAACAAGTAATTTTACATCTATGTGTGCATAATTGAAACACATTTTCAACCATAATTATCTTCAGGTGAGCTGTGGGAAAATAATTTTGTGTAGATGAACCACACCCTTTAGACGTCATAGGGGATAGAAGACTCTAGACAGTTTTCTTCAAAACCATTATATATGGAGCTATTATAAAAAGGGTCTGAGAAATGGAGCTTTCTGATTGGCTGCAATCATTCTAACAGCCTTATGTTTATCTTTTATTAACATACATGTAGAGTTTAGCCATATGCTGAACAATGTTTAACACTGTTTAAACATTTTTTTTATTATAATAGCAATAAGGCACTCCCAGGGATTATGTTTATGGTCAGTTAATCACCCTCTAGGGGCATGTGGCACTCGGCTACACCTCATGCCACAGTACACCCCTAGAATGTGATTAACAGACCATTAACATAACCCTTGGTCATGCCTTATTGCTTAATTATATGTGTATAGAATATGGTGGAATCCAGTTAGGCATGGAATTCCATACCTGGAATACAGAGGATTGTGTATGGGTAACTGTACACTACAAGTCTGAGTATGACCCAAGAGGTATTCATGGCAACCAGGAACTTTGACAGTGAAGCTCAAAAGGTGTCCAGGTTGCCATAGATACCTTGAGATTTAGACTCAAGCTTGTCTGTGTATAGTTTCCCATACACAATATTTTATAGTGTATGAGAACCGGACACAAGCAAGCCTGAAAATGCTTCCATTTATTTGAAAGAAAAAGGTAAAACTGTTATCTTGACTTTTTTTTTTTTTTACCCTACATTGCCAGCATTATTGTGGTTTGTGGCTTTCTTGCAAGACACTTTTCACATACTTCAGTCATCCTTCTGATGGTGCAGTCTGGACTGGGGGTAGGTGATAGGCTCTTACCGCACTCTCAGTATTAAAGATTGAAAACACTACAGCAGCTTTGATGATCGCCAGCACTGTTTAGTTTGTATCAGTGCTGGCGATCAGAGCTGCAGCTTCAGTGAGATGGTCACACATGGACATTCAAAGTTGTTGTACTGCAGTAGTGACATACCTAGTGCAACACAACATTTTGACATCACTACTGCAGCACAACACTGTTCCAGGCATGGATTTCCATGCTGAACGAGCATTCCACCATACACTATATGGAGAATAATAGCTATGGAACTGTGTGTTATGTTTTTTTACACAGCTGAGGTGTGTGATGACTCACAAACCTTGAGAGCGAAGCTTGAGAGGTTTATGAGGGTTTAACACACCAAGGGTGTGTAAAAAAAACACAGTTGTATAGCCTTTATTTTTTTATAATTACTGATAAAGGGAGTTTTTTTCTTTTTCCTTCAACACTTGAGTGATTCCAAAGTTAGTGGAGCCCTGCAGTCAGAGATACACACACACACACATACACACACACACACACACACACACTGTCTGTCTCTCCCTCTCCAGTAGAGACATTTTATTTTTCTTTTATTTCTTTTTTTTTAGTTACAGTTGGAACTGTGACAACAAGAGTACTCAGCCACAGTGTATTCCCGATCACATTCACTGTCTCCCAAAGCTCTGCCTGAAGTGTACAGACAGCAGGATCAACCAGATAGATTTTTTTATCTTGTAAAGGCAGGATCAACCAGATAAATATTGATAAATTACTTGTGATTGGCGTGTGAGGCAAATGATCAGTGCAAGTCTTCCACAATGGAAAAACCATGTTAGTTGAGGTGATTGGTCCACCCACTTTGACAGCCAATGAGGTGGTGTGCTACAAATGAGTGATATGATACACCATAATAATTGGTTCTCCCAGTTATTACAGTGTTTGAAACACAGATCTAGTCTGTGTATTAAAGGGGTCGCCAGTAATTTTATGCTTGTTGTGCTGCAGTAGTGACATCATTAATTTGTTCTGCTGCAGCAGTGCTGTCATTACTGCAACACAACTTAGAATGCTGCCACACAGCTGCTTTCCTCTATCCAGTCGAGTTGGGCTTTTTCCTTTTAACTTGAACTTACGGGAAAAGCTGCAGCACATCAATTCAGTAATATGAGCCTACCACCAACCTTCCGGTCCCCACCCCCACCCCACTCCCAGTTCTCTAAAAGAAAGTGGAGTATTGAAATAGGCATGGATGCCCATACACTATAAAATATAATGTATGGGCATCCATACTCAGACAAGCCTGTGTCTTCATCTCAGGTTTCTATGGCAATTAGGGAACCTCTCGAGCGTCATTCTCAACGTTCCTGGCTACCATAAAACCTCTCAATGTAGACATAGGCTTGTTATGTATGGCTGCCCATACATGATCCTCTATATGTTCTTCACTCCATGTATAGGTCCAAAATGAACATTTTCAGCACCATCAAGGGATCTACTCTAGACAGCCCCATCCCTGTAGAGGGGATGAACATAAATACTTTCAGCCACCTTGTGGAGTCTTTTTGGACATCCTAGGACAGACCCTCCCCCCAACAGTAAGCTAAATGCTTTGTACCATGGTATCATACAGCATAAGTCAAACATACAATGATCTGACTCAGAATACCCAGTGTTTTCAAAGACTGAGAGGGCAGGACCCATAACTCAGTTGCTGCCATGTGTCACTGGTTGCCTCTCCCACCCCCCAACCCCGATATAAATAGCATATTATACAACCTCTAGCAAGAGTCGATATGGCTGCAGCTGAGGTCTAGCGGAACACGGCTCTGTCCACCATGTGCAAGATGGCTGCAGTAGTTTTCTGTGCATGGGCCATGACTCGCACATGTGCACTGAACTCTGGGGCACGGCGGCACAGTCCACCATGTCCAAAATGGCCACCAGAGTTCTATGCCATGTGCAATGACTCGCACATGCACACTGGGCTCCAGCAGCCATCATGGATATGGCGGACTGTGCCGCCATGCTGCTGGAGTTCAGTGCATGTGCAACAGTCCTCAGGCATGCATAGAAAACTCCAGCAGCCATCTTGAATATGGCAGACAGTGCTATGTTCTGCCAGTACTGATGGACAGAATAGTGCGGTGGACGCACAGTGATTGGCATTCACCTCCACTATTTAAAAAGTCAGTTCTGGACTGGCCTGTTGGTGCAACGGTTGGATTTCCACTTGCGATGCTGGTGACCCAGGTTCAGGAGCGGACCCGGTTCACCAGAGGGCCGGCCAGGGGGAGAAGGATGGAGCATCCTATGGACAGCTCTCCTTCTCCGGGGGGAGAGGGGAGTAGTGTCCTGCACAAGGAGGACTCCTGGAGTTGCTCATGTTACCGGCACTTGACAGTGTGGGAGGTGGGGGGACACTGGCATTATTGCATGTCCCCACCTCTGAAACAGAAAAGTGGAAAAAAGGAGCAGGCGGGGAAGGTCCACTGTCTCGGTGAAGCCCTCCCTGGGGCTTCAATTATCCGCCATCACCATCATTCCCTCGACCAGTTACTAGTTCCATGGTTCAGATATGGTGGTCCGATGCCCCGGCCCCACCCTCCGGGGGGCAAGCCGGGGGGAAAAAAGATGGCCATAGATGGTGGCAGAAGTCCCAGGGGCCATGACCAGGGCTGAAGGTTGACAAGTAGGGACCCTCCAAATAAAGAGAAAAAAAAAAGTCAGTTCGGTATCCGGTAAGCTCCCTTTTCTCTACAGTGATCACAAGATGTCTGCATGGCTACGCCCACTGCAGCCATAAAAATGGACAAGAAAATTCTAGCAACCTGATTGGTAAGTCCGGGGTTTTAACTGTGTGTGGCTCTCACAACGTACACATGAGCAAAGTCCCAGCTGACTTATTCAAGTTACAGGCATGTACATCAAAGCATAGAATTTTCATGTGTGTATCAGATGCCATTTTGTCACCAGTAATTGAGCCCAGCAAGTAACCAGTATAGCGACATTTTGATAGCGCTGTAGCTTGGACACACTCAAGTCTGCAGTAAAGAATGCAAATGGAAAGTGTGGGGTGGAAGGCAACATGATGGCTTTTCTTTAATGTGGACTAGAAGGGCAATGATGAAATAATCAGCCACATGACAGTTAATGCAGATGGAAACAAACTCTGGCCAGAGCCTATAGGGCAGTAGCTAAGGAATTTGGGGAAAAATATTGAAAATGACTAAAATACAAGCTAACATTCAAAATGTAATGTAGGCTCATAAATTTGTTGTTTTGTAATATTTTACGCCAAATTGTCAACATTGCCTTGTGACCCTGCTTCATGAAGAACAGCAGAGAAAACGCTCGCCTCTGGCCTAAAGGTGATTTCGCATGAGGACTGCGGAATCAATTTTTGGGACACAAAAATGCATTTTGGGCAGGAGTTGAAGAATGACAGCTGTCATATTCATGAGGTGCTGTAAAGAAATGGCTATGCTGAAAATTTGGAGTAAAAATATTGAATATCATCAAACTTACAAGCCTGCATTCGCAAAGTGCAACATAGCCTCATAACTTTTTTAAAAATATTTTTACACCAGATTTAGAACATAGCCTTCTTATGACCCCGCCTCATGAACAAGGACAGAGAAAATTTTCAACTCCTGTCTGAAAGGTGATTTCTTGTAGGGACCACGAAATCACCTTTCATTATGTAAAAAAAAAAACACTTTGGCCAGAATTTGAAAAATTACAGCTATTTCAGTCATGAGGTGCTGTAAAGATACGGCTATGTTGTAAATTTGGGGTAACAATATTGAAAATTACCAAAGTTATGAGCCAGCTTTCATAAAATTCATCATAGGCTCATAATTTTGTTGCTTTTAAATACTTTTACACCAAATTTTCAACATAGTCTTCTTATGACCCCACCTCATAAGCAAGGTCTGAGAAGTTTCAACTCCTGCCTGAAAGGTGATTTTGCACAGGACCGCAATCACCTCACCTTCGGGTGTAAAAAAAACATTTTGGCCAGGATTTGAAAAATGACAGCTATCACATTCATGAAGTGCTGTAACAATATGGCCATGTTGTAAATTCAGGGTGCAAATATTGCAAATTACCAAAGTTATGAGCTTGCATTTACAAAAATTCAACTTGAGCTCATAACTTTGTTTTTTTAAATATTTTACTCCAAATTTTCAACATAGCCTTCTTCGACCCCACCTCAGAACAAGGATGGAGAAATTTTTCAACTCCTACCTGAAAGGTGATTTTACACAGGGACCGTGAAATCACCTTTCGGGACAGATTTGCCTGTCAGTGCAATTGTTCATGAGGTGGGGTTCCAAAACAGACATGTTGAAAATATGGGCTAAAAACATGCAAAAAGTGCCATCTTATGCCACTAAGTTCAAAACCCATTGAAATACATTGAACCGCAAACCTGTTTCTTTAGTTTGTGGTCTAACTTTAAAGAGTGAAGACATGTTTGCAATCCAGAGAGGATTACTGCATTGGACCCCCGATGGGTAAGTAAGGGCTTGTGGAGGTGCAGGGTAGAGGATGCTGAGTGGGAGGGTCAGATGGGGGTACTTTATGGCACAAAGACATCGATGGATGTAAAGGACAGAAGATTCCTGCATTGGGGATTGGGCACCACCTAGTGTCATGGTTACATTTCTGGGGGAGTGGGGTGGTGGGTGCTGAGAGAGAGAGTTCAGTGGGCAAAAAACCTGGATCAACGATTCCTGCACTGGGGATTAGGCACCCCAATGTCACTGTTACATTTCTGGAGGGGGAGGGGTGGTGGTGCTGAGAGCTGCATGGGTAGATAGATAGATAGATAGACAGACAGACAGAAAGACAGACAGATAGAAAATACACAAACACACACATAACTGCACATGTACAGTAGTGGACGGGGGTTACAAAATAAAAAGAGGATTGGTGATCACGACACTGGGGGACTGGGCACCACCAGTGTCACTGTTATGTTTCTGAGGGGAGGTGGGTTCTGAGAGGGAGGGTCAGGTGGGAGGGAGGAAAAGTATATATAATAAAAAGTTCAGTTGGTGGTCACGGCAAAACACGGCACAGTCTGCCATGTCCAAGATGGCCACCAAAGTGTACTGCAGATGCACAGTAGAAATCTGCAGCCATCTTGAACATGGTGGATTGTGTCATGTTCCATCATAACTGCCAACTGAAGAAAAGTAGTGCACTGTAGTGCGACTACTAATGGACAGAATGGAGTGCTTCACGGACATGGAGGCGACTGTGAGGCAACTCCACACTGTTGTTCAGTCAGAAAAGTCTCCTTTCTGATCATTTTGCAGGAGGTCTGCAAGGCTCTGCCCACTGCAGCCCTAAAAGAGGAGAGTCAGTTAATGCAGACAGGAAACGATGGTGAGACTAAAATAATCAACCACAAGATAGCTTTTGAGAATTAAGACAATGTGGGGAGGAGGCAGTAACACTGAATAAACTATTCTATCTGGCACATGGATAAAATCATAATTTTAAGTATTTTATTACAGTATTTTTACTTAGTTGAAATCTAAATAGAGTTTTTTTTTTCATTTCTTTTAATAAGGGTTCATTGTATAATTGCAAGAATGTACTCCAGAGTGTGTGTTGCTATGAGATTTACTCACATCTCGTGAGAGTTTTGGCACTGTGGGCTGGATATTCAAAAGGGTTGCGCCTATAAGTCCAAAATTGTGCCATTCTGCCATATTCAGCAGGAGGCAGTTGCGCCCACTGAAACATGCTGCGCAACAGCACAATGATAATGAAGGCATGCGCAACCAAAGGGGGTGGAACCATGCATAAAGGGCGCAGTGCGATGTTCAAAGACTTGCGCAATGCGCAACAGTGGAGCAGGCGGAAGTTGCGCCATAGCGGAAATTAGCCAAAATAAAAAGGAGCAAGAAAGAGGCGCAAGAACGCTACAGGCAAGCCACATCAGACAGAGGCAGAGACAGGCACAGGGAAACAGGGAGAAAGAGGGCAGGCCAGGGAAACCACACCACACAAGAGGGGCAAGGGAAGGTGTGTGGGGCCACAGAGAGCAGAGGCCAGTAGGTGTACCCGGTGCAGGGGAGGTAGCAGTCAGGACAGCGGGGGAACAAAGCAACATCAGCTGGGGGAAAGAGGCAGGGACATGGACAGTGCCACCTTCCACATGGATGCTGTAATGAGGGGTGAGAAGGCATGCTGCAGGGGACGTGGCCGTGGAAGGGCCTGTCAAGCAGAGTAGCCCCCAACAGGCAGTACTGGAGCCTGCACCAGCTATGAGCTGTACACAAATGTTGAGATAGTGGCCTGTACCGCCTGAACAGGGCAATACTGAGGTGGCTCTGTGAGCTGTGCAGTGATGTGATGCAGGCACCCACACAACGGAGTCATGCTCTGTCAGTGGAGACAAAGGTAACAGCCTGCATGCGCTTGCTCACCACGGGTACCTTCCAGAGACCAACAGGGGATACCAAAGGCATAACACAGTCGCCACGCCATGAATCCTCACCCATTCCTCAGCGCACTGCTGCCACATGCTGCGGAGTACATCCATCTCCCCAGCACTGCAGCGGAGCGCACAGCAAACATACAGGAGTTCCACAGGGTAGCACATATGCCTGGCATGCTAGGGGTGATAGACTGCACCCATGTGGCCATACACACACCACCTGGCCCCGATGGGGCTGTCTACATGAATCAGAAGGGATATGCCAGTGTCAACTGCCAGGTGGTGTGTGATGCCAGTGGGCACATCATCAATGTCTGTGCCACGCACCTTGGGGGAGCACATGGTTCCTTCATCTGTCACCAGTCAGCACTGTGCCACCGATTCAAGAGTGGGGACATCCTCACAGGTCATCTAGTGGGCGAGTATGTATGTAGAACTGACATATCATGGGCAAGGGGGGTATGGCCAGAGGTGCCATGGGTGTGGCCCACAGGGCTTGGGGCAGTCTGAGCCTGAACAAGACACTAACCTCCACCATCTCCACACAGGTGACAGTGGATACCCACTCTGTCCCTGGCGGCTCACACCCTACCGGAGGCCTACGACCCCATCACAGCAACGCTTCAATGAGGCACATGCCACCACATGCAACGTCATTGAGTGGGTGTTTGGGATGCTGAAGGCGCGTTTCCATTGCCTGGACACCTCTGGTGGTGCCCTACAGTATAGCCCCTCAAAGGCCTGTGTGATATTCCTGGTCTGTTGCATCCTGCACAACATGGCCAAAGACTGTGGGACAGCTGTACAGGTCGAAGAGGGAGACAGCGATGGGGACGACGGTGACGATGGTGATGATGGGGATGGGCAGCCCCCCCTTGGCCGACAGGAACCCCAACTGATCTGGCTGGCACAGCTACACCGGGAACCATCACAGAGGAGCACTTCAGCCAACACAGGTAAGTCATGGGGCCATGTGCAACCACCAGTGGCTAGGGCACAACCCACAGACACGCATGGAAATACACCAAGGGTGCATGCTGGCAAGGATGGCAGGGCACAGAAGCACACACATACAACCAGGGAGGGTGAACAGTAACACGCCACATGAACGGACACACACGCACACACAATAGGCACAAAGTGCACAGGGTTCAGGTGCAAACAGAGCCGAACACTAACACTAGCAACACACATGTCCACAGGCCACCACGTCCACTGACTGTCTATGTGCATGTGTCAGATGCTGGGCACCATCGCACTTTGGTGTACAGTGCAATGCAGGTATCATCATGCACACGTACCTGTGGACAGCAGTCGGGAGGATATGCAGGTGGACTGTGTGTCCAGGCGCAGGCCGGCACCCACCCATGCACTGCCCACTGAAACACACAACGCACACAGGGCAGCACCAGACAGTGCCCATACTGGGAGACAGGTCAGTCCTGCAGCACATTGCCACATCCACCTCGGATGCGTGGACGGCCCCGCCGAGACCCAGCAGCACTGGCAGGCTGACCAGGGGCCTCATGTGATGGCACCGATGGTCCACCAGGGGTTCCACTGCGTGAATGCGACCGTGCCCACACGGGGTCTGCAGCACACCGAACACACCTGCACTAGGAGTGCGCAAGATGCCCACAGCTGAACCCGGCATTGACAGGGTGGGTGTCGCACGTCGCCGGGAACGGGGAGTGGATAGCGAACTGCGCAATGTGAGCGATACATGGGCACCTGACTGTGTGCCCATTGTGGCAATGACAGCGAAAAACGCCTGTGTTTGCCTGTCAATGGCAGTGGTCACATCCTCCTGCAAATGGCCAATCCGGGACAGGATCCTATGGTGTCCCTGCTGTGTTGCTCCTCGACCCACTCCAGGGCCACACACACAGTGCCTTCATGGACATTGAGCGCATCTGCTGCTGTACTGATGCCTGCAGTAGGCAGGTGTGCTCGCCAAAGAGGTCGCCTGACACCTCGGCATCCCGTCCATCAGGGTGTGGAAGGCCTGATGTCCAGTACCCTTGAGGGTGGGCGCTGCTCACCAGGACCAGGTATGGGCAGGTCCACAGGTGGTGCACAGATGCCACCGCTGAACCTTGAACCTCCAGTCCCGGTGGGTGACTGCTGCTGCTGCCCTCCACCTGCTGTGCCCAAGGGATCAGTTGTTCCGCCCGCCATGGCGCAACAGTCCCACTGTCCTGATCAGCCACCGTGCTGCCCCATGCTGCTGGACAGGCACAGTCTGGGACTGTGCTGACACGCTGGCACACACGCTGAACCAGCCAGGTCCATGGGCGTGAGTTGGCCTGCTGTGTGTCCATTCCATGGCAACACATGTCACTGCCCATGACGGTCGTGTCCCCATCATTGGTGCAGGTCTCTGCCACACACGCACAGCATGCTGGCATCCTGGACGCCAGAATGCTGAGACACAGGAAGGGCCTCCCCCACACCTGTCCCAATGACATCAGTGTGGACAGCCAGGCGGACCCACTGTTGAAATGCTAGATGGCTACCTGTTGAGGTGGATGGTCCCTCCTCCAACTCCAGATGACTGTCTGCAGTGGACATGCCCTCCACCACTGACCCCTGCAGATGCGAAGGATCTGTAACAGAAAGTAAAGTCACGTTAGTGCATGTGATCTACCCTGCCCCCCCGACAGACCATGACTTACCATGCAGTGATGGGCTACCACATGTCTGGAAGCCACCTCCTGGACGCCCTCTATGGCACTGTGCTGCATGCTTGCAGCAAGCCTGTCCTCTGCCGTTGTCAGCTGCACCACCTCCGGCTGGCCCCCGCCTGTTGCAGCACGTGCCGCCCTGATGTCAGCCACCTTCTCCTTCACCCTCCTCCTGTCGGTATCCATCTTCTTCTTACACTCCTGCATGGAGTGCTGGTGGCTGCTGTGCAGGTTGATGGCACGTGCCACCCCCTCCCATGCAGCAGCATGGGCCTGAGGGGTGCCCCGCCATCCACTGAGCAGTGGCTCCTGATCGAGGTAGGCCTCGAAGAGTGCCTCTGTCTCAGCCTTGGTGAAATTGGGCCTCCTCTTCCGCCCGCCATCGTTGTCCTCCTCACCCGGAACTCGCTCGGTCATTATCCAGCCTGTAAGGATGACAGTGGTTACCTGTGACTGTGCAGTACAAAGCAAGTCCCTGATACCACAGTCCAGAACCCCACACAGCATGCAACTCACCAATAAACTGCAGTAACCGAATAAGGCCACTGCAGAACAGTGTCGCATTTTTATAGCGCAATCCATGCAAATTAGGTGAGAAGCAACTTTAATGAGATGCAAATCGCGCTGCTGCTCCATTGCATGGCTGATCGGATGATCTGCATATGACGGCTGAATATTGCGCTTTTGCACTTTGCGCAATTGTGTTGAACGTGCTGAGCCAATGGCGCAGTTCTGTGACATGCGTAGTACACCGCACTGCGCATGCCCAGGTAGCTTACGCAGGCATCTGCTGCACTGATGACGTGCTGTGCGCGGTAGGCAATTCAGGGCATGGCCACCATTGTGCCAGTGGCGCTATGGTGAGGGTCACTACATGGCGCTGTGGCACAACTGCACAATAGTTCACTGTGGCGATGGCGCACAGGCAACCAATCATGCTAGACACATAGACGTCCGATGGTGCTGTGCGTGGCCTTGCACCAGAGACCCATGACCCTGTGCCCAACCTTTGCCCCCTTGGCGCTATACGTCTGGCATGGCTGCACCTCTATCGCGCTGTTCGGTGACAGCATGATAGGGAATGGCGGCACTGTACCACGCAGCACTTCCATGTGGGTGCCATGCTGCAGAGCGCCATATTACCTACTATAGCGGTAGAGATGGCACAGGAGAGCCCTCATTGAGTGTCTTGAGCTGGCCACCCTGTGGCATTGTGGAGCCACACTATGGCCCACTCTTTGGCGAGGAGGCACTGGACAGGGCCAGGACCCAGGTTTGGCAAGAGGTGGCCACTAACCGGAAGGCAGCCACTGGCCACAGGTGAATGGCAGAACAGTGCAGGCACTGGTATGGGGACCTTAGAAGGAGGGAGCCGGAGCAACTTGCCCATCTGCGGTCGTGTGCCAGGAGGGGCGTGGTGCCTCGTCCAGGTGGGTGATACGTCTACACACTTGTATCGTCCATATGGGTAACACTGTCTTATGTGTCCAGCACATAGGGAAGGGACAGTCCAGGGTTGGCTGTGGCGGTGTTTACAGGGTATGGGGTGGGTGGGTCTGGCTGGGTGGGTGGCACATACATTGGGGCAGGGAGAATTTATTTTGGGTTTGTACTGATGTGTTTCTCTCCTTTTGTCTCCCACAGGCATGGCCGAGCGGAGGCAGTTGGTGGAGTGGCAGCAGAGGGAGCAGGACGCTGCACAGGGGCGTGTCGGGGACCAAACCCAATGCCGTCAACATCCCAATGAGGGTGAGTGCCATGACACCATGATTGCTATTGCATGCTGTGTGACAGGGTGGGAAGCAGGGCATGGCCACCATCAATAGACACCACTGCCATGCACGCAACATGTGGCAGTCAGCACTGTCCAGTGGCACTGCATGTCTGGGAGTGCATCAATGGTGGTCCATGCATGCACTGGGCACATGGCTGTGGCACTGCCTGCACACCGTATAGCCACGTTACTGTCGGCCTTGGTTGTGCTGTGCTGGACATGGGTGGTGGGTGTGTGCAGTGGTACACATGGCTGTTGGTACCTGGTTGGGCATGTCTTGTGGACACGGTCACTGTGGGTGGGCACACACCATCACAGTAGCGTGGCACATGGCTGTATGCCATGCATAATGGGTGGGCTGCAGGGGGGATGGACAGTCACACCTATTGACTCTGATCCCTCGTCCTAGGTGTGCGGATACTCCTGCAGATCCAGCAGGCTGTCCAGGAGCTGCTGCAGGTGGGGCAAGTGTCCCTGTCCATATTGAGGGACTTACAGCAGCATGGGGTCAGGAGGAGGAGGCGGCCCAGGCAACAGCCCCCGGCAGAGGAGGACCAGGCTGGACACTGACATCTGTACAACCTGCCTGCAACTACCCCCCTTTGATCAACCCTCACACCCCACCTACCCTCTCCCATATGTTCACTCCTGCCCCTTACCCACCCCCACCTTGTTCCTGTCCCTCCCCCCATGTTTGTACATAGTTGTATATAGTTATTTTTTATATGTTTTTGAATACAAATATTTTGATATGAATACTGTGGTGGTCTCTCTGATTTGCAGCTGGCTATAGGTGCTCAGCTGCAGTGGTGTTACATGGCATCTGGGTTGGTTCAGTCATGGGTATGTGTGTGTGCGTGGGAAGTGTCTCTGGTGTGGGAGTGGCTATCAGTCGGTGTCTGTGGTGTGTGTGTTGTTCCCTGTGCATTGCATTACTGTGTGCAGTGGTCCATGGTGCATGCTCTGTGTCCATTGTGCCCCTGTCAACCCGTCCTTGGCCTGTGCAGCTGACACCCTTGCATGTCTGTGGCCTGCGATGTCTGCTGCCTTGTCAGTGGTGGCTGTCCCTGCAGGTCATCCACTGTGACCGTCACAATGCTGGGTTGCCTCCTGTCACTGGTGTGGTGCTAGTTTGTCTCAGGTGACACTGTGGTCTCCGCAGTTACTGTCCCACCTCCATGCTGTGGCTTGTGTGTGTTGCAGGGGCTGTGCACCACTGTCTGTGACTTGTGCTCCAGGAATATGCTGGTGACATACAGGACCACAGTTCATGCACAGGGTGGGTGTCACCCCTGTGCCATGGAGGACTGCAGGCTGTGTGTGCACAGTTTTCATGGGCCCACACTGGGGGCTTGGTTGCCACACTACTGCGTCCCTGTGTTAGTGTCCCCGTGGGTATGGGTGTGTGTTTGGCCCTGCACTGTGTTGCATCTGGTGTGCTGCATGCTTCCATGCACCACTGTGGGTGTCTGTGCTGGCTGCTGTGGCACGTGGCGGGTCGGGATGTGTCACTTGTCTACTGTGCAGGTCTCTGTATCAATGGTGGTGGTGTCAGGGGCACGCCCTTTCCCGTGTGGGGTACCTCTTGTGCCGACACATGTTCATCTCTCAGCTGTGCCTCAGGGGGATTGTGCATGTTGGCACTGTGTCTGCTGTTGTTGCATTGTCAGTGCTGCCACCCACTGCTGGGTGCTCATGGTGGGTCTGGCTTGTATGGTTCTGTGGTACACGAGGTTGCAGTGTGACAGTGGGGTGGTGGTATGCATGGGGTTTCCTGCAGTGGTGGTCACTGCTCATGGGGGTGTCTTGGGGTCACGGTGCAGGGTGTTCTGTGCACGGTGGGGCTGGTGTGGCATGGGGTGGTCTGCCCTCCTTGTGTGGCAGTCTCAGCTTGCTGGTGGGTGTGCAGGGCACCATGGCCCAGCTGTGCTTTGTTTGCTTGTCCCCATGGGCCGGTGGATATTCCAGCCTCCCAGTTGTGCTGTGCTTAGGGTGTGGGGCGCATTGTCAGTTCTGCTGCGTTCCCTGTGCCCATCTGTGGCATGGGTGGTGGGCCCCACCTAATTCCCTGGTTGTGCAGTTACATTGCTCTGCCCTGGGGCTCCCTGCTTGTGCTATGGCGCTTCTGGGCTGCTCAGCTGGGCAGCCCTTGTTGCGCCCATAGCGCATCGCGATTCAGCTTCCTTCCTAGTTGCGCTATGGCGCTGCCAGCGCTATTCAGACGTTAGCTGTTGGCGCAATTTGGCTTGCTCCTCTTTTGAATATCGCATCTATTGCGCATGGGCGCAATAGACTTGTGCTTGCTCCTGCTATTGCGCACTTCTTGGGCACAGTTTGAATATCCAGCCCTTTGTGTGTGGCCTTGTGTCACACCATACAAGATGTGGGTAAATCTCACAACTTCACAACAACACACGCCCTGTCATGCTTTATTGTTAGTTCTTAGTGAGGTCACTAATATCACTTACATTGGCAGCTGTGTATTACAAGGCCTCATGAATCGGGATGGTGAGTTATGAGAAAGAGAAAAAGCCAACATAGTAGTAAAACACTTTTATCTATTTGTTGTTTTAAATAAGTTACAAATATTAATAATATCCCTTTTGATATTTTATACCATAATTTGTTCACTTAAAGTTTTATTTACTTAAACACTGTTTTAGTGTCTATAAACAACAAGAAAAGTCATGCACTGACAAACCCAGTGGACATGCCACAAAAAGGCAGGCACTAACTTTCTTTTTTAATTAATTTATTCTCATTTCTTTTGTGCTACTGCACCTCCTAAGCTCCAATGTTTTGCACCCAATATGTGCTTACATATACACTAAAGGAGATGTTAGTGTCTGTTGACAGGCTTAAATGATCCTTTATAAACAAAATATGAAAATGCATATTTTTAATGTTATTATTTGACAAATACTCTTGTGCTGGAAATATAATGATGGTGAAGAGGAATGATTTTCTTTCTTTTCTCCCATAGGCTCATTATGACAGATGTAAATGGACTGCAGTAAATGTAATTAGAGGTAGTTTAAAATAATGATTTTGTACTCTAGCCAGCCTACTGTGAATTGTAGATTTGAAGCTGTGACTTAAATGCTGTACCACATGTTTTGGACTTTCCAGACAAGACTTTCAATCATGCACTTGGTTCTTAGTGTAGAAAAATGTGTCAATCATGTAAGGCAGCAGAATTCAACAGCTTCTGAGAAGAAATTTTCAGCTGGTTTAATAACACTGAATATTGAGGCTGAGATTGCTTAGTTAATGCTGTGTCTTTGTTACAGAAAGACTGCAGCTACAAAGAAAGAAAAATCACTGCAGGTATTACCAGCTCACAATAAGGCTAATTAAATATTCATTAGCCTAGTGAGGTTCCCAATTGGCTACTAGATTGATCATTAATGTCTTAGATATGACTGATCTAGCAGCCAGCTGACGCTGTGGGGCACATAACCTCTTAAACGGAAGCTGTAATCGTACAGCACTGCTCATGCCACACAACTTAAATGGCAAAAATCAGTTTAGTGACTCTAAAAATGAAAGTTGTTGCAATTAGACTTATCATTTGCAGAAATAACCTCAAAGCTGCCCATTTCTTTTGATTAATGGCTGACTGAGGGAAGGTGGCAAGCAGTCATGACTCAGCCCACCCGGCTGTTAATCCTTTGCAAATGACCAGTTTTTCAGTCATTATTGCTTAAACATAGCATTCCAAAAAGATTTAATTAGAAAATCATCCATGTCTTCATTTACACATTACATCACAGTCAAGCGTTGAGTTACCATCAGGTAATCTAATCCTAGGGGGTCAAGAGGCACAAGGCAACCCAGTCCCTAGAGTGCAGTAATGCTATTATTAAACTAAATTGACAATATTTATTTACATGATGTTTTCAGAGCTTTGGTTCTAATGTTTTTATTGCACATGTGAGTTTTCAGCCATTAACATAACTCTCTTAGAATGTAGGCAGTTAATCAGATTAGTCCATTCCCTGCCATTCTGACCGGTTTGCAAAACACTGCTGCAGACAATGCTTTGTCAATTACCCCTCCTTTCACCTGTCTAGGCATTAAGTAGGGCTCCACCTCCATGTAGGGAGTGCCAGGAAGGGCCACCTGCTGTGTGTAGACTGGCTGGCCACTAGGGGCACATCAAAAGGGCTTTAAGAAAGCAAGCACAGCTCCAGTCTTCCTCTTTCTCCTTCCCCCAGCAGCCAGGAGTTTTCCTGAGTTTTTTACATTCTCCAAAGGGTCACATGTTTAGATTTACTGTCACTGTCAGTGTAAATGGGTGCAACACTGGATCTCACAAGAAGGAAGTACAACAGGTAAAGGGGGGATCTGCCACTGGACAGGCCCCCTCGGTCAGCATGAGGTGGAGACCAGATAAACATGGGCCTGAATCGAGCACAAAGTACCTACTACTCAGGCAAGAGGACCCCTCTTTCTCAGAGGCCAGTGTCCCTGAGAGCATACATTTGATGCCTGTAGTCCACGAAGAGAGTCCCTTCATTGGGAGGGGACCTGCAGAGGCCTACAGTTGACTTGGCAAGACACTCAAGCTGGGAATGTCATTTAATTGCTGTAAAATATACTGAATATTTAATACACACCTGTGGCTATTTCCTGTGAGGCTAGTGTCTGGTGTGTTCTGTCTAAGGGAAAAGTAGGGGCGGTAATGGGGCCTACTTAGAAGATAAATTAATTTGCTTGGAATCAGGTTTTGGCCCATATAGGCCATCTGCCCTTCATGCTTATTCCTAGTTTCAGGTTATCCCCTGCTTATGATTTCACAGTCTTTTGCTACAGAAATTATAATGATATCACAAGTTGCAGATTCAGACTTTTTGAAAACAAAAATTATCTAAGTTTGGACATGTTTTTATAATGTGGTTTTATTTTGCTAGTCCCAGCACTCCTCTCCTGTCAACGTATAAACTTATTTTATTTATGTATTCGATAACTGGCTGGCATACCGGTCCCAGGGCCCATTTTCATGCATGACCTGGGCCATCTAGATGGCATATAGAGCACAATACATAAATCAACATAGAGTTACAAGAGCAGCTGACGATAAGATTGTCGACATTAGGATTATTACAAGTTCACAATTTTAATGTAAAGATTCTTGCAATTTACAAGACCTGAAATACAGGAAGATAAATGGCACAGTAGGATAACAATTTGTTCACAGAATCACGGTGCATCATCAAGTGATTTAGTCAGAATCCAGGGAACCTGAGCATTCTTTATTCATCCACAAACAAGAAAAATATTGTGAATTATTTATCTCCAACCAATTAGAGCTCAGCATTTTAATTATCTACAGTTCTTTCATTCTCCAAAACTCCATTAATGTTCTACTGTAACCTCTAGGAATTGTCTACCCTACCAAATATTGGCAAATTTACAATTTTCAGTGTTAACATATTTTACATATCTTAAGCCAGAATTTAAGAAAACATTTAATGGGGAGGAACTGTGAAGAAGAATGAACTACGAGCCTCAGAGTTTCTCAGCAAGTGGTCTGTGATCATCTCACGGGTGTAATTACCTTTTAATCCAAACTGTTACTTCAGGAGCAGGCATCTACTTTAGTATATGTAAGCAATAACCCACAATAGAGGAGGTTTCTGAGAATTGATGCATGCCCTGGGTGAAATGGAAAGCATGAGGCCAATGGCCAAGTGACTTTCGGCACACCCGAGAAGTGCATAAATTCTCAAGAAACATGTCCTAGAGTGGATTGCTGTGCTTATAAAATGGAAAAATATTTTAAGGAAAAAAGTTTTACTTTCCTTTAGTGGCCAGAGAAATAGATCAAGGAAGGCAGTAGACGTGGCCTACATGGATTTCAGCAAGGCATTTGCCACTGTCCCACATAGGAGGCTGATGAAGAAACTGGGTAGTTGAGGGGTAGGTTCTCAAGTGGTAAACTGGGTAAATAACTGGTTACTGGAAAGACAGTAGAGAGTGGTGGTAAATGGCGCTCACTCTAATGAGAGGAGAGTGACCAGCGGAAGGCTGCAGGGCTCAGTACTGGGACTGGTCTTCTTCTATGTCTTCATGAGTGACATTGCAGAAGAACTGGAAGGGAAGGTATGCCTTTTTGCAGATGACACCAAAATCTGTAACAGGGTAGATACTCAGGAGGAGATGGAGAGAAGGAGGAGGGACATCAGAAAACTGGAGGAGTGGTCAAGAGCATGGCATTTTGGGTTCAGTGCCAAAAAGTGCAAAAGCATTCATCTAGGGCATAGAAACACAGGAGCTGAGTATAAAATGGGAGGGAGGTATTGATGGCCTTTAAGCAGGAAGTAGACCTTGGGGTTATCATATCTGATTACCTCAAAGTGGTGGGGCAGTGTGACAAGGAAATGGGCAGGACCAGAGGGATGTTTGGGTGCATAGGGAGAGGTGTCACCAGCAGGAGAAGGGAGGTGGTGTTACCACTGTATCAGTCACTGGTGAGACCCCACCTTGAGTAGTATGTCCAGTTTGAAAGCTGCATTTCAGAAAGGACATAGGGTGGAGGCAGTCTAGAGGAGGGCAACTAAAATGGTGCAGGGGTTACATCAGAAGCCATATGAGGAGAGACTGAGGGATCTCAACATGTACACCAAAAGAGAGGTGAAAGGGACATGATAGAGACCTACAAATACCTCATAGAGGTGAACAAGGTACAGGAGACAGAGAGGAGTCTATTTCAAGAGAGGAACTGCAGCAGTACAAGAGGGCATACAGTGAAGCTGGAAGAGGGAGGTTTAAGAGAGATGTGAAGAAGTACTACTTGACTAAAAGAGTGGCGGAAACCTGGAACAGTCTGCCAGCAGAGGTGATGTGAGAGAAAACATGGGGGTCTTCAAACATGCATGGGATAGGCATAAGGGAATATTGGTAAATAGGCAGAGAGGGGATGGTCGATAAAGACTAAGTTGTGCTGTCCTGGTCAGTGTCCATATGAAAGTAAAAGAAACCAAGGCATCTTTTGCAGGAGTAGGGAGTTTCCCAGTGTCCTGGCTAATATTGCCCTTTCCATAAAACTTATTCATGTGAATGTCCAAGGTTGTGTGGGGGTGTTTATGGGCAAAATGCCTGCCACTACTTGTTTACAGTCACTTCAGTACCAGTCTTTCATTGCTTGTAAAGTGCTTTTGGATACAAATTCTTCTTCTTCTTTTTCTGCTGCTTCTTTTTCCTGCTCAGTTATAAATTATAGTAGGTACAGATTGATGTATTAGCATATCTAACCAGTGTGAGATGCATGTGCTTCAGTCTTAACCCTTAGACTGCTGACAGAATTAGAATGTATAGGAATTCTGGACAGATATATCAGTCTGTGGCACAGCAAATACTAATGCATTTTAAATCTGCATGTTATTTTGTTCTTTTGTAAATGTTACTGTTGATTGCTTTACATTTAAAATTTCAATAAAATAGTGAACTACAAATTAAAAATACAGTACTCTGGATGGCAATAGGCACAAATCTGACAAGTCCCCAAAAAATGAAGGGCTGAGGCTCCAGGAAGAATCTGCTACATAAAGGTTACCAGTTTAAGTCCAACTCTTAAAAAGTCTTACTTTCCAGTTCAAATTCAATAAACTTTGTTGTTGTCAGTTGCAATGTGTGCATTGTAACTTGTGCTTTGTTAGTTATTACACAGGGTTCTGTTGACATCAAGGACCTCTGAATGTTCACTCATTGTTCCTATGATGTCATCAGAACCCTCAATGGAACACAGCCTTCTTGTGCATGGTTGCCCATACACTATTCTCTCTCTGTAATCTCTCCTGATCTATTTTGCACTGTCTTAATCTCCCAGTAAAGGCAGCAGAAGCATTCTCCTGCCCTGGATTGTATGACACTTAGGGATACAGTTCGTATGAAAGTCGATAAATAAATACCTAAATTCCTTCCTTTCCTTCCTGCCTTTGTCACACCAAATCAAATGCTTGGTTCAGTTTAATAGACTCCGTCAAGCTTGACTCTATAATACAGCCAAACTCCTGTCATATTAAAAAGTGGACTAGATACCATGAGGCCAGCTCCACTGTCAAATTGAAAGTGGAAATCAAGGAGCGCCCAGGGAATGGTTTTGATGCACTTTCTATTGATAGACTCATCACCAATGGCTCTGGGGGCTGTACAATAATTGGCACCCTATCAAAAAGTCATTTAATAAGTTCTACTCAGCGCATTCATAATTTAAAAATCCTCCGTCTAGACCTAATCATAAAATTGGAAAAATCCTGGCAATTTCTGAAAATTCTGTCAAAGTCTTCAGAAGCGCAAGCAACAACATTGATCCGAGGAGGCAAATAATAAGTCTCAGAAGAATCTGATCCATACTGCAAGTGTATAAACTTTTTGCTGCCCCCTCTACCAGACATCACTATTTATATTCCCAGAATGGCAGAACTGAGAGATAAAGGAAGCCTTAGCAGTATGCAAGAAGAAAGTGGGCATTTAAAATACAGTTGATGCACATTCTCAGTGAAACAGTAGATTTCTTAAAATGATTTTTGTATCAGATTCTTGAAATCATTATTTCTTAATGGACTAAACTTCTTTTGGAGTGTTACATATATTTCTTTGGCTGGCCTCTGCTTTTACACATTTTTACAGTCGTTATTAAAAGTTTCACATTCTGTAGTGTGTCACTAATCAGCTTTAACATAAAGAACCAAAGCCAGAGAGCTACCAACATGTCCTGATGGCCAAACTCCACTCCTGCATTGTAAATTGCTTTATCACACTGTATGTTATTTATCTGCCTTAATTAGATAGTTGGTTAGTTACTTTGCCAGTCAGTTAGTTAGTTGAAAATTGGTGACCATGAGATTCACACTGAGCCATGACTTGTTTCCAGGTGTGACTGAGGGGAAGGCATTACAAAGTGGAGGAACAAGTACAAGTAATTTGGCCACACAACAATAACAAAACATATAGAAACATAGAATTTGATGGCAGATAAGGACTGCTTGGCCCACCTACTCTGCCCATTTTCCCTACCTACTGTAACACCACAGATCCTACTTGATTTCCAGTTTTAGCACCCCCCTCTTTCTTTATCACTAAGGTTCACTTATGCCTATCCCATGCCTTCATGAATCTCATTACAGTTGTTGCCCCCATCACCTCCTCAGGGAGGCTGTTCCAGGCATCAACCACTCTTTCTGTGAAGAAGTGCTTCTTTACATCTCCTCTGAGTCTTCCCCCCCTCCAGCTTCATAGCATGACCCCTTTTTCTTGAGCATCTTTTTCTCTGAAAGAGGCTTCCCTCTTGGACCTTATTTATACTCCTGAGGTATTTGAAACTCTCTATCATATCCCCCTCTCCCTCATTTCCTCCAGAGTGTACATACTGAGGTCCTTTAATCTCTCCTCATAGGGCTTTTGATGCAGATCCTTCACCATTTTACTTGCCCTCCTCTGAACCTTCTCTACTCCTACTGTGTCCTTCCAGAGATGAGGTTTCCAGACCTGGACACAGTACTCTAGGTGAGGTCTCACCAGTGATTTATACAGAGGTATCATCACCTACCTCCTTCTGCTGGTGATACCCCTCTATATGCACCCTAGCATCCCACTGGCTCTCCCCACTGGCTTGTCACACTGTTTGGCCACCTTTATATTTTAGTTTTAATTGTATGATGTTATTTCATATTTTGTATTGTCTGTTTATATTTTTATTTTCTGAGGCACCCAGAGCCTCTGGGAATGGGCGCCACACATATAAAATGTACCTTCCTTGCCTTGCCTAGGTCATCAGATATGATTACTCCCAGGTCTCTTTCCTGTTTGGTGGTCGCCAGTACCACTCCCCACATTTTGTACTCCACCGTGGGTTCCTGCGCTCAAGTGCATGATTTTGCACTTCACATTAAAACTTAGTTGCCACACTCTTGACCAAGCCCATGCTCTTTAGGTGTCTATTAATTTTTCCACCCCTTGGAGTGTTTACCTATTGCAGATCTTAGTGTCATCTACAAAAGGCATACCTTCCTTCTAGCCCTTTGCAATGTCACTAATAAAGATATTAAAGAGGACCAGTCCCAGTACTGATCCTTGTGGTACTCCACTGGTCTCTCTCCCTTCCTCAGAGTGTGCTTCTTTATCACAACCCTCGTTTACCTATCCCCCAGCCTATTTTTTACACAGTTTCGTGCAGCCAACCCCTTAAGGGATGCATCAGAGAATCAGGAAGTGGAGAGGGATTGTGCAGCCAGCCCCTTGGGGGCAAATTACGATCCCTTTCCTTCCTTTTGTAGCTGAATAAAAAAAGATGAGACTAGCCTGGAGGAGCTCCCGATAAGGTAGGAGAGCTCCCTGTATAATGAGTTATATATTGAAAAAGGTGCTTTTTAAATGGCTCACTGAGGACTTTGGTTCCCCTTCTGGATGGATGCAGACCATCTCCCCTGTATAGGCTGATATCCCTCCAGCTGGGACCCTAGTCCCCAATGTAGATGAATCCCTCCTCTGCACCACTCCTTTAACCACTGGTTGAAGCTCCTGGTATGGAAAACCCTATCCACACCCCAGTCATAGACAAGCAGTACCTCAGAAAAGGTCACTGAGCATGCTACCTGCCTAAGTCTTCTCTATGGGTGCCTCCATGAGACAGTTCTGCTCCACCAGTGTGGCACAGGAATTGTGTAGTGGTACAGTAGAGGGGATGTGTCTCTTACTCACCACCCTCACCCTTTCCAAACCCATCGTTGTCCAGCCGCTCCTCCCTCTTGGCACCCTTTGAGACAGGGGAAGCTGACTTGGTGGTCCCTGGGTGTGGAGGAGGCCACCCAAATGCCAACCAACTCACCCTGAAGTCTAGCAATCTCCTCCCTCAGCCCGAGAGGTGCATGTAAATGAGGCAGCACTGCAGTTTCAGAAAGCCTCCTGAAAACTGCCACCCACAGCCACTGCACTGCACCACTCCCAGCATATCTATTAACTACCCCACCTGTGATTGTTTTTTCTTACTTGCTATTCCAAACCCTTTTTTAACCCTACCCTAGATTGGGTGTTTCACCTATTTCCAAATTTTTGTTTGCCCCAACTTACTTTAGACCCTTTTTTAACCCTACCCTAGATAGGGTGTATCTCTTATTCCCTAATTTTTGTGTAACCCTAACTTACTTCAAACCATTAGTTAATACTAAAAGCTCTAATAAACTAAAACTAAATTAAAAAAAATAGGTAAACTGCAAGCCAAAACAAGATTATCAGTAAATGATTTAAAAAACTAATACAAAATGGAACTAGCTAACAAATACCACAGTGGCAGTCCATCGGAAACTGGCAGCCCTGCCTTGGTGGAGGGGTAAGCTGGGGTGCTTGGGGGGGGGCATAGTGGAGGTGTGTCCCAGAATGCAGTAGTCAGGCTGAGTCCTGAAGTCCTAGGCAGTTGTGGCCCGATGGGGGTTGGCCAGACTGGCAGGAAGCAAAAAATGAAAATATGTTAGAGGATCTGCAATATAAAATATGTGGTGATGAGAAGTACAAAGAAAGACAAATGTGCAAGTAAGTTCCAATTCAAAAGTCAATGATATCGAAGCAGCTCTACAGACATACAAACAATTATTAAACAGTGGATAATGTATCAAGAGATGTGCAAAATGAAATAGTATGTGGTAATGAGTATATGAAGGCAATCAAATGTGCAAATAATTTACATACAAATTTATGGCCAATTATGTGGTTGCAACAGCAGCAACAGTCAAGAGAAATACAAAGATAAGGTGTAATAACTTGGACAAAATTGTAAAAAAGGCCAAATATAGTAAAAGGCTGGAGAGAGAGGCTAGGGGGAAAACAGTATGGGGAGAAGCAAGTCCAAAGTAGCAGTTTGAGAAAGAAAGTGAGAGAGAGAGAGAGAGAGAGAGAGAGAGAGAGGTAACAGGAGGAGAGGCGGATCAGAGGGATAAAGCAGTTAAAGAGGGAGGCCTGGTGCAAAGAAAAGGCAGTTTGACCAGTTGAGGAGTTGCCATAGTGAATGTTGAAGGAGTGTGCATCAGGGGAGCGTGGAGTGTAGGAGGAGGGGACGGGGTTTAGAAGGTCACAGACTTAAGAAGGAGGGAGGCGGATCTGTACCTAAGAGGAAAGAGCACAGCAAGAGAAATCATGCGATTCAATAGAGTGGAAGGAGAAGCATGGTTATAGGAGCAGTGGGTAGGTGGCAGGAAATCAGCAGCAAATTGACAGAATGAGTGAAGAGGAGATCCAGTGTTGTCAGGAGAACTTTGGAATGGCACTATTTATGTGTTTGTTTTTTTGTTTGTTTACTTGCATGTTTTTTTGTTTATTTGTTTGTTTGTTTGTTTACCAGGTAGGTGCACTAGTCCAATTGACCTTTTTCAGGCATGACCCAGGCCCAGAAATGCAGTACAAAAACTGAGAATTGTAACGGGATACATTCTAAGGATAATGTCACAGTAGGCCAGGAGAGACAGACAGGACTAGTTCCTGTTCAGGGCACTGAGCATAGGGCAGAGTTTTGTGTGGACGGCATCATCAATGTGGGTGGAGAAATCCAGGTTTCTATCCAGTCACACGCCAAGGTACTTGAAGAGGGAGAGGGAGAGAGAGAGAGAGACCTCTTCAAGGGGAACACTATCAAGTTATGGAAAATATGGGGGGGAAGGGATAGCTGAGCCTAGAAAGTTGTTGCTTTATGCAAAAAGACATGGCAAGTCTTTTTAGCAATCAGCTTGAAATGGTTTGAGTAGAACCAGTAATGGATGTCATCAAAGTAATGCTGGAGGGGGATCTGGCCTCCAGTGGTAAAAAGAACAGTGTTGTTAGTGTATGTACTTACTGTATGTTTGATGCGATGTGGGCCTTAGGGAGATCATATAGGAAGAAGAAGAGGATGAAAATGACAGGCCCCAGGATGGAGCCTTGGGGCACCCTGGGGTTAATGTGTGTGTGGGGGGGGGGATAAGACATTACTTACCTGGACAGACTGCTCTTGTTTTATTTGTTCCATGTTTTGCTTTTCTGTATTCATGTGGTTACTTAATATTTACCATTTTATACCTCCCATCCTCCCCTCTGCCAGGTCACGGTGAAAAATAAGTTTTCTCTTATCACTGTTTGTTTGTTAATGAAGATGTCAACCTCTTGGTTCAGACTGGTACTATTTGTTAATCTGTTTTGTAACTGAGAGTAACAATCCATCTTTTGGTCAACAGCTAAGATCAGTTATGACATAATATGAAGATAATGACAAAGACCAAAGGCCATACTGACTCAACTAATGTGTCATCATTCTAGTGTATCAGCCATCAATGAAGTTTCTGTGCCATGCCAGTGATGTCTGTTTTCAGTTTTAGAGCCATAAAGTATTGCTGTGGATCAATTCACTCAACTGGGGTGAGAAATAAAGGTCTCTGAAAGTGTTTAGCATTGGCCTGGTTTTATAAAAGGGCTCACACCCCACAAGCCCCCTGAAAGTACACTTTTGAATTTTATATCAAAGAGCTACTGCTATAGCACTTACACCCTGGTACTGTAGATGTGTCACCAACTTATTTAAGATGCGATTACCTCATAACTAGGGCTGTATCTTTGCCGCAAAGTCGTAGAAGTCATGGATTCCATAATTTTTTCCAATTTGTATGAAAACTCCATGACTTTTGTCATTTCCTGGACAATCCAGTGATTTTTGGCATTTCTATGAGAAACTAAGATTTTAGCATTTTTGTTTCATGAAAATGCCTTATTTCTATAGCTCTCTACATTGTTGGTGGGATGCATCACACATGGGTAATGTGTATCCCTATGAGGGGAAATGGCACAGCCCAAGGCTGTAATCAGCATAGAATCCTGGGTACATGAACATTCCATACAGCAGCAACTCCCCAATCTTTGCTGTGCCTTGAAAGTGAAGCAGCTTTTCCTTTGGGTGTTTTCTTTCTGGGGCTATGCTTCTGCAGAGCAGGTTGGTGCTACCTGGTGACAGGGAGCACCCCTAAATTTAAAATCATGCCTATTAAGCTGCAGTTTTTCAATTGGCAAACCAGTTCTTTTCCCCCAGTTCCACTGCCTATTTGTGCTTGAATTGGGGGCCACGTCTGAGACATTGGTTAAAAGATGTTTATTTTTAGCAAGTCTCCAATTCCTTCTGTCATGGTGCCTCAGATAAGTAGCTGCTCTTGGGGTTACTCTTAGGATCTAAATTTTAGGATATTCCCTGTGTCTCTTTTCCATCTAGTTTGGTGTCTGCCCCCCCCCCCAAGGACCACAGGGTGACTACTGTGTGTGTTTTATTTTCTCTTTCACTGTAAGTGCTTTTGAGAGCCACAGTTGTGGGTTACTTTTCCTTCTGTCTTAGTTGTAATATAAAAAGTCAAAGAATAAGGAGAGAAATTAGCTCAGAGCCTTTGCAGGCAGTTTTTGTTGGGGGGCATTTTTCTACAGTTGGTGGTGTTTTTTGACAGCTCTGCTGATCCATGTGGTTCCTGCCTCCCCCCGAGACCTGGCCATTGGGCTCATGCTGTGTTTTTCTCTAGGCCTCTCTGAGTCTGTGCACACCCTTTTCATGCCTGTGCTTGGAGTGCGCCCCCTCCCCATTTGTTAATGTTTGTGAAATCATGCCTGCGTTCGTTTCACGTGGGCACATGCAATCAGGACTTTTGCAAGTGCTAGACATGTTGTTGTTTCCTTCCAGCTCAGCACTGCTGGTTGGGTGCAATCATTCCTGCTACAGCCTTTGCAGTTTGTAGGCTGGTAGGAACACTTCTGTATGTGTTTTTTTTCCCTACAGAGGGAGGTAGTGATCGTGGCAGCGTTCTGTTATTTGTACTTATAACAGTGGCACCGACAAACAGTTTCTTAGTTTTATCCTTTGTTCTAGACTAGTGTTTTGGCACCATGGCTTATCAGAGACCTCTAGTGTTGAAAAGATGTAAGACCTACAAAAGGGTAATTCGACCCTCTGCACTGGATTCCTATTGCCCCCATTGTGTTACTCAAGCTAATATGTCTCTTGCAGTTCCCCCAGCTGGAACTCCGAACTGGGGGGTGCACCTTGTGTACCAGCTGGCAGTGGCAAAGCAGAATTGCTTAAATCTTTGGGGTTGCTCTTAGGAGAGCTTTTGAAATCTGATGTTCCACGGGACATCCATTTAGACACACCCAACCCCAAGCTGTGTCCCTCAGGTCAGGGATCCACGCAGGCACATCCAGGTGTGACAGAGTGGAACAAGCCTGCTAGTATGGATCTGCAGGCAGACCCTGACCTTGACCATACGGAGGGTCAGGATGAGGATGTCAGGAATCCTGGGGAAAATCCTGACCAAAAGAAGTTACTTGAGGATGTTGAGAATGAGCCCTCTAAGGAGGAGGAGGAGGAAGGAGAGTGGACGGAGCCGAAGAGGAGGATTCCTATCCCTCTCCTGTTTGATACCAAATCTTTGTCCTATCTGACAACTGAGGCTTGTAGGACATTACAGCTGAAGGAGGTGCAATCAGTGGAGGCCACGGATATGAATCCTATCCTGTCCACGTCCTCCTCCGCTCCAAAGTGCTTTCCAAATTTTGTTCACTGTGACCATATTATTGAACAAGAATAGGCAGGTACAGACCAAAGAAAATATCTGCCAAAACCCAAGGTACAGTGTTTCCCTTTATGGAGAAAATACCCACAAGTGGGAAACCCTTCCGGCTAATAAAGCTGTACATAATTCGAACAGCACACAACTATCCAAACTGAAGGTGTCTGGCCTTAGTGGATATGCATGACAAGCAAGTGGATGCTTCATTCAGAAGAGGCTTCGCTTCCAATGGCACAAACCTCCGCACCTCCTATGCCTCCTTTATTGTTGCCAGAGCTTTAAACTTGTAGGTTTTGACGCTGGGTAGCTTCATTCCCCTGGATTCTAATGGGGTGAGCATTTTGCAGTTCATATCCATAGCCTCCACCTTTCTAGGGGATGCCACAATGGAGAATTTACACATGTCAGCTCACTCCGCTTATCACATTATGTCCATTATGCGAGGGGTGTGACTTCGGCATTGGGTCGCTGACCAGGCGCCAAAGAGCAAGTTGTTTAACTTAACCTTTGAGGAAGGCTTATTGTTTGGTTCAGGCCTGGATGGCATTTTGAAGGATATTCAGGATAAAAAGGTCCACCTTCCAGCATCAAAACAACAACAAAAGGACAGTTCAGCTTCAAAAGGTCAAGGAGGCAGCTGACAGAGGCAGTATTGAGGGGGTTTTCATCCCTTTCAAACTTCGGGAACCAGAGGAGTAAAGGAGTCTATTCTGGTTTCAAAAGCAATAGCAGCAGAGGAGCCCTTCCCAAAGATGCAACGGAGGCCTGGGGTGAAGAGGCAGCACCTTACAATGAAGGCACACAAGACCATTTCTGCCTCCTTCCTTGGTGGAAGACTGCACAATTTTTACACAAGATGGCCCCACATAACATCAGATGCTTGGGTTCTGGAGTTTCTGACTTTAGGGTTACACAGTAGGGTTTTCAACCATTCCCTCAAAGGGACATTTTCTGCCATCCCCTGCACCAAAAGACCCTATGAAGAAGCAAGTGGTGTTGCAGAGATTGGGTCACTTCACACAGATCGAGGCGATTGTACCGGTGTCTCCTGGTGAACAAACCAGGGATTCCATTTGATTTATTTTGTGGTTCCCACAAAGTCTGGGGATTTCAGAAGTATTCTGAATATGAAACATCTAAACAAGTTTGTTTGCCACATGACCTTCAAGATGGAGTCCTTACGATCAATTATCTGAGCTGTCCAGCCGGGGGATTACCTAGCATCCATAGACCTAAAGGATGCGTATCTCCACATTTTCATCCAGCAGTCTCATCAGAGGTTTCTAAGTTACATGGTCCTGGGGCAACACTTCCAGTACAGGGTGTTCCCATTTGGGCCTGCAACAGCCTCCAGAGTGTTCTCAAAACCTCCAGTGAAGGGGCAGAGGCTGTCCTAAACAGAACTCCTCCTGCTGGGGTGCAGCAAGGAACAGCATCCGGCATCTGTTTGTGAAATTGGGACAGGTTAACTCTGAGAGAGTTTCAGAGCCTCTGTGGGGCTGTTATAAAGCAGCATCTCCACTGACAGCAAAGTGACTGAACCATGTGTGAGGTGATTTAAAGATATTCAGAACTGTGTTAACTGTGAGAACCGCCTCTGGATCCTCAGCATACTGTCCTCAGGACAAGCCCTGAGAAATATTGCCTGCAGGATCAGAGGAGCTGGAGATAGTGATGTGATGGTACTTGATAAGTGAATGGAGAGTCAAGGAGAAATCCTCCAGCAGGCCATCAAGTTCCTCCAGCAGGACATCACACATGTGTGCTGAGCTTCCCTGATGGTGCTATTTCTTTTGCCCTCAAAGGTCCAGGAAAGGTAGCCCTACTGCAAGCTTGGACTGAGGCAGGGTGGAGTGCAAGGGACCCCTGCATGAAGTACAATGAAGCATTTGCCCTGGTAACACCAGTTGGGATGTTGGGTGGCTGAAGCCACTTAAATCCTTTTAGAGATCCTTGCCGAACAGTAACAAGCTCCCACCCCTTCCCCATGTACTACCCTCTGACAACTACAGCTAGCAGCATTATACCTGTAAGACTCACAAGCCATCATCATTGCTCTGTTATTTTTAGCTCCCTCACACTAATCCGCCTAAAATGCAGGCCAACCCTTCGGCCCCCAACTAGTAGACTCAACCATAAGAGACTAATATTTACGCTCCTTCTCATCTCAGGAAATATCCACCATAATCCTGGCCCCACTGTCGACAAGGGGGTTACCCCCAGCCATGAGGGCAGATTTAGGATAGCATCAATCAGTGTTGGTAGTCTGCTTCCTAAGCTATCTCTTTTAGAAGCATGGGTTGAACATGTACAACCTGACTTACTTGCCATCATGGAAATATGGTTGAACAATAACATTTCTGACTCAAAGATTGCCTTGCATGGCTACAACATCTTTCAGCAGGACAGACTGGGTAGGAGAGGAGGGGGGTGCCTTGTATACCTTACTACTGGACTGCAGGCACAGAAAGTATAACTGAATCCATCCATCAACCATTGTGAGTGACTTGGCATCCAAATCCGACAGAGCAGTGGGTTGCGACATCTTAATGTGATGACAGTCTACAGTCCTCCAGGAAAGCGCTCATCAGGCATTGAATGCTTTGCTTGCTACTACTTCCAGACATGTTCAACTGGAATATCTATTATACTAGGCAACTTTATTATAAACTGGTCAGCAAAGTCTAGCACAGTGTACAAAGATCTTGTTTCTGGCTTATTCCTGACACAAATAGCTGGGGAGCACACTCGAGTGAATTATAAAACCGGTACCAAAACACTAATAGACTGGGTCTTAACCACTCACCCAGAGTGGTTAACTAAAGTCCAGGTGCTGTCGGATGTAATTAGCGACCACTCACCTGTCCTGTGTGAGTGGTCTGCATGACCCTAAAGACCCCCACACACACAAATCATAACCTGCAGGGTCCTCAAGACTGGGTTGCATCCTTCAAGATGTATCTAGCCCAGACTGACTGGAGATTTCTGGATACCATAAAAGATGTAGACTTGACTCTTGACTACTTCTGCAGCCGATTCACAGAAGCTTGTGACAAATTTGCCCCGGTCAAAAAGCACAAAGTAAAAGATACCTCTGCAAGTTGGATCATACCCTCCCTATGTGCCCTAATGCAGGACAGGGATAATCTCTGGTGCCTAACCAAAGCCACTGGGTCCCAAAGAGATCTACAAAAGTACCGTGAGGCACGAAATAAGTGCACAGCACTAATCAGAAAGGCCAAAGCAGACTACCATAATACCCAACAAAGGCAGAGTTGGGGTGATGGGAAGAAATTCTGGCAGTGCATAAAGAATCTAATGGGCAGAGGCAACCAGTCACCCCCAACCATGCTCATCAACAATACCCAAGTGCTTTCAACCCCGGCTGACATAGCCAGTGCCTTCAAAACTGCATTCACTGACCTAACCTCTGTCCTGGCTACAGTCATGGGTACCATGGGCTACTGTGCAGATGGCTTAGGGCAACAAAGCAGTAACCTTCCTAAATTTTACTTCAGGCAGGTCTCCCCCAAGGTAACTAGCAAATAACTAAGAAGAGTTACTGGCAAAACAGGAGTGAGTAGTGGTAAGATTGACATATTAATACTGGCACAGGTCCTTGAAGAGGTGGCAGTGCCTCTGACAAAGATCTTTAGCCTCTCCCTGCAGTTCTGCCAATCCCCACAGATCGGGAAGGCCACCATAGTTACACCAATATTTAAGGGTGGGATCGCACTAGTGCGCGACCAACTACAGGTCCATCTCCATACTGTCTCCCTCTCTAAAGCATTTGAAAGAATAGTGTCCAGTCAGCTGGTCTCTTAACTCGAAAAGTGCAGCCTGTTGTGTTGCCAACAACATGGCTTTAGAAAATTGCATAGTACCACTTCTGCACTCATCAAATTCACAACCCATCTACATGAAGCTCTTGACAAAGGACATCTAGAGGGTGCCACATATGTGGATCTTACCAAGGCTTTCGATCTTGTTGATCACCCTCTGCTGCTGCTAAAACTTCAATGCTTTGGCCTCTCTCCTAAGACAGTGTCTTGGCTCTGCTGCTACCTCTCAGGGTGCACACAGAACATAAAGATTGATGGGGTGCTCTCACAATGGGTCTTTCTTGGTGTTCCTTAGGAATCGATACTAGGACCTCTTCTTCAGTCTCTTTATTAATGGCCTACCTGGTGCATGCCCTCAAACACAAATACTGCTCTATGCTGATGATGCGATCTTCTTCAACAGCAGCCCTCAGCACGGGGCCATCTCTAGTGGGCTTTCCAAGCAGCTGTGAGTCCTTTGAATGCTGGTTCAAGCAGAATAAGCTTGTCCTTAATTATAAAAACTAAAATCCCAGGTCACACCATAAGACAAGCAACTTGTTGCTCAGTGCCCTCCTGGTGAAACATTTCAATAAATAAATAAATAAAATCATGCTATTTGCCAGTACCCACCTAAGGAGCAGCACCCCCAACCAACCTGAATGTACAGGGTGACCCACTTGAACAGGTGTCCACCTTCAGATACCTGGGGGTTACACTGGATGACTCTCTTACCTTCACATAGCATGTGAACAACATTGTTGGCCTTGCCAACAGAAAACTAGGGGCCCCCTTCAGGCAGCTCCTGAACTTAACCCATGAGGTCAGGCAAGTAGCCATGGCCAGCTCTGTCCTTCCACTGATCCATTATGGTCTTGCTGCATATAAGGCTGCTTCTGACATTGTCCATGGATAGAGTGAGGGTATTACTCAATAAGGCCTGTCGATTCATCATGGGCTCTGATGGACTCACACATTGCTGTACTCTATATTCCCTCACTGGCTGGCTTCCCATGCATGAACGTTTAAAGTACCACTGCATCTTACTGACCAAAAAAGAACTTGCATGCCTTGTCCCCCTGCTATGGCGGCCTCACTCTTCTGCCCTGTTCACAACCAGTATACTACCAGAGCATGGCTATATATGCACTGATAGTTCCCAAATGTAGAACTAACCAGAATCAACAATCATTTGCATGCCGGGCAGCACACTGGCTAAATATCCTCCCTACCTCCATCTCTGAGCTACCAAAAGTGTCAGTGTTCAAGAGAGCCTTTAAAAAGGAACTCACCCATGAGTCCTTGTGCAAATACCTCGCATAACACCTAACACTCAAACTCTGGCCCATCCTGTCTACCCCTCCCCTCTTTCACCCTCCTACCCACCTATGCTCTCCCATTTCCCCATCCCTCTTCCTCATCAACTAATTTTTATTTATTTTATTTGGAAAATGTTTCACTAGGAAAGACAACATGAGCTGTAAACAGTTCATTTCCAGAAGCGTCCGGGGGGGTGGGATTACAATAGTAGGGAGAACAGCAATCACATAGCAATACAAGAGCAGTACAAGTACAATAATTAAAAAACATAACAGTGAGTACAAATACAGAGCAGAATTTTATTTTTATTTTTATTCATTTATTTTGATCTCAGATTAACACCTTTGAGCACAGGCGCTCGTTTACAAAGGTTCCACTACAGTGGTGGGAAGGTAACATACAGACACAAGAATATTACTGTAAACTGAAATGACAAATGAACAACGGTATAACTAAAATTATACATTGATGAATACATGAGAGGATAAACACAATTTAGTTAATGGTAACAGTAGCAGAAATGGCATAAGGAAACAGGATCTGGAATTGATAACAGTGTTGGATTCTCATGTAAAAAGTATATAATAAATAGTGGTGAGAGAGGTTAGAGAGGGAGGTAGGATAGGGAAGTGTATAAGAGGGAGAGGTAAGGGAGGTGCAGACCATGTAAAGACAAGCGTACATACTTTAAGGGTGGGATGGGAAGCAGAGGGGAAAAGAGGGGTTACTATCAAAAGGAAGGGGAAGAGGAAGTAGGGAGAGTGGGCGTAAGGAGAACCAAGGACAGGCTGAGGTGGCAAGGTCACTGAAAAGTATTAGTCATGACCCAGACTAACCAGCAAGGGTACACAAACCATATCTGGATAAGCAAAAACATTGCAATAGCCCAAAGGGATAGGTCAGAAGATGACTGACACTGTTGAAGTGCTATTGAAGTAGGCTGAGCATAAGATGGGAAGTGTAAAGCAGACACAAGGGAGGGAAGTTATAAGACAAGAGGGGTACAGGGAGGGCAATGGGAGAGGATGGAGGAAGGAAGAAGCAGAGAGGAGGTTCAACCAAGATCTATAACCCCTCAGGATGCTGACAGCCCTGCAAGGGACAGGACTAGGTAGAAAGGGAGGAGAGAGAGAAATAGGGAGGAGAGGGAGAAGGAGAAGCAGGGGTGAGAGAACTGGGAGGAGAAAGTGATAAGTAAGTAGGGAGGTGGGTGAGCAAAGGATTAGAAAGGGGGCAGGAAAGGGGTAGAGGAGAAAGAGCCAGTCTAAAACCCTTCGGCTTCTAGGAATGTTGTAAGGGGACAATATTATAAAATAGGGAGAGGGAGAGGCCAGCAGAGAGAGATCTAAAACCACTAATAGCATGCAAAAACTCTGTGGGGCGGTCAAGACAAGAGGAGTTGGGGAGGAAGAGGAGAAGTGAGAGGACCAGGATCTGGACCTCTTCAGGATGCATAGAACCCTGCAAGGGACAGGAAATCAGGCAGAAAAGGATGGGAGGGAGAGGGGCAGAGGGAGGAGGAGTGCGGAAAGGGGTCAGCAGTGAGGAGGGAAATAGGGGTGAAACACTGAGGTGGAAATAAGGGTGGCAACATGGGGAGAGGGAAGGAAGTGGGGAGGGGTTGTGAAACACAATAGCTAGTGGATGGTAGTGGAGTATCGGTATGACACAAAAGGATGAGGTGGGGTGGGAAGAGCGGTAAATTAGGTGGAAACAAGGGGCTGCAACAGAGGAAGGCTCCAAAATGTGGGAGCCCAGGGAGCAAGTCAGGGATAGAAGAGAGGGGATATTCCATAAGGGTAGGGAGGGACAAGAAGGGGCACAAGGAACCAGTACCATTTGGAGAATAGATGTAAGGTAGGGCTAAAGGAGTTATGCACCAAGAGAGGAGAGGAGAGGGTTGGAGAGGGCTAATAAGGGCAGTTAGGGGAGTAGAAATTATGCAGGGCTAAAGATATTGAAGATGGTGATGAAGAAAGTCTGTTAGCAGGAGGAAGACAGTTCCAAACCTTTGGGAAGCAGTAGGAGAAGGCTTACTGGCCTATGGAGGTAGAGTGACGAGGAATGGTTTGAGTATGGGCGTCAGTGGATCTGAGAGGGTGGGAGGAGGGAGCTAGAGCAGAGAGTGAGGAGGAGAGGTAAAGGGAGAGTGTCCCAAACCAGAATTTAGAAGTGAACTTGGTGCAGTGGGAGAGATGCCTGCACTCAAGGGAAGGGGAAGCGAGAGAATGGTAGAAGATACAGTGATGGATGCGGGAGGGAGTGTCAAGAGCAAAGCAACAGAAAGCATTGAAGAGAGTATCCAACCTGGTATGGGAAAACTTGGGAGCATCACTGTAGACTATGTCACAATAGTCAAAAATAGGGATGATCATTTTCTGAACTAGATTGCGCCTAACTGGTAGTGGCATGGAACTCACGGTTCCTGTAAAGGCACCAAGCTTGGAGCATAGTCTTTTCAGGATGGTGTTGATATGAACAGAAAAGTTAAGGTGTTAGTCAAGCCATACTCAAAGGTATTTAAAGAGGTGGTGACCTCTGGAGTGGTCCCGTCAAGGGTGTAGAAGGAGGGCAGGAGGGCAGCCTAGAGAGTCTTGCCTAGTACCAAAAATCATGGAGACTGTCTTCTTGGCATTGAGGAAATGTTGATGTGAGCGTAGCCAGCTTTGAACATTACTGAAGTCAAGCTGTAGTTTGAAAGTCACATCAGAGGGACATTGGCCAGAGGTGAACAAGACCGTGTCATCAGCGTACATATGAATAGAGGTTGAGGAGCATACTGATGGTAGATCGTTTGGAAAAATTGAGAATAGGAGTGGACCAAGTATGGAGCCTTGAGGCACACTAGTAGAGATGGGTAAAGGCAGGGATGTAGAGTCAGCTCTTTTAACAGATTGCATTCTACCTACCAGGTAGGCTCTGAACCAGTTGCAGGCAGACAGAGACAAGCTAGCAGACAAGAGGGTTACAAGAAGGAGGGAGTGGGAGAGTGTGTCCAAAGCCTTGGCAAGGTCAACAAAGATAGCAGAAGTGATATGACCGCTGTCCATGGCAGTATGGATAGAGTCCATGAATCTAAGTAGGGAGGTGGTTGTGGAGTGATCCTTCTGAAAACCAGATTGGAAGGGAGTGAAGAAGGATGAGTCATCAAGAAAGGAGGAGAGTAGGGAGAGAACAAGATATTCCTGAAGCTAAGCCAGGGTAGGAAGTAGTGAGATGGGGTGATAGTTCCCAGGAGATGAGAGATCGCCACCTTTGGTGGGGGAGAACTGTAGCATGTTTCAGGCTGTAGGAACAGCACAGTGAGGAAATCAGTGAGAGGAGGAAAATAGTAGGAGCAGAGAAGTAGAGCAGCTTAGGGTCGAGGCCATTAGGAGAGTTGCCCTTTGTTGGGTTGATAGACTGCAGAGCCTATAAGGTATCATGGGGAGAGATGGGTGAAAAGGCAAAGCTCTATGATAATTGGTGGTGTTGGGAGGAATGAGGAGGCAGGGAGTAGGTATTAGGGTGGGGTGATAGGGAAGCTAGCGGGGTGGAGGTGCAGGAAGTAAAGAAGGAATTAAATTCTGCAGCCACCATAGGATGGTCTGCTGTGAGTAGGTTGTTTAATTTGAGCACTGGGTTTGGGGGTTTAGATTGGGGAGAGAAAAGTGAGAGAACTACTTTACAAAACCTTGATGGGTTGTTTATGTTGGTATTAAAGGTGGACGGAAGTAATCTGCTTTAGCCAGGCAGATGGCTTTTGTACAGGCATTACAGAGTGTCCGATAGATAGCATAGTCATGAAGGGAGTTTGGAGGATTTACAGGTTTTCATGCTTTGTCACACACTTGCTGACAGGCCAGGAGTTCAGGGTTACTAAGGGAGGTGACTACCACACGCTAACTTGCTTAGAGGAGCATGTTTGCTCCAGATGTTGATGAAATTGACATTGAAATAAGCCAGGACATGATCTATAGTGTTGGCAGAGGATATAGGAGCCCAGTCAACATGAGTTAAGTCGTGATGTAGAAGGGCAAGGTCCAATGTTTTATAAGAGCGGATCATTTTTAGTTTGTGGGGTGCCTTGGGTCTATGTACTTTCCTAACCAGGTAGATCATATGATGATCGCTAAGAGCATCTGGTAGTAGGCCAGAATGGATTACCCTGTGAAGACGGGAGGTAAGGCCCAGTCTAAGAGAGTGTGGTTTGGGGTTTATGGTTTAACAAGTAGGTTCAGCGATTAATTGGGACAGGTTGAGGACAGCTATGTCAGTGACATTTTATCTAGGGTGGGTGGTAGCCAGTTCAGGTTTAGATCCTAAACAGGTAGAACTCACCTGAAGAGGTAAGGATCTAATAGCGGTGATTAGATCAGTAGCTACAGAGTGGTGTAGACCAGGTTGACAATAAGCTCCTGCGATAAATATTGGCACTAAGATGGGTATGGATAGTCTTATGATGAGGGCTTCATAGGCATCGGGGTCAGTGGATGATAGAACAGTAGTGGTTTGGAGAGAGGAGAAGGAGTAGATAGCTATGCCCCCAACCCTACCAGAGTGGTCCTGGCAGGTAACAGCATATCCAGGAATTGTGATAGATGCATCAGGGATTTTGTTTGTTAGCCAGGTCTCAGATACAACAAGGATGTCTGGATTAAGGGATCCTACCAGTGGAAGTAGCAGGTCAAGTTTAGGGAAGAGACTACGAGTGTTGAGGTGTAGGATTTTTAGGCCACGGGAGAGTGAAACTGGGGATGAGGTGGGGGCTGGGAGGGGGTGAATAGGATAGGTAGAGGCTTTACTGAGTGAGGGACCAGGGTTGGGATTTATGTCACCCACAGAGAGGAGTAAGAGAGATTATGATGAAATGCAGCTTGGTACTTTGAACCAAGGTATAATGATTGGTTTAGGAATGAGGAAAGTGACTGGGGTGTAGAGCTGAAATTTAAGGAGGCACAGTAATGTAGGAGTAAGGTATAGACATGATTGGGGTAGTGTCGGTAGAGAAGTGGGTCCAGTTTTGATAGAAAGGCGTGAAGCTGCACTTGGTTGAAGCTGGGGGTGAGCAGAATAGAAGGGTTAACCAGGGAGGTGCTGAAGGGAGGGAAATATTTGGCAAAGCGGGGTGGAAAAGAGACCAGGATGCAGAGTAAGGGAAGAGGCGGGGAGGAGATATAGAGGGAGATCATGTTTCCTATTAGAGTAAGATGTGCAGCTCTGCTCGGAGTGCAGACCCAGCAAATGTATTCTTTATTACACTAAGTAGTATAAGGAGGCCAAGGGGAATAGTATTAATAGAGAGAAAGGGTTAAAACCACTAGGAGAACTAAGGGGAGTTGTACTAAGAGAGAGAAAGAGAGAGGGTTAAATAGCTGAGAGTCTGAGATCAATTGCTGACCAATGGAGGAGGGGGAAGGAGATTCAGGGCAGATCTTAGGCTCCTAGAAGTAATGACAATTAACTGATCTATTAAAACATAACATGCAATGTACACTGGATTATTGTTGTAGTGACAGATGCTCACCTGAGCTGCCTGTATCCAAGTAACTTCTTGTATTGTACTGACAAATCCTCATCCGAGCTGCCTGTATCCAAATCTGTTTGTTACAATACTTGACGTGGAACCTTTACAAATGAACATGTAGCTCAAAGGTTTACTGACGTACAAATAAATAAAAATAAATAAATAAAAAATGTCAGCTGGACATTGGCAAGTGAAAACTAAAAGAGAATGTTGCAGCCAGTATGCTGTGACACAGAAGTTCGAGTATGGAAGACCCCAAGGGTTTTTGTGTGTTCACCTGAGTTCCCTGCCAATGGATCTCCACCCTCTTCCTGGACAGAGGTGGAGTACAGGAAGTTAAAGAAGTAGAAGGAGCCTTGCAAATACGTAAATATGTGGTTTAAACAAATGATAAAGGCTCAAGTTTGGTAATACAGTACATTAAACTGGATGAGATGTAGGTGATGAACGGAAGATGTCTGATGAACCTGTGATCAAATAAATGTGATTACTGCTTGTCACTACCATTGGGATGGACATTCCAATTATTTACTGCTTATGGTGTCAAAATATGCCCCTCCAGTCCCCCAGCTGTGATCCCAAAATCATGAAAATTATATTTTAAAACTCTGGACCCCCACCCGACCCCAAGGTGGAGTGCTGCCAAATCTGTCCTGCCACTGGGGGTGGTCAGCTTACATCAGCATATCTCCAGTTGGAGAGTAGATTGCTATATAAGTCAACAAAACAACCCATGAATAAGCAATAGAATTCATTTCTCTGCTGTTTGCCAAATTTTTATAACGTCTTTGCATTCCTCCAGTAAAATTCTAAGTTCAATCTATTAGGTATGCATCTGTATCCACAAGTTCTGTTGTCTTTGTAAACTCGACACAAAAGGATTGCAAAGGTATAGTTGTGTACGGTTGTCAGATCTCAGATCAAGTGTCACTAAAGAACTGGCCAGTAATAAGGGGCAGTCAGTGTATGGGCACCATGTAGCAATATGTCCCTTACTCCTGAAGATACCTTGCCTGCTTGTTACAGTATACTAAGCCTACAGCTAGACACTGTAACTGACAATCTGCACTGCATTTTTATGTTTGGATGTTACTGTCAGGGCTACAATCAGTGGAGGCTCCAGGACAAGGTTAGACAGAACTCACACCCTGGTTGATGTCTTTGAGTCCACCTTAGCCTGAGTAGTGATGCGTAACAGTCACAATAATCCAGAATTAAATTACCACTTAGCGTTGGTTCGCAGGTCTTTCTACCATGGCTGTGCACCAGCGATAAAACCTAACTGTGAAAACAGTCCATAATAAATTCCCTCTTAATGCTAAGTCATAAGGCCTTTGCACCTAGCCGTACCCCAGTTGTCCCTAGTCCTGAAACCATTTCTGGCTACGCTGTGAACCTAGACTCCAAGGATTCTGGTGCCAGGGCAGTTGTGTGCGCTTCATGTATCAGAGATCGGTGAGTTTTCTCTTTAGAGCCACAAGGAGCTTTTCAGACTTGTGCAACTAAATGTTAGCACACTAAAATAATTACTGTGCTTGAATTGAATGTGGAGCTGGATTCATGGGCAACCTCAGTGGTAGGGTCTCATGGTTAAGTACTAGACCTACCCATAATCATCAGTGACATGGGAGAGGGAATCCAGGGCAAGGTGTGTCTTTTCACAGGCAGATCGTATGAGGATCAGTTTAAGACACTGAACAGGTACTCATTCGAGGCCAGACAAGAGAGGAGAGACTTGATGGAGACCTTCAAATTCCTGAAAGGCATGAACAAGATAAACTGTGAGGAACTATTTAGCATAAGTAGCAGATCAAGGACATGGGGGCTCAAGTGGAAACAAAACTGATGGGGTGGGGGAATCAACAGGAAGTGAGAACATTTTATTTTACAGAAAGGGTGGTGGAGCCATGGAAAAATCTGCTAGCTGATGTGGTGGGTACCAAAACTATCAATTGTTTCAAACATGGCTTGCACAGAGTGAAGGGCTTAGTGGTTGCTCAGGGTGGTAACGGTAGGGTGGGGAGCACCGGGGTGGCTAGTGTGGGTTATAACCCTGTATGGACAGTAGGTCCTGGGTTTGTTAGGGTTTTGGGGTAGACTGAATGGACCAATGGTCTTTTTCTGCCATCATTGCCTATGTGTCTATAAGCAGATATGGGTCAACCCATAGCCTGGCCAGGATTATGACTTCCTGTATTTTGGGCTAACACCAGTGATTGTATGGGAAAGGTGCAAGATTCATGAAAGAATCCAAATAATATAGCCTGCTTGGATTGATCCATCCAAAGGGCAGAAACAGAGCAAACTATATTACTGACTAGATGTATGACTTCTAGTATTCTTATATTGACTCTATTGGCTCTTAGTGATGTACCAGGTTTCCTACAAATTATCACTGCCATCAACAGGACGCAAATCTCATAATATCTAAAACATTTGAATCTTGGGACATTCCATTCTTAATTACAAATGACATTTGCATGTAATCAGGTTCTTTGCCACACAGACTTCATCTGTAACCACTGTTCTTCCTGCCCCGAAATCTTACTCCTCTGCTTGTGGCATCAGAACCATTTCTGTGGTAACAGGTTGTGATGTCATAAGCGGAGGGTTATGACATCACAGCAAGAATAAGCAATGCGAACAGATGAAGTGTAAGGGGAAAATATCTTGTTTTAATAGTAATGTCTTCTTATTTGAATTTTGGGGTGGGAGGTTGTGATCAGAGTTTGATTCAGTGTAACCAAATGCAAGGTGGTACACCTGGACAGGTGAAACAGAGGTAGGACCCATACACTGTGTGGGGCACTTCTTCCTACAGTGGAGGAGGATAAGGATATGGGGTCTTTCCCTTCCTGGCGATGCATAAGGCCCTCAGCTATGCCTTGTGCCTCACAACACCCCTGGAGTGGGCATTGAAATACTTTAACGTACAACCCATTGCATTGTATTGCTTACTGTACTTCATGCTTATGGTTAGAGCAATGAGCTGTGAACAAGCTTGGGTACATCCTGCAGATTGATTCCCGCAACCTTCACTTGCATACTATGTGACCCTGAGCAAATCACTTAACCTCCCTGTACTCCAGGAATGCACCTAAAAAGGAGCTTTGGCTCAGTGTGCCTTTCACGACCAAAAATAATTAAAATAAAAGCTATGAAGGAATACAGAAAACTTGATTTTTTTCATGTGCAAAACATAATCGGCAAAGAAATCAACAAAGCCTCTCTTCCATCCCCCGCCACTCCAGTCTGATTCACAAAATAAGGTAAAATCTTGGTGTTATGCAATACCGTTCCTACAAATCCAAAATAAATTATACCCTTTTGCCACTGTGGAGCGCTAACATTCAAAACTTATACTAAACTATATAAGTGATGGTTATTGCTTCTGTCAGTCATAGTTCAGAAAAGGTAAAGCACTGCGATTAAAAGTAACAGAGATTCTTAAACCTTGATTTGAAGGTGCCGGTAATACAAGTGCCAATTATGTTTCAGAATGAAGGATTTTTTTTTCTCCAAATTTTCTGCTGGAAACAATTCAAAACAGAGGTGAGTCATTTGCTGAGAATCGAAGACATCAATTACAATCATTGTGAAGCAGCAATGAAATGTAGAATAAAATCCTGTAATGGTAGATAATGAAGAGGGCCATTAGAAATTAAATAGAAAAAGGGATTGTAAGCCAACACGAATGAAGGTTACAGAAATAATGTCTGGATGACATGATATAATTTACTCTCTTATAACATGAGAAAAAATTGAATGCATATAGTAATAAGATCTATTTTTATAAATCGCTGTGTGTAAAAGAAAAGAAAAAAACAGAATATAATATACTGTGTGAAGGCTTTAAAAGAAAGTTCAGTTGAGGTGCTTTTGATGAATTGAAGTGAGCTGTTTTTGAAGCCATTTATTTAGATTCGGTAAAAACAATATACATATTTTTTTGTGTGTGTGTGTGTGCTTATTTCCCTCACAGCAGGAACAAAAACACTTTTGGCTTTGCAACAAGCCTTTCACACATTGTACAGACATCTCTAGTCCAGGGTGCCCTCTGTCTTACCCTTCATATCCCAGACATCCCCTACTTGTGGGGGCACACCAGCCAGGGAGGCACAGCTAGCCAGAACACTTCAGTCCCTAGGGTGGGGGGAGCACAGTGGTTTGGATACTGCAACCTAGCAGGGAATCATGGTGGTGCCCTCCACTTGTGCTCCCTTTTTGGTTCCCTTTTGCAATTTAAATCCATCCTGACCCTGCCCACTAGGGTGTGGCCTGTAGACCCAGCTGGCTGGTTGCAAGCAGGCTGGGATCAAACCAATATGCCACACTCTGAACTGCCTAAGGTTGACTCGAACTGGATGTCTAGATCAGCTGTATACTAAGGATCCTGCAGTAGCTGGATTCATCATTGAAGAGAAAATATATTTAAATGCATTCTAATACTGTATATATTTCTAACATGATTAAAATAAACCTTATCATGGCATAAAACCCAGAATTAGGTTGCTCTTTTTGTTTGCTTGTTTGTTTTTGCCCTTCCCTTCTGAGCTTACTTTCCTGCTTGCAGTTTCCTGCCTGCTAGCCCTCTTGGGACTCTGCCTACTCAGCTGGACACCCTCCTGGTCCAGTCACCACCTTCCACAATCTGTACAATGCTGCTTGTCCCCTGGAGTGAGACCCTTTCTTCCTGTGTGGCCAGGGTGTACTTCAGGGACATGAATGGATCATGGCAAATGGGGAGAACAGGGCCTTCTTCCCTACAGTTAGCTAGTGGCTCTGGTCTGATGTGCACCTGGGACCACCTGATTCACTCTTCTGTTCTCCAGCCTCTCAATCACATTGCCTTTTTAGGCTAAAAGGGTAAGTAGGTTCAATTTATTAGGCTAAAAGGCAAGAAGCTTCAGCACAAAAGAACTGAAGAAAGGATTACCCTGGAAGAGCAATGGCAACACAGCCAAGTTTCCAAGAAATACAGCATTACACATACTCCAACATATGCAAAGAAAGCAGGAGGACATGGTGCCAAATAGCCTCTCACACAATTTATAAATTCTTAGAACAGAAGCCTGTGTTTCTTATTTTCAGCCTTTTGAAAAATAATATAAGTGACATTGCAGAGGAGCAAGAAGAAGGAAGGGAAGGAAGGAAGGGAAGGGAGGAAGGAAGAGAGGTTTGCCCCTTTGCTGATGACACCAAGATCTGAAACAGGATAGATACTGCAGGGGTGGAAAGGTACATCTTTGGTACTTTGGTAGTTCTGGACAAAAGAAGGCGGGTTGCCCATCATGATTGTCCTCCATATATATGGAACATTAACCCAGTCCCTACCCAAACATCCATATATCTAGCTTGTTTTTGAAAGTTATGATGTTTGTTGAGTCAACTATCTCTTGTGGTAAACTGTTCCACAATCTAGGTGTTCTGATTGTGAAGTAGTTGATTCTTTTATTACTTTTAGCTCTCATCACCTCTAATTGCTTATTGTGAAGTCTAGCTACTGTTTTCTAGTGGAATATTTAATACATAATTTCATTTGCTCTTGATTTCCAGAATTTTAAATAGTTGTAGCAAATCACCTCGGCTACGTCTTTGTGCCAATATATATAGTCCTGTTTTGTTTAATTGGGAATGGTAATCCAAGTTTTTTAGGTGTGGGAATTGCTTTGTAGCTCTACGTTGTACCTGTTTGATTCTGTTTATATCTGATTTCAAGCAAGGATTCCAAAATGGGGAACCATAATCCAAATGGGGCCTTATATGGGATTTATAAAGGGACAAAAGACATTTTTCAGATCTGGTCACAAATCTTTTGGAAATTCTGCGTAGTAATGCATTTGTTTGGGTTGCTATTTTAGTACAATGAGTTGAAGAAGTTAGTTTATCATTAATCACTATCCCTAAATCTTTTTCTGCTAGTGAAGTTCTAATAATAGTATTATTTAAGTAGTATGTTTGGACCGGATTATTTTTTCCAGGATGTAATACTGCACATTTAGACAGGCTAAAGTACATTTTATTTGTTGATGCCCATTTTTCTACTGCCATCAAGTCCGCTTGGAGTCCATGTTTATCACTAAGATTGTTAGCCATTCCCCCCAAGTTTGGTATCATCCGCAAACTTTACCATTATATTACTGGGAGAGATAGTCATGTCACTTATAAATAGGTTAAACAGAGTAGGCCCAAGTACGGAGCCCTGTGGTACTCCGCTGGTCACATCCCTGTCATCAGAAACGGCATCGTTTACCCTCACTCTCTGAGTTCTTTTACTCAACCACTGATTTATCCAAGAGATTAATGAAATTGAAATTCCCAAATTAATGAGTTTATTTATTATTATGGTGTGTGAAACTTTATCGAATGCCTTACTGTAATCTAGTAGAATGACATCCATCGGTATATTACAGTCTAGATTATAGCTAATGTAGTTGTAAAATGAGATTAAATTTGTGGTACATGAATAACCTGATTTAAACCTGTGTTGATATATGTTGTTGATGTTTAGAGTTATCATTTCATTCTCTAATTTGAGTTTAATAATTTTTCCCATTAATTTACAGGGTATTGATGTTATGCTAATAGGGCGGTAATTTTCAGTTTTAGAATGCAATCCTTTTTATAAATGGGTGTAACTATAGCTGTACGCCAGTCCCTGGTACGACTGAGTTTTGAATAGATTTATTATAAATTATCGTTAGGGGTAAGAGAATAGTATTTTTGTTTCAGTAGAAATCTTGAGGATTTAGAAAATGGGCTTTTGATTTGGAGGCATCTGATTGGCTGGTACCCATTCCACAGGGGTACATTAACTTTCAATAGATGCCCACCAAATAAAAGTGCCAGCCCTAACCTGCCTGATGCCCACTCTGATATCATTGTGCCTAGCCTGCTTCACCATTGGCTGAAGCACTGGGCACCTCGGTTTCAAACAACCACCATTTTTTTCTCTCACTAAGCGAAAGATACTGGGTTGCTACCAAGGTCCTTTAACAACATCCCCCGTCTCAAACATCACCATAAAAACACTCAAAAGAAAACTGAAACATCAACCCCCGTAATTCAACAGCGTTACAAATACCGCACCACTTTCAGCGTACTTGCAGTTCTCTCACTGAGCACCGCTACTGATTAGCCCACTTGTTGCCGCTGATGTTTCTCTCACACAACAATCTTCCCAGGCACAGTGCTGTATGAAATATCACAAAAAAAAAAAAAAGCAGCTGCAACCACACACACACACTGGAACAAAAAGCCTTCTTACTTGTTTAAAGCCGTGTGTGTCTACGTAATCTTGGCGTGTGTAATAGTTACTATGACAGCTAAACTGACATGAAAAAAAAAGCCGTACACTTTGCCAGATCGCTGATAAAAATAAAGCCTTCTCTCATTCACATCTCTCCTCCTCTGCTGTTTCCTAGCAGCGCTGCTCTTGCTTACCTATTCCCACATTCTGCCGCATTATCTCCCGTGATGAGAAAAAAAAGCCCACACTTAGAAGTTTTAAAATGTTGAGTAATGCTGCCATACTCGTGACAACCCCTGGCTTTTAAAATGAACTGCAGATGCCGCCATATCTGAAGGACCTGAAACTTACCAGTTGCAGATCAGAGGGCTATATTATGCCATTATGCCAGGCGGAGGAACTATTTAATTACAAAACTTAATGTAACTTAATTATTTTATTAACAATTTTTTTCTCTGCCATTTCTTTTTACTGTGCCCATTTTCTAAACGCAATAATACCCTTGAGGGTGGGCAGTATGGGCAATACTGGACCTTCCAGGGGCTATAAGGCCCTCCGCCTGTGGCGTCGGGCCTCATTACGCCCCTGGGCGGTCCGGTATTGCCCAATACCGCCCACCCTCTCGGGTATTATTGCTTAAATATTGTCTGGGCCTGGACTAGTGTTTTTTTTTAAGGTATTTAAAACAGTCAAAGTGTCCTGTTTTGAAATCTTATTTACTTCAAGGTTTGGTGTTACTAAGATAGCTGATGAGGTTGTTTTTTGCGAAAAGACTGATGCAAAGTAATTATTTAATTCTGTTGCAGTTGTTTTATCAGATGTTATTATTTGTTTGTTAATTATTAATGGTCCAATTGTCTTATTACAGCCTTTTTTTGTGTTGAGGAATGAATGTAGAGCTTTATGACAATCCTTTGTGTGAGCTATTTTAAATTCAAAGTTATGTTTTGCTATGATAATTTGTTTTTGTTTTTTTTAAGCGTTTCCCTGTATGTTATTAGAATTGAGTTAACCTTAATTTGTGGAGCTTTTGAGTTTTGTAAACAGTTTTTCTTCTTAGTGATTAACGTCTTAATATTTTTGTTAAACCATTGTGGGATCTTTCCTTATTATTATATTTATTTTTTCAGGTATGTATTTCTTTTCTAATTGAGTTATTTTTTCTTTCAAGAAGTCCCATGCTTCGTCAGTGTTTGGAGGAAGAAGGATCTGTTCCCAGTTAATTTCATTTAAAGAGTGATTTATTTGATCAAAATTAGCTTTGTGATATTGTTTTAGTTTAATTTTGTTTATTTTTGGTTGAAGATAGAATTTTATAGCAAAGGTTATGGACATATGATCACTATTTCCTAGGGGTGCTAAGATTTTGGTATCATGTATAGGTGTTTCTAAGTTTGTTCTTACTGAATTAAGAATATTGTTACCCCTAGTTGGTTGTTTTATAATCTGTTTTAGGAATAAGTTTATAATAACTGAAAGGAATTGTTCTTCATGCTGATTTGTTCCTGAGAGAGTATCCCAGTTTATAGTGGGTAAATTGAAGTCCCCCAGTATAAGTACTGTATCTTTGTATGCCAGTTGATTTATTTCTTCAGTTAAAGACTTAGTCATTTGTAAATCAGATGTTGGTGGTCTATAGCATACACCTATGAGTAGTTTATGAGTATTTTGGTTGAATATAGGCCCATACACTTTCTGTTTGTGAATGAATTTCTATCCATAACAGTATATATCGTTTCTTATGTACAGACTCACCCCTCCACCTTTTTGAGTTTTCTCTGTGTTTAAAATAGTGTTTGTAACCAGGAGTTCTGCCATCCATTCTTTTTCTGAGTTATCCCATGTTTCTGTTATTGCTACTACCGCCAACCCTAAAGTTTGGGTTAGAATTTCTAGTTCTGCATACTTAGAAATGTTCATTGATCTTGCATTTAGAGTAAGAATATTTGCTGTGAAATTTTTGTTATGGCAGTAATTTTTAATAAGAGGCTGGGATTTATTCCCAGTCTCCCCCTTGTTTGTTAGTTTAAATAAGTGTTGATGTATGATGTCATTTTTTGACCCAGAATATTGCTGCCTTTTCTGCTTAAATGCCATCCATCCCAACAGTACAATGCAGGTTTATCTTCAAATTCCTCCCAGTGTGTTAAACATTTTATTCCTTGTTTATAACACCATTTACGGAGCCATTCATTCAAACTTTTTACTTTGGAGGTAGTATAACTAGTGGCTCTTGTGATGGGTAGTACTCCGGAGATGCAGACAGTGCAACCACGGTCTGTTAGTATGTTGTTTAATGCAACAAAGTCTTGTTTAATTTTCATTAGTTGTGATCCCTTGATATCATTTGTCCCTGCGTGGATAATTACTAGTGGGTTTTCACCAGCGGTAGATGGTATTGATTTTGCCATTGATGTAATATCTGCAATTTTTGCTCCTCTAAAGCTGGAGCATGTTCTGTGTTCTTTATCTGGATTACATATTGTTCTATCTAAATATTTTATAATTGAGTCACCCAATATAATTACCTGTTTTTGATTAGTATGTGGTTCAACTAGTGAAAGTGTGTTTAAGGAGTTTGTTGAGTGTTCCTTAAGTAAAGTAGGGTTTGTTTCTGATTTGGTATTATTTTTTTGATATGTCATAGGAAGTTTAGAATCTTCATCTTTCTGTACAATGTTACTACTATTTCCCAAAACCATGTCTGCCTCTCTGATTGTTTTGCTAGTGTTTAAAATTAATTGTGTAGTGGAAGTTCATCATTATTTTCTGAAAGGTTTTTATTTTTCTTTGTGCATTTCTTGTGAGGAATTTTTGTCCAGTTGTCCTCTGTTGTGTATGTTAAAGGTGTTGAGGATATGACTGGTTGCTCTATTAAGTTGGTTGTGGGATAGTCTTTTAGAGTATTTTCTAGGGGGAGTGAAGCATCTAGGTTTTTTGTAATAGAGGATGAGCAGTTTATTGCAGGAAAGACTCCATTGAGCAAGCTCTTTCACAAGGAGGTCCTGAGGCACATACACATACAATTCGCAATTACATAGACAGGAGATATAAAATGTAGACCAGAAAAGAAAAAATGTATAATACAAGAGGTATACACAACAGAAGTCCTTATGCTATATATGCAGTACATTCCAGCTTTAACCTTGCCCTAAATTATGCAACACATTTCAGCCTAATAAGCAGAAGGCCAGTTGGTACCTAGGAAGTTGACTTGGCATTGGGGGCCTAGTAGCACCTACATATGTTTTTAATTTAGAGATAGCTAGTGTTTTGTAGGAGTTAATTGATACGATGCTGATTAGCTTCAGCATGGCTTGTAGTTGGTTCCAAATGTTTGGGAGGGTGTATGAGACAGCTCTTTGGCCAGCTGTGGTACATGTCCTGGGAACATCTAGTAGGATAAGGTCAGATTTCCTTAGGGAGTAGGCACTATACAAGATGTGTATGAGAGACATTAAATAGACAGGCAGTTTGTGGAGTAGTAATTTGAGGGTCCAAATGCCAACATGCAGGAGGGGTCTGGTGGCAAGAGAGGTCCACCCAACTGCTGCATAAAGATCACAGTGGTGGGTCCTGTACACAGAGTTAGTAATGAAGCGAAGAGCACGGTGATAGAGTATGTCCAGTTTAGATAGGCTCAAGGTTGGGGAGGAGATAAAGATAATGTCTCCATAGTCAAGCAAGAGAAGGAATGTTGCTTGGACAAGTCTTTTGCGGGTTGCAAGAGAAAAGAGGGTCCTATTTCTAAAGAAGAAACCCAAGCATGCTTTAAGCCTCTTTGATAGATCCTCGATGTGGTCGTTGAAGGAAAGCTTGTTGTCTATCCACATACCTAGATATTTAAATTTAGGTATGACTTCCAAGAGTTCACCTAGGGATGTAACTATGAAGTTTTTAGGTGGGGTAGGTAGGGCACCAGACAAGGCAAGTCTCGAGAAAATCATTGTCTTGGTTTTTTTGGCATTTAAGAGAAGCTTGGCATTGATAAGGTTGCTTTCTAACTGGATAAAGTCAGCTTGGAGTACTTCCCTGACTTCAGTTAAGGATGAGCTTGATGCGTACAAAACCGTATCGTCCACAAAGAAATGTATGCTAGAGTTCTTTATGTGGGAGTCAAGGTTGTTGATGTACAGGGAAAAAAGGATTGGTCCTAGGATGGAGCCTTGAGGGACTCCTCTGGCAATTGGAAGAAGGGCAGATAGTAGGTCATCAGCTTTGACTTTTTGTATCCTTCCCGTGAGATAACTGTTAAACCACTGTAAGGTAAGTGGAGTGGCACCTATGTAGGCAAGACAGGTGATTAGGAGGCGATGGTCTACAGTGTCGAAGGCCTTACTGAGGTCTAGAAAGACTGCACCAGTAACTTTCTTGGTGTCCATAGCATGGATCCAGTCATTAGAGACTTTAGCCAGGGCTGAGATGGTACTGTGCTTCGACCTGAAGCCAGATTGGGCTGGATTTAGGAGTGAGTGCGCTTCAAGGTGAATTTTTAATTGGTTGTATATAAGTTTTTCCAGCACTTTGGAGAGAACAGGCAAGATAGAGATAGGACGATAGTTGTTTAAGTCACAAGGATCTCCTGATTTGAAGAGAGGAAGAACATGAGCAGATTTCCAGCAGGATGGAACAGTGGCTATGGTAATAGAGAGGTTGAAGATGTGAAGGATGGGGGCTGTGAGCTGGGCATAGCCTAACTGCAAGAAAAATGATTCAAGGCCATCGTCCCCTGCACTTTTCTTGGTGTCAAGGCTAAGAATTATGTCTTCAACTTCTTTGTAGCTAAACAGGCACAACTGGAAGGGATGAGGTGGAGTAGCATGTGTAGAATCTGGGCTAGTGTTGCTATTCACTCGGCTAGCATATGGGGAGGAGTCGAATGCCAACCCGGCAGTGGCAAAGTGAAGGTTAAGTTCTTCGAGGATTTTCAGTTTATTTTCAACCATCCCGTCCTTGGCCATAATCTTGGTGGCAAGGGAGGAAGCAGCAGGATGGCCTTCAATGGATCTCAGTGTCTTCCAGATTTTTTGGGAGTTTCCTTTGGCCTGCTCCAGAATGGAGATGTAGAAGCTTGCTTTAGTAGCACATACACTTTTAACACAGGCATTTCTGGCAGTTCTAAATACCTGCCAGTCTGCTGGGTTCTTTGTGTGCCTGGCCCTAGCCCATAGCTTGTCTCTATTGGTGAGTGCAGATTTGAGCTCTTGGGTGAACCACGGATGCGAGATTTTTCACACCCTCATTTTTAATAAGAGGAGCATGCTTGTTAATTAGGGTGGTGAGGTTGTCATTTAGGACAGAGATGGCGGCATCAGCAGATTTGGCAAGATATAGGTCTTGCCACCTGATCGTAACTAGATCGGTTAGGAAGTTTACTGAGTTAAATTTACGGAACGAGCGTTTGATTCTGAATTTAGGGTGCTGCTGGGTTTTAGATTGGAATCTTGTACATAACGATACTGTGGTCGCTCATGTCATTATGGAAAACTGCAGAATGGAGATTTTATGGGGATGCGGTTAAGATGACATCTAAGAGTGAGCTGTTGGCAGAGTTAGAAGCATTGATTCTTGTGGTTTCAGTTACTATCTGTGTAAGACCCAGCTCATCACAGATGGCTTTTAGGGAGTGGGATTTAGCAGTGAGCCAATCCATATTGAAGTCCCCTAAGATTATTGTTTCTGTGTTAGCAGCCAAAGTTATAGTTTCAACACGTTAGAATTTCTGTGCCTCTTGACGGGGTCTATAGCCACCAATGATTGTGATGCACTCTGAGGATGGAAGGTGAAGTTTAAGTGAGACAATCTGTATTCCTTGGACTTAGTTTTACAAGCAGAGACCTGGGAAAACTTAAGGAGTGGTCAAGGTATGGCAGCTGAGTTTTAATGCAAAACATGCAAAATAATGCACTTTGGCACAGAAACCCAGGGGCGGGGTACAAAATGGGCAGAGTGGAATTGATGACAACCAAGCAAGAAAGAGACCTAGGAGCAATCATATTAGATGGCCTAAAGGTGGTCAGGCAGTGCAACAAGGCAGTCGGGAAAGCTAGTGGGATTCTGGGGTGCATAGGAAGGGGTATCACCAGCAAAAAGAAGAAGGTGGTGTTACACCTGTATAGATCTCTGGTAAGACCCCACCTTGAGTTCTGTGTGCAGTTCTGGAGACCACATCTCCAGGAGGATATTGATGGAGTGGAGTGGAGGTGGTCCAGAGGAGGGCAACTAAAATGGTGCTGGGTCTTCATCAAAGCCCTACCAGGAGAGACTAAAGACCTCAAAATGTATACCCTGGAAGAGAGGAGGAGGAGGGGGATATGATATAAACCTTTAAATACTTCAGAGATCAATAGGTACAGGTGGGAGTATTTTTAAGGAAAAATGTGCTCAGAACAAGGGGCATGATATGAGGCTGGGGGTAGATTCAGGAGAGATGTGAGGAGTACTTCTTCACAGAAAGAGTGGTGGATTCCTGAAACAGCCTTCCAGTAGAAATGATGGGGGTGAAAACAGTGGTGGGGTTCAAGAATGCATGGAATAGACACAAGGGAATCATAGTGGAAAGGAAGAGGGGGAAGGAGAAAGAGCTGTAGATCAAGTAGGATCTTCAGTGAAATTTAGGCAGGGAGAAATGAGCATACTGGGTGGGCCAAATGGTTCTTATCTACCATCAGATTCTGTTTCTTTGCAGTGTGTGTAAGAATCCATTTGGCACCTTGCACTCCTGGTTCAGCAGAACCAGACTAAATTATTTTACATTGATTTGCATATGTTTCTCATGGTGCTTTGCATTATTGGACTAAATTTATTAAGTGGCATTTCTTTGGCTCAAAGCACTGTACATAAACGTATGCAAGCAAATGGTAGGACAGTCAAGAGGCTAGTTACGTACCATACACTTGCAAACTGCAGGAAGAAATCAACAAGCAGATCAACTCAACAGGTGGGAAGGTTTGCCAACCAGATGTTTATTTCTTAAAGTTTTGAAGGCATTCAAAAGATGGGAGGACCACATTTCTTCAGGGAGACTGTTTCAAAGGCCAGGGGCTGCCACCACAAAAGCCTAAGCTCCTGCAGACTTTAACCAAGAAGATAGCAGTCATAAAAGCCCCTTCCCTATGGACCCATCACCCTGACAGGGGTGTAGAAGATAGATGAACACCGGTTATGTAATATACAGTTCTGCAGAGTCTATGGTTTGGTTTGGAGATTCAGACTTTTAGTTTAAACCAAGACCCAGAACCAACCAAAGCTTCTGAAGTTCCTTAGCTCTGATATTAGCTAATTCTTCTGATATGTTAGCCTTTACAACATTTGAAGAAATACAAAACTTCACATACCCCATTAATGCAACACATCATGGGAAGTATATGCAAAACCACCTGAAGGAATGTTTGGCCCAATTACAGCATCTGGATCTCTAGTTGCTACAATGCTGTGATACAGCTGTTTATTTATCTTTTATGTTGAGTGGGAGGTGAGAACTACGAAATATTTTTATTTCCAGACCTGCCACAAAGGTGGATACAGAAACTCTTGAAATCTATTAAACCAGGTTAATCAGTTGGTTGATTAAGAAACTGGGGAATCTGGCCAGACATCAGCAAAATTCCCCTTTTCAAGACAAGATCGGTGAGCATGATCACACAGATGTTGAAGCACTTGGCACACTGAATTTGAATCAGTGGCCAGCATTGTTGTGGTACTCTGAAAATCACACAAGTAGATATCTGACTCATAGGAATAAGCAACGAGTTTCTTTCATCACAAGTGTGCTTAAATGTTGTATATGAGCAATTCTTGATTCTCTTTATTAGTCTTGTCAAATGGATTTGCATTGTGGAAGGGTGTAGGTATTTTCTTTTATGGTTTTACATCTGTAACCTATATGTGTTTTCTACACTTGTTGCCTGTCACCTTAATATTTGTATTATTCTGTATTGCTTGATGATTGACAGATTGATTTGTATATCTTATTTATTTTATTTTAATAAAAAAATAACCCTCTTTAGGAAGTGCCATGGGATCTTTAACATCCACCTGAATAAATACCAGAACATGCAGAGATGGGACCTCAGTTTAAAGACCTGCTGACGCCTCAAAGAAAACTTTGAAAAACATATTTAGTTACAATTTGGCTTGCATTATATATGTATTTGATAGATTTCTCATCTCCATTACTCATTACTGAGAAATGTGCATGGAAACATGCTCTATATCTCTTAGAGTTCATCTGCCTCTTCTGCTTATTCACTACTTCATGTCACAGTCCTCTATTGCAACATCACAAACTGTTGCCATGTGAGTAATTGCGATGTCACAAGTAGAGCATTATAACCTCAAGTAGGGAGAAAGCAACAGGAATAGATAAACTCTTCAGCAGCAAAGATCCCACTTTCATGCAACTGGTCTCAGTAATAAAGGTATCCTGTGATGTTGGCGCCTGATAGAAGGTGCTATCCAAAACGGCGACACGTAGGACGACCAGATGTGGTGGGGTGGGCAACTGCAGTGACAGGATGTCGCTATATGTACACACGTGCGGGGGCATGAGCACAGTGAGTGTGGGCTGGGAAGGGGCGGAGGGGATGTAGGGGGTGGCACTGCGGTCGGCTGCTGAGCTGCGCTGTGGTATCGGGGGTTGGCGTCCAGTTGCAGTGCGGGAAGTACTGGGTCTGGGTCCGGGTGCTACTGCATTTTTGTTGTGCCTGGCCCGAAACTTGCTTTTTTTGCTTTGCCCCCGACATGCACTCCCTGGAGCTGAGAATCTTTTAGTAGGGGTGTGGGTGGCAAGCCCCCACAGAAAGCAAAATAAGTAAATCCCAGTGCCGTTCTTCCGTGTGCCAAGGATGTCAGGGTGGCAAAAATGTTTTTGCCACCCTGACATCACGATAACGCAGCTCGCCATTCGGCGGTCGCCATTATCATATAGAACCAAAATAAATACTGGCGATGAGAAATACAGAACTAATGTGAAATACAAGCTGAACTGTGTCTAAATATGTTCTGTTAAAGCTGTCCTAATGGTGTCAGCTGCTCTTTAACATTTCTTCTAAAATGCACTTTATGACAGCACAGTGTCTCCCTGATGCCATGTGGGTGCACTGGTATGGTTGCTTACAGTATAACCAAGGGGCGTGCCCTGCAGAGTTACAACAATTTCTACAGCACCTGGGGCCCAGTTTCTAAAGGCCTCAAATTCCTGCACATGCAGAAGGAAAACTCCTGCAGCATGAGCATAAATTACAAAGCGAGTGCTGTTGTGTGATCCTCCCCCCCATACCACAGCTTGTGGCCATTCTTATACACATGTAGTATGCTAGTATGAGGAGGCGGACCATGTATGAAGAGCAGGGAAATCAATGCTACAGCAAAGAAACTGCAAAAATAGTAGTGTAACTGCAGTTTACCTACACCAAGTTTTGTTTCTGCACCAATGAGTTGTGGGCGTAGTGGAAAATATCTAACCATAGGAAGTAGCATGGCATGAAAATGTAGCGAATACAGTGCTGCGTGCTGCAGTGCTATACTGTAGCTGCGCTAGGCTACTTTGTTACATGTTTGGTGTTGACTTAGGTGTTGTCCATTTGTTTGAGTGGGGGACTGTGCCTCCACATCCCCCTTGTCTTTTAACATGGGGTTGTGGGCAAAGCTCCCTAACTCAAATAAATTAGCCACATGTTTGCTGTTGATTTAGGTTTTGTCTGTTTGAGTTGGGGGGTTCTGCCTCACACCCCCCTTATCTTTTTAACACAGGTGGTGGGGGAGAAGCCCCCCAACTCAAATAAACTAATAAAAAATAACCGAAACATGTAACTAAAAAAAATAACTACAAGGCAGACCTGTGCATTAAGGCATTATGCCACAATGTACATCGGTACGTTACGCTAATAGCACAGGTCCACAGTGGTCTGATGTTTTCCATTATCACCGAGTTGTGTGACAACCGATCTCTGTCAGCCCTTTGAAAATCTGGCCTGTAATGTTCATTGGAGGTCTCCCATTCTACTACAGACCAGCCCCGACCCTGCTTAGCTTCTGAGGTGTGACAGGATCAGACTCCAAGGTGGTAAGGCTGCAGGCATACAGTACAACTGTAATGACCAAAGCACGGTTCCATGGCATAACGGCGACACCTTTATGACACAGAGTCAAAATAGTGCCAGATTATGCAACTGACACAATCAGTGAACTCTCTGTTTGTGGTGGGCTGTGCCGCCACACCCTCTCCCTCACTAAATATACCAACTTCGGGGCGAGACCTTGGGGAGGGGAGTATAGAGAGTTTGCCAACTGTGTCAGTCACCATAATCTAGCACTGTTTTGACTCCATGCCATAAAGGAGTCACTGTTGCACCAGTATGTGTGAAAGCACCATTCTGAAGTGCAAATCCATTTTTTTTATGTAACCCAAACAAATAGATGAGAGAACGAAATAAGTACTTTAGCTGGGATTTGAACTCAGGCCACCCAGAACACCGTTCTGGTTGCACCACCAGGTGTGCAGCTGGTGGCGCAACCGGAACAGTGTTTTGGTGGTCTGGGTTCAAATCGCAGCTAAGGCAATTCTATTTCCTTCTTCTGTTTGTTTGGGTTTCATATGTGCACACCACAGCCTTGTGAATAAGAACTTTCTTTGGTAACCAGTTTTGTTTTTCAGTCTAGCCTTTGCACTCAAGAAATGAATCTATTCTTTCTCCTCCATAGAAATTCATGATTGATAAGATATTAGGATTCACTTGATCAAATGACAGAAATAAGTCTTGCCAAGGGGAATCACTTCTTCTGTATGTCTTAAATATGTCTTAAAAATGACTTCAGCAGTCTTGTAGTGACTATAATTAACTAGCCCTGTAACCACAATTTTAATGACATTCTAACAGACAACAGTATTTGCAAACAGCCCACAACCTTCAGATAAAATTATACATTCAGTTATATTCAATATCATCCTTTTGCTGTGAAAGAAAGTGTTGTAATGACATTTTGTATCTGATATGGCATGTATTCTGCCGATGAAGTGTATTTAATTTAACAATTCATAGGATCACACCCACCCACATTTGAGAAACTTTAAAAGATTATTGAAACACTTTACATAACGGTATTATAAATACTACCTACATGTATAATGGCCAGTCTATATTGGCTTCCTTGAAGATGGTTTGTCTTGCTACCCACTCAATGACATTTCAGAAGCCATCCTCCAGATCTCATCATACAATTAGCAGGTAAAGCCACCCGTGTATGACACTGAAAAATAGGTCCTTCACAGCCAAACAGAATATGAAGCTATTGTCCATGTTATTTTGCCATAAATGTACAGTCAAGGCTAATAATGGGACAATGTGCCAATCCCTGCATTTTGATTTGCCACAAAAATGAAACTTCTCTTCAATGTCAATCATACTTGCAGCCTTATCACCTTCGAGCTGGATCCTATCAGGTCTCAGAAGTTAAGGAGGGTTGGACTTGGTCTGCAGTCAGATGGGAGACCCCCAACAAATGCCAGCTGCTACAAGAAGTGGTGTTGGTAGCCCTGCAGAGGCACTCTTCCCTTAGTTGTATGTAACCATACTGATACCCTAGTATGATGTTGCTAAGGTGACACTGCTGCTCTGAGATGCTCACCCTTTGAATGAGACAGTAAACTGAGTTCATACCTGCCTGTTCTGTTTGTAGTTGACAGAGTACGTGTGGCAGGAGCAGAGCGGCGCTCCGAGATGGATTACCCAGTTAAGTGCTAACTCTGAATTCAAGGGCTTACAGCAACTTTTTATTGAATAAATAAAAAAAACAAGTATGTGTGTTTAAACGTGGGGGTACTGCACAGAGGGGAGATGGCGGGGGAAGCTACAGTGGGAGGACTGAAGGAGGGTTGGTGTGTTTGGTGTGAAGGATTAGAGGGGACCAGGGACATGTGGCTGCAGAATGCCGGTAGAGCTCCTGTAGTTTGTTAAACAAAAGGCATTGTAGTAGGGTTCAGCCTCACAGGGGATGAGTGGTGGGAGCAGAGTGGAGCTACAAGGCGAGACAACCATTTAAGCACTGATTTTAAAATCAAGGGCTTACAGCAACTGTTTATTGAATAAGTAAAAAAAAAACAAGTATGTGTGTTTAAACGTGGGCATACTGCATAGAAGGGAGGAGGAGGAAGGAAGCTACATTGGGAGGACTGAGGGAGGATTAGTGTATTTGGTGTGAACACCATTGGAGGGTACCAGAGACACATAGATGCAGGATGCCAATAGGGCTCTTGTAGTTACTGTTTATCACCAATAATCCCTAGTGACCCCTCACATGAATAACCCTGAAGCATGAGTGCCAGCAAGGCCTTCGATTCAGTGCCACATAAGAGGCTAATCAGCAAACTGAAGGATCTGGTGGTCAGGTAGAAACTGACAGGGTGGGTAGCCAGCTGACTATGTGACAGAACCCAGAGGGTGGTGGGGGGAGAGCTATCTAGTACCAAGGATGTAAGCAGCAGACTACCTCAGGGATTGGTACTGGGGCCGGTGTTGTTCAATGTCTTCATAAATGACATTGGGGAAGGCATAACGGGCAAGATGTGCCTGTTTGCCAATGACACCAAACTGCGGGAGAGTGGATACAGCTGAAGGGATACAGGACCTACAGGAAGACTTCAGGAAACTTGAGAGATGGTTGGGGATCTGGTAACTTGGCTTCAGTGGCAAGAAATACAAAGTGATGCACATTGGGGCTAGAAATCCTAGGACTGAATATTACCTGGGGGGTTTGGGTAGCAGCATCATTGGAAGAAAAAAAATCTGGGGGTGGTGATCACCAGTTACCTAAAACACTCTACGCAGTGCAAGAAGGCAGCAGTGAAAGCAAACAGGATGTGGGGGTGTATAGCCAAGGGATTCAGCAGCAGGCAGAAGGATGTCATAAGGCCCCCATATAGGTCACTGGTTAGACTGAATTTAGAATACGGGGTAAGATACCGGAACCCATATCATAAGAGGGACATCAGCTTATTGAAGAGGGTCCAAAGGAGGACAAGCAAGGTGATAGGGGAACAGCAGGGGAAGTCTTACAAGGAGAAGATGGGAGCCCTGAGAATGTACTCCCTGGAGGACAGAAGAGAAAGAGAGAGGAGGAATATGATAGAGACCATTAAAATACCTAAAGGGAATAAATAGAATGGATAGGGAAGGTTTCTTCAAGCTGAGTGACAGCAGACCCACGAGGGGGCACAGTGTGCAGTTAAGGGGGTGTTTAGAAGGGATGTTAGGAAACATTTTTTATTATAGGGAGGGTGGCAGACAAATGGATTGCAATGCCAGAAGTGGTTGTCTCAGCTAAGGCAGTGGGAGGCTTTAAGAGGGCCTGGGATAAGCATAAAGGAACCCATGGAACTGTGGTGGGAAAGTTATGAAGGAAGGTTGACAGGGGAAGGGGGGCAGGGTCAATGGCGTAAGCCTGAGATACTGCATGACTGATGAAGCAGACCCGATAGACCATTTTGGCCTTCTTCTGATGGCTCTTTCATATGTTTGTATGTTCATAGTTCAGATGGATGTTAAAGAGCCCATAATACTTTCAAAGAGTAGAGGAATTTCCCTGGTGAACTGGCCAAATTTCTCCCATTCACTAAACCACCAACAACATAATATCTCATTCCCTCCCAGAGCATACATACAGTGGTGCCAGCCAGGATGCAAAGCAGTAATCCTGCAGTATATCACAAAATGCTGCAGTGTATTACAAAAGGCTGCCGTGTATCACAAAATGCTGTAGTGTGTCACAAAATGGTGTGGTGTATCACAAAATGCTGCCGTGTATCACAAAATGGTGCTGTGTATCACAAAATGCTGCAGTATATCACAAAATGCCACAGTATTCTGCAGGGAACAGTGTAATTAAAGGCAAGTGACCCCTTTTGTCATGCAGTATTTTGTGACATGTCACCTACTGCAAGTTATCGCGTTGCATCATGGCTAGCTCTGTTGCATGAGACGAAATGTTCTATGCTTAACCTTATTCAAAATGGCCACCTCAAGCTGAATTAATCTGCTTCAGTATCAATCAGTATTTCCTGCATTCCATCCCTCCCCCCCCCTTTTCCCGGTCAACAAAAAATAATATTCCACAACTAGTGTGTACACAAATGACAGCAGCAGCAATAACGTATCCTTTTTTTGTGCTTCTGAAACTTTTTTTTATTTAAATAGATTTTTTGATTTACATTCACAAAACACAGTTGACATACCAGAACCCAGTTATAAATTAATAGGGCCTCTAAGGGATGTCTGTTATTGTATAAAAGACACCAAGCATGAGGTCTGGGTGAGAGAACCATGAACCGAAGCGGAGCAATGCTATCAGCCCAAACCTCAGTCACTGGGTACACTCACTGTCCTAAGTGACTCCGTGAATACTGTACTATTACAAGAGATGTTGTTAACTAATGAGTTGATTCCCTATAGTACTAACTTTAATAATAATTATTATTAATTATAATCACATGAATAACCAGGTAATCAAACACCCCAGCATCAGATACATTTGTGTAATCACAGATGAAATCAAAATAATATAGTCCTAAGGCTGAAAAAGTTGGAACCCTCAAGTATGAGATCAGTAGTATTCCCCATCTGAGCTGGAAATGCATCGATGAAATAGAAAAATTGCTCCCTGTAGTAATAGCTTTTCTTCTAATGGATTAGAACAGCCAGTCAGACTTGTGTATCATATCTGTCAGGTGCATGGCTTCCCATAACTTGAAATGTTTTCTTCAAAGCTGCTTTCTCTCTCTCTCTCTCTCACACTTTCTCTCACTATACTTGTCTCAAGCCTCCTAGCATTCCAATGGTAGATCTTTGTGCAGAAGTAGCTAGGAGGCATGAGACAGGCTTTATAAAAATCCAATTATAGCATTACAAATTTCAGATTTAAAAAGGTTTTAATGACACAGAACAAGCAACAGAAATCACTACAAGCTCAAGATTTAAATGGCAATAAATGATTCTGAAAGTCATTCACCCTTTCTTAGAAAGGGATGCAGAAAGGTTTATTTTGATTGGCTGTTCTAATCAGTCAGAAAATTATTTTTACAACAGCGTGTAACTTTTTCCTTCTAGCTACATAAATGAGAACAGCTAGTCAAACCTGTGTAGATGGCAAGCAATACCCTGGGTTACGGGGTTTTAGATTTACGTTATTCATTGGTTCTGAAGTACAGAAATCCTAAATCTAGCATCCCCTCTTGCTTGTATGTCCAAACAATGATGACGTGTGAATGTGTGGACTGAGGGCCGAGGTAGCAGCTTAGAAATATCTACCAGTGGCATATTTCTTCTGCTGCCATTGTTGTTGCTGTACCCTAATGGAGTGTGCATGCCATCTGGTGGTAGTTTCACCTTGGAATAAGACAACTGTATTGTGGATGCTGTCCATCTTGATATAAACTGTTTAGAGTCTGGTTGCCCTTTTTACATCTCACCATATGTGACAAACTATTGTTTGTTATTCCTAATGTCCTGTGTTCTAGACTTGTAGAAACTAAGGGCTCTACTGGCATCCATTGTAGGAAGTGTTTCCTCCCCTTTATTGGCATGTGGCCTTGGGAAATACACTGGCAAGGTAATAGACTAATTCAAGTGGAATTCTGACACTATAATAGGGAAGAATTGTAATTTTTTTCTTGACCTCATTTTTTCTCTGTGGAAAATTAAGAATGAATGATCAATGCAGAATGCTTGTAACTCTGACTCTTCTTGCTGATGTAACACCCACCAGGAATAATGTTTTCCAGATGAGGTATGTTAACACTGTGGTGACCATAGGGTCAAAAGAACAGGACATTAACTGAGTATCAGGGTCTGACCTCATGCTGGGTAAAAGCTCCTCATGGTGGGATACGTATGACCTTTAAAAACCTCCGACACTGGATGTGCAAACAAAGATTCTACTGAAGCCTTGACCTAAAACCGGAAATGGCTGACAAATGCACTTTTAAAGATGCTCTCCTTAAGCTCAGGGACTGTAAATGTAATACATAGTCCAGAATTAATGCAATCTCTGCATTCTCAGCTGAATTTTTCCCCCTCACCAGACAGAACCTTTTCCATTGCGAACTGTGTTTTCCTTGTGGATGTTTTTCTGGTCACCTTAACGACCTTTAACACCTCAGAAGAGAAATTCAGCTCTGAAAACTCTATCCCTTCAAGAACCATGCCTGGAGAAGGGATTCCAAGTTCTGATAGTTCACCTGTCCTTTCAAGATTGTCAGAAGGTCTTGACACAGTAGCAAAATGCGAGTCATTTTGGATATCTGGAATACCAATGAGTACCATGGCTGTCTGGGCCAGGCTGGTGCTACCAGAATCATGGTTATCCATTCCATTCTCACTATCAGAAGCACTTTCTTATCAAAGGAAAGGTGAGAAAGCATAAAGGAACCTGTTTCCCAGTACATGCTGAGAGCATATTATGGGACTGTTCACAGATATTTGGCTCCACAGCACAACTGTAGCAGCTTCTTGTTCTCCCATGAAGCAAAAAGATCACCTCTGGAACATCCACCTTCCTGAAAACTGACCACAGCACAGTACATTTCAGGGACCTCTCATGTGCGACAGGACCCATCCTGCTGAGTGAGTCTGCAGAACATTATCCTTCCCTGCAACATGAACTGCAGGGAGGCGTATCTGCCTCTGACAATACAGGTCAGGTCTCCCATTGGATCCCAAATTTACAGTACTCTTGCACAATTTTGTTGATCTTGCATCACCTTGCTTCTCTGTTCAATGCACTGTGTTGGTATTGTTTGTCCTTATCTGCAGAACTTGGTCCTTGACCAATGCTGAGAAGGACTTGAAGAAAAAACACTACTCTGAGCTCCAGCAGGCTGTGCACATCTGTTGTCACCTCTGAAGGAAACTTAAAGGTCTGTTTTTGTACTGGTATCAGGGCAGTTGTGGGATCTCTGAGTTGAGACTAGTAAATTTCATGCGACATTGAACTCCTCTCATGCTGCCTTGCCGATGGTACCACAGAGGCTGTGGGTGACATAAGATCCAACAATCTGAGAAAATTCTGTGCAGTCTTTGTTGTCCCCATGTGGGTGGATGCTGCTTACTATGCCACTTTCTGGACCATTTCTTGTGGGTGAAAGGCCCTCGCTTGAACTATTGTACATCCGGTTCTGCTCCAATGAAGTTTAGGTTCTGTGTGGGTTCCATGTTTGATTTTCTAAATTCAGGATGAACCCCAACTTTACATCAGGAGATTTGTTTGCTTCATTGATAACAGGGTATACTGAACATCTGAAGAAGCCAGCAGAAGAAGAACATTTGGTCTATCAAGTCTGCTCATGTTGCAGGGTCCACAGCTTGAGCTGCTGTCCCTGCCCCTCCCCACTCCTCTCATGCTCCCTACCCATGACCCTTACCCATACACCAAATAGTCATCTAAGTATAGATAGATTGTCATTGCATTCCTTCAAATGGCTGCTGCTACTACAGTCATGCACTTTCTGAGCACTCAGAGAGCAGTCTGAAAGGCATTGCCTTGTACTGACACTGATCCATGCTTGCTCTGAGCTGCAGTTATTTCCTATGGTTTCCCCTTATTGGAATGTGCAAATAAGCATCCTTCAGCTCCAGTGAGCCAGCTCCCTCACAGTAAAGGTGGAATTACTGTTTGTAAGGTGACCATTATGAACCTTTCCTTTGTTTTATGTCTGTTCCAACACCTTACGTTGAGTATTAGCTGCTGACCCCCTAATTGTTTCATTGTTAGGAAGAACCCTGAGGGTGCCAAAAAAAAATTTCCAATTTCTTTTACTGGTACCCTTTCCACAGCATTCAGAACTTGCAGCTATTTTAATTGCTGCATGTCTTGGATTAATTTGTCTTGAATATTTTACAAATATAGATACATAGCTGCTGTCAGCAGATAAGGACTGCTAAGCCCATCCAGTCTGCCCATTTAAGCTGCCTAACGAAGCGTCCAGTGACCCTATCTGGTCATTGGCTTTGGCTTTTTCTTCCTATCTCTATTATTCCTTTGTTTCTGTCCCATGCATGTCTAAAGCCCACCACTGTATGGGCTGCCACCATCTCCTGGGGCAGGCTATTCCATGCATTCACCCCCACCCCCACAAAAATGAACCTCCCAACATTTCCCCAATGCTGCCACCTCTCAGTCTCACATCGTGTTCCCCCCATCCTGGCACTACTATTAATCTGGAATATGTTGTCCTTCCACCCTGTCAATGCACCTGAGGTACCTGAATGCCTCCTCCACATCACCCCTCTCCCCCACCCCACGCAAACCTAGGTCCCTCACTCTCTCCCTGCAAGGCCCATGATGCAATCCCCCACCACTCTGGTCACCCTCCTCCACACTGCCTCCACCTCAATGTCCCCTGAAGGAGGGCCCCAGAACTGCACACCACACTCAAGGTGAGGTCCCACCAGGTCCCACACAGTGGAACCACCACCTCCTCCCTCCCTCCCTCAGCCAGCGACTCCTCTCCAAAACACCCCAACATCCCACTGGCCCTCCTACTGTCTCTGCCATTTGCAGATCGCCTTCAAGTCATCCGTGACTACAACCTCAAGTCCCTCCTCCCTAGCTACCTCCAGCAGTTCCTCCCCAACCTGTAGCTCGCCCCAGGTTCCTACTCCCACATGCATGACCCTGCACTTCTCTACATTAAACCTTAGCTGCCATGCCCAGACCATCTCTCCAGCAGTTCCAGGTCTTTTCTCATCTTTTCCACCCCTTCGAGTATCCACCCTGTTGTAGAGCTTGGTGTCATTCGCTAACAGGCAAACCTTTCCCTTCAGCCCATCTGCAATGTCACTGATGAAGGCATTGAAGAGGACTGGCCCCAGAACTGACCCCTGAGGTACCCCACTGGTCACCTCCCTTTCGTCTGACTGGGTTCCATTCACCACTACCCTCTGTTTTCTGTCCCTTAACCAGTTTCCAATCCAGTTTACTACCTTGCATCCCAACTGCAGGCTATCTTACTTGTTGACCTGTCTCCTATGTGGGACCGTATCAAAGACTTTGCTGAAATTGAGGTAGGCAATATCTACAACCACCACCACCACCGCCACCCCCCCCCCGTCTACTGCCTTTGTCACCCAGTAGAAGAAATCTATCAGATTACTTTGACAGGTTTGTTCTGCAGAGAACCCATGTTGCCTGGGAACTACCAGTCCATTGGCTTCCAGGTGTTCCACTATTCTTTCCTTAAGGAGTGCCTTCATTATCTTTCTGACTGCAGAGGTTAGACTAACTGGTCTGTAGTTCCCTACTTCTTCTTTGCTACCGCTCTTATGAAGAGGGACGTTTGCCCTTCTCCAGTCCTCTGGGACCACTCCAATGTCTAAGGACTCACTAAACAGAGCTGCCAGAGGGGCTGCCAGTTCAGTCCTCAGTTTCTTTAGAACCCTGGGTTGTATGTCATCTGGACCCATGGCTTTTTCCACTTTTAGCTTCGCCAGTTCTTCTAGGACCCTCTCCTCTGTGAATGGACTGGTGTTTACCTCCTTATCCTTAGCTCCTTTGAAGTAAAGCTGTGGGCCCTGCCCATCCCCTTCCACAGTGAAGACTGAACAGAAATATTTGTTCAGAATCACTGCTTTTTCCCCCATCTCCCTCCACTATCTCCCCCTCATTAGGGGAATTCAAAAACCCATGGGATAGGCATAGGGGAACCCTAGCAATAGAAAAGAAAATAAAGCCAGAATTTCTTTTGTTTTGGGCTGGCAACAAAAGATAAAATGAGACCTTATCTCATAGTCTCCAGCACTCATTATGTTTGCTTGTACGCATGTGCAAGAAACATAGTGCCATCATCGGAAATTTCGGAGGTGTGTCACCTCCTCCTCCAATTCAGTCAGTGTGTTGGCAGGCGCGGCCCCTGTAAGCCAATGCATGCTGGAGCTGTCTATGACAAGCTCCAAAATGCAGTGGCATACAGTTCAAAGGGGGAGCTACGCTTGAGTGAGCAGCGATAAGATATCGCCTGCTCATGTGCAGCTCCCTCCCCACACACACACCGCCAATGCGTGCCCCCCTGCCTTGACAGTGTATAGCCAAGGGTGCCCAATCCCCACCGGCTGTGCTCACGTTCCCCGCCTCCCCCAAAGCCTTCCCAAATTCCACGCTGGGTGCCCCACCCCAAGCGTGGCAATAATGATATAGCCCGGCGGGGTGCCCAATCCCCGTCGGCTCCACTGTCCTCACCCCCAGTACTAAGTGCCACACTGAGAGCCCACCCAGCGTGGCAATCGATGCTTAGGCCTCAGAGGTGCCCAATCCCGTTGGCTGAACGCCCCAACCATCCTTGTGCCATGCTGGGAGCCCACCCCAGCGTGGCAAATGTCCACGTAGTCTTTTTTGTTTTTAACCTGAAAAGAAAAAGCGGTCCCACGTAGTCTCCTGGCCCCCCTCCCACAACCCGCACCCACCCTCGCACCCAGCCTCCCCACCCCCTCCACCCCATGCCCACCTCCGGACCTTGGCCGCGCGATCTTGGTGGACAGGGAAGCGTCTGCACTCTTCAAAGCCGACCGCGAACTGAGGAAATGCGGTAAGCTGTATAATGGGCTAGATAGGGGTTTTCAACTTTGTTGCATATCTCAGGCATTTTTTGGAATTTTTGCACCAAATTTTCAACATGGGGTTTTTGGGACCCCTTCTCATGAATGATGTCACTGTCATGGCGTTACCGGGCCCAAAGGGTGATTTAGCAGTCACTCGCGAAATCAGCCTGGCCTGAATAGACGCCATGACATGACATCATTCATGAGAAGGGTCCCAAAACCCATGTTGACAATTTGGTGCCAAACTTCCAAAAAATGACTGTTTTACGAGCGTGCGTTACGCAGTTCCTACGCAGGCTCGTAAGTTCGCGAATTTTCAATATTTTCACTCCAGATTTTCAACATTGCCATTTTACCACACCTTCTTATGAGTAGTATAGCTGTCATTTTTCACATCTCACCCAAAATGTGTTTCTGCCCATGTAGCGCACAATGGCGCAGTTGGTGTGCTAAATCAATGTACGGGACAAATTAAGAAAATCACAGTGACACTGTTCATGAGCAGAGGTCTTAAAATGGCTATGTTGAAAATCTGGTGAAAAAATTCCAAAAATGACTGTGTTACCAGCGTGCATGCGCGGTTCTCATGCGCTCGTGAAGTGCATGAAATTTTCAATATTTTCACTCCAGATTTTCAACATTGCCATTTTACTACACCTTCTTATGAGTAGTACAGCTGCCATTTTTCACATCTCACCCAAAACGTGTTTCCGCCCATGTAGCGCACAATGGCGCAGTCGGTGTGCGAGATCAATGTACGGGACAAATTAAGAAAATCACAGTGACACTGTTCATGAGGTGAGGTGTTAAAATGGCTATGTTGAAAATTTGGTGAAAAAATTCCAAAAAATGACTGTTTTACGAGCGTGCATTGTACAGTTCCTATGTACTCTCGTAAGTTCACGAATTTTCAATATTTTCACTCCAGATTTTCAACATTGCCATTTTGCCATACCTGCTTATGAGTAGTACAGCTGTCATTTTTCACATCTCACCCAAAACATGTTTCCGCCATGTAGCGCACAATGGCACAGTCGATTGTCTGAAATCAATGTCATGAGATAAATTAAGAAAATCATAGTGATACTGTTCATGAGCAAAGGTCTTAAAATGACTATGTTGAAAATTTGGTGAAAAAATTCCCAAAAATGACTGTTTCTGAGCATGCGTTGTGCAGTTCCTATGCAGCTGTGAGATTTGGGTATATTTTTCACTCCAGTTTTCAACATTGCCATTTTACCACACCTTCTCATGAGTAGTATAGCTGTCATTTTTCACATCTCACCCAAAACGTGTTTCTGCCCTTGTAGTGCACAATGGCGCAGTCGGTGTACGAAATCAATGTACAGGACAAATGAAGAAAATCACAGTGACACTGTTCATGAGCAGAGGTCTTAAAATGGCTATGTTAAAAATTTGGTGAAAAAATTCCTTAAAATGACTGTTTTACGGGCGTGCATTGCACAGTTCCTATGCATACTCGTAAGTTTGCAAATTTAATATTTTCACTCCAGATTTTCAACATTGCCATTTTATTACACTTCCTTATGAACAGTACAGCTGCAATTTTTCATATGTCACCCAAAATGTGTTTTCGCACATGTAGTGTACAATGGTGCTGTTGGTGTGCGAAAGCAATGTTTAGGACAGATTAAGAAAATCACAGTTACACTGTTCATGAGCAGAGGTCTTAAAATGGCTATGTTGAAAATTTGGTGAAAAAAGTCCATAAAATGACTGTTACGAGTGAGCATTGCGCAGTTTCCACGCACCCTCGTTAGTTCATGACTTTGTAATATTTTCAGTCCAGATTTTCACCAGTGGCATTTTCCACACTTTCTTATGAACAGTACAGCTGTCATTTTTCTAGCACTGGCTGAAGTGTGTTTTCACACTTTCAGCGCGAGATGCGTGGTAGCTGTGGGGAAATCATTGTTCGGCACAGATAAAGAAAATCACAGTGACACTGTTCATGATCGGAGGCACCAAAATGCCTGAGTTGACAATCTGCTGTAAAAAATCCCCAACCTAATTATATTACGGGTGTGCGTTGCACAGTTTCTATATACGCTCGTGACTTCACCATTTTTTTAAATATTTTTACTACAGATTTGCAACATTGCCATTTTTTACACCTCCCCATGAACAGTACAGCTGTCATTTTTTACATCCTGTTCGGAATGTTTTTGCACCTGTGGTGCTGAATGCCGTAGTCACTGTGCATAAGCAGCTTTCGGCTAACAAACTGATATTCCCCCTGTTCATGAGGTGGGGTCACAAAAAAAACATGTTGAAAATTTGGAGTGAAAATACCAACGAATGCCTGAGGTATTAGGGTTTCCAACCATAACGCCTAACCCTGTAGAGAATGACAGGCATCAGGGGTGTGACTTGGGATTCTTGCCTGTGATGCTCATACCATTCCACCCTGCAGTCAGTGAGAGGCATCGAGGTATGCCTTGGACTCTTAGCCCCAAACTTCACCCCATTCTCCTATATCACACCCATCTCACCATATTTCCTAATGAAATGGGGTGCATAAGGGCCAAAGACCCCAAGGAACACCGTGACACTTGTCAGTGTCTGCAGGGTGGGTCTTGTGAAATGGCGTGGCTGCTATGCCCGACACCCAAACGCACACCCCAATGCCTGTCACTCTCTGCAGGGTGGTGGTGGGGTTGGCTTCAGTTCAATACTTCACTGCCATTCCTATTACGCAGCTCTGTAACTCTACACTACCACTGCCAATGCCAGCAAGCAAACATTCGGCATTGACAAATGCTTGTTTTTCTCTTGTAACAGACTACTGGTGCTGGAAGTGGTACAAGAGGCATCCCTCCATTGAGAGTTGAGGTGTAGTGATCTGTGACTCATCAGTGGTTAGTTTTTGTTTGTGGTGGATGAAATGGGACTTATGCTTGCCTCTTCCACCTCTAATCTGTTTGAACCTCTGACTGCACGATATGGTTCATGGTAGTACTGCCTTTAATAGTACCAACTCCCCATGCCTCCATGGCATGGGAGGCAGTATAGTGTAGTGTTTAAGGGCACTGAGCTGCAAACCTGGAGACCTGGGTTTGAATCCCATCAGCCTCCACTTGCATACTGTGTGACCCTGAGCAAGTCACTTAATTTTCTTCTGCTCCCAGGTCGCACCTGGAACAAACTCCGGCTTAGTGTGCCTTTCCTGGTTAAACAATTTCCCCTTTCCATTCCTTTCCCTTCCTTGCCATAGGGTCTGTGATACACTCTGGACTTTTCTTTCTCTACAAGGTTTTCAAAGTAGTTTTATTTTTATCAACCTTATTTGTGTGTCTGCAGAGCTTGGTGTCATCCACAAACAGGCAAACCTTTCCCTCCAGCCCATCTGCAATGTCACTGATGAAGGCATTGAAGAGGACTGGCCCCAGAACTGACCCCTGAGGTACCCAACTGGTCACTTCCCTTTCATCTGACTGGGTTCCATTCACCACTACCCTCTGTTTTCTGTCCCTGCATTGCCATAGGAGGAGTGGAGGAGGCGGAGGGAACTGTGGAAACTGCATTGCCATAGGAGGAGTGGAGGAGAGGAGGAACTGTGGAGGCAGTTTGGGTCACCTTGATAATAAGGGGGACAAGAGAGTAAAAATAGGAATGGTGTATAGACCCCCTGCACTGGCGGAAGAGCTGGAGGAGAGTCTGGTGGCAGATGTTGGGAGACACTGCAGATTGGGAAGGGTGGTGGTGTTGGGGGACTTAAACATGCCAGGAACAAACTGGGAGACTATGACATCCTTGGTGGCCAGGGAACAGAGCTTGTTGGATGTCTTTCAGGACACGTTCCTGACTCAGCAGGTGGGGGAACCGACCAGGGAGAAGCGGATACTGGATGTGGTCCTGGCAGACAGTGACCAGATTGGGTGCCTGGAGGTAAGGGACCCGTTGGCGGGGAGCGACCATGGCACGGTCTGGTTCTGCCTGAACCTAGAAGATGTAGAAGGCTGCACAAAGACCAGGGTAACTGACTTCAGGGGGGCGGATTTCAAGGAAATGGAAGGATCCTAAGGAGCACTTGGATGGGATTGGGCCAGATATGGACGCTGACAGTAGGTGGGAAATCATCAGGAGGAGGGTGCAGGATGCTACCAGCACCTGCACAAGAGTAAGACGAAAATGTGGTAGGGCCTGAAAACCCTTCTGGTGGACCAGGGAGGTTCAGGAGGTGGTGAGGGGAATAAGGTGGCCTATAGGCAAGTCAAGTGCTCAAGGAGTGAAAGGGACCGAGGGGAGTACGAGCTGATGGCCAGAAGGGCCACTAGGGTGGTGAGGGCGACTAAGGCAAGGAAGGAGCAGAAATGTTATAAAAAAGTAAGATATAATCCAAAGTCCATCAAAACTCATATATTTATTAAACTCTTTTTCTTCACACCCATATACATGAGGCAACAGTTTCATGGCTTAACATCGCTTCCTCAGGCCAATCGTATATGAACAGTGTTGACACTTAATTTTCATTTATTTGATATCCACTGATCTAGAAGTCCTGATATATTACTCTCAAAACGAGCACCATGCACCTCTGTTCCTATTACCATCTGGTCACGCTCTAAAATGGGCCAGTTCACTTCTCAAAATTTTATCCACTTAATAGTAATCTTGCTAGGAAAACCACATCTAATGTATCTTTGGCAATTGTCCTCATGAATTGAAAGTGGCTGCTGTTGCCTATTCTTACACGGAGCTCAATTGCTCATTGCTTTCATTAAACCACGTTCTGGGCTAGAACTTGATGTCTTCGCTTCTTTTTCAACTTACTTGCTCCACGCTGTGCCCCTCATCTCTGGCAAAAGACTGCATGGTGCTCGTTTTGAGAGTAATATATCAGGACTTCCAGATCAGTGGAGTTCAAATAAATGAAAATTAAGTGTCAACACTGTTCATATACGATTGGCCTGAGGAAGTTACGTTAAGCCACAAAATTGTTGCCTCATGTATATGGGTGTGAAGAAAAACTGTTTAATAAATATATGAGTTTTGATGGACTTTGGATTATATCTTACTTTTTTATAACATTTTTGAACATTGAAGCCTATAAGTAAGATTGTCCAGAATTACACTATATGTAACTGCATCCTGTATCAACACCAGTAGTAATAAGGAAGGAGCAGAATCTGGCCAGGGAAATTAGGAGCGGGAACAAGGGGTTCTTTAGATACACTGGGGAAAAATGAAGGGTGAAGGGGCAGATTAGCAGGATTAAAACAGGGGAGGGATGGTCACAGACCCGGGGGAGCAGGCTGAGGTACTAAATGAGTACTTTGCCGCAGTTTTCACCAAGGAAAATGGGGGGACTGCATCATACATGGGAGAAGATGGTGAAACTGAGGAGGGGGAACCTTTACCGATTAGCGGGTCTGGGGAGGGGGGCATCACTGGCAGGTAAGGGGAAGGCAAAGCAGGGGGACAAGGTAGCGGAGGCGGAAATCATGGCAGAGAGAGTAAGGGAAGCCCTGAGGTCCCTTAAGATGGAGAAAGCACCAGGGCCAGATAAATTACATCCCAGAGTGCTGAAGTAACTGGCGGATGTCCTGGCGAAACCCCTGGCGGAACTCTTCAGCATCTCTCTGAGGACAGGGTGGGTGCCCCAGGACTGGAAGATGGCACATATAGTGCCTATCCACAAGGGGGGATCAAGGGAGGTGGCAGGAAACTACAGGCCCATCAGCCTGACATTGGTGGTGGGCAAAGTGATGGAGGGCATTGTCAAGGAGAGACTGGGGGGGACCTGGAAAAGTTGGGGTGCCTGGACGATAGACAGCATGGATTCATCCTGGTGAAATCGTGTCAGACAAACCTTGTGGAGTTCTATGACTGGGTGATGAGTGCCTTGGACCTGGGTGGACCAGTGGATGTCCTCTTTCTTGACTTCAGCAAGGCGTTTGACTCTGTTCCTCACAGGGGCCTGTTGGATAATCTCGGAGAAATGGGGGTGGGGAACCAGATGATCAGATGGATAGGAAATTGGCTCCAGAACCGGACCCAGAGGGTCGTGGTTGGCAGGATAGTCTCATCCCCAAGGAAGGTCATTAGTGAAGTCCCTCAGGGGTCGGTCCTTGGGCCCCTACTGTTCAACGCCTACGTCTCTAACATAATAGAAACATAGAAACATAGAAACATAGAATTTGATGGCAGATAAGGACCACTTGGCCCACCCAGTCTGCCCATTTCCCTTCCTATTGGATAAGCTGCAGATTCTAGTTAACCAACAGCCTACTTCCTGCAACCCCCACTACAATTGCCTTATGTCTGTCCCATGCATGTTTGAATTCCCCCACTGTTTTAGACCCAACAACCTCCCCAGGAAGGCAGTTCCATGCATCCACCACTCTCTCTGAAAATAAATTTCCTCACATTACCCCTGAGCCATCCCCCCTCTATCTTTAAATTGTGCCCCCTTGTTCTTACACATCTCTTTTTCTGAAAGATGCTACCATCCTGGACTTTGTTGATTCCCCTGAGGTACTTAAAAGTTTCTATCATGTCCCCCGTCCCTCCTTTCATCAAGGGTATACATATTAAGCTCTCTCAGTCTCTCTTCATATGGTTTCTGATGCAGAGCCTTCACCATTTTGGTTGCCCTCCTCTGGACTGCTTCCATCCTGTCTATGTCCTTGCGTAGATGGGGTCTCCAAAACTGCACACAGAATTCCAGATGGGGGTCTCACCAACTGTCTGTACAGAGGGATTAGCACTTCCCTTTTTCTACTTGTGATGCCCCGTCCTATGCATCCCAGTATCCTCCTGGCTCTCCTTACTGACTTCTCACATTGCATACCCACCTTTAGGTCATCTGATATGACTACCCCCAGATCCCTTTCCATTATTGTTGTTGTTAGTACCTCCCCTGCTATTGTGTACTCTTCTCCTGGGTTTTTGTTTCCCAGGTGCATTACTTTGCACTTCTTTGCATTGAATCTAAGTTGCCATATGTCTGACCATTCCTCCAACCTTGCCAAGTCCCTTCTCATCCTTTCTACCCACCCTTGTGCATCAGATCTGTTACAGATCTTTGTGTCATCTGCAAAGAGGCATACCTTTCCCTCCAGACCCTCTGCAATGTCACCTATAAAGATGTTAAAGAGGACTGGACCCAGTACTGAGCCCTGAGGTACTCACTAGTAACCCCTTTTCTTTGGAATGTGTTCCATTCACTATTACCTTCTGTGTCCTGTTGTGCAGCCAGTCTGCTACCCAGGCTACCACCCTGGAACCCACTCCCAGGCTGGCTAACTTGATTATTAGTCTTTTGTGCGGGACTGTGTCAAATGCCTTGCTAAGTCTAGGTAGAGCCATATCCACAACCCTCCCTGGTCTATTACTTTGGTCACCCAGTCAAAGAAATCAATTAGATTCGTCTGACATGACCTTCCTGCTGTAAATCCATGTTGCTTTGGGTCCTGTGCCCCACTGGCCTCTAGGTACTCAACAATTCTTTCTTTCAGAAGTGATTCCATCATTTTCCCTACTACTGAGGTCAAACTTACAGGTCTGTAGTTTCCTGCTTCTGCCTTGCTCCCAGTTTTGTGAAGGGGAATCACATCTGCCCTCCTCCAGTCCTCAGGTACCACCCCATCCTCCCATGATTTGTTAAAAAGTGTGGTCAGTGGTGTCACTAGGTCCTCCCTTAGTTCTTTTAGGATTCTAGGGTGAATCCCATCAGGCCCCATTGCTTTGTCCACCTTGAGTTTTAGGAGTTCTTTCAGGACTCATTCTTCTGTAAATGGACTGGTGTCAACCCCCCTATCCAGGGTGCTTCTATTGTCTGGTTTAGGTAACTCCTCCTCCTCATCTTCTTTTGTGAATACTGAGCAAAAGTACTCATTCAGTATCTTTGACTTTTCACTGTCTCCCTCTGCCCACCTCCCTTCTCCTTTATTAATCTTCACTATTCCTCCCTTAACCTTTCTATGCTCCCTAATGTACCTATAGAAGGTTTTATCCCTCTTCTTAACTGAATTCGCTATTTTTTCCTCGGTTTGGGCCTTTGCTATTCTGACTGCCTTCCCCACTTCTTTCTGCTTTAATTGATACAGTTGCCTGTCGTGCTCCTTCTGTGATTCCTTATACTTTTTGAATGTAGCCTTTTTCTCCTTAACCTTCCCTGCCACCTCTTTTGAGAACCATAGTGGTTTTTTACTCCGCTTTGTTTTCTTTGTTTCACACAAAGGCTTGTTGCTTCTATGATAGCAGTTCTGATTTTTCTTCATTGTTCTTCCACCCCTTCTTTTTGGCCATTTGCTAGTGCATTCCTCAGGTATTCACCCATTTTGCAAAAGCTGGCCCTTCTAAAGTCCAGTATCCTTGTTTTTGTATGGCTTATCTCCATGGTTGTGCTCATTGTGAAGCACACTGTGCAGTAGTCACTTGTTCCCATATGTCTACTGACTTCTAGATTTGTGATCCTCTCTCCATTTGAGAGTACCAGGTCTAGTATTGCTCCCTCCTGAATGGGTTCCAACACTAGCTGTCTAAGGCCTGCCCCCTGCAGGGCATCGAGAATGACCCTGCTCTTGGATGTGGCTGCAGTACGTGTCATCCAGTTAACATCTGGCATATTCAGGTCCCCCATCAACAGTATGTCCCCCTTTTCAGCCATTTTGAGAATGTCCTCCATCATTTTCTTGTCCGTTTCCTCTCCTTGAGACGGGGGTCTGTATACAACCCCTGTGCAGATTGTGATGCCATTCCCTGTCTCCAAGGTGACCCAGAATGCCTCTTGTCTCCCCCTTTACTTTTAGTTCTGTAGCTTTGATCCCTTCCTACTGTACAGAGCTACTCCACCTCCTCTTCTACCCTCCCTGTCCCTTCTGTAGACTGTGTACCCCAGTATGTTGACATCCCAGTTATGGTTCTCCATGTACCATGTTTCCGTGACTGCCACAATATCCAATTTTCATCTTCCATCAGGGCTACTAGCTCAGGAAGCTTGTTTCCCAGACTACGGGCATTGGTACTCATTGCCCTCCATTTAATGTTGGCTTTATCCTTTTCCCCTATCCCTGCTCTTATTGCCCTTGTCTATTTTTCCATTTACCCCTGTCCTGCCCTCTGTTGAGCTCTGACCTCAGTGTTTACCTTACTACCTGCCATGTTTTGTGGGGAAGCTTGAAATTTCCTTTATCAGCACCTCCCAGTGGCTAGTTTTAAAAGCTTGCCAAGGAAGCATTTAAACCTGTCACTTAGGAAGGTATCAGGAGTGAGATGAGTCTCTTTGTGGATGACTCAAAACTGGGGGCAGTGGTGGATGGGGAAGAGGGGAAGGTGGCCCTACAAGGGGACCTGAAGGCTCTGAAAAGGTGGTCTAGAAAGCAGAAGCTGAGGTTCAATGTAGGAAAATTCAAGGTACTGCACCTGGGAGCCAGAAACCCAAGCCAAGTGTACACCCTGGGGGGGAAATGCTACAAGTCTCGATGACTGAGAGGGACCTGGTGGTGGTGGTGGATGTCAAGATGAACAACTCGGAGACTTGTAGGAGGGAAGCGGCAAAGGCCAACAGGATGCTTGGATGCATCGCTAGGGAGCTCATCTCCAGAAGGAGGGAAGTGATACTCCCACTGTATAACTGCTTGGTGAGGCTGCACCTCGAGTACTGTGTGCAGTTTTGGAGGCCACATTTAAAGAGGGACATTGAACTCCTGGAGAGGGTCCAGAGGAGGGCAACCAAAATGATTTGGGGCTTGGGGGATAGGACCTATGGGGAGAGGCTCGAAGAGCTAAATATGTACACACTGGAAGAGAGAAGGGACCAGGGGAACATGATAGAGGTCTTCAGGTACATGAAGGGGGTAAATAGGGGAGGAGCAGTCAGGGTGCTCCGAACAAAGGGGGCAACTAGACGGCATGGGTGGAAACTGGGGGAGATTCAGGGGAGAAAGGAGGAGGTGCTACTTCACTGAGAGGGTGGTGGAGCCGTGGAATGCACTGTCCAGGGGGCTGGTGGAGGCAGAAATGGTGGAGAGGTTCATGAGGGGGTGGGACAGGTACAGGGGAAGGGTTCTGGAAGCAAAAACCAGTGCAGTGAGAATATCTGGGACTGGGAAGGGAGAAGCCAGAGAGGGGAGGGGCAGCAAGGTCAGCTCCCAGGATGGGGGCTGACCAAACAAACAGACACAAAGACCATTAGGCCTATTCTGCTGGCATTTTAGTATGTTAGTATCTCTCGGTCTAATCCCTAAAGAGAGATGCACTTTCAAAGGTGAAGTCAGCAGGTTTAGTCTGTAGATCCACAGATAAATCTATAGTTGATAATCCTACTGTATATCATCTAGTAGATACTGAATTTTCCAGGGCTCTGGTTGCTGTATCATTAATGTCCACACTATTTGCAGCTGGTGCCTGACTGTATCTAGACCTGCTTTTACATGCTGTAGCACTTGTGACTTATCATTGAAGGGCAGATTGTCACAAAAGGGTAATGCAGTCTTCAAGGGTGCTTAAAGAGCAATGGACACAATCCTGGCAGGCAACCCATACAATGGAGTTGCCTATCCCAGGAGCTATTTTAGCCATATTTTGACTTTTTTTTCTTACTTATAATAAAGTTATTACCTCAGTAAAGCCTGGCTCATAACTTCTGTGTATGAGCGAGCAGTTACTCAAGTGCTGCAATCCCGGCCCTAAAACAACATAATGATGATCACAGGAGGTAGAGGGAGCAGGGGATGTGGAGTACTCTATGGAGAATATAATAGGATCGGGAGGTGGGGCCACTTAAATGTACTTAGATTATCTTTCCTAGCAGGTATACATGTGTGGGACTATAATATATGTTATATATTAGCCCCATACATGTATACCTGCCAGCAAAGATAATTTAGGTACATTTAGGCGGCCCCCCTTCCCAATCCTATTACATTCTCCATAGAGCATCTGCAGCCCCATTCCCTACCTCACATCATAATTCATCAGCCACTGGGCTTGTACATGGAAGTGCGACCCAGGCTTTCATAAGTAATAACTTTTTTTTATAAATAAGAAAAAGTCAGAATGTGGCAAAATAGTTCAGGACAGGCAACTCCATATTATGGTTGTCTGCCAGAGCCAAACATAATTTCAGCTGCTCTTTAAGCCAGTAATTTCTGAGGATTAACAACCAGTTGGGAGGATGGGTGGCCTGAGGCACAGCTGAGGGCCACCTCCCTTCTGCCAGTCGTTAATCCAAGGAAATGACCCGCTTTGAGGTTGTTATTGTGATTATAAGTCTAATTGCAATAACAACTTTTGTTTTTACTGTTTGTCTTTTTTTATCTTCAGGTTCAGAGTGGAGTGGCGTGAGCCGTGTGTGCCACACAGTGTCAGTTGGCAGCTGGATCTGTCATTTCTAAGACATTAATGACTGATCCAGTAGCCAATCAGGAGCCTTGCTAGGCTCATAAATATTAGATTTATAATTCCTGGCAATGGGATGTATTAACTTAGAAACACTGTCCACTGTACCTCACAATGAGAATGGCAGAAGAGTACAATTATTTTACCAAGTGTGGCAATTTTTTATGTTGGCTTGCGCACTTGCGCAAGTAACATCTTGTGGTAGTATGGGTTTGGGGGCGCGGTCGCTGTTGGGCGAGTGCGTCCCTCATTCCCCAATCAGCCTGCATGCCGGCACCACACCATGCATACATAATGGGGTGAGCACATCTAAGCAAAGGTCCACTGCAATCCGAGCAAAGCTCGTCATATGCAGCGGTCCTTTGCTTCCTGTGCTCGCCGCCACTATGAGCATGGTCAGCGAGCGGGCGGCCACCTCACGTCTGCCGACATTGGGGGTGCCCAATCCTCCTGTCGGTAACCCCCGCTGTCTTTTGTGCTGACTGGGAGCCCACTCCCGTCGGCATCACCCCCAATCTGTTGAATGCCGACCGGGGTGCCCAATCCCATCTGCATTACTCCCCCGTGTTGGTGTGTGCTGACTAGGGTGCCCAATCCCTGTTGGCTATAGACACCCGCCCAAAACCAGTTAGGTGGCATGCTGGGAGCCCACTCCAGCGTGCCAAATGCCCTGAAAGCGAAAACCGTCCCACGATGGTTTTCTCTTTTTTACCCTGTAAACGAAAACCGTCCCTCAGAATCTCAATGCCCCCTCCCCCACCCGCACCCACTGCGCAACCTGCCCCCTCACCCCGCTTACCCCATACTTACCTCCGAGTCTGCACGATGATCTTCGGTGGACCAGGAACACATCTGCACTCTTCAAAGCCGACGCAAACTGAGGAAATGCCAGTAAGCTGTATAATGGAATGAATAAGGTTTTCCAACTTTGCTGCATATCTCGGCATTTCTTGGAATTTTGGCACCAAATTTTCAACATGGGGTTTGGGGCCCTCTTCATGAATTCTATCACTGTGATGGCGTTAATCAGCCTCGAAAAGTGATTTCGCATTCACGACGAAATCACCTTTGGGCCCTATTAATGAAATGACAGTGCCAGTGTTCATGAGGTGGCCTCTCAAAAGCCTATGTTCCAAATTTGTTGGGAAAAATCCAACAAATGTCTGTTTTATGAGCGTGCATTGCGTGAAGTTGCTACGCAGGCTCTTAACTGCATTCGCAATATTTTAATGTCGATTTTCAGCATTGTCATTTGTGTACATCTCCTTGTGAACAGTACAGCTGTCATTTTCCACATCCTGCCCGAAATGTGTTTCTGCACTTCCGCGCAATAGCGCACAATAGCGCAGTCGCTGTGGGAAATCAGTGTTTGGGCCAGATTATGAAATGACAGTGACACAGTTCATGAGCAGAGGTCCTAAAATGCCTATATTTGAAAATTTGGTGATGATACTCCATAAAATGACTGTGTTACAGGCGTGCATTGGCAGATTACGCGTATCATGCCTGCCACGTATTTGTGATATTTTCACTCCGGATTTTCACCATTTCCATTTTTCCACACCTCTTGATGAACAGTACAGATGTCATTTCACATATCCTGCCAAAAATGTGTTTTCGCACTTCCGGCGCAGAATCGAAATCACTTCTTGGGACACTTTGAGGAAATAACAGTGACACTGTACGTGAGCAGAGGTGCTAAAATGTCTATGTTGAAAATTTGGTGCTGAACACCCATAAAATGGCAGTGTTGCAAGTGTGCATTGCCTATTTCCCACGCACCATTGTAACTTCGCAAATTTGGTATATTTACATGCCACATTTTCAACACTGGCATTTTTACACCTCCTTATGAGCTGTGCAGCTGTCATTTCACATCCTGCCCAACATGTTTTCCGCTTTACACACTACCAAACACCCAAAGGGACACCCTAATGCCTGTCACTGTTTGCAGGGTGGGGGTGGGTTGGCATCAGTTCAATACTTGACTGCCATTCCTATGACGCATCTCTCTAACTCCTGCACTGCCAATGGCAGCAAGCCAACATTCGGCATTGACAAATGCTTTTTTTGAATAGGGCTTCTTCCCAGAAACATTTAGTTTGAGGCCCCCAAAAGTTGTTTGCATGCTGTCACAGTACTGTCTGGTTGGGTCAGGGCACTGGTCAGAGGCAACCCCACTCTTTGAGAATGCCACTCACTCCCTTCAGTGGCAGCAGGTAGCCACCTTTGATGTGTGCAGGAGAACTGATGTTCATTATGGTGCAGAAGGTGCCAAAACAGACACTTCTCTTCTGCACCATTGCAGAATTTAAGCCCTTTGGCCCGAAGCAGGTAATAATGTTGCTGGTGGCTGACTGTGTTACACTGGGCTCCAGAATGCAAAAAGGTAAGCCCCACACTTTGGTTGGGTGGAGGGTTATACATATATCATTTATGTAAAAGAAGTGGTATAAAATGACTAGATACAAGTGATAGCTAGGCAGATAACACTTACAACAAGACATCAAAAAGTGCCTGCATTAAGTGTTGCCATAATTGAAATAGTGAAGGAAAATATAATCACTATGAAATAGTGAACCAATCATAGAGCAGCTTTCACAATTCTGACATCACTATTGCCCTGTGCAACAACGAAACCAGCCACTGAAATCAAAGAGAAACTCTTAAATCTTCCTTTAAATATTAAACTGGTGTTGGATAAACCAAATATACAATGCCTGGATTCTAAATGGAGTGTACAATGTGTGTGGCATAGGAATGTATAAGGCTGCAGTTTGAGTGCCTTCAGCCCCTGGACATGCATTTATCTTAGCACACTGCTTCTCACTGGAGAGTCTTAATGCCCTTATAAAATGAGCTATTATTTCTAAAATTGGTTTCTTTCTTAAAATACTCATTTTTTAACATCCAAATGTACAAATGAATTTGTGTTTTTTTATGTAAAGCAATTCTTTCATCTACTGGGACTAGACTGAATTTATGGCTTTGATTTAGATATTTTGACTTAATGTAGAATCTGTACTTGTACTATTTCATTAGAGTTTTGTAGTGTCACAATACTTCAGTGTGTATGCATCTCCCTGACTGTCCAAGTAGTGAATATAATGAAGAGATATGTTTAGAGTGCATGTTTGAGTGTTTTTTGCTTTTTACGTTCACTTGCGCGCATGCGCAAGGAACGTTTTGGGAGAGTAGCACACTTTGGAGGTGTGCCTCTCCTGCTAAATCCGCTGCTCAGCTGAGCAGGAGGCAGTGGTCCTGCACCAATGGGTGCAGGAGCGTGCTATGACAGTGGTGGTCTTCGCTTCAAAAAACCACCGCTGTCATCACAAACTTACCGATCAAACCGCCCCCGCGTCACGCCGCCCCAAATCTTGCTGCCATGCTGGGAGCCCACCCAGCATGGAAAACGTCCCCATTGTTTAGCCGATGGGGTGCCCAATCTCCCGCCGGCTCCTTGGCCCCCAACCATTCTTCTGCCATGCTGGGAGCCCACCCCAGCATGGCAAGCGTCACGTCATCAATTAAAAAAAACCTGTAAAGTAAAAATGGTCCCACGCAGTCTCCGCCCCCTCCCACAACCCGCACCCACCCACTGCGCACCTACCTCCCCCACCCCCTCACCCCATACTTACCTCCAGAACTCAGCGGCGATCTTGCGTGGACCGGAACACGTCTGCACTCTTCAAAGCCAACCGCGAACTGAGAAATGCCGGTAAGCTGTATAATGGGATAGATGGAGGGTTCAACTATTGCATATCTCAGGCATTTTTGGAATTTTGCAAATTTTCAACATGGGGTTTTAGGACCCTTCTCATGAATGATGTCACTGTCAATGGCGTTATTGGGCCTGAAGGGTGATTTCAGTCACTCGCGCAGTCACTGCACAAAATCACCCTTCAGGCCCAAATAACACCATGACAATGACATCATTCATGAGAAGGGGTCCCAAAAACCCCATGTTGAAAATTTAGTGCAAAAATTCCAAAAAATGACTGTTTTACGAGCGTGCGTTGTGCAGTTCCTATGCAGGCTCGTAAATTCACGAATTTTCAATATTTTCACTCCAGATTTTCAACATTGCCATTTTACCACACCTCCTTATGAGCAGTACAGCTGTCATTTTTCACATCCTGCCCAAATGTGTTTCCATCATGTAGTGCACAATGGCAGTCGGTGTGCGGAAATCAATGTATGGGACACATTAAGAAAATTACAGTGACACTGTTCATTGAAGGTCTTAAATGGCAATGTTGAAAATTGGTGAAAAAATTCTTAAAATGACTGTTTTATGAGCGTGCGTTGTGCAGTTCCTACGCACACTCATAGGTTTGCGAATTTTCAATATTTGCACTCCAGATTTTCAACATTGCCATTTTACCACACCTTCTTATGAGTAGTATAGCTGTCATTTTTCACATCTCACCCAAAATGTGTTTCCGTCCTTGTAGCGCACAATGGTGCAGTTGGTGTACGAAATCAATGTATGGGACATGTTAAGAAAATCACAGTGACACTGTTCATGAGCAGAGGTCTTAAAATGGCTATGTTGAAAATTTGGTGAAAAAATTCCTAAAATGACTGTTATGCGAGTCTCGTTGCATGATTCCCATGCCTTCGTAAGTTTGCGAATTTTCAATATTTTCACTCCAGATTTTCAACATTACCATTTTACCACACTTCCTCATGAGCAGTACAGCTGTCATTTTCACATCCTGCCTAAAATATGTTTCACTATAGCGCAGCATAATGGCGAGTCGGTAAAGCGTAAATCAATGTATGGAGCACATTAAGGAAATCACAGTGACACTGTTCATGAGCAGAGATCTTAAAATGGCTGTGTTGAAAATTTGGTGACAAAATTCCTAAAATGACTGTTTTACAAGTGTTCATTGCGCAGTTCCTATGAACACTTTACGTAACTTCAATTTTCAATATTTTCACTCCACATTTTCAACATTGCCATTTTACCACACCTCCTTATGAGCAGTGCAGCTGTCATTTTTCACATCTTGCCCAAAACGTGTTTCTGCCCATGTAGCGCACAATGGCACAGTCGCTGTGCGAACTCAGTGTATGGGACACATTAAGAAAATCACAGTGTCACTGTTCATGAGCAGAGACCTTAAAATGGCTATGTTGAAAATTTGGTGAACAAATTCCTAAAAATAACTGTTTTACCAGCGTGCGTTGTGCAGTTCCTACGCACGCTGGTAAGTTTGAATTTTCAATATTTTCGCTCCAGATTTTCAACATTGCCATTTTACCACACCTCCTTATGAGCAGTACAGCTGTCATTTTTCACATCCTGCCCAAAACATGTTTCTCCCATGTAGTGCACAATGGCGCAGTCGGTGTGCGAAATCAATGTATGGGACACAGTAAGAAAATCACAGTGACACTGTTCATTAGCAGAGGTTTTAAAATGGCAATGTTGAAAATTTGGTGAAAATTCCTAACAATGACTGTTTCTACGGCGTCGTTGCACAGTTCCACGCTTTCGTGGGTTTGCGAATTTTCAATATTTCTACTCCAGATTTTCAACATTGCCATTTACCACACTTCCTTATGAGCAGTACAGCTGTCATTTTCACATCCTGCCAAACGTGTTTCCTCCTATGTAGCGACAATGGGGTAGCACAAAAGGTCATGCTGAAATTTTATTGTGCAAATACCAGCAATCGCACAGGGCATTAGGGTAAAGCACCATACGCGCGAAACACCACTGCAAATACCTGCAAGTTTAACGTTCGGCATTGACAAATGCTTGTTTCATTTACAGTGACAGGCCACAAAAAGAAAACTCTGCTGAGCCACTCTGATTGGCAGCTTCAATAACTGAGTCCAGAAACTGCTCCCATGGCCCAGGCACTTCGATTGGTGGTCTGACTGGCAGCTGATGATTATAGAGGTAACTCAGGCTCAGTCGGTCTGATTGATGAGATCCGGCACTCTTCTGGGCAAGTCAGTGAATGAGTAAGTCTGTTCAATGCAAAGAGATAGATAGATAGATAGACAGACAGACAGACAGACAGACAAATGGCTGTTTAGATGCTGTACAGTGTGGTCGGCAACATAAGAGATGTGGTGGATGCAGGATTAATAGAGACTGACAAGTTAGTTGGGAGTTTGCCATGGACACATTTGCAAATAACAATTACTCATGTCAGCTCCCTCCCACCTAGTGGAAGGAGTGAGAGAATATCACATGAGGATACAGAAATGACCATCATTCTGATATATAGATTTAATCTTTGCCAAACTGGTCCTTGTAAGAACAGATCCAGAAGCAAATGATTTGATACCTTTTATTGGACCAACATAGATGTAACAAAAGGAACAAAGTGCTTTGGCTTTTCAGACCAACCTAGTCCTTCCTCAGAAGCTTAAACTTGTGAGGAAGGCCTTGGTTGGTCCAAAAGCAAAAGCACTTTGTTCTTTTTGTTACATCTATGTTGTCCAATAAAAGCTGTAACATTTTTTGATGTTATCTTGCACGATGCGCAAGCAACATCTTGTGCTAGTATCACTTCACAGGTGTGTCAGTGTTGGTGAATGCAGTGAACACTTTAGTAGGTGAGTTGCTCAGAGTCACACAGTATGCAAGTGGGGGCTGTGGAATAGTTTCACTCAGATTTTCAACATTGCCATTTTTACACCTCCTTATGAACAGTACAGCTGTCATTTTCACATCCTGCCGAAATGTATTTTCACACCTGTGCGCTCAATGGCACAGTCACTGTGGAAATCGATGTTCAGAACACATTAACAAAATCACAGTAAGACTGTTCATGAGCGTAGATCCCAAAATGCCTATGTTGCAAATTTGGTTACAAAATCCCCAAAATAATTGAGTTATGGGAGTGCGTTGCACAATTTCTACTCACACTCATGACTTCACCAATTTTTTATATTTTCACTCCAGTTTTCAACATTACCATTTTACACCTCCTCATCAACAGTACAGCTATCATTCTTCTCATCCTGCCCGAAATGTGTTTTCATACCTGTATGCGTCAAAAGCTTAGTCGCTGTACAAAATCACCTTTGGCTGCAAACTGGTACTACCACTGTTCATGAGGTGGGGTCACAAAACCCATGGTGAAAATGTGGAGTGAAAATACCAACAAACACACAGGGTGTTAGGGTTTCCAACCATAATGCCCCACCCTGTAGAGACTGACAGGCTTCAGGGGTATGACTTGGGATTGTTGGCTGCAGTGCTCATGCCATTCCACCCCCACCCCAACCCTGCAGACAGTGACAGGCATTGAGGTGTGCCTTGCACTCTTTGGCCCCAAAGCTCACCCCATTCTCCTATGCTGCATCCATCTCAGTGTATTCCCTTAATGAGGGCTGAGGGGATACTGGGATGCATAGGGAGAGGCATCAACAGTAGAAAACAGGAAGTTGTTATCCCTCTGCACAGACAATTGGTAAGACCCCATCTGGAGTACTGTGTGCAGTTTTGGAGACCCCATCTCCACTAAGACATAAACAGAGTGTAGATTGTCCAGATGAGGGCAACCAAAATGGTGCAGGGTCTGCACCAGAAGACATATGAAGAGAGACTAAAGGAGCTTAATAGGTATACCCTTGAGGAAAGGAGGGAGAGGGGGGACATGATAGAAACTTTTAAGTACCACAAGGGAATCAACAAGGTCCAAGAGGGTAGCATCTTTCAGAAAAAGAGATGTGCAAGAACAAGGGGGTACAATTTGAAGATGGGGGCAGCTCAGAGGTAATGTTAGGAAGCATTTTTTCACAGACAGGGTTGTGAATGCATGGAACAGCCTTCCTGAGGAGGTCATGGAGTCAAGAACAGTGGGGGAATTCAAGAATGCATGGGACAGACATAAGGCAGTTCTAGTGGGGGCAGGAGGAATTAGGCTGTTAATTAACTAGGATCTGCAGCTTATCCATCAGGTAGGGAAATGGGCAGACTAGTGGGCCAAGCGGTCCTTATCTGCCATCAAATTCTATGTTTCTATGGAATGGGGTGAGCATAAGGCCCGAGGGCACACTACAACACTTGTCAGTGTCTGCATAGTAGAGTGAGGTTATGGCCGACTACCAAAGGCACACCCCAGTGATGTCAGTCTCTGCAGGGTGAGGATGGGGTTGGCATTAGTTCACTACTTCACTGCCATTCCTATTATGCATCTCTCCAACTCCTGCACTACCAATGCCAATGCCAGCAAGACAACATTCGGCATTGACAAATGCTTGTCTGCAATAGTTGTCATGTGGAGCTGTTGAACATGTCTTTGCCTTTTCACATGCAACAGCCTGTGTCAGAACCTCAGGGTTCGGGTGCTGGTAAAGATATTATGAACCAGTCCTGGTTAAGAATATATATTTTCTCTACTTTTTTACCTGTTGCAATTGGTGATGCAGATCTGATCATTTTATCCATCTTAAAAGTGTCATGGATGGGGATACTGGATCATTTTATAGAAGTCAGTCCTAACATGCTTAAGAAATCTTACTCCCAATATCAGAATCTGTTTCCACAGTGGGGATAACAATCATAGCTAATCATAGCTGCCATATCACTGTGGAAGGCAGAATATGTGGAGTAGTTCTCTAAAGGACATGAAGGTGAGACTACAGTATTTCTTCATCACCTGGGAAGCCAAGAGTAAGAGATACCTCATCCTCAAAGTAGCATTCCTCCTCTGTGGCATTGGGTGCAACAGTGAGAGGCTGTTTTAGATGTCTGTGTATTCATGATCTGGAAGACTCGCCACGTGTTTGAATTCCTCTATGGAGGGCATCTGAGTATCACCAGCGCTGGATGATTGACTAGCTTGTCTTTTCTTTCTCACGCTTCAGATGTTTTATTTCTTGGTCTTCTGAAGACTACTGTGAGAAGATTACTGTTCTACCTGCCTTTTCTCGGAGTCTTTTTTATCTGAGCATTCCTCAGCTGAAGATATATGATCTTTTGTGAGCTTCCTTGCAAACTCTGCATTAGACTGGTCTTTAGGAGAAGCTACTTCAGCTGACATTATTATCAACAAAGATGTTCTCAACCTTTTTTAACAAGAGAACACTCTTTAGACCTTGACAGAGAGGATGAAGCTGATTGACTTCCTTTTTACTTGGCTCTTTCTCTGTGTTGTAGGACAAAACACTTTGCAAATATCATAGTGCCTCAGAGCCTAATAAGAAGAACCCTGCTAATAGTACACTGCTTGCGTCATCTTAGTAAGTAAGCCGCACCTGTTCTCCCATGCAGGAACCTTCTTCTCTGATGTTAGTGCATAGCTTCATCGCCAGTGTAAGATCAGTACAGAATCCACTAAGGTTCTCTACTAAGAGGTGCAGATGTAACTTCGATCAGTCTGCCTACCTTGATGAGCTAAAGTACTCGCTGTGTTAGCAGGACTTTTACCTAGCTAACTTGGTCCACTTGGCATATGACATCTTTTCTGAAATTGTGACTGGGGCATCAAATAAGTATGCCCCTCTTGTAAAATTAGGGTAAGGAGTAGAACCTGTCACTGGTTCTCTTTAGAATCAAAACAACACTGCTGGACAGGGACAAGCTTTGGAAAAAGCACAAACAACTAAGGTCCGATGGACTGGTGTCACTTCAGAAAAGCCAGGAATACATGCACCAAGATGATAAGAGATGCTAAGGCCTCCTTTTATCGTTCGGAACTGGATTCTGCTGGCAGCAGCTCCTCTAAATTTTGGAAGTCCATTAAGGATATGTCTGGACATACCCCGGGGAACTCCCTGCCTGCAAAGATTACCTCTGGCAGTGCCACCATCTGCGACAAAATGGAGATCCTGGATGCATTTAACAATCACTTTGCCACCACAGGGCTGGCATTTGACAACTCCCCTGCATGTTCTTTATGCTTCCAGTTGGGTGAGCAAAACTCTGAACCTCTTCTTACCAACTCAGTCTTTCTGTCAGCATGCGTCGTTAAAAGAGGTTGAAGAACTTCTATTACAGTTGGATACCAAAAAAGTGTGGTGCTGACTCTCTAGACCCATACTTTCTAAAGGTCACCTACCATGCTGTTGCTTCACCAGTTACCCATCTATTCAATCTCTCACTGTCCTTCGGAATTTTCCCACCTTTATGGAAAACAGCTCATGTTATCCCTCTGTTTAAATCTGGTAACCCCCTGTGATCTTAACAACTACAGACTGATTTCTCTACTCCCTACACTGTCCAAACTGTTGGAAAAAATTGTAAGCAAGCAGTTGAGAAGCTATGTAGAAACTATGAATCTTCTAAACCCAATGCAATCTGGCTTTAGAGCACAGCATAGCACCATTATGGCCCTAGCCAAAGTGACCAATGATTGGCAGCAAGACCTGGAGAATCGAAACTTCGTCTGTGCAGTGTTCTTAGACTTAAGTAAGGCATTCGACACTGTCGATCATGGCCTGCTCCTTTCTTCCCTGTGGGTGATAGGACTGGACTCACTATCCTTGCATTGGTTTGCTGACTACCTCTGTCTGATCGGTGGCAGCAAGTCAAGGCAGAAGGTGAACTTTCTCCCCTTAAACCTCTGCAAAGAGGGGTCCCCCAGGGATCGATTTTTGATCCCCTACTGTTTGCAATTTACATAAATAACACTGACATCAACATAACTAAGGCCAATATCCATCTGTTTGCAGATGACATGGTTCTTTATCTAAGTTGTCCTTCACCAGAAGCTGCCTGTGGAGACCTACAATCTGAATTCAATCTACTTCACAGCCAACTCCTAAACAAAAAGCTCCTATTATGCACCAGAAAAACTAAGGCAATGCTATTTTCTCCACTTCTCCATGCTGCAGACCCGGCAAGTGCTGGCTCCATTCCACAGATCACAACAATCCTGTGAGAAAACCTAGAATTTGTCAATAAATTCAAGTACTTGGGAGTGTGGCTCGACCATAGACTTTCCTTTACAGACCATATCGAAGATTTGCTAAAGAAATTGAGGCAGAGGTTTGGACACTTTTTCAGGATTAATAACTTCCTTACTAGCGATACCAAGCGACAGCTGCTACAAACAACGTTTCTCTCCTTGGTCAACTATGCTAACTTTCTTTATAGTCACTGCCCTGTCTCTCATCTTGCTAAATTGGATATGTTGTATCACAGGGCTCTGAGAGTCATTACTGGCCTACCTTTTTCCACTCATCATTGTACCCTTTATGTTGCCATGGGGTGGCCCTCCCTTCAGTACAGGAGAAACAGAAATGCTGTACTCTGGACATTCAGAGCTATTATCAAAAAACTACCCCTATATATCTCTGATTATCTTCGCTATGCGATCTTGGGAACTATGCACTGAGAAGCTGCTCCTTTATTTCCTTAAAGGTACCTAAGCTAAAACACGCTTTGGGAGAATGGCTATAAGTTTTGCACTGCCGTCTCTATGGAACAAAATACAAAAATTGCTAAACTTAGTACCCAAGTCAGTCTATCCTCCTTCAAGACACTATATGACCATTCGGTCAAGAAATTGCAACTGCTTCCAACGATCCTAAACTTCCCTGTACTTATAGCGTACCATGGCGGCGTTGTCCTCTTTACTATGCCTGACCTTGTGGCCTCTCCTTCACATTTCTCTAATACCTAATTGTGCTCCCCACCCTCCTGTCCTGTGTCCTCTCCAAGGCTTCATCTGTCCCTCGTCTATCCCCTACCACCCTGCCTGTACCCCTGTCTCGCCCCGCCTACCATACACCCCCTTCTATCCTGCTACACTGTTTGTTTTTTTTCTTTTTTAACTCACTGTCTGTCTTCTTACTTATGGCATTGTATGTAATATACTATTACCTAACAATTGTCCTCATTAGTACTTCCAGCTACTGTTGCTAGACTCATTATACACCACGAAGGAATTGAACCATTGTTTCCAAACTGTTCTCCACTTATGACTACGTTTAACTATTGTATCTCTGTATTGTATAATATTACTGATGTGTTATGTTGTGACTGTTCATATATTGTATATCCTGTATTCCTGTGCTAACCAGGTCCATCTTGTAAATGAGCTATGCTCAATGGTGTTCACCTGGATAAATAAAGATTTGATTGATTGATTGATTGATTGATTGATAGTTTAGCCACCTATGATCTGTGCCCAAACACTTGTAGCACTTTGCATACCAATCTACCTTAGGCAAATAGTGACCCACCTTGTGGCACATGTTGAAACCCATGGGCTCAAAATTTTTTTCAGGCATTTATTTTAGTTCTGATTCAGATATGAGACCAGAAAATGACACCACAGCCTTTGAGAGGTAGTATTTTAATGTTGACCACAGTCATGGGACAAATTCATTTCAGCTGAAATGTTGTTGCACCACAGTTCAAAGGTTGTGGCATGTCGTTGTACCCTTCTGGTACAACAACATTCCTGCTCATCGGCAATCCTCATGGCACCTGGTGTTTTACATCATACTACCACACATACTGCAGTCAGTTCAAGTTCTGAACTGAAACCACCTGCACGTTCGCTGCCGCAGAGTTGTGTGAAACCACTTTTGTTTTTAAAAAAATGCTCGACCTTTATGGGCCAGGAGCAGACCTGACTGGGAACTTTAAAGTTCTCACCTCAGCTCCAAGCCTTGCCTGAAGTTACCTGAACCTGGACAACTTTTAATTTCAGTGACGCTGGGGTCGGGGGCAGGAGGAATTAGGGGCCCACACGATTGGTTGCAAGAACAGTTCTATGCCTGCCCAACTGCTGCAAGCCTGGTCAGAAAGCAAAGCAAAGCAAATCTTTATTTATATAGTGCCTTTCAAAATCAAGGTGGTGTACACAGTATGAACTACAATATTAAAAACAGACAGCATATAAATTATTTAAAATCAGTCAGGGAAAGCCAAGGAAAATAAATACATTTTTAACATAGATTTAAAACTACTGATGGTCAGGCATTCTCTTAACTGACAAGACAGAGAATTCCACAGGGTTGGTGCTGCAAATAAAAAAGCACGAGCTCCAAATGTTTTTAAATGAACCCTGGGAATCTCTAGCAATCCCTCATCAGCGGATCGGAGAGGACGATTGGGGGAGTAGGGAGTCAGGAGATCTTTCAGGTAGTTGGGTCCTTGTTCATGTAGGGCTTTAAAGGTAAGCAAGCCCACCTTGTAGGTGATCTGCCACTGAACTGGCAGCCAGTGCAGTTCGCGCAGCACAGGCAAAATATGGCTGGTCCTAGAAGTAGAAGAAAGCATGGAATCCAAACAAAAAAGAAGCAGAAGCAAAGTTAAAGGGCAGGAGAAGGGTGGCAACAGTGCGGTACAGCTGGCGCCTTTCAGAGTAAATCCAGCCCCTTGCACGTATGTGGCACAGGGGCTTGGGGAGCCACTCAATGTGGTACATCATGGAACATCCCTGACAGTTGAGAGGTCTGATGATGTCTACATTTTTTCCAGTTGTATTTGTGTGTTTCTACAGTGTATTCGTGCTTTGCCCCCTGATATGTGTGTTGGCATATTACTGCCTTAAAAACATTTATATTCACTGTATATTACAAAATCATTGTTGTACAGAGTGCTGTGCTATGTTGTGTAATATCCTGATAGGGATATTTGTGTGTTTTTATTTTTGCTTGTACAATACTGTTTGATTGTTTGAAAATAAAATTTTTTATGAGAATCAGACTTCTCGGTTACTCTGCAAACAAAAGGTGTTTTTACGATAATAATGGTTTGACACACCACGACTTAAAAGGGGGGGAGGTAGAAATATAGCAATAGCAAAAAAAGGATGGGATAACAAAGACTAATGTTAGTTAAAGAGCAGGGGCCAGATTCACAAAACTCTGCCCAGGCACAAACTGAGTTTTGCCTGGAGTTGGTATTCACAAAGCTCAGTTTGCCCATGCAAACTGGGTTTGCTCCTGGGAAAAGGGTAAGGGGAGCCACACTGCAAATAAAGGGGAGGGGACCTGCATATCCCCGCAGTCCAATTCTCAAAGTTTGTGCTCCATGCGAGGGAAGTTTGGAAAGGCCCTTGCATGGAGAAATTACCACCGACAAAAAGCTGGCAGTAATCCATGCAACCCTTGTGGTTGGTGGAGGTACTGCAGCCCCCTCACTCCCCTCCCCATTCTCCAGTCACCATCCCCAAAGAGATGTATGTATACCCTGGTAGTCTAGTGTCCCTCCCCCCTCCCTGATCTCTGACCCCATAAGAAAACTTTCCTTTCCATAGTATAGCGTCCCTCCCTCTCTCCCCTGTCATCGATCACCATCTCCATATGATGCAATAATTTTCCATAGTGTAGTGGTGCCCACAGTCACAGTCAATGAATCATACTGTATACAGTATGCACTCCATGAGGGCTCAGTCTGTGGCTAGTCGTGGTGGTGAGAGAAGGGCTGTGCTGCCAATCATGGATTGGGATGGGGTTCAGAGTGGTGGGTCACATTGAATGGGGTGGGTAGGGACCCTAGACTACCAGAGAATAGGGTTTTCCACATTTGGGGACCACGATCCGTGACCGAGGGAAGGGGCAGGGATCACTACACTGTGAACAGCCCGATTGCTGAACAGTGCAACTGCAGGGTGCAGCGCAACCCTTTGCTAAAGCACTTTGTCTTTTTCTGTGAATCTTGGCCCAGATGTTTACTTCTAATAAATAGACAACTGTCTGTTCTTGTATTTTGATGTTTTACCTGTTTACCTTTTATAACAAAATATTTGATAGTGCCTTGAAACAAGGGGGTTTTCACTTTTGCTTTTAACAATACTAGTAAAAAAAAAAATCTTACTCAGCACTTGCTCTTCAATGTAGTTGTTGATTTTTGACTTGGCGTTCTACCTGTAGCTAGATGTGGGGGTGGGGGAGGAGGGGAGGAAGGTTGCATGGGTGACCTTACACAAAGTACAAAAACGAGATCTATCAGACACAAATGTTTATTGGTTATTAAGTGCTGCATCTTAAATGTGTAATTCTGTGTTGCCAGTAGCTATGCAACCACGCCAGACTAAGCATGGATCACAAGACACATAGCAACAAGCTAAAGACATGCAAAATTCAGCATTTGCTCCTCCAACATCAGATGGCACATTCATGGACCGATAGCGCACTGTTGTGCACTATAATGTACCACATCTTTGAAATTGGCAATGTCTACTACTGTAAGGATGGTAACAGAAACAAATTACACATGGACAAGGGTCATGGACATCAGAAGGGCACATTTTTAAAAAAATGGATGAATGCCTCAGAGACATCCTAGCAGGGGAAGATGACCTGGGTGGGGTAGAAGAACAGTGGGCCAACTTAAGGGATGGCATACCGAAGGCAACAAATGTCTGTGTAAAGGAAGTGAGAAAAAACAGGATGACAAACTCTAGCCAGAGCCGGTATGGTTGCGGTCGAGCTTACAGAGGAACACAGCGGACTGTGCTGCCATATCCAAGATTGCTGCCGGAGTTCTCTGTGCATGCACAATGACTTGTACATGTGCACTGGGCTCCAGTGGCTATCTTGGACATTGCAGACTGTGCTGCTGTGCCCCGGAGTTCAGTGTGCGTGCACAAGTTGTCACGCATGTGCAGAAAACTCCAGCCACCATCTTGGACATGGCAGACAGTGCCATGTTCCACCGGTACTGACAGACAAAACAGTGCAGGATGAATGCACAGTCATTGCCATTCACCTGCACTCTTAAAAAGTCTATTCGGTATCTGGTAAGCTCTTTTTTTTTTTTTACAGTAATCACAAGATGTCTGCAGGGCTATGCCCACTGCAGCCATAAAAAGAGACCAGCATGGTTCTCAGAAGAAAATGGCTGCAAATGTAAAGGCTAAAAGGATAGCATTCAGGGGTTACAAAGAGATGCAGAGGGAAGAGGATGGGGTGGTGTATCAGGAGAAACAGAGGAAGCTGTAAAAGCAGTGAGGAGTGCAAAAGGCAAACTAAGGAAAGAATACCCAAGGGATAACAAAAGGAACAAGACCTTTGTTAGGTACATAAATGAAAAGAGGAAGACTAGGGAGAGATTGTGAGGTTAAGACAGGCAGCAGGGGACTGTGCAGGGAGGATCATGAAAAAACAAATATGCAGAACTAATACTTTTTTCATTCTTCACAGAGGAAGGGGATAGGCCACATAAAAGCAGCAGGAGTACTGAGCAGAGGGAGGTAGAGAAATCCTTTTACAGAGCAGAGAGTCCTGAAGGGACTCGCAAATTGGAATGAGGACAACACTATGGGGTTTTACAGGGTACACCCAAAGGTATTAAGGGAGCTCATGGAGGTACTGACTGTACTTCTGACAGCCCTATTCAATGATTCACTGGAAATAGGAGTGGTTCCATAGGACAGGAGAAGGGTAGGTGTAGTTCTGCTTCATAAAAGTGGTAGCAGGGAGGAGGCTGGCAACTATAGGTCTGTCAGTCAGACATCAGTGGTGGGCAAGTTAATGGAGTCACTGCTGAAGGACTGGATTGTGGAGTATCTTGAATCCAGTCGGTTTCAAGACCTGAGGCAACATAGATTCATGAGGAGGGAGGTCATGGCAGACAATTCTGATAGATTTCTTTGACTGAGTGACCAGGGAAATAGAAAATGGTGGGGTGGTGGACATGGCCCATTTAGAGTTTAGTAAGGCATTCAATATGATATCACATAGGAGAGTCATAAGGAAACTGGGCTGTTTAGGGGTGGGTCCAAAGCTGGTAAACTGGGTAAGAAATTGGTTAATGGATAGGTGACAGATGGTGATGGTAAACAGAGTTCACTCTAGGGAAGGGAGGGTGACCAGCTGGGTGCCTCAGGGCTCAGTACTGGGACCAGTCCTCTTTAAGATCTTGATAAGAGACATTGCAGAAGAGCTGGAAAGAAAGTATGCCTCTTTGCAGATGACTCCAAAAAGTGCAATAGGGTTGACATTCCAGGGGTGGAAAGAATGTGCAGAGACCTGAGAAAACTCAAAGAATGGTCAAGGGCATGGCAGCTGTGTTTCAATGGTGAACAAGAGCAAAATAATGCATATAGAGCACAGAAACCCAGAGGCGGAGTACAAAATGAGAGACAAGGTATTGACATCACCAAACAGGAAAGGGATCTGGCAGTAATCATTTTTAATGACCTCAAGGTGGTGAAACAGTATAACAAGGCAGTAGCTAGGGCAGTGGGATTTTGGGGTCCATAGGAGGTATCACCAGCAGAAAGAGGAGGTGGTATTGCCACTGTATAGATCAGTGGTGAGATCACACCTGGAGTACTGTGTCCAGATCTGGAACCCACATCTTAGGAAGGACATAGACAGGGTGGAGGTGTCCAGAGGAGGCAGCTAAAATCATGCAGGGCTCTATCTGAAGCCCTATGAGGAGATACTGAAGGGCCTCAATATGTACACCCTGGAAGAGAGAGAAGGGCACATGACAGAGACCTATAAATACCTCTCGGGGTTGAACAAAGTACAGGAGGGGAGTATTTTTCAGAGGAAAAGATGCATGAGAACAAGGGGACATACAATGACACTGGAAAAGGAAACTGGAGAGATGTGAGAAAGTACTTCTGCACTGAAAGAGGGGTGGATGCCTGGAACAGTCTTCCAGTATAGCTGGTGGGGGCAAAAACAGTGGTGGGCTTCAGGCATGCATGGGATAAGCACAATGGAATCTTAATTGGGAAGCAAGGGGGCAAGAGGGAGCTGGAGATCAAGTAGGGTCTGTGGGGCAGCATAGGCAAGGCCAAGTGGGCAGATGGGGTGGGCCAAGTGGTCCTTATCTGCCATCAAAATTCTGAGTATTCCATGTATTCCATGCGAGCAGTTCTGATATCCTAAGGATGTGAGACTGCCCTTGTAGCCGTGAGAGTGGTCTTGGCAGCTGTATTAATATATTATGGAACAAGATTGATTAATAATATATTAAAATTAGAAAAAGCCCCGTACATTCCCATTTCCAGGGCAGCTGCGCATGAGACACTCTTCCCAGAATAAGAGTGTCTCACTCGCAGAAGAAAGGAATGCTCCTATTGGTTGGGAGCACTCCCATGATCTGTAATGCTTATAAGAGGGCCACACTTAATCTCTGAGCTTCATGGAAGAGAACAAGTTTTTTGAAATCCACCTATTGCTAGTGACTCTCAGGTGTCTCCTTGTGAGAAAACATTTTTTTATCCTGGACGGCTAAAACGTGCGAAGCAAAAAAGAGTAAGGCAGAGTCAGCATCAGGAATGGAGTCCAGATAGGACCAATTGCTCCTTCCCACATCACTCAACAGTGAGTAAGTGATAATCCTAGAGAAGTCCCTAAATGTAAAAATTTTGGGAGGGCTTTTAGGGGCACTGTATGACCAAATGAAGTAAGCAGGAGATTGGTCACTTATTGAGGCAGCCAGGATTCCAGACCCAGTGATCCTGTCTTCCCTGTTGCTGATAATCAAGTTTCAAGGGAGTTGTGGAAGGAGTTTCCTTGTTCAAGTAAGTTGGTATAACAATTAACTGGGTTAGTTTTAGTTACTTTAATATATCATTGTACCCCTGTTTACTAAGCAAGAACCAATTTAGGTTAAGTCACTAACAACCACTTATGTTTGGCTACTAATATTTTAAAAGTCCATCTTAGTTGTAGGAGTGTACAACTATTTATAAAATGAAAAAGAGCAATTTGGGGTTAGAATCCCTACCATCAATTAATGTTCTTGGATATTTCAAATAATCTTATGACAGCCCATGTTTTAGCGTAGCTTATTAATGTATACAACAGGTATTTAGATGTTTTATGCAAGATAAAAATAGCATCTAGAGCTATGACAGGCCTAAAATAAAGATATTTCTGATATCTTTCACTGCTATAGGCTTGTCATAGCTTGATATCGATGAACTTAGCTGTATCAAAGCATTCTGCCCATTGTGTCCAGCAGACACATAGCTCCACATGGGGTAACTGCAGTCCCTACCACTCGATCCAACAAACACCCACTGATCTTCAAATGTTGATATACTGCTTGTGTTTCAATATGTGCTTATTTGAGATGGAATGTGTGTGAATGTTGTGAACCAGTGTGCATGTGTGTGTGCTGGGTGTGGGGAGGGTAGGCCAAGAATTGCCATTTTTTCCACGCTTGACACCTGGAACCCTTCACGCCTGCAGCCTGCTGTAGCCTGGTTGTCCTGATGAGAGCACCCACAGGTGGCTGGGCACCACCATTAGCTCTTGGATGATGCCAGGGATCCTCCCCTTCTAGGGGTTGTGCTCAATGGGAGGTACCCATTCCAGTGAATATTTAGATTTTTCCCCAGATCCTGGCTTTAAATTGTGGATATGAATATTTCCATAGTAAGTCCCAAACAAATGACACTGACAATAGGAGTGTAGCACACTTCCAGTTCATATTACAGTTACAGCTAGGTCCAGAGACCCTGTACTTGGTCTTGCTTTCCTCATATGAACATGTCAGGTCTACTGTACAGTATAGAAGGGTTACAACACCAGCTCAGCTCCTCCATTCACAAAGCATGGGGAAAACCACACAACAAATCTACTCCCTCATCCACAATATGTAAGGAGGACTACAACAGCTGTACTCCCTTGTCTACAAACTTACTATTACAGAGGCATCTCCTGGGAAAGCAAGACCCATGGGCTCAAATGTGTGATAATTCTGGCCCATCTGAGCCCACAGTTTACATGCTTCTCAACATTGCTAGACCAGAGACTCTGTTTCCATGCTGAGAATTTAGACTGCAAAGATCTACAATATTTCTGTGACACTCCCTCAGAGCTTAATGGCCCGTGGAAACCAGATGCACACACTGGAGTTTTTATCATATGGGTTCCATATCTTTGATCATTACAGCGCCCTGTTCCCCCAGCTCTGAAGAGCTTAAAATTATACACACTTTAAGCAAGGAAAGAGCAAGGCAAGGCATGGTCAAGGCAACACAAGAACACGACAAAGCAAGGGTAAAGGCAAGGCAAGGGCAGAGGCAAGGTAAGTGTAAGGCAAGGGCAAGGCAAGGAGAAGGGCAAAGCAATGGTAGAGGCAAGGCAAGAGCAGAGGCAAGGCACGAGCAAGGACAAGGGCAAAGCAAAGGCAGAGGCAAGGACAAGGGCAAAGCAATGGCAGAGGCAAGGGCAGAGGCAAAGACAAGGGCAAAGCAAGGGCAGAGGCAAGAAGAATAAGGGCAAAGCAATGGCAGAGGCAAGGTAAGAGCAAGACAAGGTAAGAGCAAGGTAAGAGAGCAAGGCAAGGAATGGGCAAGGCAACACAAGAGCAAGACAAAGTAAGGGTAAAGGGCAAGCAAGGGCAGAGGTAGGTAAAGGGCAAGACAAGGAAAGAGCAAAAGCAAGGAGAAGGGCCAAAGCAATGGTAGAGGCAAGGCAAGGGCATAGACAAGGCAAGAGCAAGGCAAGGTAAGAGCTAGACAAGGTAAGAGCAAGGCAAGGATAAGGGCAAAGCAATGGTAGAGGCAAGGGCAGAGGCAAGGTAAGAGCAAGGCAAGGGCAAAGCAAGGGCAGAGGCAAGGCAATACATTTATTTTTCTATAGCATCCCATCAAAATATCCCCAGAGCACTTTACAGGTATCAACAACCCATAAAAATGAACCGATACATAAAATGCAATAAAATACTCAGATTGCAATAAATAACCTAGTTATACAAGGAGCGATTTACACCCACAGATGCTATTCAGAGCAGTAAACCATTTCACAAACACCAGCACAGCAAGACCTATGCTAAGAGCCCTTCAGTCCAGAGACTGATTCCTTCTACCTGACAGCTGCACATCTTCACATCACATCCAAAGGTCCACTCTCTCTATCCTTCTTCCACTACCCATGAAGCTAACATGCACACACTCACCCCACCACACACACACACACACACACACACACACACACACACCAAGGACTCCCACAGGTCTTTGGGGGAACCAAATCCAGACTGGCAGGCTATCTGGGCACTCTCCGTGAGGAGGAACCCTCCTGATTCCCACATCCTTCTGGTGGTCCCAACTGGGTTGGCCAGAACTCTGCTGGGGCCACAAAGCCCAGGTCCTTAAAGGCTGTTACCTTCCTGTCACCCTGTCTCTGTGATTCCTGTCTCCAAATCCCTAGTACTAAGCCACCACAGCTCCTACCCCAATGCTGTCTTGTGCACCTGCTCCCTCTTCTACAATATCTAATCCCCAATGTAAGCTCCACCCCCTACTTTAACTCTTGGCAGACTGTAGCTCAAGTGCCTGTCTTATCTTTGGCATTTCTAGAATATATCTCTTCCACTACCAGAAGGAGGGGGGCTGTTACACATACAGTGTCCTGAAAATACATACAGTAGGCTAGCAATACACAGTATATAAAGGTTTGTAAAATAAATTGTGAAACCTATAACATGTCTAAAAGATTACATAAAAATAGAAATCAGTATGACATGGACAATCAACAGAACAACAATAAAACAGTAAAGTATTTAAATAAAAAAAAACTTGGATTCATCAAATCCCATGGCTATCTGTGCATTGAAAAATATGTTACTGATGTTGCCTTACCCCTACTGATCTATTGTTCCACCACTTGTGAGGTAAAGAGTCAACTAGCACTCATAAACAGTATTTCTGACTGCAGATAGCCCCATGTCATATTCTAAATAGATGGATAGATAGATAGATAGATAGATAGATAGATAGATAGATAGATAGATAGATACTGTTTATAGATGATAGAGAGAGAGATACGTGCGTACATACATACGAAGAAACCAGCAAAAGAAGGCCATTTGGACTATCAAGTCTGCTCATGTTGCAGGGTCCACAGCTTGAGCTACTGTCCCTGTCCCCTCTCCCCACTCCTCCCATTGCCCCCTACCCATGACCCTTACCCTCTCCCTATACCTGTCCCAGCCTCTATTAAAGCTGCCCACTGTCTTCAATGAGATTACCTCTTCTGGAAGCGCATTCCAAATGTCCACCACCCTCTCTGTGAAGAAGTGCTTCCTGACCTCCTTCCTAAACCTCCCACCCTCTCGTGTTATGGTTGCCACTCAGCTTAAAGAGATTCTCCTTATCAACCTTATTTATCCCTTTCAAGTATGTGAAGGTCCCAATCATGATAGATAGATAGATAGGTAGATAAAAGAGCAAGAGACAGGCGGCAGACAGAAAGACAGACAGATTGTGTGTGTTGTACATGTTGCAGACAGCTGCTTATGTGGCTTTTAACATTTTAAAATAACAGCATAAAGGAAATGAACATGTCGCTCTAATAACATAATTATTCAAGTGCAAAGCAAATAATTCAAACCAAAATGTTGGCACCGACAGTGCAAGTATGTTTTGCAAAATAGTTTTTATCTCATTAGTTCTCTACTTTGATTTAGCAACAATGAGGTGACCTTTATCGCTGTGTCAAAGTTAAGGCAGAAAGTAAACTGACTAGACAGCAGGTGTAATGCTTGCAAAGCATCAAATAACATTTTAAATAATGCATGAGGTACTTTGTTCTCCATGCCTTATTAGTGAGACTAATAAAACAAAGCAAAGCTTGCTATGAACAAAAGACATCCTTTCCCTATTGATTTGTCTTGCATGGTTGTTGCCTCTACAAGTTCTAGTGAAATCTGGCCACACACAGCCCATATAAATATACTGGCAGATCAGCAATCTTCTACAGTAAATAGTGTGTGATTCTGCCAACATTAACTCAACTCTGGCTACATTTACATGTTTAAGATAGGGGATCCTCCATGTAGCGTGGAATACTACCAATGTTCACCCTAGTTTGACTAGATTTAATATCTCAAGGATCGGCAATATTCTTCATAGTTTAAAGGGGGACAGTCCGCACTAAGAGCCCCACATCTAAGTCTGGGGCTGGTCCCAATCTGCACTTTGTGTGCAAAAAACCTTTTATTTTCTTACTGTTTACTGCAGCACAGTAGATTTTATCAGACTATTCTGCTGATTTGCAAGTTGACATTTTCTGTAGTTACAAATGCCAGACTCCCCTGCAACCGACTTCAGAGCATGGCTGCAACAGTGGGAGATTCAATAGCCTCCAGCACGTTAGAGCTTTTACAAGCTTCAGTCAGATTTTGCTAGTCCCAGTGTTCTCCCGGGGCATAGTACAGTCCTCTAGGACTGTACTTAGCCCTGGGTGGACAGCGGGACCAGCAAACAAAAGATCAGAGTTTAAAAAAACATTAACACGCACTGCAGGCTATTGAAGCTCGCACTGCAGCAGCCCTCCTCTGATTGCAACTGCAGGAGATTCTGGGATTTGTAGTAACAGAAAATGTCAGCTTGCAAGTCATCAGGAAATAGTCCTATTAAGTCTATTATACTGCAGTAAACAGCATATAAAAAATGTTTTTGCCCCCAAAGTGCAAATTGGGACCAGCCCCACACTTGGGTGTGGGGCCTTTAGTGCTGACTGTTCCCCTTTAAGGTTCACCAACATTTAGCCATTTCTGACCTAACTGACACATCGGGGTTCCTCTATCCCAGATTCCTCTGACTTTCTCTCTTTCTTTCAGTCTAGAGTCTGGAAATCTCATTCCACAGTCTTCTCACTCTATTGTGTCACTGATTCAATTCTAAAGGTTTGCCATTTTCAGTGACCTTTGCAATGGCCTTTGATATGGTGGCCCACATTTTATTCCTGTGGAAGCTCAATGGAGTGTGATTTTCTGCCTCTTCAATCCAATGTTTCCCCTCCTACCTCTTTGGCTGATTCCAGTCAGTGCAGGCAGATTATGCCTTGTACCCCCCTCCAGCCTTTCTGGGGTCCTCAAGGCTTCAACTTAGGTCCCATCCTCTTCATCTTCCGAAATGACCACCCCTCTGTTGCCAAGAACTTCCATATGTATGCTGACAACACCATACTCTTTATTTCTGGTGCCTCGGTCACTAAGCTGGTTTGTGCTTCAGCATGACTTTGATAATATCTAACACTTGATCCACTCAAACCAGCTAGTGCTAAATGCCAAAAGACTGTAGTCATGCCCTTTGGTATTAGCAAAAGCTCACAGGGCTCAGCTGCCTTTTTTCAAAACCTGGGAAGGTACCCCTTGAAAAGGCTTCCAATTCAATACCTCAGTGTGTAGCTGGATCAATACCTGGATATTTGCTCAAACATCAGTTCCATCCACAAAACATTCTGCCACAAAACTTGGCACCCACAAGTCTTGCTACGCCTTCTGGTGTACTGCAAGATCCTTATTAAGATGGTCCTGGTGGAGTTTAACTACCAGATGTAGCTTACGGTCTGCCAAAGTCTACTCTAGCGGTGTGGACTCGTTTCACTTTTGTAGGTTTGCCCTTGACTCTCCTCCACTAACCCATCACTGCTCCTTCAACCTTAGCCTCTCTTTCCTTGAATGTATTCCAGTATTTGCAGACACAAATTCTTCCAAAATAACTAGGAAGTAGGTAGCTCAAAACAGGGAAAAGTGCACTATACCCCAGGAACTGATAGCCAGTACTTCAAAAATAAATAAAGTAGGGGTCAGCACTAAAGAAAAACTTGTATTTCAATGCAGAAAAAGAAATTAAGCACACATGTAAAAGACATAGATCTCACCCAGCTATAGGCAGGAGTGCAGGCATGCATATAGCGTAGTTGTCGAAATGAAATAAGGTCCATAGAGCATGGGTAGATGCAAAAAGCTATCAAAGCAGCGTATAAATGCAAAAGCGGCATCTCAGCAAAAACCAACAGGGATAAATTCCCACAAACCTCAATCAACCGGCAGGACCTGCAAACTCATATAATACCTGCTGGCAGGTAAAATTGCGAAATAGATAAAAGCTAGCAGCCAAAGCCACAATGCCAGATGCTCATATCTTGACTTCAGACACTCTGAAGATGATCACCTGATGGTTGCTACGTGGCGTTCAGCGTATCACGAAGATAATGTTGTCCATTGGTAGAGCAGTTTGGAGTCGAGATACGAGCATCTGGCATTGTGGTTTTGGCTGCTAGCTTTATCTGTTTGGCAATTTTTACCCACCAGCAGGTATTATATGCATTTGCAGAGTCCTACCAATTGATTGAAATTGTGAGAATTTATCCACTAATTTGCTGAGGCGTATTTGCATTATGCGGCTCATTTTGACACCATCTACCATGTCTATGGGCGATATTTCATTTTCGGTTCTTCATATCGCATCCTCCTCCACTGGATGAGATCTATGTCTTTACATGTGTAATTTCTTTTTTCTGTGTTGAAATAAAAGCTTTTCTCTTTAGTGCTGACCCCCTACTTTATTTATTTTTTGAAGTATTCCAGTATTTCTCACATTGTACTACCCTTTTCTCTTTCAAAATACTGGCTCGCCTAGCTGGCCCAGTGGTGCTGAGGGCTGAGGCACTGGATGCCTTATCTCGTGCTATGCCGGCGACCCATGTTCAGGAATGACCATGGGCTACCGGGGGTCAGCAGGGGTGGAGAAGGATGCAGCATCCGTGGGACTGCTCTCCTTCTCCGGGGAGGGGGGTCAGCAGCTGTCGGTGCCTGTTCGCCCCATGGTGGAGGCTGGGGGACAGGCCACATTGCAGCATTTCTCGGGGAGGAGCTGGGGCAGATGCCTGGAGGGAGCGTGTGTGGACACGTGCATGTTCCCCTCTGCCTGGCATCATTGTATGTCCCCAGTTCCAGGGGAAAGAAAAATGGAAAAATGGCACCCTGATCTTCGGCTTGATGGCTGTCCATACATTCGCTGGCTCTGCATCTCCAGGACTGGATCCATACCATGTGGGGAGCTGGGGACTCCCCGCTGCCCCTGCTGTGGGGGATAAGCCACAGGGGTACTGGGGGGGCAGCTAGAGAATGGTAGAGACAGACAGCAGGCGGAAAATCCCTCCAAGATGTGGGAACAATGAGATGGAAGATCAGGTAAGGAGGAATAAAAGTTATAGCCAAAAAACAATAAATACTGGCTCACCTCACTCCCTAGCTTGCCACCCTCCTCTACTCCTCCCCTTCCCCACACATATCTACTTCTTCAGTTCTTCTGACTCTTGCTTCCCCTCACCCCCTGACTACAAAACTCTTACCCCTTTCTCAAATAGCTCCTAAAGAATCTCTTTGCTCCCTCCTGTACCTGCACCTAATCCTGCACTAGCCCTCCTCCAGTCTTCTCCCCTCCCATTCTCCTTACTATGACCATCTCCCAGGCTAGTCTGCAGTCACTCGTCACTCATCTTGTAATTAGGTGTGGTGTTCTTTTTGCAGCTTTGTTCAAATCATGTTTTGTTGTCTGTAATTTTTGTACTTACCTTTTGCTGTCCTGTTGTACTCACACTAAATTGTATTATTAAGCTTCAGGTAGATTTTTTTTTTATCTTACCTGTATGTGCATTTCACTCCCCAGCACTCCCTTCCCCAGGTCACACCTGGAAATGGGCCTTGGCTCAGTATACCTTCTCTGTCACCAATTTCTAAAATGAATGAATGAACAAATAAATAAATAACAACACAATATTCAGCAAAGGAGAAAACTGGTCTGGTAATGGCTTCCACCAAAAAAGTTTAAAACAAGAAAGTTGTTATTAATAATTGAGAATTTTAAATGGATATACCATACACTTAGTACTTTTAGGATAATGCAAGAGGCAGTATAGTCTTTTGCATGAAATGGTGACTTCTGGTGCTGGATGGTATAATATGTCCTTTTGTTGCTTGCATGCATGTAACCCTGGCGCCATTATATCAAGGGCTACTACCTCTGCCTTCTAACAGCAGGTTGAGTTGCCTGGATTCGGAATTAGTACTACTGAGGTCTCCCTACCCTCAGTGTACCTGCAAGTATGATGCCTCCACCCAGAGTAATGCTTAAGTGGGTTACTAACAGGACTGGTACAGTCTTCGGGAAGCTGCAACCACCCACAATCCCGCTTAGTGACCTTGTACACTTAGTTTTATGACTACAACACTTAACGCATGAAATGCAGACTAACATCGCATTAATGATATGCTCATGTACAATCCACTCACCAGCAGGGTTCTGTCTCCTGGCATGCACTCTGCAACCCTTGTAAAGACAGCTTCAAAATACAAACATGCACTTTCAATATGCTTTGCTGTTAGTTCAATGACTTTAAACCAGGTAGCGGTATGCTCACAAGCCAGGTTAACAGTAAACCATAAATAAGGTTTATTGAGGGGCGTGAACAAGGAGGGGTGAGAATCTAAGCAAATGGTTACGTTACTGTACAGAGACAGGCTTATTTGCTGGTTAATTACTTTAGTCTCTGACTTATCAGTCTCTGCAACTACTGGGTACCTAACGTGAAAAACAGGCATGCTGGAGGCAGTGCCGTGGGTTGGCCGTTGTTGCAGCTGATGTTGGGGCCCTTGATGGAAAGAAAAGTGACTAAAGTTGAGCAACACACCTGTAAAACCATTTGTAATTTTGACCAGATGGTCTACTCACTCTAATCACATTAAAACACATTAACTGGCAACAAAATCAGATGGTACCATTTAAACAATTGATGATTTGTTGCACTGAGCTACCTGATTTTACTCACTGTACCCAGGTGAAAGGAAGAAGGCTGGCGACATGGAAGACCTGTTTCTTGCTTGAGCTGTTAGGGGGACCAGGGCTAGCATGACTCACCTCCACTTCATGGCCTTTACTTGTAGGTGGCATAGCCTGCGCTATAGCCACATTGCAGGGCTGAATCCCCAAAACTGGTCTCTTGCCAGGATGGTTACTTTGATACAGGAACAGTCCTTTCTGGGCAGCGGATAGCATGGGCCCTGCTGAAGAAAATGTCTTTTTAAAGAGTAGGCTGCATGTTGGTGAACCCTCCAGCTGGGCTTTATCAAAAGTCCTTCCTGCACTGGAATGGCTCCTGATTTGGCACAGGAGTCCTAGGATCAATGCCTCCACACACGCGGTAGGCCACAGTCACAATGGCACCAGAAACAGCAAACTTTCTTTTCTGGTAAACGTCTGGTTTCCAAATTTCTAGCTCTCGGCTATGGAAACCTCTTCATGCTGCTTAGGTGCAGTCCTGAATTGAATCGATCCCCGCTTGGGATCGAGCTGTATCCCCGAGAGCCAAGTACAGGCCTTTCCCAGTGGAGTTCCACTCAGCCCGCACACAGGCTGTTACCGTCTTGGTAGCTCAAGCAGAAGCGCTTCTACATAGGCTTCCTCTCATGGGAGAGAGCCCTGGCTGAACTGAACTCCTGTTTTAAACATTTCCAGCTTGAAGACCGGAATCTCTTTATTCCAGTTGGCTAACCTGGCTGTCAGTCACAGTCTGAAGATCCTCATTGGTTAGTTTAGGTGCCAACCTTGAAAGTTTACAGCTTCTCCCACAAGGCACTGAAATTAGGACCCCTTGGTTCCAACTGATCCAAAGTGGGAGTCCAAGACGAAAGATGGCACCTCCCATCAGAAAGTCCAATACTGGCATTACTGGCAGTACAAACAACTTATTTTATTTACAAAACAGTAAGGATTTAGAAATAAATTTTCACAGATCATCAGAGGACTACCTCTGCTCTGTAATCAACGGCAGAATGGAGCTAATTAGTGGGAGGCCTGGCTGGTTGCAAGCACCGAAGTGCTCGGACACAGCCCAAGCTATTTACACTGTACACATGGGCTGGAACTCTTAAAGGGATAATGTGATGGCATGGCACACTCACACAGAGCAACAGCAGTGCACCATTAACCATAGATTTACCTTCTCTTGATGGATGTCTGCCAGGCAGTAGGCTTCAAAGGAGCCCAGGGAGACACTCAAGGTAAACCTTCTAATTTTGGAGGGGAGGGGAGCTACATGCATATGCATGAAGCAAACATACTGGTGCCGATGTTTGAAGGGGAGCAATTTACACGTGATTCATGTGTAAACTGTGCACCTGTCTATGCAGACACAGACAGACACAGGATGCATGGATTCATGACCATGAAGCACCTGCAGGGCACCTGTTCATGGCCTCTCCCCCCCCTCCAGCATGGGGGCGGATCGGTGTAGTACTGAAGACCCAGGCGCCATCCAATGGGGTGTCCTTCCTGGATCCAGGAGTGGATCCCTTGCACTGAGGGTGGGGGAGTGAGTGTCAGTGCTGGACAGGGATCCCGGAATGTCCAGGCAAATGCTTGAACGGCAGCACTCAGCCCACCCAGGCAGCCCGGTGTTCTGGAACAGATGCTTGCCAAGGCAGGGGACCCCATGATGCCACGCCCACATTGCCGGTGGTTGGAGGGCGCATAGGCATTACAGCAAGTCCACAGGGCAGAATGATTCTCTGACCTGGCACTCTGTGCCTTGGAGAATCGGAAGGTGTGGAGTCGCCCTAGCACCCCAGCCCAGGTGTGGAGCAGGATGAAGGCCATGGGGATCTGATGCGCAACTGGTGGGTGCAGCTTTGGCATATGCCGCTGGGACTCCGTGGCGTAGGTATGTCATCTAGGGCTGCCTCCCTGGTGCAGATATGTGGCACATAGGCACTATGCCTGTTGGAGAATCGGCCCCATTGTGAGTAGAGTGTAGGTTTCAGACATTTGTCACTGTCACATCCAATGCAGCTCAGGCTGCAGGAGGCTCGACATTGACAGACCAATGATCAGCAGGGCTGATCATGACACTGTTCTGCTGGGTGATGTGTGGAAACTTCATGTAGTTGAAAAGAGGCAGCTGCAGCTGCAGCTATCAGAGAGCGGCTGAATCCTTTCATCTACTTGACACTGCCCAGCAACCACTTGAGCACTTTCATACTCAGCCTGCTTCTTGCTCTCCCCAAAGTCTGGTGTTCGTCTGTTGTGCCAACACCATTCCTGTGAAAATACAATCAATGTTTATCATATTTAATTAAGAGGGCTTTGGAATGAGTGAAAAAAAATAATTAACTGCACCGTTGCTATGATTTTTTGCTTCTTTCACTGGTTTGTTTTCTCTCCCCAAAGAAACTCTTGCATAAACATTGGTAGGGTATAGCATGTGCCCAGCTGCAAATGATGTTAAACTCAGATCAGGCAGAGACCCTCAAACCACCATCTGCAATGCCCTTAAAACCCACTCCCACCACCTCCTACTCCCACCCTTCAGTCCCAGCCCCGTCAGTAAAAAAATAACTCCCACCTCTTTGTTCTCTGTAATATCCTACCCTCCCTGCTGCTTCCTCACCCTCTGTTGCTAGTGTAGTGAACACTTGCTCCCTCCCTCTACTTCCTCTCCCACCCCCACCCTCCATTCATGGCTCAGTGTAGTAAAAAAAAAAAACCTTTCCCTCTCATCCTGTCCATGCTGTCCTATGCCCACCTTTCCTTTTCCCTATACATATACATGTGGCAGGTTGAGTTTAACAGCTGGGTGGAAAGGAGGCAGGCTTGTTCAACCCTGTCACCGCTGTCCTGATCAATCGGATCACTACGAACTTGAGAGGAAGACCAAAGGGGGGAAAACAAGTAAAATCAAAAGCCTTGGCTTCTTTTTGTGATTGCCTCTGGACTGGAACCCTGCCCGCTGACCAGTGGTATGGATGCAGAGAAGAGGCAGTCAGACAGTAAGAATCACACAGAACACCACCTACTCAGTTGGCAAGAAAAGGGTGGTGATTCTACAAACTTTAGTCACTACTATTAAACCTGTAATTAACTACTTTGACCTAAAAACATCAGGAAGGGAGGCCGTAGCCATAGCTCAACTTATTGCATCTGACATCTCAACTGCCCCCACTGTTACCATTAGCAGGGAGTCAGGCAGGGATATCTCTTAGTTTAGCACTCAGTTCCTCCACTAGTATTTGTCATCTGAATTGACCCCCCCACCCATTATCATTGGTAGGGAGTCAGGCAGGGACAGCTCTCAGTTTAGCACTTGGATTCTCCACTAATCCTCATGCAGGAGGTGCTTGCCACCCAGAGGTGCTGTCCCAATACTAATCTGAATTTTTACACATGAACGTTATCTTATTTGTAATATAATGATACATAGATACATAGACAGTGTTGGCAGAAAAGGGCCTATGGCCCACCCAGTCTGCCCATTTGAGCTTGTAAGTTCAGTTTATGTTATCCTAGAGGTCTGTTGCCCCTTACCCCTGATCTCCAGAATTCCTTTATGTCTATCCCATGCATTTTTAATTCCCGTGATTGTTTCAGCCACCACCACTTCCTCTGGCAGGGTGTTCCACTTGTCCACCATCCGTTCTGTGAAGAAATTCTTCCTCACGTTTCCTCTGAATCGTCCTCCCTCCAACTTCATCCCATGCCCTCTAGTCCTGGAACATCTTTTTCGCTTAAAAATATTGTAGTCCTGGACCCTGTTCCTCCCTGTAAGATACTTGTATGTCTCTATCATATCCCCTCTCTCCCTCCTCTCCTCCAGGGAGTACATATTCAGTTCCTTCAACCTGTCCTCATAGGACTTGTGATGCAATTCATGTACTATCTTTGTTGCCCTCCTCTGAACCTTCTCTACCCTGTCTATGTCCTTACATAGTTAAGGTCTACAGAACTGTACACTGTACTCCAGGTGGGGCCTCACTAGTGTCTTGTATAGTGGAATTATGACCTCCCTTTTCCTGCTGGCGATGCCCCTGCCTATGCATCCCAGCATCCTATTTGCTTTACCTGCTGCCTTGTCACACTGTTTCCCTACCTTGAGGTCATCAAAGATGATAACCCCAAGGTCCCTTTCCTGCTTGGTGCATGCTATATCCTCACCCCCCAACTGATATATTGTGCCAGGGTTTTTGTGCCCCATATGCATTATCTTGCACTTCTTTGCATTGAATTTCAACTGCCAAACCCCTGACCATTCTTCAAGTTTCTGCAGGTCCCTTCTCATTTTGTCTACACCCTCTGGTGTGTCTACTCTGTTACAGAGCTTTGTGTCATCAGCAAACAGTAAAATTCTGCATTCTAGGTCCTGCACAATGTCACTGATGAGGATGTTGAATAGGACCGGTCCCAGCGCTGATCCCTGTGGTACCCCACTGGTCACTCTTCCCTCTGTGGAGTGACTGCCATTTACCATCACCCTCTGTGTCCTGCCACCCAGCCAGTTACCTACCCACCACACTACTGTCCTGCCCACATCCATATTCCCCAGTTTGCGTAATAGTCTTCTATGTGGCACAGTGTCAAAGGCCTTGCTGAAGTCCAGATAGGCCATGTCCACTGCCCTCCCCTGATCCACCTCCTTAGTCACCCAGTCAAAAAATTCAACGAGGTTGGTCTGACATGACCTCCCCCTGGTGAAACCATGCTGCCTTGGGTTGACTGGTCTGTAGTTCCCCGCTTCCTCTTTGTTCCCACTTTTGTATAAGGGGACTACATCTGCTGTCCTCCAGTCCTTGGGTACCTCCCCTGTTTCCAGTGATCGGCTAAACAGGATAGCCAGAGGTTCAGCCACCACCTCTCTTAGTTCTTTAAGGACCCTGGGTGCACCCCATCTGGCCCCATTGCTTTATCAACTCTTATTACTTCCAGTTCCTGGGACCCTTTCTCATGTAAAGGGACTTGTGTCCATTTCTGCACCATTCTCACCCTTGTACTCCCTTCAGACCCATTACCCTCCTCTTCCTCAGTAAAGACTGAGCAGAAATACCTGTTCAATATGTCAGCTTTACTGTTGTCATCCTCCATGCAGCCCCATCCTCCCCTTCAGTCTCACTATCCCTCCCTTTGCCTTTCTTTTTTCACCTATGTACCTGTAAAGGTTTGTCCCTCTACCCACTGATTTTGCAATGTGTTTTCTGTCTGAGCTTTTGGCTTCCCTTACTGACCTCCTGCCTCCTTCTGCTTCTCCTGGTACTTCTCCCTATCCCCTTCTGCTTGTGTCTTTTGTATTGCCTGAATGCAATCTTTTTGGCTTTCACTTTCTTTGCTACCTCTTTGGAACACCATAATGGTCTCCTCTTCCTTTTCCTCTTGCTAACCTGCTTAATGCATAATTCTGTTGCTCTTGTAATCCCCATTTTAAATACGGCCCACTGTTCCTCAACCCCTGATTCCTTCCCCATTCTCCTTAATGCCTCTTTCAAGTATCTCCCCATTTTCCCAAAGTCTGCCCCCCTAAAATCCAGGATACGTGTTTTTGTGTGATTTGCTTCTGCTCTTTCTGTGATTTCAAACCACAATGACTGGTGGTCACTGTTCCCCAGGTGCTCCCCCACTGTTACCCCATCACACTGTCCCTGTTTGTAAGCACAAGGTCCAGTATTGCCTTCTGTCGAGTTAGTTCCATGACCAGTTGCTTGAGGAAGGCACCCTGAAGGGAGTCCAGGATAAATCTGCTCCTAGTTGATGCTGCTGCTAGGATGCTCCAGTCCACGTCTGGAATATTGAAGTCTCCAACCAGTACTACCTCACCCTTGTCTGCCATCCTTTGGATGGCTAGCATCAGCTTCCTATCTGTTTCTTCCTCCTAGGCTGGTGGTCTATAGACCACACCTGTGCGGATGGCTGGCACCATTTGTCTTTCCAGCTTAACCCACGGTATCTCTCCCCCCCATTTTGTTCCTCCTGGATCTCTGTGGCCCTTATGTCATTTTTCACATACAGTGCCACTCCTCCTCTTCCTCCCTTCCTACCTGCCCTGTCTCTTCTGAATATGTTGCAGCCAGGTATGGCCATCTCCCAGTCATGGTTATCATTACACCAGGTTTCAGTAATGGCCACAATGTCTAGGTCTGACTGCACCATGACAGCCTCCAGATCTTCCATCTTGTTGCTAAGGCTCCTGGCGTTGGCACACATGGCTTTCCATGTTTTGATCTCCCTAGACTGTTTCGCTGTTCTACTCCAGCCCCTTCCTTGGTTGTCCTTTATCCCTGGTTCTCCTTGCTGTCTGCCCTTCTGCTGAATTTTGCCCCTTTTCTGCCTATCCACCTCTTGGGCGCTAATCTCCACCTTTGCACACTGCTTTGTAGAGATAGCCACTCCTCCGGTTCACTGGTTCCACTGCTAGCTGTGGGGGGTGAGCAAGTAGGTACCCTCCTTGCTGGCCTGCCACCCCCCTTTGCTAGTTTAAATGCTTGTCAATGTAGCATTTAAACTTATCATTGAGTGCTTGGATTCCCCTCCAGGATGGATGAAGGCCATCAGGCTTGGAACAAACCTCCATCCCTCAGGTGGGTCCCCAGTCACCAATGAATCCAAACCCTTCCTCACAGCACCAGTTCTTCAACCATGAGTTAAAGTTCCTGGTGCATGCACTCTATGCTCTCCTTGCCTCTCAGGTAGTACTTCTGAAAAGTGACAGAAGTAGCTACTTGTGAGCCCCTCCCAATTTCCTAAACTCTTCCTGAACTTCCTCTGGCTCCCATTTGCCAGGTCATTAGTACCTAGGTGGATAATGACATCCAGCTCACCCTCCCGTCTTGCCTTCCCAGTGATCCCCAGGATCTTCCTTCCATCCCTCCATGCCATAGCACCTGGTAGGCACCTCACCTCCCTGTCCTCCCCCTCCTGTGTTCCTAGCTGGATCCCTCTTATGATGGAGTCCCCCAGCAGGATTTGCTTCCTCCTCCTCTGGGGTCCACTGCTCTCCCCGCTGAGGTCACCTCCTTGGCTAACCTCCACATCCTTTCCTTCCACTTCTCTGGGTACCTCTATTTGGTTGTCCCCGTTTGCCAGTGTGGCATATGAGTTCTTGAGTGGAATAGGATTTGGGATGTGCCTCTGCCTGACCGCTCTAACCCTCCTGAGCCACTGTCACCAAGTGCTACCTCGTTCTCGGCATCCTTTGAGGCAGTTGCATTGGACTGGGTGGTCTCTGGATAACCTCAGTGAAGGAAAACTTTATGAACAGAAAAGCACCTTGTTTCTTCACACTTATGTCATTCAGAGCTGTTTCACTGCAGTGATGATGGGGTCCACATTCTGTCCCTTTTCATCATTTTTATGTTCACTGTAAGTGCACATGCAGTGAACATTTGTTAGGAGAGTGGCTTTTGAGGGATGTGACACTGTCAGTCCAGTACAGAGTGGTCTGCAAGGAGCTCATCAGTGTCATGCCAGTCATCAGCCAGGCTGATGATGACACTGGTCTGGCTTGCTGGGGAAACTTTGTGTAGTTCAAAGCAGAGAGACAACCTAATCATAGGTCGGCTCTTTCCTTTGATCTACATAACTGCTGCCCAACAAGCACAGCTGATCTGTCATGATCAGCTGCTGAGGTTGAATTACACCCTGCAAAAAGAAAACTGTCCATCGATATCTGTTGCTTTGGCAGCTGTTACTGTCCCCCACCCAGCCTCCCATTCAGCACCACCACCTCACCCCACCACAAACATGACACCGACACTGGGTGCCCAGTCCCCAGTGTCGCCACCTGAAATAAAGAAAACCATCCTTAGTATTTTTTTTTTGGGGGTTGTAAATACCCTGTAAAAAGAAAAAACATCCATCGATGTAAGCTTACTGTGGCCACTGTTATTGTCCCCCACCTGACCTTCCATAACAACACCACTCCCCACAAACATAACACCGACAGTGGGGATGCCCAGTCCCCCAGTGTCACCACTTGAAATAAAGAAAACTGTCCCTCATAGGTTTTTTTTGCAATTATATACCCTGTAAAAAAGAAAATTATCCATCGATGTCTGTTGCTGCTGCTGCCGTTAGTCCCCCCACTCAACCCTCTCTCTAAGTATCCACCACCCCACACACACCACCAAGCCCTTACTTACCCACCAGTGCAATGATTAAAGCAGATAGTCATAATAGGGGGAACTCTATGCATTCTCCCCAAGTTCTCCCTAATGTGTACCATGAAGGGGTGTTGGGGAACTAGTTCTCCTGAGTTCCCCATTGCTTTAATCACTGCACCAGCGGTCCAGTGCTGTAATCCTCTCTGGACCGCAGACACATCTTTACTCTTCAATGCCAGATCACAAACTGAGGAAACCAGGTATACAGTTTGATGTATTTCAATGTCAGTGGCTCAATAGGTAGCACACTCACCTCTGAGGCTGGGAGATCAGAGAGCTGTGGGTTCAGTTCCCACATCTGGCACTTGGGCTAATATCCCAATACTAACACTATAGTGCAGCATGAGGGGGGTGCTGCACTTCTGAGGTGCTGTTTTTTGGATGAGACGTTAAACTGAGGTTTCATCTGCCTGGATTGGTGGTAGTTCAGGTGGCTGCTAAAGATCCCATGGCACTTATCGAAAAAGAGTGGGAGAATTTCCCTTGTGTCCTGGTCAAATTTCTCCCATTCACTAAAAATACCACCCACAGCTTAATCTGGTTCAATTTCAGTTGCTTACCATCTGCATCCCGCCTCCTGAAAAGGGACTTCTAGGCCCAGTGGGCTTATTGGGTAACAAAATTCAATAATTAAAAAAATGGGATTTTGAACTTAGTGGCATAACTTGGTAATTTTTGAATAGTTTTGTGCCAAATTTTCAACATGCCTTTTTTGGGGACCCCGACCTCATGAACAATGGCAATGAAATTAGACAAACCTGTCCTAATAGGTGATTTCTCAGTTGCTGCTCAAAAATCACCTTTTGGGCAGGAGTTGAAAATGTTCTCTGCCCATTTTCATAAAGTGGGGTCATAAGAAGGCTATGTTGAAAATTTGGGGAAAAAATATTAAAAAACAAGTTATGAGTTGACATTGAAATATGTGAACGCAGACTCGAAACTTTGATAATTTTCAATATTCTGAGCCCAAATTTTCAACATAGCATGGTCTTCAAGCACCTCATGAATGTGACAGCTGTCATTTTCAAATCCTGGTCAAAATGTGTTTTCAGCTTGTGGCACAAAATCACCTTGTGAGCAGGATTTAAAATATTTCTTATCCTTTGTTCATGAGGTGGGCTCGTAAGAAGGCTAAGTGGAGTTATAAGAAGGCTATGTTGAAAATCTGGGGTAAAAATATGAGACAACAACAAAGCTATGAGAATACCTTGTAGTTTTCCAATGCACACTCGCAACTGGTCATTTTCAATATTTTGACCCCAGCTTTTCAACATAGCCATTTTTTCACACCACCTCATGAATGTGGCAGCCATCATTTCTCATATCCTACCCAAAATGTGTTTTAACACTTGCAGTGCAAAATTATGCTTCAGCCATTGTTTTATAAATGACACCTATCATGCTCAGAAGGAGTGGTCATAAAAAGATTATGTTGAACATTCCAAGTATAAATGTGAAAAAACAACTAAGATATGAGGAAACAAATTAGGGGGCAGTATAGTGCAGTGGGTTAAGGCTCTGAGCTGCAAATCTGAAGACCTGGGTTTGAATCCCACAGCCACCTAGTTGCATACTATGTGATCCTGAGCAAGTCACTTAACTTCCTTGTGCTCCCAGGTCACATCTGGAAACAAGCTTCAGCTTAGTATGCTACTCCTGGTTAAACAATGTTCCCTTTCCCCAGATAGTTTCAACATTGACTCATAACTTTATTTTTTGCAGATTTTGGCCCCTAATGTTCAACATACTATATCTTGAGCATTCTTAACACTGTCTGCCTGTAGCCCATGTATATTGCACTTTATTTGTAATGCCTGCATCAACTGTATGCTATTATATCTCTTTGTATTCTTATACTTTAATTGTATTCAACTGTATTTCTATGCATTTCATGTATTCTTTTTCTTTTGTTTAACCTCATGCACCATCAATGTAAACTATACTGTCTGTATCACCCATGTGCCATCTTTATGGCCCGGGTATTACCTGAAAACAGTCCACTGGATCAGCGCACCTAACTGGTAAATAAATAAATATCTCTTGTATTACCCCACCTCCTAAACATGGCAGGCGTCATTTTTCAAATTCCCTCTGAAACTTGTTTCTTCGGTCGCACAGTGAAATCACCTTTCGGATGGGATTTTGAAAATTCCACCTGTCTTGATCATAATGTCTGATCATAAAAAGACTGTTGGACATTTGGGGTCAAAATATGGGAGCCCACTTAAAAGTAGATATTGTCTATCAGCTGCCCTATCCTGGGTAATTACAATCTAACAATGTGTCAAAGCAGGACACTACTGAAAATGAGATATTGCATCTCATCTGCTACTCCTGGGCAAATATATAGTAAAAATGTGTACAGGCAAGACCCAGTACAACAGCAATACCAGCGTCAAAAATTTGGCACTCACAAATGCTTGTTCGGTGCAGTGTCCAACATTTTGGGTGAAGAAGGTTGAAAGGTATATCACATGTGGGCCATAGTGACTGCCTACCTAACACAGGAACTTGTATTTTGTAATTCAAGCAGGTTGTCTGCTTTTTTACGGTGGGGGCAGAGCTCTGCAGACATTTTGCCATTATCTGGAATGGGCACTGTGGAAGCACGTCTCGGATAGTGCTCACAGTGCTCACGCTAAATTTTAGATGGTTGTGTTTAACAGTCCTTCCCTCTGTGGGCCACATAAACACACCCCCTTCATGGGACACTACTTTGTTTCCGCAACTGCAGATGTTACGGTCCCCATGCCCAAGATGGCCACCAATGCTAACTGTGCATGCACGGGTATCATGCATGCACAGTCTTCTCATGGCAGCCATCTTGGATATGGCAGGCTCAGATGCTATGCAACAGCTCTTCCACAGTTTCGCCACTTTTCGCAGTCATATCAGCTCTGACCAGAGTTTTTTAAGAAGGGTGAGTGGGCGGCTCAGTCACAGTGATTGGTAAAAGATTTGTAATGACTCAGAAGTACAGTAACATTTTCTTTTAAGATGTGCTATTTGCATCTGTGCTGGATACTTATGCTGACCTACATGACATCTACACCTATAAGCTGGGGACAAAAGTTACCTTGAAGTTCTAATAAGGCTGTGGTTTGCTGGTCTGTGAGTCCAACAAGAAATGGAAACTTGAGTTTAACATCGAGTTGAGCAGTTATCTGTTGTATGTAGTGACACACTATGTACTGAAGATGTGAATGAATGTGGACTAAATCACTGTGATTACTTACTTACTTACCCCCATACTCTTCTGAAGTTTACACTTGTCACAAAGTTCACCTTAAGTGGGTGGCCACACATTTTAAAGGGAGCATGCACCTCTTTTTTTTTTGTTTGTTTTTTTTGTACCTTTTTTTAATATAATTAGAGATTTGCGCATTTGTGAAATCCATTTAAAAGGCCCAGCGCACTACAGTTTGGGGTCTTTGTTTTGAAATAGCCTATTTTTCCCTTATTTATGGTCCCTTGTTTATGCTGCTTTTTTCTGAACCAATTTTCTTTTTATTCTCCTGCAAATGTGGCTGAATCACAAATGGAGGAGCATTGCCAAACCTCATGCTAATGGGGGCTGCAGAAAGGTTTCAATATACTGTACGTCTTGCCAGAGCAGTCAGCAGGAAAGCCCCAATATGGCCTTCTTTTGACCCCATCTCATGAACCAGGAAGGTGAAATGTTTTAAATTACCCCTTCCCCTCCCAAAACATGTTTTCACATTCACACTGCAAAATCTTGTTTCTGACAGGAGGTAAGAAATTTCTCCTGTCTTCGTCATAAGGTTGGATCATAAAAACTATGTTGAGCATTTGGGTTTAAAATCTTAAAAAAAAAAAAAAGAAAGTTACAAAGAAACATTGAAAGTCTTCAGGATTTACTCATAACTGCTATTTTTCCAGAATTTGACCCCAGGTTTTCAACACACCCTTTTGTTACCCCATCTCATGAACAAGGCAGGTGTAATTTTTCAATCCTCTCTGAAGCGTGTTTTCACAGTCACTCCACGAAATCACCTTTTGGATGTGATTAAAAAGCAGTTCCCAAGTCTTTTTCATAAAATGCGGTTACATAGCATAAGGACTTCTATTGAATATACCTCTTGTATTATATATTTTTTCTTTGTTGTTCTACATTTTATATCTCCTGTCTACGTAATTGCGAATTGTATGTGCATGTGCCTCAGGACCTCCTTGTGAATGAGCTTGCTCAGACAGATCTTTCCTGCAATAAACTTGAACTTGAACTTGAAAGAGACTGTGCTGAAAATCCAGGATAAACAAACTGCCACAACATGCAAGCAAACATCCAACATTGACAAATGCTTCTTTAATCGGGGTCTACAACTACCCACAAAAGAACTGGGTCTCAGTCACATGGTCCTCACCATCTTCATTTCAAGCATATATCACATTTGCATGAATGTAGACCTGAAAACAATATTTCTCCCCTCTCAACCCACCATGAAAAACAGCATTTAATTCTTAGCATATTTCCTACACTGGAATAATATCTAAGTGCTTGCAATTAAAATTAATAGTGAATAAAAAACAAATCAAAAGTTAGTAAAGTCCAGTGCATACAAATGTGAGGGCACCATAAACCCCATTGAGTTATCTGTCCAGAGTGTTCAGTCACTGTCTTTAGACTCCTCATTTCCCATGGGTGGAATTCCACAGCCCATTTCCTGCCCCATTTCCCTGTATCTTTGCGGTTAGTATACTGGTAGGTTATACTGCCATAAGTGATCAAAGCTGTGTTAGCATAAGCAGAGAATTCACCAACCCAAGTTCCACTATAGTTGCTGTACCACTTAGAATTGCTTGCAGTGCATTCTCATAGACTACAAGACATCAGGGAATGGGGGCATCTTCCTTGCCCTGCTTCACTGATGGCTAGCATGGGACAGTCACAAAGATAGTCCCACAACTCCATGCTGTGCTGGACTAGTAACAATATTCCCACCCTCATCCCACCACCCCTGGAAATAGTTCCTTTATACCTGGGGTTCTGACATCATTTCCTCAAGAGTGCAATGTGCATATCACTGTCACATCCTCTCTAGCACACTGCACTGACAATATAAGCATACACATTGTATAATATATATATTTCTATATAACAAACCAATCACACACACACACAAAAAAAAGTAGATAAAACATGTGGGGAGTAGTGCAATGTAATGGCTGTGGGGCAGCAGTCTTCCGGGAGTCTTTCTGGAGGCTGAGATGCTGCCCTATTTGCAGACAACTCTCTGCCCTGAGGGAGGAAGTTGCCCGTCTTCAGGCCACACTGGACAGTAGTAATGGAACCTTCCCCCAGGCCACACTGGATGGTAGGAAGGGAACCTCCCCATCCAGGGAGCACCAGAGCCACCACCACTACCTCAGAGATTGTGAAGAAAGCACAGCAGTTGGACCACAGTGGGCTCAGGGAGGGTGAGGATGGTGGAACAGAGGCACACCCAGTGAGTTGTTCCACTCCACAATCCATACACCATTCTGGGGGAGCATAGCTCACCATGGATGCACCCGCAGAGGGAGACTAAGGAGGTTGAGGACAACTGTCACAAGGGAGGCCCACAGGAAGGAGGCAGAGGACACCATAAGGAAAGGAGCAGCTCCTGGTGGGGACTCAATTATTAGGGGATAGAACTGGGGAGCAGGGAAAACTGAGCAGGTGCCTGCCTGGTGCCATGGCTTGGAGGGACAGGAAGCACATCCTCAGGATCACGAGAACAGCTGCACGGGAGTCTGAGCTGGACGTCATTGTCCACCTGGGGACAAATGACTTGGCTCATCATGAGATTAGAGCAGTGCAGAAGGACTTTGTAGAATTGAGGAGGGGCCTAAGACAAGTAGCACACACAGTATCCTTCTCTGAGGTGCTGCCTGTCAATGGCATGAGTCAGGCGAGGGTACTTTGCACCATGCAGTTTAATGAATGGTTGAAAAAATGGTGTGGAGCACAGGGGTTTGGCTTCATTGGGGACTGGGGTTCCACCTGGAGGGACACCAGCCTATACTGGCAGGATGGTCTGCATCTGTCCAGGAAGGAACAAGTCTTTTGAGCAATCAGTTTAAATGCTTCATTGGCAAGCTTTTAAACTAGTCAAGGGAGGCACTGATAAGCTGCAGGAAAATCCCAGCCTCTCCCTATAAACAGGGTACTAAATGAGAAAAAGACAGAGGTAGAAAGGTCAGTGGGGATGCTGCAAAAGAAGGTAAAGCCATAAAAATGGAGATCAATGAGTACCAATGCCCATAGTCTCAGTAACAAGCTTCCTGAATTAGTGGCCTTGATGGAGGAGGAACATCTGGATATCGTGACAGTCATAGAAACATGGTACACACAAAACCATGACTGGGACATAAACATACCAGGATACACTATCTACAGGAGGGACAGGGAGGGTAAAAGAGGAGGAGGAGTAGCTCTTTACATAAGGGAAGGAATCAAAGCAACAGAACAAAGGAAAACAGGGAGAAGAAGAAGCACTGTGGGTAAATTTGGAGACCGCAATGGCACCACAATCCACACAGGGTTGTATACAGACCCCTTCTCAGGAGGAGAAATGGACAAAGGAAATGATAAGTATACTTAGAATGGCAGAAAAAGGGAGGTATTGCTGATGGGTGATCTGAATATGCCAGATGTTAACTGGAGTGCAGTTGCAGCAGCCACTTGAAGAGTGGGTTATTCTAGATGCCCTACAGGGGCATGCCTTAGACAACTAGTATGGAGCCCACTCGAGAGGGAGCAATCTTAGACCTGGTTCTCTCAAATGGAGATGAAGAGGGATCACAGGTGTAGAAGTGGGTAGCCATCTGGGAACTAGCAACCATCGAACAGTATGGTTCACAATAAACACAGCAATAGAGTCAAGCCATACAAGGCAAAAGTACTGGACTTTAGGAGGGCTGACTTTGCCAAAATGGGTGAGTGCCTAAGGAATGCACTAGCAAATGGGCAGGAAGGAGGGGTGGAAGAACAACGGGGAATAATAAAAACTGCCATCACAGAGGTAACAAGCCTTTGAGTGAAGCAAATAAACAAAACGAAACCACTATGGTTCTCAAAGGAAGTGGCAGTGAAGGTTCAAGAGAAAAATAAAGCATTCAGGAAGTACAAGGAATCACAGAAGGAACAGGACAGAGAACTGTATCAGTTAAAGCAAAAGGAAGCTGGGAAGGCAGTCAGAATAGCAAAGGCCCAAACCGAGAAAAGATAGCCAACTCAGTTGAAGGGGATAAAACCTTTATAGGTACATCAGGGAGCGAAGGAAGACCAAGGGAGGGATAGTGAGGCTTAATAAAGGGAGGAGGGTGGGCAGAGGGTGACTGTGAAAAGGCAGAGATACTAAACAAATATTTTTGCTCAGTATTTACAAAGGAAGAGGGAGGTACCTAAAACAAACAGTAGAAACACTCTGGATACAGAAGTTGATACCAGCCCATTTACAGAAGAAAGGGTTCTGAAAGAACTCTTAAAACTGAAGGTGGACAAAGCAATGGGGTCTGATGGGATTCATCCCAGAATTCTAAAAGAACTAAGGGTAGAACTAGTGACACCACTGACTACCCTCTTTAACAAATCATGGGAGGATGGGGTGGTACCCGAGGATGGAGGAGGGCAGATGTGATTCCCCTTCACAAAAGTGGGAGTAAGGCAGAAGCAGGAAATTATAGACCTGTTAGTTTAACCTCAGTGGTAGGGAAAATGATGGAATCATTTCTGAAAGAAAAAATTGTCAGTATCTAGAGGCCAGAGGGGCACAGGACCCAAGGCAGCATGGACTCTCAGCGGAAGGTCATGCCAGACAAATCTGATAGATTTCTTTGACTGGGTGACCAAAGTAGTAGATCAGGGAGGGCTGTGGACATGGCCTACCTAGACTTTAGCAAGGCATTTGACACAGTCCCACACAAAAGATTAATATACAAGTTAGCCAGCCTGGGAGTGGGTCCCAAGATGACAGCCTGGGTAAAGAATTGGCTGGAGAATAGGACACAGAGAGTAATAGTAAATGGAGTCCACTCTGAAGAAAGGGGGGTTACTAGTGGGGTACCACAGGGTTCAGTATTAGGACCAGTCCTCTTCAATGTCTTAATAAGCGACATTGCAGAGGGACTGGAAGGAAAAGTATGTCTCTTTGCAGATGACACAAAGATCTGCAACAGAGTTGATGCACAAGGTGGGGTGGAAAGGATGAGAAGGGACTTGGCAAGGTTAGAGGAATGGTCAAATGTATGGCAGCTTAGATTCAATGCTAAGAAGTGCAAGGTAATGCACCTGGAAACAAAACCCAGGGAAGAGTACACAATGGGGGTGAGATACTAACAACAACAAAAATGGAAAGGGACCTGGGGTAGTCATATCAGATGACCTAAAGGTGGGCAAGCAAAGTGAGAGGGCAGCAAGCAGGGCTGGGAGATACTGGGATGCATAGGAGAGGCATCACCAGTAGAAAACAGGAAGTTATTATCCCTCTGTACAGACAGCTGGTCAGACCTCATCTGAGTACTGCATGCAGTTCTGGAGACCCAGTCTCCACAAAGACATAGACAGGATGGAAGCTGTCCAGAGGAGGGCAACTAAAATGGTGCAGGGTCTTCACCAGAAGACATATGAAGAGAGACTTAAGGAGCTTAATATGTATAAGCCTTGAGGAAAGGAGGGAGAGGGGGGACATGATAGAAACTTTCAAGTACCTCAAGGGAATCAACAAAGTCCAAGAGGTAGCATCTTTCAAAAAGGGTGTGCAAGAACAAGGGACACAATTTGAAGATAGAGGCGCTCAGAGGTAATTTAAGAGTATTTTTCACAGAAAGGGTTGTGGATGCATGGAACGCCTTCCGGAGGAGGTTGTGGAGTCAAAAACAGTGGTGGAATTCAAGCATGCATGGGACAGTCATAAGGCAATTCTAGGGGGTGGGGGTAGGAAAAAGTAGGCTGCTGGTTAACTAGGATCTGCAGCTTATCTACTAGGTAAGGAAATGGGCAGACTGGGTGGGCCAAGCGGTCCTTATCTGCCATCAAATTCTATGTTTCTATGTTTCTATGGAGTTCTCATCAGGTTTCTGGCAGGTTCCAAGTTAATCTGGTGTGCCCTTTTAATGCCAAAGAAGGGGACCATCCTCTGGAATCTGTAAAGCCCTCGTTGGTCAGGTATGTAGAACATCAACTTCCCTGGCTCCCTCCACTCTCTATAGCAATCTGACAATGCAAACGTTCACAGCCCTGCTTTAGTTTTCAAGGGCCTCCAATCTGTACCTGCAGAAAGTGTTTTCCTGCTCCAGCTTTGCCAGGGGCACCGGTCTACCAGCCTACCAAGGGTCACACAAAGAGACAGACTGACAGATCGATGGCTAGATGGACAGACAGACAGACAGCTTCATAGACAGATAGATAGCTACTGTGTAGTGATAGACAGATAGATACAGTGTAGAGATAGACACAATAGATAGATATACAGACAGACAGACAGACAGACCGATGGATGACAGAGACTGGGAGGGAGCAAGGACTACTGTACAACACATACTGTAATGATTTTGTTTTCTCTCAAAGGCATCAGTGCCTTAAAAACAGCTCAAACCAATTAGTTTTATTTCTGAAATGAGTTCAGAAGATAAATAGGATCACATTTGCAGCATTTAAAGTTGCCAAATTATACAAGAAACACAACAGAGTTCACAGCCACTGCTACATGTCTACTATTTTTATAATTGTTACAGCAGATGTCATCACAGATCACAGAAGTGTGTAGCTCATGAGATAAAGCCTTTCCTTAATGTGCTATCTGGAGAGTTCATGCAATATGGTGAGATGCTTATAAAATGAGAGCCCAGTGAGCAGTGTGTTTAACTTAAAATAAGCTGGTAAAAATATTGCAATTGTTCTTCAAAATATTTATGATTTCAGGTGGAAATCAAAGTTGCTTTTTTTAGGTTAAGGGACATATGAAAATATAAAAATAAGATCTTTGATAAATCAAGTTCTGTCCCCCATGGAGCTGTGCAAAACATAGAATTCCACTGGCAGAATTCATGTGCTGTTGCAATCCCATTTCCAAAATGCTTTTCAGAATTTATTTTGAATTCCACAGAATTCCTAGAAGCATTTCTATGTACTGTAAATCGTGGAAAACATTTCTAAGTTAGGTAAACCATGGAATCATATTTGAAATAGCCACAATTGTATATGGAAATTGTGCTAGCAGCTGTACATTGAAATGAAAATAGTGTTTGTGATCATCCCATAGCAGGACAAGCACCCCACTCTGCTCCAGACTCCCATTATAAAGGGTCAACTGGTGTCACTCTGTCACCCGAAGCCATCACACTGCTGACACTACCCTTACTCAGCTGAGTGCAGCTCTTACTTCACTAAGGAGAAAAGAAACAGTGCTTTTATACAGCATTGGTACAGCATATTGGCCACACTGAAATATTTCAACAGATGAAAGGAACTGCTTTATCCCTTTTTAAAATGTATTTTTACTAAGTTAAATAAAAAAAATCTAATTATTAATTTACTAATACTTGGAAGGATCCATTTCATAATCACAATAAGGAACTCCAGGGCATGCACTGTGGTGGGAAAATAGCCCTGCTGTGTGGTGGAAGCATTCAGCTTCACATTCAGCTTCACCTCCTGCTCCAGCCCACCTGAGGCAGGCATCACACAACATCATATACCACAACATGCCTTATTGCGTAAACAGAGGTGCCAAGTACTGGAAACCTCTTCAGGATGAGTTCAAATTAAACTATAGCTAACCTGTTGTATTCTTAGGCCTAGTGTTTTTTTTCCAGAGATATAAAATACATTTTTATGTATCACAAGTAAACCTTGAAATGTAAGCTCATATTGACATACAATGGTAAGCGCCATTTTCTTTTGTTGTGTTTTTTAAGAACATGTGTGATTGTTATGTATAATCAATAGTGGTTTTCAATAGAGGCATTGTAAATTTTTAATAATTCAAATACATGGTCATTTATACCTCTCAGATTAAATTACTTCTCAGTATTTTAATCTCTGTGATGTACAGTAAGTCTGAAAAGATTATCTAATTTCATATCAAACTGTAGAATTCAAATCACTCCAGTGAACAAAAGTAACATGTTTTTAACCTTTGTGTTACTTCATCTCTTCATAGTGGTATAAATGGCAGTAGTTTAGATTTACGCTACACTTTGATTAGCGCCATCACTTTAGTAGCCCTGCATATAACACTTGTAACTACTTGAGGTGGGCACCCTTGACAATGCATACGTTGGCAGTGCAAAACATTGTGTGGTTTAGCTGAGGTGGTTACTGCACATTTGTATGTCTGTACCATCTAAAATAAATTGAATATTCATTATACCTGAAGCAGGTTAAGGATTTATTTTATGGCAAAGCATTGTGTTGGTCATTAATTGTGGGTTATTTAGCACAGTACTCATTGACTTCCATTTTTTAGGCAATTCTGAAGTTGTTTTCCATTTACCAGGTAAAATTCATCATTGGCATCAGCAAAACCCAGTTACACAACATTTTTCATATTTTAAATTTCTGCACCTTCCACTTTTCATTATATATATCTAAAGAGCAGCTGATACCTTTGAGCAGGCAACTCATGTCCAGAAGCTGCCTACCAGGACAAAGCAATCATGATTTAATTTTTGTGACCAAGCAATAAGTAGATTTTATCTTAATAGAAGTGTGATTACACTCCTTGTTTCACAAAGCTGCTGAGCACCCTGTAGCCCTGCCCAGAAAACTGCATTTGATGACATAAAGTAGGGAAGGGGCTGTAGAGCTATAAATAGCATTATAATGCTATTGGGGCAGTGGCAGCCTTTAGTTGTAATTTCATTAAGACAGGCAACTGTACATGTTAACAGGGTGGTGGATCACATGTACTACCCCTATACATGTACAGTTGCCTGCCCTAACAGAAGTGCCACTAAATGTCGCCACAGCCCCCTAATAGCACCCAGAATGTTATCTGTAGCTCTTGCAGCCCTTCCCTATTTCTTGTCATCAAACATGGTTTTCTGAGCAGGGCTGCAGCGGGCACTTAGTGGCTTTTGAGAAACAAGGGAGGCACCGTGACTTATTAAGGTAAAGATCTACTTAGTGTTTGGACAAAAAAATTAAACTATGGCTACTCTGGGTCCTGGGCAGGCAGCTACTGGACATGAGTTGCCTGCCCAACATGACAGAACATATCAGCAGCTCTTTAACAGTACATTTTACCTCACACTCAGAGCCTTTATACCATAAGAGACACACCTGCAAAGGCCCTATTAACTAATATAAGAGACTTGATCTGTTTTAGGTGATGCGGCGCTTGCAAGCATTACATACTGTACACTGAGACCTTGGATTTTGCCGCTTTGAAGGTAGTCTGGGTTGGTCAATTATTTTCAAGGCAACATCTCCAGATTTGAACAGAGAGGAAAGCTCTGAAGACAGCTACTGTGCTGTTTTGTTCTCATTAGCTTTTTACCAAAGAAGGAAACATCATAAATTGGTAAACAGTAGTGTAGAAAACAACACAGTCCACATCAGTTATTTATACAATGAGAGATCAGTCATCCTGTTTCAACTCCTGAGGAACCCTCGACTATTAGATTTAGAGTATCTCCTGACTATTATTATTTGGAAGGATTGTGTATATGTGACTTTCCACACAAAAACAAATGGATGAGTTGTCACAGACTGCGTCTGATATAATCCCACATTCTACAGTATTATCATGCCTTGAGACAAGCAGCCGATCAATAAACAAATAATTCTGAGAGTCAAGATTTAGTCTTGTAGGTCAAGAAATCATTTAATGAAGTTGGTTCTCATCAAGACCCAACCTTTTTTTTTTTTTTTGCTATAGAGGTGTTTTTCCTCCTTGGCAGGTATGGGCGACTGTTCCACCCCATCCCTGTCAGCTGCATCCATCCGAATCTCCTCTGATGTCCAGGACCATTACTCCCTTTGATTGCCCCATCAGCAGGGCTGGGAAGGGAGGGCTGTTTTCCCTACCTAAAACACAAGTCCAGACTGTCCCAGATGTAGTGAGATCGGGCAGATCAACAGCTGACAGGCAAAGCTTCATGGAGCCTGTCCTCCATTTTCTCCTACTTTTCTCCCTAGGCTCCATAGGGTATGCAATGAGCATGTTGAGTGACCGCCTCCCTGAGAGATGCCACCGTGGTGCTCGGAATCTGGGCCCTCTCCATCTTGTGACTCATGTGCACCCCCACTGGGATTCCTCCAGATGGCAGTCAATCACGAAATACAAACTCCTGCTCCCTGAGGGAGGACAGCAGTCCTACAGACACCCAATCCTCCATCTCCTGTTGTCTCCTGAGCGACCTGTGTCCATTCCTAACCCCTGGTTGCCGGCATGGGAAAAGGTAAGGCTCCCTTAGTGCCTCAACTCCCTTCACCACTGGACCAGCTCAACAAGACTCAGCTTTATTTTTTTTGGTTTGCCATGTTTTGTAGCTTCAGGGCAGGAAATGGGCAGGAGGCGGGGACTATAAATGGATCCAAGTACAGGTGAGACAGGTATAAGTGGCTGATAAGACCAAAAGGACAAGTTAGAGAGGAGGGAGCATAGAGAGATGGGGCAGGTTGGAGTAGACATTAAAGCTAAATACCCCTTTAAGATGGTAGGTTGGGGGATAAGTAGGAAAGGTCTTTGAGCAGCTCAGATGGACCCTTGTCTTTATTTGCCATTGACGCCTATGTTTCTGCATGTCTAGATTGATATTAAATGGCTGTGGAACCACAATTCCAGCGATGCCAGTGCAGGTGAAGTGGGTATACCAGACAGACCCACAGAACAACAAACAGAAATGACCAAGTCAACTGGTTTCATTTGCACACATGGAAATCCAAATCAGTCCCTCCTGTAGAAAGTAAAAGCAAAATACCACCTTTATTGAACACTGTTCATAGCTTTACATATCAGCACTTGTTCTGTATGATTAATGTAGAAATGAATATTATACAATGGCAAGAAAGAATCTTGGACTGTGATTGGTCAGTTTGGGGCTGGACCCATGGCGTTATCCCAGCACATCGCCACGGGTCTAGTCTCAGCAATGTGAACCCATATAGATGATGATGTGCTCGATGCTCTGCTTGATGATGGGCTTGATTGTTTCATCTTCTCTTAAAAAACAAAATATATTTTTCCACACAAAAACATCTTTAAAATGATTTCTTTTATTCTGTATAACAACAAGCCATTGTATAATAGGAATAATGCACTCCAGGGTGTGTGTCATTTATGATAACATCGCTCTGGGGCATTGCGCCTTGGCCTGCTGTCTCATGCCCAACCCCCAGGCGTGGCATTATCCCAGCATGACACACACTGTCGTGCATTATTCCTTTATTCATGAGTGTATGTACTAAAGGGTGATGTGAACTCCTAAGGCATGTTGCCGGCCCTGACAAAAACTCTATTTGAATTAAACCACTGGGGTGAGTGGTCAGCAGCTCCTTAGCTCTTCACTGCTGATATGTGAAACTTTGAAAATTGTTCAATAAAGCTGATTTTTTGCAGTTACTTTCTGTTTCTATGTGAAGCACTGATTTGGATTTCTGTGTATTCAAGTGAAACCAGTTGACTTGGTCATTGCTAGATTTAAGCCACAAAAGATAATAAGCTCCTTGCTGATGGTAATTGTATAAAATAGTGTCATAAATATGTTATATTGTCCACACCCTATGCTGTATGCAAATAAACATCAGAGATAAACAGAGATTTGCCACAAGTAATACCAAACAGCAATCTAATGAATTCACATATGAAGAAGCCAGCAGAAGAAGGCCATTTAGTCTATCGAGTCTGCTCATGTTGCAGGGTTCACCGCTTGAGCTACTGTCCCTGCTCTCTCCCACCCTCCCATCCTCCCTACCCATGACCCTACCCTCCTCTTATACCTGTCTCAGCCTCTCTTAAATTTGCCCACTGTCTTCAATGAGATTACCTTTTCTGGCAGCGCATTCCAAGTGTCCACCACCCTCTCTCTCTGAAGAAGTACTTCCTGACTTCCTCCTAAACCTCCCATCCTCCAGCTTAAGACTGTGCCCCTCGTGTTATGGTTGCCACTCAGCTTAAAGAGACTCTCCATGTCAACCTTATTTATTCCTTTCAAGTACTTGAAGGTCACAATCATGTCCCTCCCTCTCTCTCCTGTCTTCCAGGAGTACATGTTCAGTGCCCTCAACCTCTCCTCATATGCCTTACCCTGCTGACCGGCTATCATTTTTGTAGCCCTCCTCTGGATGTTCTCCAGCAGACTAATGTCCTTTTTGAGGTGTGGGCACCAGTACTGAACTCCATACTCTAGATGCGGCCTTACCAGTGACCTGTACAAGAGCAGTATAACCTCCTCTCTCCTACTACTGATCCTCATAGATATGCATCCCAGCATCTTGTTTGCCTTTGCTGCTGCTTTCTTGCACTGAGTGGAGTGCTTCAGGTCTCTAGTGATCATCACTCCCAGGTCCTTCTCCTCTTCCTCTGATGCAGATACTCGGACTCCACCCAGGTAGTATTCTGTCCTAGGATTCTTGACTCCAATATGCATAACTTTGCATTTCTTGGTATTGAAGCAAAGCTGCCAGATCCTGGACCACCTCCTAGCTTTGCCAAATCTTCCTGTAGGTCCTGTATCCCTTCAGCTGTGTCCACTCTCCCACAGAGCTTGGTGTCATCCGCAAATAGGCACATTTTGCCCTTAATGCCATCTTCAGTGTCATTGATGAAGACATTGAACAACACCAGCCCCAGCACAGAGCCCTGTGGGACCCACTAGTTACCAGTCTTGTGCCAGATTACTCTCCCCACAACCACCCTCTGGGTTCTGTCCTTCAACCAATTTTCCACCCATCTGGCCATCTTTTCTCCAACCCTGAGATCCACCAACTTCTTGATCAACCTTTTGTGGGGCACTGAGTCAAAGGCCTTACTGAAATCAAGATAGAGGATGTTTACTGCTTGGCCCCGTCTACTGTCTTAGTGTCATAGTCAAAGAAGTCAATCAGATTTGTCTGACACAGTCTCTCCCATGAACCCATGCTGTCTTGCATCCTGGAGACCATGCTTCTCTAGATATTCCACCGACCTTTCCTTTAGTATGCAATTCAGTATTAGAGGGTATATTCAGCAGTTATACAGCTGAGGTTTCACAGGGATTTTTATACTTTACTTTTTACAGCAAAACAACTAACAAACAATGGGCACAAATGATATATGCAAGCAATATCACAGAACAAGGTGTGCATTAAGTAAGAACTAAGGCATGACAGAGGGGTGATTATGCCATATTAATTTACTGAGGGGTGAGTTGGAGTCCTGAGCCCACTTATAAGTTTAGCAATTTTTTTGGGTGGGGGCTGGCATCCCAAAGCCCATAAATGGGCTCAGACTTTAGATGGCCTAGATGGGGCGGTACTGGAGCAGGCTCATTAGCGGTGGCTGGCAATTTTGCTGATGTAGTTCCCTATGTTGGTGGGGATGTACAATGATGGCCCATTTCTGCCCCACCCCGTGCATGTTGGCGCTGATCACTGTGGCACCCCATACCTCTACTAGGGGTCCGGGGTGCGTCAGACATTCCACCCCACCTCCCCCCGGAGTAGAAGAGTCGTCAGGCAGATGCTCTAGCCTACTCCCCCCCGGGCCGGCTCTCCAACTCCCAGATCCATTCCCGAACCCGGGTCATCGGCATCACAGACAGCGGCCATGCCTCTGTGCCAGCGGGCCGGCAAGTTTAGTAATATTAGTTTTTTAGCAGTGTAGTAGTGTTCTAATTTGGTGCTTTATCTTTAAATGGTTAGCTTTGGGGTATTAGCATAATATAGATATGTGGCAGGGTTTGAGGTTGCGGCTGGAAAGCTGCACTAGTTGAATAGTGGTTGCACTGCAGGAGTGAGTTATGGTTTCATGGTTGCAGTTAGTCCGGTTGCTTTAAACAGGTACTCCTTTTTTAACTTCCTGCTCTCACATGTGTGCTGGAAGCCTAGGCTGTGCTTCCTGTATTTTCCATGTGATCTCAGTCAGACCTGGTAGCCTAGGCTGTTGATTACATGTCATGTGATGTATCAAAGATGTACTGAAGTTTAGTTGATAGAACAAAAGCAGTTTGACTCTGTTCTGTGTTTTTTTCCGCATTCTAGATAGATAAATGCATATTTTATTAGATTTTAAAGCAATTATTGTAGAAGTTTTCTGATGGTTTTGTGATGTAGGTATATTAGAGGCCTTTCTGGTCATTGAGACATCGGCATTACAGTGCTGTGTCATTACGGCGCAAAATGCGGATTCACCACCTACCTGAGTTAACCCCACAGATTAGTATCCTTAGAAGGGGGTTGTGAGGATACAACCCTCATGCAAAAAGAGAAGACGGTGACTTTCCCACTTGGCATCGTAATGACCGGGCGCACTGCCACCGGCACTCTGAAGTGGTGGAGCCTATTAGAGGTGTGTCAAACTACCAAAATTCACATCATGAAACATTCATGACTTTTGGAAAATTTGCTTTAAAGACAACAGCAGTTCACATATATATTCACCCAGTGAACTGCCCAAATGTGCGCAGAGAAACTATACAAATTACAATTCACAGGGGAACGGGGCAATCCATGTAGTTCCTCCACGCAAATATGTGCAATTCTCCAGCAACAGACAAGCAAATTCTTTATCTTTAACTTCTTTAACTTGCATGAAAACCTCCCACCCACTGTTGTGTAATTTCCCTCCCTCCTCCAAAATACTTTTAAATCTTTTAACCTGCCCCTCCAATTCCCTCGTTAGCACCCTCTTCCCCACCTCTGTCCTGGCAAATTTATGTATCAAGTTTCAAGTTTATTGATTCGGAAACAACTTTTGAGCTGGAAGCTTGTTTACAAAGGTTCCATGTCTAGACAGGACATACAATACAGAAAAATAGCAATGTCACAAGAATCAACTACAGGGTCACTTGGAAAGGTTCAAAACAATTATTTCACTGAGTTATAGACTTTAGAGTAGTTTATACATTCTAGTGTAAAGAGCGGAGACATAATCTGAATAGAGTTTAGACTACCATATGATCTTAGTTAAAGGAGAATGGGAAAGAAATAGAAAGGATTATAGAGATGGAAAGAGAACCCTGTGCCACCAGAGGAAGGTTTTGTCAGAGCTTAGTTAGTGATGTAGCTAAAGCGGGATGGGGAAGGAGTCAGCAGTGTGATGGGAGAGGAAGTGCCCAGGAAAATTGGGGTGAATTGGAGGGAGTGGGTAGTGGGAGGAGCAGCCTCACAGGCATAGGTGGTGAGGTCCTAGGCTAGACTACGGGGGTCCTCAGACACACCAAGGGATGGGGTGGGGGGATGAGAGACTCACAAGGCAAGTACTGTGAGTAAGGGTCATTACTATAGGTAGGGTTGTTACTATATGTATAATTCATATATCACATATATGAATGCAACCTTCCCCCACCCATGCACCAAACACACTTCCCAACCTCCTCCCACCTGACCAGACCCTATTTTTCAAGTCCTTCCCCACCTACCCCACTCTGGTCCCAACATCCTCCTTCCCCACTAGCATCCAGAAAAAACTTTAATGTAATGCTGTAATGAAGACAATAGTCCCTCAGTGCACAGTGTCTGCTGTGTTCCAGTGTCCTAGTAACTAATGATGTGTTACATGCATGAATGTTGAATGGTGATGTCTGTGTTCCTAATAAAACCTGACTGGCTGAAAATTCAGCCAATCAGGTTTACTAAGGTAAAGGTCAATACCCTTATGCACACAACAGTATCATTGCATACAGGGCACCGAACAAGAGCAGACACTCTATATGGAAGGATTGTTTTCTTCCTTATAGTTTTACGTTTAAAGATATTTTATGTTTGCTGGTGGGGGAGGTGGGTGGCTGGGGTCAGAGTAGGCTGTGAGGGGGGATACTGTAAAAACGGTTTCATTGTGTGGGGAGCATTTTGGGATGCAGATGGAGGCATGGTTATATCTGTATAAGTAGTGATATACATAAATTGCCAGGGCAGCGGGGAATGGAGTAGGAGGTGGGTGCTAGCAGAGGAATAATAGGGGGATCTGGGAAGTGGAAGGGTATTACAAAACAGTGGTGGGGGTATTTTATGCAATTTGGTAGGTTTTAAAAAAAATTAATTCTCTGGTGAAGTTTTCACCCGAATTTCTCAAATTTGCACCGACTTTGCCAGTGAATTAAAACTTCTCAACATCTGTAATGGAAGGCTAGCGGTATTATGTGGGATGAGCTCCTCCCACAACCTATTTAAACTTGACAGCTGACTTCCGCTCTGCTTAGAGCGGTCGCTTTCCGGCACTCCTCCGTGTTGTTGCTGGTCTGTGGCTGTGCCCCTTTTCTTCTTGCCACCCCCATTTCTTTCCCGTTTGTTTCCTCCTTGTGCCTTCCCGTATGTTTTCCCGTGCCTTTCTCTGTGTTGCTTTGGTGGTGGTCTCTACTACCTTGCCTCTCAGAGCCTCGCTGCTCTATCCTTCCTCTCTGTCTGCTGACCGCCCGCTCCTTGCTGGCTGTGTACCTCCGCAGCCATGGTGGTGTCTGTTTTTCCTTCCAGCAGCCGAGCCTGCTGCAATGCAGTTTAATTCGGCTCCCTCTTCTCCTCGTTTCTTTCAGTGCCTGGACTACTGCCGATGCCCTCTCCGCATGTGTCCGTGCACTGGCTCCGGTGCCGTTTCTGTATGTCGTCACCAAGGTTTTCATGTTCGATGTTTCCTGGCTTGCATTTCACAGGGCTACTCCTGCCGACATTTTGCCTTGCAGTTTTTGGCGGATCCAGCTGTCCTGCGCCTTTCCTCCCTGTCTATCTCAGCTGCTGCGAATTCTGTATAACACCTTATTTCACTCTTCAGTTTACCTTGCTTGTGAGTGTGCTGAAGTTTTCTCATTCTCAAGCTATTTTGGGCACACATACTATAACCTTAGAGCTACGTTGATAGTCACATTACTTATCACATCTCCATGGGCCTACTGTCTGTACACATGCCTTGTTTACTATGCGGTTATGCTGCTCATTCTAGCGTTTGCTATGATTTAAAGGCCTGTGCTCGGAATTTCATCTTGTGGGGTTGAGAAGTTACTCACCAGTCTGCTGTTTTACAAGTCAGCCCACCTCTTCCTGTTGTTCATTGCCCTTCGATTTTTGCCTGGACTACATGTTGCTTAATGCTGGCATGCTTACCTTTGGATTACTCCCATCTGTGCTGCATTCTAGTACTGTATATCGTTCCTCATTTGGACCGTATGGCTTGCTTCTACCTAAGCTTGCCTCCCTCCCCACTGCTTTTCTCCGTTCTTGCTCCCGCTCTGCCTTCTGCTGTTGGCCTAGGAATGGCCTGGTACTTCCACTATCTACATATACTACAGATTACGACCATTCGTTCCCTCATTGTACAGTTATTGCAACCTCCTTTAGAGTACATGATGGCTTCGCATATACTCCTGTCGATTCTTGGCGCATTCATTGCTTGGGACTGCTCAATTGACCGCTGTTATGATGCTGCTTTACGATTAACTTGCCATCATAATCTACTGTTCTCCTCATCTACTGACACCCATCTACTCTGTGTTTCAATATTTACTGCAATCTCTACATACCAAGATGTGACCTTCTGCATTGCATGCCGTTCCACATCCCATTGCTTCTCTACCACTGCTCTACTCCTGCCACGCCCACGGGCCGGAGGTTAGCCATCGCTTCTAGTCAGCTTTGTGCCTTATGGACCAGAGGGCATTGTTCCTAATCTGCACCAGAATAGCCTGCTTTTACGACCTGCCTTCGCCCTTCAGGCTGGGAGGTTTATCTACTATTCACCTGCTTCTATGACCTGCCTTCGCCCTTTGGGCTGGGAGGTTTACCTACTTCTGCTCTACTTCTGTCTTGCCAGATCAAGGCCTGGAGATTCCCACATTCTACTGTATGCTTCCCTGCTGCCATGTCTTCCAGCCAGAAGCTCCTTTATTGGATCCACATCTGGCCATTTCTTCATTCCTCCTCTATTCTTGGATGCTTTGCCCTGCTTCAGCCATGTGAAACTGCTGCTGCTTCACCCTTTCCAGGACACTTAGTTGCGCCTCTCATCAAGACCTTATCCTGATTGTGCTCTACCACTTTTTGAACCTGTGACTACGCTACTCCATTTGACTCAGCCTCTTCAGTTATCTCCATCCAGGACTCTTATGCTCGACTATTCGGGTCTCGTCTCATTGTTGCTGCCTCAACCATTGCATACCTACAGTTTTGAATGCTATTCCTCATCAAGTTGCCATTTCTATGCCATGGTCTCTTCAATGCGATCCCTGCTATCCTTGATCTACTGGATCCGTCAGTCCTCAGCACCATTCCATTCTATACATCTGCCTTGCAACTGCAGTACTACTCTGCTCTACACTGGCTCAAGATACGTCTACTGGAGGCTGTATGCCACGCACTATCCTACTAACTGACCTATGTAGGTCTGGCTGCATTTTCCTGTTACCTGGAGCTAGTCACCTCTCTACTTACCTCTCCAGCTGATGGAAAAGCTGTGCTTCTCATCGAGGGACTAACTGCCATGCTGTATTCCACCAGCAGACTTCCATGGGTCTGTCTGCGCTTCTCATACCTGGAATCAGCCGCCTCTCTCTCCTACCTCGCCAGCTGTCGGTTAAGCTGCGCTCTCTTCAGGGGCTGATTGCCATGTCTTGTTCCTTCTTATCTGCCTTTGTGGGTGCAATCCCTGCTCTTTCTACCTCTCACTTTGGATTACCAGTCCAACTGACTTGCTTACTTTTTGGGCTCACCATATTCTACTACTTGGATGCTTTCCATACTGCACCAGTGCCTGATTATCCTCTACAACTTGCTATTATTTCAGCTCAGCTCTACAGCCAGTCTTCACATCAATTCCTAAGACTATACTTCACTTATCAGAACTGGATTCATCAGTCAGTTGGCCTGGCTACAAGCCTTAGTTCATGACAAGTACTATACAAGCCCTCTATTAGAAATCAGGAGTCGTATACTTCTATTCATCCTGCCTCGTTGACGCCAAGTTTGGATGCAACTATTCAGCCAGGTCTCTGTACTGAATTCGTCAGTCATCAACTTCATCTCCACCATCATACATTTCATGGATTATGCCCTCTATCAACTGAAGTCCAGAAGAAGGTTCTGCATATATCCACTCTCCATCATTCTGAATTATACATGGATTCTCGGACTCAGACTTTATTAGGAGGAAATTACTTCACTGGACATTACAATTCAGTTCTTTCTTAAGCTCCGTTCATCTGGATTGAATTCTACAAATTAGAATTCAGATTTAGCTGATTAATTTAGTTTAATTAGGATCTCTCTCCTTTAGTATGCCCAGAAGGACGGGCAAGTCAGTAGCCATGGGTCCTCAGCGATTTCCCCCCAAGGGGGTTTTTCCTCTCCTGGGTGCTACTGGTCACACTCTCCGGAGTTGGAGGAGATGATCGTCTATTTTTATCATTAAGTTGTTATGCACAACTTCTTCAGCATTCAGTTACTGAACAATTGTTGATATTTTATTCTTTTTGGGGCTTTCATAATTCTAAACCAAGCTTCCTTCCTACAGGTGGGATACAGAGAAAGGCCAAAACCATCAAATACTATCAAACGACTCATTTCAAGCATCCAAGTACCTAAGCACAATACATTCTATACTATTACCTAGTAAACATTGTCCTCTCTAGACTGGTCTGTGTATCCAACAACCTTATTTATCATTCAACTATATGTTACATAAGCACTGAGCTATGAACCACATATAATGCATATGTGTTTCTGCTGTTGTGTAAATTCATAGTTTTGGAATATATTTTGTGTTTTTATTACGTGTTTAAGATTTTTTGTTTGAGCCACACTAAGGTATTGGGGAGTTGGATTTTTGAGTAGAAAATACAGTGGTACCAGCCAGGGTGTAGTGCAATAATGCTGCAGTATATCACACAGTGCTGCAATATATATCACACAGTGCTGCAGTATATCACACAGTGCTGAAGTATATCACACAATGGTGCAGTATATCACACAGTGGTGCAGTATATCACACAGTGCTTCAGTATATTACACAGTGCTGCAGTATATCACAGTGCTTCAGTATATCACACAGTGCTGCAGTATATGACACAGTGCTGCAGTATATCATATGTTGCAGTATATCGCATGTTGCAGTATATCACACAATGCTGCAGTATCACACAGTGCTGCAGTATACCACACAGTGCTGCAGTACATCACACAATGCTGCAGTATATCACACAGTGCTGCAGTATCACACAATGTTGCAGTACATCACACAATGCTGCAGTATATCACACAGTGCTGCAGTATATTACACAATGCTACAGTATATCACACAGTAGAAACATAGAAACATAGAAATTGTTGCCAGATAAGGACTGCTAGGCCCATCCAGTCTGCCCGTAGGCCCTATACAAGTATGCATCCACTCACCCTAAGTGGTCAATGGCTTTTCATCACTCCTTCCCACCCAAAGTTCCTCTGTGTTTGTCCCAGGCATATTTAAACCCTCAACTATGCTTGCCCCTACCACCTCTTGTGGCAGCCTATTCCAAGTGTTCACCACCCTCTCTGTGTAGACAAACTTCCTCACGTTACCTCTTAATCTGCCCCCCATTTCGTATCATGCACCTTCATTTCTGGTATTTTGCCTTTAAACTACTGGATTGTGTATGTAGGAATTGCCTTCCAGAGTATAGCAGAGTTGTAGGGAACCTTAACTGACTGTCTGACTTCTATATAGCTTACTGCTTGTACTACTGAATTTTTACTGCTGCACTAATTGCCCAATATTGTAGGATAGTTTGAACAGCTGCCTGCTGCCTACTGTTTTTCTGACACACTCTTTTCCCATTACGGTTGCTCTCATTTCTCCTTAGACTGCCTTCTTTGTTCCCCTCTTTCTCTTGCTTTTTCCTTTTTGCATTTCTTTTTTGTTGTTCCCCACACTGTTTCTCTACCAGCTACTGGACACCTGATTCCCTCTCCTGACACCCCCATGAACGAGTATATTCTGTAAATATTGCCTGGCATTTTTGGCCATCTTCTCTACCCATTCCAGTTTACCCTGAGTCCTCACCACCACATGCCTCCTTCCAGCTCTCCCTGGTCACATTCAAGGGCCTACCCGCAACCTCCTGAACCAGCCTTTTGTTTTGCTAATTTCCCACCTGGCACCTTTGACCAGACCTCTTGCAGGAACCTTTTCTCTCCCACTATTTGCACTTACTCTGCCTGAGCACTAAATTGCCCAGGCCTCCCCACCATTTACCTGAGCTTTGTCTTTTTTTTTTTTTTTTAACTAAGGGCCGCCATTTTTTTCCTGCTCTTTTTGCCACAAGCCTAAATCAGGCTTTCCACTTCAGCCAAGCAACCCCCACACTGCTATCTGCCAGCAGCCGGACCTCTGCATCCAGCCCACCACCCCCTGACCAAGGAAAGCAGGTACGATCGGTCAGCTCCTAGCTGGGAGCAGCCAGGCTTCAATCCCCGTAATTGGACTGACTCCTGGGGACTGTGGCCACTTCTCGATTGATTGTTGCAGATCCCCTTGAGAAAGCAAGTGCCTAAGGCACCTTTTTCAAATCACAGCTCGGCCACTGCCTCCCTGTTCTACTCTCTGGATAGTTTTTTCACCCATCCCCCACCCCCTCCCTACTTTATTAAATACACTTCCCCAGTGATCCCTGCCCCGAGGCCTCATACTAGTCAATTACAGCAACTTCTTAAAGGGGCTTTCCTTTCCTGCAATTTCTTAAAGGGTGATCCTCTCTTGTGCTCAGATTTAACAAACATTGCTGCTGCCTTGTCTTTATCAGTCCTTTAGTCCTTGCATTTTTCTACATTAGTATTTATCTTAGACTTCCCCCCTACCAATCATGACTTCAGTAACCAGATTAATGCCCGTTTATATTCTTCTGACCACTCTCTGTATGCTCTCAGAGCAGCCAAGCAATGACCCTAAACTGCCTAACCTCTTTATCATTGAGCATACCTATGGCAATACTTACTGCACCATAACATCGGTGCTTGACTCAGACCTACCTGCCACTTGCAGGCCTGACAACACAGCTTGGCATGCCTGGTCCAGAACTCAGTGTGCCCAACCATGGCTTCCTCCTCCCACACTCCTGCTCAGACTGCCCTCACTCTCCGACAAGCACGCCATCAGAAAAAACTCAAGAAGGCAGCACAAAGCTAACACCAAATACTTTAAAAATTACTTGGTTAGACTAGCCCTCCTGTTGCTGCTTCTCTCAGGCAATGTCCACCCCAATCTGGGCCCCCCTCAAAATCAGGGTACGACTGCCTGGAAACCAGGCACATTAACCTTTGCATCCCTAAACATCCTCAGCCTGGCAGCAAAGTTTGACAAGATACAAGCCTGGGTAGCCCTCCATAATCCTGATGTGCTGTCAGTTGTTGAGACTTGGCTCTCTCCCAGGATCTCCGATGGTGCCATCAGTCTACCGGGTTACACAATTTTTAGGCAAGATCGAGTATCTAAAAGAGGTGGTGGCTGTGCACTCTATCTTAAGGATAGCTTACAGGGCATAGTCCTAAATTTACCCAGCTTAGGGCCGTTCTCCCAGGCCCTTGCCATTAAGGTCCTTCTTGGGGCCCACAACAAAACAATTACACTGTTATCAGTCTACATCCCACCAAAGAACTCGGCCCAAGGTCTCCAAACTGTCATAGACTGCCTTGGAAGCCTGATCCTAAGCTCTGAGGTTGTACTTCTTGGTGATTTCAATATTAATTGGCTTGCCCCTGAAGCTAACCACTTCAAATATGTAATTCAGGCTGTCCACTTTACACAGCTCATTGAAGCCCCCACTAGGACCAATTACAGAATGGGCACTAGTACTCTGCTCGACTGGGTACTCATGAACTGACCTGAGCATATTTCCAAGGCCTCTGTCCTCCCAGATGACATCAGTGGCCACTCCCCTGTCATGTTCAGTTGGGCTAATAATTTCACCACACCCCCTCCAAGAACAGTCACCAACAGGGTCCTCAAGCCTGGTCATATGGGCCACTTTAAAGCCGATCTCCTCAATGCTGACTAGTCAGCAGTGTTTGGGGCTTCTGGCACTGATTGCATGCTTGACCATTTCATCCTCCTATTCAATATAATCTACGACACTCATGCACCCTTCAAAAAGCGTAAAATCAAAGGCCATTTCAACCCTTGTGGATGAGCCCAGACACCCTTGAACTTATGAAAAATAGAGACCATTTCTGGCATGTAGCCAGGGTCACAGGGAAGCAGTCCAACATCCTGAATTACAAACGGGCCAGGAATAACTGTACCAGGACCATCCGAATAGCCAAAAACTTATACTACAAGGAGGCCCTAACCAAGATCTGGAACGATGGTTGTAAATTCTGGGCAAACCTAAAAGAGGTCACTGGACGTGAGCCCAAAACGGCCCCCACCATGCTCAGTGTTGATGGATCCCCTATCCTTGATCTTAAATCTATTGCCAACACCTTCAACCTTGCTTTCATCGACCTCCGTAATGTCCTCCCTACAGACTTCTTCTCCCTCATTAACCCTGCTACTCCTTCACAGACCCCCATGCATCCCCGGTTTTGCTTCAAGACTATTACTATCAGGGAAGCCAGGAAATGCCTACGTAAGGTGCTCAGTAAGGGGAGATACAGTGGAGATAACCTCAATCTGAAACTAATCTCGCTTTCTCTGGAAGAAATCCTGTCTCCCTTTACCAATATCCTCAACCTACCACTCTGGTTCGCAGTATTCCCTCAAAAATTGAAAGCCGCAGTAGTTATCCCTGTGTACAACAACGTGGATTGGGTCATGCCCAAGAACTACAGACCCATCTCTATACTTCCATCACTCTCGAAGACCCTGGAATGAATCGTAGAGGACCAACTTGTCGGATACCTGGACAAACATAAACCCCTATGCCCTGAGCAGCATGACTTTAGGGCAGGGCACAGCACCACTGCAGCCCTCCTATAATTCACAGACTTCATCCATAAATCTTTCTATGTTGGACAGCTTGCTGGGGCAATCTATATCAATCTAACAAAGACCTTCGATACAGTCAATCATGCCCTCCTAGTTGACCAACTCACTGCTACAGGCCTTGCCCCCTAGGCGGTTGCGTGGTTCCGCAGTTACCTGCACTGCTGCTGGCAGCAAATCAGAATAGGTCCTGTCCTCTCAAACAGCAAACCTGTCTGCTCAGACATTCTGTGGGGGTCAGTACTGGGTCCCCTCCTATTCAGCTTATTCTTGAATTGCCTCTCCCAAGCCAGTCAAGGCCGCATCCTCCTTTATGCAGATGAACGGTTGTCTTCTCAAATGGCTCAGACCCCAGTTCCCTTGAGCAGCAACTACAGAGCGGCTTCACCAGTGTAGAGACATGGTTCAAAGATCATAAATTGATAAAAAACTACAAGAAAACAAAAGCCATGCTGTTTTCCAGCTCTCTAAAGAAACACAAAAACTACCCACTATCAATATGCAATAGTGGCAAGGTTTCCCTTGAACTTTAAATACCACAGTATCACTCTTGACAACTCACCCTCCTATACTCTCCACATTGACAACATGGCCAAAGCGATCAACAAGCGCATAGGGCTACTTTATCGACACAAGCATAGTCTCTCCCCTGAAGCCCTCAGCATAGCTATTCACAGTTCTGTGCATTCCCTGGTGGACTACGGGCTGCTTATATATGGTTCTGCCACAGATACTGCTCTCCGGCGCATAAACAAAATGCACTCAGCAAAGCCTGCCGGCTCACCTTAGGTGCACACTGACTGACTCACACCTGTGATCTCTATGCCAGGGCACACTGGCTCATGCTCAATGGCTGACTAAAATACCAATCCTGCCTTCTGGCCAAAAAGATCTGCCTTGGTCAGCTATCGCCAGGGGTCCAAAAACTTCTAGTTCCCAGCAATAATCCACAGCATACCATAACCCGAACACCAGTCCTTCCTAACTCCAAAATGTTGAACATCTCAAGGACAAACGTCCTTCCTTACCGTGTCCCACTGTGGTTCAGCTCCCTCCAGGAGAACACTGCGTGCCTGCCCACACTGAGTACTTTCAAAATGAACTTGAAGCTCCTTATGATAAGCAAATCTCGATGTGTCTGCCATCACTAGCATCACCTTTCCACCCCCATCACTACTTCCATCCCCCAACCCTTCTCTCTCTCTCCCCTGAGTAGGCTCTCCTGCTCCCCCCACTCACCTAGCACCCTCTGCCTCTGCCTCCAGTCTAGTCACCTCCCTCCGATCCATACTGCTGTACTGATATTACACTCTCCTTTTGCACATTGCACTTGGGCTCCTTCCCTTCACCCCCTTTTTTCTTTAGCACTTAGCAACACTCCAAACAACCTCTTGTTTGCGGACAACTGACTGGTTTCACCATCGGGCACTGTAAATTGTCTGTTTTCCTGTGACCTGTACTGTGTTTGATATATAATCCTTTGTATAATTTCACCTATCTGTTGTACTGAATCATCCTGACATGTGTCCTGAAGCTATCGTAGCGTGAAAAGGCACTCCGCCATGGATATGTGTGCAACCCTTTGGGAACTTTTTAATCATCAGTAATTGTAGCTCACTGTGCATGTTAAAGGAGAAGACTCCTGTATATTTATGATTTGGATATGTCTGCTGTATTTATTATACATTACAACAATTACTGTACATATGCCAATAAGAGATCAGTCATTTTTTCTGTTGCAACACATATCTAGAGTCTGAGGCTCTGACACAAGGTAGTAAAGCGTCAAGCAAACCTCCATTTATATGCAAATGAGTCACTTGTAATACAGCCCCTCCCATTCATTGAAGCTGAGACACAAACAGCCCAGTCTGAGTGCTGTATAATATTTTTTATATAAAATGTATTAATGACTGTCTCTGCTGAAAAATCAAATGCTCTAGGAATGACCTCACTCATCCCCCCCCCACAAGATTTCAGCTCACAGGTGCAGGCCAAGAGAACTGTTGACAGCATGTATCACACACTCATGTTGTAGAGACAATTTGTTACCTGGAAGACTTTAACCAAGAATCCTGTTTCTCTGAGGTAATGACAGAGTTGTTTTGGGTTAACTATGTTAAGAGGGAAAATCATAAAAAAGGTTTATGATGTTGAAGAGAAAACACAGGTTATTACACAGAGGTGAGAGGTTGTAAATGCTCATATGAAGCCTGTGTGAGGAGGGTACAGCATGAGATCAAAGAAAGTGTCATTTGAAACTTGAGTTATGCTAAGGTTACAGAATAAATACTTTGAAATTACATCCTGTGGTTGTATAGAAATATATATTTTTTAGATATTTTGACAGAGGAGGAGCTGGATGACCTCATCCAAAAGGGGTTGGCAGATACAGTTTATAAAGATTATTCTGTTTCACTACAGGGACACTTTTAGCTGACTCTGACCAAGATAACATCTGAGCACTGAAAACCGGTATTTAGAAAGCTGGACAAAATCTAAATATTGTTGTAGGAATTGCATTGTTTTAAACCTTGTTTTGTTTAAAGATATGTATGTCTTGTGATATAAGAGTTCTGTATTGTATGTTTGACGTATTATTATATACTTTAGTAAAAACTTTAATTTTAGAGAAAACCTGATCTGTCTTTCAATTGCTTTCTTTTGCTGAGAAATATTTATGGTAATAGCAGACAGCAGACATAGCTTGTATGGTGGTACCAAACTGGAAAGAGAAGCATTTTAAATCTGAGGTCTTTATTCAAGTTTTAAAGGGTTCATTTCTGCACGCCTGGTTAGGTGCCCATAGGCAAAGATATCTGGCCCCCCAAAGACAGATATATCTCAGCCTGTGCATTGGGTATGCTAACAAGAGGTTAACAGTTTGAATCCCTCCAGAACTGGAGACCAAAGGTTGATCTGAACTCACAAAAACAGACAAGAGGGTTACCTTGTCTGTAACACTGTTCACAAGACTGCGCTCAGAGGTTAGCACTTTGGGAGTAGAGGGCCTGACCTGCTGAGTGAGTCTGTGACAGAGGTCAGTGCAGCAACAGTGCAGAAGAAAACATAAGCATTGTGGGGGCATGTGTGATAAGGTATCAATGCTGTCTATCCTGATTTTAGTCTAAGTTTGCAATGGCTTAAGACAGTCCCGTCATGCAACTCACACAGGCAGTAGTACCTGTAGCCTTAATACTGTATTTGTAGAGCAAATAATATATCTAATAGAATTTCATTCACATGAAACAAAATCTGTTTCTTTGTACTACGCATTTCTCTCTGTGAGACAGTTGTAACACGTGGAGAGCAGTAGACTGAATCAGTCAATCAAGCAGTCAGTCAGTCAATTTGTACTGAACCAGGTGAACATCCTTGAGAAGAGTCATTTACAAGGCGGGCCTGGGCAGTTTCCCAAAGGATTACACAAGACTGAATTCCTCCTTTGCACAAATGATACACACACCCTTTCAGCAGCCTGAAAGTGGAGGGCTAGATCACTTACTTTATAAAGTGTATTGTTTTACATTTCAAATGCTCCTTAAATCTGAATTTCTGACTGGAAATACCAAGACACAGAATGTATATGGCATGGGAGAAATGAGCTAAGCAAATACAGAGCACTACAAACACTGAGACAGATTAGTTTCTTTATCTACAACAGCTGAAGTGTAGCATCTGATTTGTGAGGGACATCCTACTTCAAATGCTGGCATTACAAAGCAAGGGGGGGGCTGCCACAGCTTGTCCTCAGTACCTTCAAAATGAAGTGCTGTAGCTCTTACATCACCACTAACAATTTATAATGGGAATGGGGGCACTTTTAAAGTCATGGACCTGAGGGGCCATCACAGTTCCCAAGGAGGTGAGGGGAACTTGTTAAGGATTAGAGAGTAAGGGACTCCAGTAGGATTTGAACCAGAGTCTCCCAGTTCTTGTGCCGCTGCTTTAACCACTAGATTACCCTTCTGTCATATACTACAGCTGATGTTTCCCTGGTAACCTATTCCTTGTTATAGCTGAACTCATTATTGCCTTACAGCAGCTATCCAATCACTGACTGCCTAGTTACAAAGGGAAAGGCGCATATTTGCAAGATTGTTTCTCACTGCTGGTGTCAATCAAAACAGAAAATGCTAACACACACAGAACATAATACAACACCTGTATAATACCACTTAAAACTCTTGTTGTATCCAGAGTTATTTATTGGGTAAACAGTTATTGCTAAGAGAAACAGTAACACAACACATACAGGCACTTCCTTATATGAATACTGTATATACATGACAAATCAGTGCTGCATCACACTCACGTGGTCCTAGTCCCTATTAGACCTGCACTTCAGGATGTGCACAACACTTAAAGGATTACTCCATTACTCAAGTGGGGAACCAGACATTGTGGGTTTGGTTTACTGGTGGCACTGCATTTAATGCAGCACCATTATATGTTGCTCTGATGACATCATCATCCAACAACATTGATGGTAAAATGGACAAACACATAACTTCTGGGGGCTGTATATTTTTATTTATAATCTAGAGTTGGACAGCAGTAGGACTGCTGGCAACTGGAGGAGGCACACAATAGTTACACATAAGAAGCTGGGGAAAATATTGGTGTGAAACTACGGGAGACTTCCCCTTTAAAAGGGAACAATCAGCATTAAACAAAAACACTTGCTCTTGCAAACTCCCACCCCCAGAAGAACTCTCTCTCCATTTAGGCTTTTAAGCCTGTAAAATAATTTTTCTCTGACCTGCCTGACATTATACTTCATTCCATGTACCCAGTCATATGTAAACAATGCGGAAGCAGTACAGCACTATTCCACAAGCACAGTGCAGCTCTGCGCCACGCCACTGTATGATGTGATACAGTGCAGTAGTGTGGAGTCACTCTGTGCCTGCTAAATGGTGTGGGGCTTCTCCCATATTGTTTACATATGAGCAGGTACACAGAATGAAGTATAACAGCAGGCAGGTCAGATAAAAATTATTTCACAGGCTTAAAGGCCTAATCGGAGTGGGGGGTTCTTTTGGGGGTTGGTGTTTGTCAATGACAAGTGTCTTCCTTTAAGAGCCCAGCACCCAAGAGTGAGGCTGGTCCCAACATGCACACTGTGTGCAAAAAGGTTTTTTTTTTTACTTTCTGTTTACTGCAGTATGGCTGATTGTATCAGACTGATTCTGCCAACTTCCAAGCTGACATTTTCTGTAACTACAAATCCTAGAATCCACTACAGCTGACATCAGAGCATGGCTGCAGCAGTGGGAGATTCAAAAGCCTGCAATGCACGTTAGAGCTTTTACAAGCCCAGTCAGATGTTTGCCAGTCCTGCCGTTCTTCCAGGGTTAAGTACAGTCCTCTATTACTGTTCATAGCCTCGGGAGGACAGCGGGATCTGCAAACAAAAGATCAGAGCCTATAAAAATTCTAACATGCACTGTAGGCTATTGAATCTCCCACTGCTGCAGCCCAGCTCTGACATCAGCTGCAGGGGATTCTGGGATTTGTGGTAACAGAAAATCTCAGCTTGCATGTAACCAGGATCAGTGTGATACAGTCTTCTATACTGCAGTAAACAGTATGTAAAAAAAAAGGTTTTTTGCAAGTCGCAATTGGGGACTTCAGCTCCATTTCCAAGGTGGGGCCTCATAGTGCTGATCACCCTTTAAATTCACCTTACAGTTGTGTATATGGCGCCTTTCATATACCGGGTGAAACAAATGCAGTAATTAAAGAGCACTTTTGTGGTGCTCAATGTAAAAACACTGAAGGAACCTTACTTGCCTCAAAGTTCACGTGTGCATACATTTTAATTTTGCTGTGGCTATAATTTGGGATGGAAGGGATCTCATTTTGGCTCTGTGGAACTGATAACCTGATCCCTTCCACTTCCTGATCCTAAAAGGCATCCCCACGCTCTAACATTTTGTGATGTAGTACTATGGAGAATATGGGGGCGCACTCCAGAGACTTGTACAGGGGCCTGTTTATAAGTACTTTTGTAAAACATTTTGAAATGTCAGTTTCAACAAATCAAGATATCTGATCAACTAACAAGGCCCTTGTTAGTTGAGTGGTGGTCTTGATTTGATGAAATCAGCATTCAAAAATGTTTTTGAAAAAGTACTTAAAAACAGGCCCCTGTACAAAATCAGAATTGGAAAATGGAAGGTATCAGGGTCTCGGCTCCATGGAGTCAAAATATGATCCCTTCCCTCTCAGAGAACAGCCACAGCAAAATTATAATTTATGTACCAAAAACTTTGTGGTGGGTAAGGCTTCTATAGTGTTTCTGGAGGGAAAAAAGAGCAGGAAAGGTGCTCTTTAAGAATGTTATGTGAGCATCATGTGGACATACACTACACATGTCTTTTATTGAACACGTTAGACATACAGTGTTGTACAGTAGTATGTATGTTCAAAAATGCACAAGTCAGTATCAGCACTGTTCACTGACTACAACACAAATGCCAAGATTGCATTATAAATGCAATTGACATCAAACTGGATTTCAAGACTGTCAGTTGCTTAAATGAAAGGAAGAGGAGAACATCCCTTAAAGCCTTTTTGTTCAGTCTTAAACGAAGAAGAAAAGTGTAAGACTGTGGATAAGCGTCAGTGGGCAAAATCACATGCAAGTCTCATGTGACAGTTGGAGTTGATCAGAGTGTCGCTTCTGGTATGTTAAATGGGGTAATGACATCTTGGTAGAACGCATGTAACTTTGTGAGCCTCATCTCATGAATGCACCCTTTGATCTTTGTATCATTTTAGAATGAGCTGTCTGACTACATACTGTGTATATGTGCATCTTTCAATAAACTACAGACTCAAAGGAACACTGTCAACCTCTTTAGGTCTCATATTCTTCCTAGATTAAGGAACATGTTATGATTGCTTACATTCTGCGAGGTTGCTGATGTAGCTGGTAGTTTGATTCTGTTTCCTTTTTTTTTTTACATAAATAACAGTCTGCCCCCATGCTGGTTTTACCACACAAAAATGTATATGTTTACATTCCTTGATTGGCTTCCACTGCATCTTTCCTGGACTTGGTAATGCCCCTAACACAATCTAGCCCCTTGTAATGCTGTGGGAGGACAGGACATTATTGTCTCTCAGGGTAAGTAAATGCTCAGGTCCAGATGGTATCCATCCCTGAGTGCTAATGGAACTAGCAGTGGAATTAGCAGGCCTCTGGCAGACCTGTTAACAGTCTGCTGGTATTGGGGGTTGTAACACTGGTCTGGAGGATGGCGCATGTGGTGCCGCCACATAAAAATGACCCCAGGGATGACCTGGCCAACTATAGACCGGTCAGCCTGACTTCAATCATGGGAAAGCTCAGGGAAGCAATCCTAAAGGAAAGGCTGGTGGATCTCCTGGAAGAATACAGTCTCCAGGACAAGAAGCAGCATGGGTACATGGCTAACAGGTCCTGCCAAACAAACCTATCAATTTCTTTGACTGCATGACTAAAACGGTGTGCAAGGGCCACACAGTTGATTTCCTTTACTTGGACTTCAGCAAGGCCTTTGCCTCTGTGCCCCATAGGAGGTGGATGAAAAACTGAAGAATCTGGGGGTAGGGGAGAAATTCTCTGGATGGGTAGCAAACTTGCTGAAGAGCAGGGCTCCGAAGTGATGGTGGGAAGGGAGCTCTCAGGTTCTAGGGAAGTCACCGGGGAGTCCCATAGGGCTTGGTGCATGGGCTGGTGTTGTTTAATATCTTCATAAATTACATTGGAGAGGGCATAAAAGGCAAGATTTATCTGTTTACAGATGACACCAAGCTCTGTGGGAGTGTGGATACAGCAGAAGGAGTACAGAACCTAAGGTAAGATCTGACCAAGCTCAACTGTTGGTCCATATTATGGCAGTTCATGTTCAACGTGAAGAAGTCCAAGGTTATGCACATTGGAGACAAAAATCGAAGGACAGAGTACAGCCTGGTATGGGATTCTGGTAACTCAGTCTGATGAAGAAAAAGACCTGGGGGTGATGATCACTAGTGACCTGAAGCACTCCTTACATTGCAGGAAGGCAGCAGCAAAAAGCAAACAAAATGCTGGGCTGCATTGCCAGGGAAATCGGTAGCAAGCAGGAGGAAGTCATATTGGCACTATATAGATTGAGGGTGTGGCTGCACCTGGAGTACAGTGTGCAATACTGGCATCCCTACCTGAAGATGAACATTAACCTGCTAGAAGCAATCCAGAGGAGGGTGACTTAAATAGCTAAGGTCAGCAATACAGGTCATATGAGGAGAGGCTGAAGGACTTGAACATGAACTCTCTGGTGGAGAGGAGGGAGAGGGGTGAAATGATTGAGGCCTTTAAATACATAAAGGGCATTAACAAGGTAAACAAAGACAGCCTCTTCAGTCTCAATGACAGTAAAACCATGAGGGGATATTGCCTTAAGCTTGAGGGGGAAAAGTTCAGGAGGCATTTCTTCATGGAGAGGGTGGTTGCAAGCCATGGGGGTAGTCTCACTGAAGACAGTAGAAGACTTTAAAAGAGGGTTGTATAGGGTAAATAGGAAGGTCAGGGTGAAGTGGGGAGTGGGCAGAGAGGGGGGGTAGCTGTTGCGGAGGAGGTGTAACATATGTTTGTATGAGATTATTGGATTATCAGTGGTGGCACTGTTTGGGGATGTTTCTAATGTTCAGGATGCATGTAATAAGAGAAGATCCAGGATTTAAGGCAAAATAAGGTTGGGTATAATTGCCTAATTCCCTTACATTTCAGATCCACTAAGAAAGGAAGCAGATCAAACAATCAACATTTTCTATAGTTTTAGAGAAGGTAAGCAATCATAAACTGTGGGTTGGCCAGCTCGCTGACACAGAGGCAGGGCATCCGTCTGCAATGCCAACAACCCAGGTTCAGAAATGGACTTGAAACATCAGAGGGACGGCTGGGGGGAAAAGGACTGAGCATCCTAGAGACTGATCTTCTTCTCTGGGGGTGGGGGGCAGAGTGTTCAGCACGCCCACGGACCTCTGGCGGAGGCTGGGGGATTCATTGTGCGGTGCTGTTACCTAAGGGGGCGGGGTGGGCCGGGTCATCATTACACATTCCCGACCCCAGGTACTGCCGCAAGAAAAAAAAAATCCAGCCCCCGAGCATGATGCCCTGTTCCGCCGCCACCCCCACTGCCAACAGTGTCCACCAGGAGGGAGTCGAGCTCCCGTGGCCCCATCCGGTAGGGGGTAAGTCAGGGCACATTACGAACGACCATGGGGAGGGGCACCTGCCCAGCAGCCCCGCCCATGGGGGTAAGCCTGGGCTTGGGGGGGGTGGCATATGGGAGGGGGGGCCGGACCAAAAAAATTAATAAATAAATAAAATGTGGGTTTTCAACTAGAAATAATATGATGCAAAAATGGTTGACAGTCCCGCTTTGACAATAGAGGCTGAGTGAACTATAGCTGCACAAAGAACACAGACTCCAGTCTTGTATAGTATTTATGATCCAGCAGTTGCAATGCTCCTCCCATAGCTGCTGTGTAGCCAGCACATATGGAGGCCTCTATTGCGTCAGGCGACTGACATTAATTTATCTGTAAAGTTAAATGTTCTTGATGGACCAAATATATATGTGTGAGTGTTTTAAATATGAAGTTTTTGTTAGAATGGTACTGAAGGTTTATTAAGAAATTATTAACCAGAAAGCGGTAACCAGGAAAAACATATCTAGTATGTTACAGCAGCATTCTGCCTTTACACACTTACATGGAAAGATTGCTGTAGTGCAAGATGACACTATAAGCTAGGATTTGAACAAGTATCTTCTAACTACAGTCATGTGCTCTGTTTAACCACAGTGTCTCTGGATTTCTTTTTTTCATTTTGGCTCACTTTTTTATGTTATAATTTATTTATCCAGCATAGCTCAACTGAGATAACAAATTTCATCTTCGGTGGGGGTTCTGCTTCTACGCAGTTGTGCAGATGGAGGACTGAAGTACGGGGCAATCAGGTGACGTGCTTGAGATTATAAAGTGAGCTGATGGCTCTGGCAGGAGTCAAATACAGTATCTGCATTGCAGTTCAGGGTTTTAACCACCAAATAAAACTGCCTGAGAAATAAGAGGCTGCATCATACAGTACAGCCTACAAAACAATAAAATACTCTAATCTGAATTCTAATGTCCTATGTCTGTCATTATGCTTACATAAAGCTGTTGGATTTTAGTAAAGTATCTGAAAAATGTTTTGATAGTAGTTTGTTTTCTTTATATGGTGAGAGTGCAGAAATACAATACTCTTAAAATGTGCAGCAGAGCTGTGAGAATCATTTTACAGAGCCTTGACAGGAAGATATCTGATCTCCTACTTCCTTGGAGGAGATAGCATAAACTATTCAAGCTTCTTTGGAGGCTGAAAGAGAGCAAGCGAGCATATAAAGTCACCTATAGTACAGGGACTGTGGTTTGATTCCCTCTAATGCCACCTGTTAAGTTGATTCAAAATTGCAGTGGCAGAAATTTCCTTTATATGATCTGCCATGTGAGAGAGTTCATTTTTTAGAGGATGCTTCTTTAAGGGGGGGGGGGTAAAGAGAAGGTTTCTGTAGGGCCTGTTGTTTGATGTGCCAGGGCGAGGAAGTTCACTTTGTAGAGCAAGCTTCTTTAAATGGGGAGAGGGGTAAAGGTAAGTTTTCTGAAGGCCCGTTGAGTTGGCATTAATTACTAGAACAATTGTTTGCTCAAGCAGTGCCCCAGTGTATGGGACACTAGATCAGAATAGCGCCAACAAGACCACCATCAACAACAGCGCAGTACAAATAGCTCTGACAACAATAGCACCAGGGCAAAATACCATCACACATAACAGCACCCATAGTAGCAGTTGTACACCACAGAGACGACCGCCGCCATTTCCCGGAACAAAAAATGTACACTTATGTTTTATGTGGGGGGTTCCGGCCCCGCACCCCCAGTTATTTAAATAACCAACTCTGAAGGGGAGCATACTTTGGAAAAAAGAAGAAACTTGGGGGTTGGAGGATTTTGGTCTTGAGCTGTAAAAAAAAAAAAAATACACTTTGGGTGGGGGAATTATGACTACATGTGCCAAGAGACCAGGAACAGAACCCTGGTCTCTTGAGTTGTACTGGCTGAGCTGCTTGCACCTTAGACTTCTGCACCACAGGAGCAGCTCAGCCAGCAGCCACATTTTTCCCTACTTCTTCACATCCCACCTTGCCTTTACAGCCACAGGGGTAGCAGTTACTAACGTTCGCTATTCTACCCCTGCCGCTGTTGAAGGCAGTGCATTTAAGGAGGTGCACTTTAGACCTTGCTCTTCTAGACGTGCTGTTGTAACTGGGTAAGGTGTACGGAGATTACAGTGGCATCACAGTTGAGCACCACTAGAGGGTGCTACTATCAGCACTTATAGAGAGCCCATGGAACAGCAAAAGACAAAATGGTTGAAAAGGAAACTGGACACGGGTAGAAGCAATGGGTTTTGCATGTAGGCTCGATGCATGCTTTGTAATGAACCCAGCCAGCATTTTAATGGTTAAAGTTCAAAATGACCTACTTGAGATAAATAATACGAACATACAAACATATGAAGAAGCCAGCAGAAGAAGGCCATTTGGTCTATCAAGCCTGCTCGTATTGCAGGGTTCACAGCTTGAGCTAATGTCCCTGCCCTCCCTCCCTCCCTCCCTCCCCACTCCTCCCATCCTCCCTACCCATGATTCTTATCTTCCCTATGCCCATCCCAGCTCTCTTAAAGCTGCCCACTGTCTTCAATGAGATCAACTCTTCTGGCAGCGATTCCAAGTGTTCACCACCGTCTCTGTGAAGAAGTGCTTCCTGACCTCCCTCCTAAACCTCCCACCCTCCAGCTTAAGACTGTGCTCCCTCGTGTTATGCTTGACACTCAGCTTCAAGAAACTCTCCTTATCAACCTTATTTATCCTTTTCAAGTACTTGAAGGTCCCAATCATACCCCCCCCCGGCCTTCCAGGGAGTACATGTTCAGTGCCCTCAATCTCTCCTCATATGCCTTACCCTGCTGACCGGCTATCATCTCTGTAGCCCTCCTCTGGACCTTCTCCAGCAGGTTAATGTCCTTTCTGAGGTGTGGGCACCAGCACTGAACTCCATACTCCAGGTGCAGCCTTACCAGTGACCTGTACAAAGGCAGTATAACCTCCTCTCTTCTACTACTGACCCCCCTAGATATGCATCTCAGCATCTTGTTTGCCTTTGCTGCTCCTTTCTTGCACTGTGTGGAGTGCTTCAGGTCACTAGTGATCATCGATCCCAGGTCCTTCTCCTCCTCTGATGCAGATACTTGAACTCCACCCAGGTAGTACTCTGTCCTGCGATTCTTGGCTCCAATATGCATAAGTTTGCATTTCTTGGCATTGAAGCCAAGCTGCCAGATCCTGGACCACCTCTCCAGCTTTTTCAGATCTTCCTGTAGGTCCTGTATCCCTTCAGCTGTAATGATGCAAAACAAAGTAATAGCAAGGCTGCTTGAATAACTTACTTATTTGTCAGGTAAATAGTTAATTTTCCCCATATAAATTTCAAATGTACATGAAAACACCCTAGGCAAGACCTGAACCAGGAAGTATTAAAATATACAAGGGCCGTTATACCCAAGGTGTATCAGGGTGCCCCTCATTGTACAGTGCAGGGTCCTGCTAGCCTAACCTGAGGGATTATGTCAATCCTCAATACCTAGCATATAACAGACCTTCCTCATCTAAAATTTCAGGGGAACAACTGCCTTAACAATGAGAGATTCCACTGTGTCCCATAGCTTAAGTATAAGAGACTCTCCCAATATACTGTATGTTTGGGAAGGAGCACCACTGTTCTAGCCATGTGAGAGGGATTCAATTTAGACTGTTTCTATTTCTAAAGCAGCAGATTTGTTTACATGGCAAAAAAAATGTATTCATATAGTTGCTGTTTTTTAGCAAAACATGTATTTCTGGTGTTCTTAGATTCATCATCGTGCATTACATTTTTTTTCAGATTTTTTAAAACAGTTTTATAGCTAATTTTGTAATTAGTGACTCAGGTCATTAAAGATGGCTGCACTGTACAATTTTTTTAGAAACATCTTCCACTAGCCAGCCTGGTGGCACTGAGGGTTGAGGCGCTGGACGCCACACCTAGCACCACACCGGTGACCTGGGTTCAGGAATGGACTCGGGCACCCGGGGGCTGGCAGGGGAGAGGTTGGATTGAGTGTCCCAGGACTGCTCTCCTTCCTCTAGGGTGGGATAGTGGGATATGTTGTGCTTGGGTGACCCCTGGTGAAGACTGGGAGAAGCACAAGGTGTGGTGTAAGCAATGGGCGGAGTTTGGCAAGACACTTGCGTAGTGCAGCATGTCATTGCACTGCTGGCTCTGGGGGGACCAATTAAGGTGGAAAACCAGGCTGGGAGTGACTGAGCAGCTTGATGCCACACACCCACTGACCTGGAGGCCTGTTGTGGAATCATGTCAGAGGGTCTGTTGTCAGCCATGCTGGGACCCTCATGTATGAGTGAGCCTGCTGCCCTCTGGGTCGGTGGGAGCCAGTGGCTGGATGCCCCCACTGGGAGCACTGCAGAGGAGAGGAAAAACAGAAAAAAGATTAAAAAAAAAAACTTCCACTGAAAATAATTACTGGATTCATACTGTGGTTGCAGTAGAATGGTGCACCCACATGTTTCTGACGGTGCACAGCAACAAGGTATTTTATTGTTTCACAACAGGCATGACACCGGAGTCAGAACTCAATGTTCAAATCCCATGTCTTAATTTTGGAATTAAAGAAAATGAAATGAAAAACGTTCATGTTGAAGTTTTTGTCCAAAAACCTTAATGCTGAAAAAAACTCGATGGTAACATATATAATGCTGCTTTAATTTGCAAAAACCCATTGGTCAACCAATAAAAAATAGAACTGAACATTGTGATCCATGACCCAGGTTTCACACACCTTAACCTGCCTTACATTTCAGGGGTGCAGTTGCCAAGCCCTGAAGGATTTCTTTTCACCTCTGTACCCAATAACAGACTTTCCCCAAGTGTAAGTTTTAGGGGCACAGCTGGCCTAGTCCTGCAGGATTTCATCACACTGTCGTATGCCGGATACAATTACCTGTTTTTGTTTTTGTGTACCTTGTTCTGTTTATATGATATGTCACCTGATAATTTATTGTCCAAGGTCCTCTCTATTCATTGCATAGGTAGGCACCTATGAACTTATGAATGGTTTACTCTGTATGTCTCTGATATATTGTATCCACTTTAACTCATTGTATGTAAAGCGCTTTACTTTGTATGTTCCGATATATTGTATCCTCTTTAGCTCATTGTATGTAAAGCACTTATAAATTGTTATCCTGTTAAGTTTCTGCATGTCTGTACTCTCCCGGGTCATGCCTGAAAATAGTCATTTTATGGCTAGTGCACTTACCCGGTTAACAAAAGCTAAATAAATAAATAACCCATACCTCACTGCAAATTTTAGAGGTACAACTGTCCTAGCCTAAGAAATTTCATTGAATCTTAATATACAGTATTAACACACCTTCCATGCGTTTCAGGGTTCTGCTTCTGAGATGAGTGCACATAATCCACATTTAACAGTATGGTGTAGTGGTTAAGGGCACCGAGCTACAAACCTGAAGACTTGGGTTTGAATCCCATTAGCTCCCACTTGCATACTGTGTGACCCTAAGCAAGTCACTTAACGTCTTTGTGCACCCAGGGTGCACCCTGGCTTAGTGTGTCTTTCCTGGTTAAATAATTTCCCCTTTCCTATATATTAAGCCCTCCACTATTGTAGCTTCTGGGACACAGCTGTCCTAGCCCTAAGCAAACAAATTGCTCGGAAACCCCAGATGTAACTGACCCTTGCTCAAGGTTTCAGCAACACAGCTATCCTATCCCTGCAGGATTCCACAGAGCCCCATGCCCCAAGTATCATTAACCCTTCCCCACTGTAAGTTTTAGGGACAGCTGTTTTAGCCACAGTGGGTTTTACTGAACCTGCAGACTACGCTACATCATAAACTCTCCTACTGTAGTTAAAACACTTCGAAAATGCCTAGTTCAAACACTGTGTTCAGTACCCAACCAGACGTGAGTGTTCCTGCTGCTTTTATAAAAAGAATGACAGCAATAGTGTGTAGAATAATTAGCAGGTTGAAGTGCATAGGTCTACTGATTCAAAGCCAATATGCTAATTTTATTAAACATTACCACATTTTTTTAATGAGAGGCAGCATGAGAAATCAGCTTGGAATGTGTTTTTGGGGCTCTTGAGTAGCTGCCTCTGTTAATAATTCTAACTAAGGTACACGCTTATGGCAGTTATTAATCAGCTGACCCATGGTTGTGTCTTGAGGAAGCTGAATCATAACATAGCCACTGTGACATTAAAAGGGATGAGATGCACCCCAGCACACACAATTCATTTTTGTGCACCCCGTTCTCTTTTTCAATGTCTTTCATTTTTTTTTGTATTCTGTCTTAATGGTCATTAAAACCAGCAGTAGGTATCTCCCCCTACTGTACCACTGTGCTGTAAGTGCTGCCACTAATGACATCATCAGTTCCAATCTGTCAGTGACTCCTAACGCAAACAGTGCTACTCGCATCAGTTGCTACTTCAATGCAAACTGAGTATTTTTAGCCCTGTTTACACTACCTGCAGGGTAGCCTGGCAGTCTCCTCTGTTCCACTGCCACTTCACCTGAGCTCCCAAGGTGCAGGGACAGCCTTTACACAGCTGGCCATCTGCACTGGTGTAGGTTGAGGCTGTGTTGTACGCAGTACTTCCTGCATTGCGCACCACATTTTCTTTCACTGATGTATTGCATAGCCCACATCATTTTTTGCCATGAGAGATTGCAGAACTGCACCGGTGAAGGTGGGGCAGTGTGTTTACATGCAAGCCCAAAAAGTCTGCACCAGTATGCAAACCCTCCAAAACTGAGATCAATCTGCAAAGCAGCAGAGCAACTTACAATGTTCCGGCATCTATTTACACTGCTGGATCGGTACCAGTGTAATTCATCTACACCGCTCAAAACAGTGCAGGTGCACTTGTGTAAATGCGCCTTTTGAAGAGTTGCTCTGTTTTCAGCCGTGTAGCAGCCTGTGCAAGTAGCAGTATCAGCACCAGAAGCCGCTGACTGATTGCAGTCAATGAAGTCAGTGTTTAAAGCCACTATAATAACAAAATGGGATGAGCGGCTCCATACCGAGCTGGGTTTGTAGATCAGGAAGGCAGAAATCGTAAGAGAGACGTATACAGAAAACTCAACTCCCTCTACAGGTCTAAATGCAGTCTCAGTGCTGACATGAGGAAGTCAGTGGTCTACCACTTTCTGCTCGCTTCTGTTGACTAAGGAGACAACACATACCACTGTGCAAACAAGATCCCTCTGCTGCCCCCAGATCATTTGTACAACAAGCCATGCTGGTTCACCCTCTCCTGTGAAGGGTCTACCCATCATCATCTACTGTATGACCAGTTTAACTGGACAAGTCCCGTAATGAGACATGGCTATCACTGGCTTTCTTTGCTGTACAACTGTGCACAAGGGAAAGATGAAAATGACGTACTCACCGTAGTTCTTGATCTTCTAGGAATATCTTCACCATTGATTCACACTACTGAATCTGAGCTGGAGGTGCTAGGACTCCGTGGGAGCCAGAACTTTTCAGGAGGGCTGGCATCGAGGTAAGCTGCCACAACACTGAACTTATAGGCACAGGCTTACCTCAGCACCAGTCCTCAACTGCCTCAGTACCTTTTTTTACCAAGGAGGTGCAGCATAACCAAACAAGTACTTATGCACTTAATCTAAGAGCATAAGATAGCCCTGGTGGCCTGTGTAAGAAGGGCCATCAAACCAGTAACACAATGTCTTCATAGCCCAAACTAAGAATAAAGGAATGAAAACCAACACAACATACTAGAGTGAGACTGGGGGGATGGTGGTGGGTGGGTGTGTGCTATCAAAGGTGAAAATATTCCTAAAAGATCAAGAATTATGGTGAGTACATGACTTTCATATTTTCAGGAATCAATCTTCACCAGTGATTCCAACTAGTGGGTCAGAGTATCAAGCTCAGACAAAATCCACTGGATAATGGCAGGAGGAGCCAAGAGCTCACTCAGGACAGTCGTTCATTCAGGAATGTCCTGCCAAATGTAGCATGCTGCCTGGCATGGACATCCAGGGCACAGTGCTTAGTAAAAGTGTGCACTGTGCTCCAAGTTGCAACTCTGCAAATATCTCTGATAAACACAGACTGAATCTCTGCCAGGGATGTGGCAACCACTCTGGTGGAGAGGGCGCATTCCTGGCCCTCCAGCTTGACCTGGACCATGACAACAGTAGCGCAGGCAGGTCACAATCCAGGCAGAAATGCACTTTATTGTAACAGGCTGTCTCTTCCGAGTCAGACTGAAGGAGACCAAGAGCTGTTTGGATTGCCTGAGGTCCTTAGTTCTCACCAGGTAAAACCAAGGAGCCTCTTAACATCCAGAGAAGGGACAGTGTGCTTTCCTTCATTCTAGAAGTTGGCAAAGTATGTAGGCAGCACTGGAGGCTGATTAAGATGGAACTTTCCAGCTCTATGCCCTTTTCTTCCCCCAGCTCTATCCCCCTAACAATAGAGTCCCCCACCAGAAGTTGCTTCCTCCTTCTCTGGGGTCCTCCTTTCCCCCAAGACTCCATTCAGGTGGACCCCACATCCTCACTGTCCACCACCTCAGGTGCCCCTTCTTGGCAGTCCCACTCCGCCAGAATGGTATAGGGATTTCTTGGTGGCACTGGATGAGGCATGTGCCTGTTACCTGCTCCTCCCAGCCTTGCAGATCCTACCACCCTGCCCTCCTTGATCCCACCATAGCCCAACTACTCCTCCTTCTGGCATCCTCTGAGGTAGTGTTGTCTGGCTAGGTGGTTCCTGGGTGAGAGAAATGGTCTCCTGACTCCTCACCAATGCAACTTTGAGTCTAGCGACGCTCTCCTGACTCTCAACCAGTGCCGCCTGGAGCCTTGAGACCTGTTTCTTCCACCCGGAGAGGTACAGGCAGATGGGACAGCACCACAGTCTCAGAATGTCTCACTGTAGACTTCCGCCCCACAACCACTGCATTGCATCAGTCCCCACATTTCCTTTTTTCCCTGTTCTTCTTGTCCTCCTGTCCCAGACCCCAGTAGGGCCTACCTTACTACCACCCAGCAACCACAAGCCCCTAAACCATGTACTGCACTAATACCCAGCAATCATTTTACAGCACATCCATACATACTAAAATACCCAGTAAGCCCCGATCCCTGAAACACACTAGTACCTAGCAACTGTTTACCAGCAATCCCTAAAACCCAGAAATACACTAATACCCAGTAGCAGTTTAAAAAGTAAGCCCCTATGCCCACTATCACACTTACCTCCAAATGCTTAACTAGCCTCCAAAGTACAGCCACCCTACAATGCAACCTCCAACAGGCATACCTGTGATCCAATGGGCAAGATGGCTGGGGGAGCAGGCTGCCTCGTTGGGATGACTCAGGTGGGCAGACTCCAATGTCCTTTGCATGTGGGTCCTTCGTGCAAGGAGGTGCTTGAAGGTCTAGTCCTTTTGCAATAGTATGAAGCAGCTTGTCCTGCCGGTCCTTGCCACTGATTGGTGCCCTTATGGGTGGGAAGTATGATCTCACTGCTGATTGGCTGCCAGCTGGTGCCTTCCTGGGGCTTTCAAGCTCCACTGATTCCACTCTTCTGCTCTTTTTGCCAGCAGAGGGGCCCCACTGATGTGTCTGAGGACCTCCTCTACCAACTGACTGGCCATGGAGGCTAAGTTGGGACCAGGTACTGCAGTGGTGCAGTCTCACTGCTGAAAGGCTCCTGGCTGGAGCCATTCTGGAGCTTTCAAGCTCCATGGCTTCCGCTCTTCCGCTCTTGCTGCCAGGGGAGGGGTTCCCCTGATGTGTCCAAGCATCCACTCCACTGTCTGACTGGCCATGGCAGCTAAGTTGGGACTGGGGACTGCAGTGGGGTTTTAAATCCCCACTTCTTCCTGTCCCACGGTCCTTGCCATTGATTGGTGCCCTTGAGGGCAGGTGCGCGGTGCTGGTTCACTGCTGATTGGCTTCTGGCTGGAGCCTTCCTGGAGCTTTCAAGCTCCACCAATTCTGCTCTTGCCACTTTGGGGGGGGGGGTTCTGCTGGTGTGTCTGATGACCCTTTCTACCAACTGACTGGCTGCAGCGGCTCATAATACATTCAACTGGACAGTTACTGGGGAAGCACCACAGATGTGCAGAAGGGACCTCAGTTTAATATCTCATCTGAAGGAAACCACACCCTGATAGTACAGCACACCTCTAGTATTACACTTGGGTACCAGCATTTATGGGATAGGCCTAAGTCCAGGTGTGGTACTAGAACCCATAACCTTGTGGCCCAGAGGCAGGCATTCTGTCAACTGAGCCACATCGACACCCTTAAATCCATTTTGGACTGTAAGGCACAGACTGTTTCTTCATGGCATTTTTCACACTAGTCCTGTCCCTGGACAAAATAAGGCTGGGATGTGCAGTGCTAGTATTTCAAAGTCAGAGATGAGAACATGTGAGTAAAGCAACTGAATTCTGTTGCTCCAGCCTTGACTCAGTTTCAGAAACTTTCTCCTGAATAATTTTGCCATCTTCCTTCGTGTTTGTCTGATACCCCTTAATCTTTTGCAGCATCCTTCCTTGTTCTCCTTGAGCTTTTGGATCACCGTCTGTTCCATGTCCCTAGGTACTGGTGTATTTTGTTAAATTCTTAACTAATGTGCTGCTCCAGACTGCGGACATTGTCCTGGACGTTTGAGATATCATGCTCCTGTTTTCTCTGCTGCTCTTCAATTTCTTTCAGTTCACATTTCAAAAAGGCCAAAGTGGTCCTCAGTTTCTCCCTGTAAATCTCTGCAACTTCTGGCTGAGATAGTAAGGTGTGGCCAGGATGTGGAGTCAAGTCTTTACAGGAGAGGCAGATGAGGACCTCATCCTCCTTGCAAAACAATTTCGGTCTCTCCTTGTGCCCCTTGCAGATTTCATCTGTCCCCTCTTCATTCAGATTCTGGTTCAGTTTGCAAGTTTTTTGTACCAGGACATCTAGCAGGTGACTGATGGTGTGCTTCTTGCCCGGGAAGCTCTTCCGACATTTTGGACAAGTTGGAGTCACTATACATATATACTATACACTATACTATACACTATACATATGACACTGCAGTGTCAGTGGCTCAGTAGGTAGCACACTCACCTCTGAGGCCGGGAGATCAGAGGGCTGTGGGTTCAGTTCCCACATCTGGCACTTGGGTTAATATCCCAGTACTGACACTGTAATGCAGCATGAGAGGGGTGCTGCATTTCTGAGGTGCCGTCTTTCGGATGAGACGTTAAACCGAGGTCCCATCTGCCTGGATTGGTGGTAGTTCAGGTGGATGTTAAAGATCCCATGGCACTTATCGAAAAGAGTAGGGGGAATTTCCCCGGTGTCCTGGCCAAATTTCCCTCATTCACTAAAAATACCACCAACAGCTTAATCTGGTTCAAGGTCAGTTGGTATTCATCTGTATCCCCCTCCCCCGCGGGTCGTGCCTGAAAATAGGCAGGATTTGTCTAGTGCACTTACCCAGTCAACAAAAGCTAAATAAATAAATATCCAAGCCAAGCCAATACAGATCTTGCAATAATTGTGCCTACAGCCCAGCATCACAGGATTTTGAAAGATCTCCAGACAAACTGGACTGGTTGATTCCCCTGCATAATCCTCAGCATGCTTGCTAGACACCATCGCTGGACAGCTTCTGTTAATTTCTCTTTCTGTTCACTGTGAACACAAGCACTGCCAACAGCACAGATCAGAATGAGTTTGTAATTAAATTTTGCAGCCTCTGTATCTAGTGTACAGTTTTGTTTGTTTTGCTCCATCAAATTCTGTATTGCAGAAAGCTAGTCACCTCCACACCACAATTTGCCAGCAATCCTGGTGCATTTGCTTTGGTTTGCTTCGTCTTTGCACTGGCACAAGACTTTGTGGCATTGAGACTGGACAACTGCAGTGACAACAAGAATTTACCTGGTGGTCAAATCTGCAACATGCAGCTAGTCCAGAATGCTGCAGCAAGGCTTCTGACTTCCATCTGAAAGCCAGAAGATATACTGCTCCATTGCAGTGAGTTCAGAGCTGGCTGCCAGGTCGATGGTGGGGTCACTGCAAGGCGCTTTCAACCCCTTGATACCTGTGCCAGTTTCTGAATCCAACATCCCTGCTCAGATGCTGAGATGCATGGAACAGGGGCCTTTTTGGTACCATCCTCTTGTTTAAAACTGGCAGAGGATTGTGCCTCTGTGGTGGTGGCCCCGTGTCCTATGGACCTTTCTGCCAATTGATATCTGCCTATATATCACTGTTGGACTTTTTTAAAGCAAACATAAAATATTGTGAGTTTGGTCTTCCCAGGCATTTTAAAAATATTATGGGTTCTACCCCAACTCCAGGATTGGGCTCATACCATAAATTCTGGCACCAAGTACAGTACAAGGGGAATTATGTACTGAAAAGATATACCATCCTTCAGATAAGACATTAAACCAAGGTTCCTTCTGCCCATCTGTGGTGCTGTCTAGGTGGTTATCCAAGCAGAAGTTAAAGAACCCAAGGCACTTTTCACAAGAGTAAAGGAGTTTTTTATTAAGAAAAATCATACATTACATAAGGACAAAAGAGATGTACAAAATAAGGAAATCATAAAGTAACACAAACAACACTGTGATGTACTGGATAAGATACAAAAAAAAAGAACAGGGAAAGGTGTAACAATGTTAAACTAAAGAAAATGTACATATTTCTTATCCAGCCCTCCCTAGACAGTGCTTCCAGAAGAACTGCATCCGTTGACTGGGAAACCTTTGAAATTCTTGTGAGTAAATGTATCACTCTTGTGTTCTAACAAAGGTTAACAACTCATTCTGTCTCACATACTGTTGCAATAAGATTAACTGTTGCCTAACTTGCCATGTGTAATATTTCAGTATACCACACAATACTCCCAAAGTGCTCAGGTGGTATCTTCTCCACCATCCTGTGTAGATCCCTAGGACTAGGACCTCATAGGACATTGAACTGAACTCGGGGCGAGTCACTCCTTGGGCAAGGGAGGTCCAAAAGGCCATAATGTAAGGGCACATAATAAGCAAAGTGCTCCTGTGTCTTTAAAACTCAATTACACATGTCTCTAGGGCAGTAACGGTCCAAGACTGGATTATGCTTATGATTATCCCAAACACCAATTCTGCCATGACAGGTAAACCAAATGATAACCCACATGTGTTTCGGGAGTCTAGACTCTGTCAATTGTCTAATGGTATCCTGTGTGGTCAGGGGTAGCCTTTTGGGAATAGTAAGGATTCCTTGAACTAAGACTGTACAATATGAGCATACAAGTCTTTCCTGGATGAATTTACAAACTGCTTTTTTGCCAGTTTCCATGCCTTTACCTTACTTAAAACTGAAGCAACATATACAGTGAAATCAACTCCTCTTTAATCCTTGTGTGGAAATTCTACTTTTTCCTCTCCCAAAGTGGTAGGATAGGTAATAACCAGTCCTTTACCCCAGTAGCCCAATGCACATCAGTAGCAGTAAACAAAGGTGAAAAACTGATGGACCAAAATAATGTAAAAAAGAAACCCAATGGATTTACCATACCTAAACCCCCTTTATTTACATGTGAACTGCTAGTGTATGGGGTTAAGTCTACACCCCTAAAGGGCCCCCCAAAAAAACTATTAATTCTCATCTCCAAATCCAATGGTGGGAACTAAACATAAATATTAAAAAAATCAGGAGAATAAGGATTTTAACCAAGTATACTCTCTTCAGTTTCAAAATGTGCATGGATTTCCACAGAGCAATTTTCCTGTCACCCTTTCTAAGCTTATGTTCCCAGTTTACGCAGTCCATCTCAGAATCCCCAACAGTATACCTAAAATTGGTATCTCTGAATTAATTGGGATTTCACATACATATGACATCCCCAGTTCCCTAGTGCAGCCAACGCAAATGGATTTACATTTGTCAATGTTAATCTGAGCAGCAGCCACTGTAGAGTATTGCTGTATCAAGTTCATCACCACCTGGCAGGACTTTACACTGTCTAGGAATAAACTAATATCATCAGCATAAACCGATAATGTTAGTGGTGGTGCATTAGTATGCAGGGATAGGCAGGGATTTGTGATGTCGAGTTCAGTTTTCAAATTAGAATATTTATAAAAAGGACATTTAAAATAGTGCTAAGAGGACAGACCTGCCTAACTCCCTTGTCTATATCCAGCCTATCACACACTATACCATTTATCAGGGGGTGAAAATGAGCACTTTTGTACAGTAATCTAATCCAATGAATAAAAACAGCAGGTATACCATGAAAAGTTAAAACTCGAAATAAGTAATTGTGTGGAACTCGGTCGAATGCCTTCTCTTGACGTAAGGACACCATAAATCCATGAAGCATATCTAACCGACTCCTAACAAACACTTTTCTAGCCGAGAAAAGGCTATCCCTCATTGACCTTCCTGCTATGGCGCAGGTTTGAGTGCAGGCAATAACTTTGTTGGCAATGACACCTAACCTGTGACTCAAAATGTTTGCCTGGATCTTATTACAGTATCAGAATTTGACAGCGAAATATTATAATTTTTTGTTTTATTTAAAATATCAGATTTACAAACCTTTGAGTCAGGGGCTCATTTACAAAGGCACCTCGTCGAATTAAGACAAAGATAGCACAGTTATCAGGTCATAAAACAATAGCTCGGAGAGCAGACAGTGTAACAATCATACACTGGAATTACATGGGTATCAGTAGTTAAACAGTATACATAGCTTAGGCACACAGGCACCACGTCAGATACATGGGTAGCTGTAGTTAAACAGTATACATAGTTTCGGTACACAGGCACCACATTAGGAGAGAACAAAGTAGATCTACGATATACAGTAGATAAAAGCAATTGACATCAGGAGTCACAGACTAGCCCAGAAAATTCACATGAGGGCTACAAGTAGTCAGAGGACCAAGTCATGACTGTGGACAATTGTCCAGGGGGGATCTTGTACATTTGCAGCAGCAGGAGTCCAGCAGGTGGACTCTGAGGGTAGCCTTGAAAGGACCTAGCTTAGTGGAGTCCGCTATGTCAACTGGGAGGGAGTTGAGCCAGGTGAGTGCTCTGTAGCTGAAGGATCTCTGGGCTAGAGATGTCCTAGCCCTGGGGACTAGGAGTGAGGTCTTGACAGTGCTGCGGGAGGATACTGTGGGGGAGGCCCGGTGGAGGGAGGCAGAGACTCCAGGGGGGAGGAGAGCCCAAGCAGAGTCTTCTTTACTAGAAGGCAGGTCTGGAAGTGAAGTCTTTCCTCAAGATTGAGCAAATTGGTGGAGAAGTACAGTAGACAGGTGTGAGCATGCCTCGGGGTGCCAGTCAAGAGCCTGCAGGCCTTATTGATGGAGAGCTGGATTTTAGCAAGGGCAGAATTGTTGGCAGTAGCATAGATGGGCAGACCATAGTCTACTAGAGACAGGACAGAGGAGGTGATTACTAACCTGAGAGCCTCGGGGGGGGGAGGCAATCCCTATGGCGGTATAGGAGTCTGATCCTGACATTGGTGGCCGCAGAAAGGGTGCTGATGTGGGAATGGAAGGTAAGGGCCGAGCTGAAGGTGATACCCAGGTACTTGTAGGAGGAAACCTGTTCAATGGGGTGTGCTGTGCTGGGTAGTATCATGAGCGGGACACCACTGGCTTTGCTTTGGCAATGTGAGAAGAACATAGCCTTGGTCTTTTTTAGGTTCAGGACCAGTCTATGAGCCATGAATCAATGTTCAGCTTGTTGAAAAGCATGTTGGAGGGTGGTCTGCAGTGTGGTGGGGTTGGGATCTGAGGCAAAAAGCACTACATCATCTGCATAGAGGAGAATCCTACTAGAACAGGCAGAGGGGAGAGTGTTTAGATAGAGGCTGAAGCAGAGGGGGCCCAGGATAGAGCCCACTGGGGACACCAGAGAGGAGGACAGGACGTGTGTCAGATAAGGTGCTGTTGATTTTAACGCACTGTGCTCTGGTAGAGAGGTAGCTGGTGAACCATGCAAGGGGACCAGAAGAGAAACCAAGGCATCTGAGGCAGTTAAGCAGGAGGGGATGGCAGACCGTGTCAAAAGCCTTGGAGAGGTCAATGAACACGGCCCCAGTGGGGTTGCCGATGTCAAGGGCAGAGAGCAGGAAGTTAGAGAATTCGAGTAGGGCTGTAGTGGTGCTGTGACCAGCATGAAAGCTGTGCTGCTCCAGGCACAGAATATCATGCTTGGCCAGGTACTCCATGAGTTTATTGGCTACTACTTTTTCCAGTGCCTTAGAGAGTGGGGGGAGGATGGAGAACGGCCGGTAGTTACCAGGAAGGAACCGATCCCCACTTTTAAGGATGAGTGTGATGATGGTGGTTTTCCAGGCATTGGGGAACTGACCCAGGCACAAAACGTGGCTTAGTAGGTTAGTAAGGGGGACCAGGATAACATCCAGGACCAGTCGTAGGAACCTAGCATCCAAAGGGTCTGCGCTGGGGCTATTACTATTGACAGCTTTTAGGAGATAGGGTCTGGCTTCAAGTGAGGAGATGGTGTGAAGGTAGAAAGGTGGGCATTGGAGGGTGGGCAACTGTGAGGCTGGGATGGGGTCGAAGAAATTACTGGGTAGGACAGAATTTAGGTCTGAGAAGGTGGCGTTTAGGCAGTCTGTAATGCCATCGGGTTCGGAGCAGACAGTGCCATTAACAGAAAGTTGGGAGGGTGACTTCCCATTCAGCTCTTTGACATTGTTCCAAAAGTTTCTAGCAGACCTCCATGAGGAGGCAAGGGTGGACCGGTAATACTGAGCTTTAGCTAGCTGGATGGCCCAGGTACACTTATTGCACTCTGCGTTATACGCTTGCCTGTCAGCTGGCTTGCCAGATTCCACAGTGATGTGCCAGAGGTTGTCCCTTATTTTAAGTTTCAGGAGGAGGTAGGGGTTGACCCACGATGCATTTAGCTTTTTAGGTGCTGCTCTAGTGAAAGGGGCAAAGAGTTTGCAGGCTTTACTAAAGGAGTGTGTAAAGAAGTCAAGGGCTTCGTCTATGGATGGTGCATGTCTGATGGGGGACCAGTCCAGTTGGGCAAGGTACAATTTAAGGTTACAAAGGCCACCAGGGAGGAGACACTGGCACTGGACGGTTCTCATGACTGGGTTACTGTTGGTAGAGGACCAGGAGAATAAGACATGGGAGTGGTCACTTAGTGAATTGGGTAGGCTGTTTATATCCAGTACTTTCCGGGGGCGGTTTATAATAATGACATCCAAGAGGGTGCTGGTACCAGTAGAGGGGTTGTGCCTAGTGGGGTGGGAGACTAGCTGGGTCATGTTGAGGGCGAGCCAACTGATGCTAAGATCTCCAGTAATTATCTGCCCTGCTTTGGGCGGTAGGCCAGAAAGGTACTCAATAAGTGACTGGATGGCGGGGTCTTGCTGTCTAAGGGGAATATAGGAAACAGTGAAGAAAAGCATGTACTTAGCAGGATTGGGGGAGATTTTTAGTGTAAGGGCTTGTGCCCCACTATCAAGCTTGGGAGGTGGCAGCGCATGTCCAAGAAGGGTGTCACACATGTAGACTGCACAGCCACCCCCGCGCTTGCCCACCCAGTCTTCCCTGAAAAGGGTATACCCTGGGAGGGAGACAAAGGAATTGGGGTGGATTTGGATAATCAGGTTTCCATGAGGGTGATAATGTCTGACTGGTGCTGTACAACCCAGCACTGGAATACCGCAACCTTTTTGAGGAGGCTGCAAATATTTCAGGAGGCGATGTGGAGACCTTGAGTCAGTGTGGGCTTGTTAAGATTGGTGGGCATAGGGCCTGGGTTAGGGTGGATGTTTCCAGACAACAGTAATAGGAGGGTGATTAGTTTGACTAGGGGATGGTAGCGACTGAAACACTGTGCAGGATGTCTAGACTGAGGGCCAGACGCAGACATGCAGGGGGTCGGTAAGGTATGGAGGGTGGGAATGGAGGAGAAAAGCAGGGTCCAGGGTGGACGAGGGATGGAAGCAGCGGCAGAGGTATTTGCTGGAGGGGGTGTGGGGTAGAGGTGCCAGGCGTGGGAGGGGAGTCGGGGAGAGGTGGCGCACATAAGTGGGGGGTACTGTATGTGGTGGGGTGTGCCCTAGTTGTGGCTGGGCTGGTAAGAGGAGAATAAAGGTGAACATAGATAGTACCAGTGCACATGGTGTATTGAGCAATGATGGGGATAGGAGTTGCGTCATGCTGGACTTGAGTGTGACTGTCACTATGGAGTATTAGAAGGGCTCCGGACTTTGGCAGCAAGGGTACCAGGTATAAATCCCAGTGAGGGAGGGGCAGAAATGAGCCTAATGTGCATCGACCCTATCCCCTTTTTTATATAGTAAAATCAATAGTGCCTTCGCCATGTTATCAGATATTCTTAGGTGCTCTAGCATATCATAAAAGGGGCACGGAGTCCTTCCGGCCCAGAAGCTGCTTCGGAATATAGTTCTTTAATCATAGTTTGAATTTCCAGTAAAGATATTGGTTTAGTAAGTTCACTTCTCTCTAAAACAGTTAAGTGCTCCATATCGTTATTAGAGATAAAACCAGCGAGGTCTTCATCTACCTTCAAAGGCTCCCCAAACCAACCCTTTAATGTTTCAGCTATAATGCGTGAGCTGTCATCCAAGTCCTCATGTACAGTTCCCTGCTGGTCTTTAACAGCCCCAAAGGTTCTAGCAGAGACCCGGTCTTGACAGCCCTTAAAAACATAAATGGAGTGCTTGGTCCCTTGCCTACCTTGAGACTGCTTGGCTTGCAGTGGTCTAGCCCTAGCATATAAAAACATTTTCATGTTCTTTTTAATCTGAACAATCTGGTCTTCATAGGAAACGTTCCCTATATGCAAACAATTGTGTCTGTAGTTTTAGGAACTGGGAATAATCCTGTTTTCCCTTACTCTTTCCTAACATATTACATTTTAGGCCCATGTTTCTATGTCATCCTACCAATCCGTAAGGAATCATAAAAGACATCTACTGAAGCCCTTGCCTTTTTTAAATTCCTCTGTTTTTATTGTTACATCTTTGTCGCCTAAAATTGAGTTGTTTATATGCCAATAGCATTTCCCAGAGTAAGTGTGTTGGAGACCTCCAAGCGTCACATGTGACTCTAAATGGTCAGAGGTGGCTGAGGGTAATGTTTTTGCCTCCAAAATCTTCCACTGTTTGAATACAAAGACATAGTCAATCCGAGAAGGAAAGGAGCCCCTATGATAAATGTAGCCCCCTCAGTCATGGAGAACTCTATAAGCGTTTTGCAGCCCAGCTAGAGTAGTAATCTGCTGAAGGGAACTAGTGTCACAGAAAAGGTTAGTGATGTCTCTCACTTTATCCTTAAATTCTAAAGGGCAATTAAAATCCCCTCCTAGGATAACTTTCTTGGCAGTATGTAAGTAGGGCTGCAGTAAATGAAAAAGAGTGAATCTAGAAGTCTTAGTTAGGGGAGCATAGATCACCCCTGATCTCATAGGCTGTCCTTGTTGCTGAACATCAACTAGTAAACCCCTCCCAGGCTCAATATCTATTACCTTTTGAATTTGCACTGCACAAAAATGAAACAATACCCGACCCCAAAGCAGGGGTCTTCCCCCAGCAATCTTAGTGATGGCCCCACGGCCAGGCCTTTTGAGCCCGATGAACGTCAGATAGTGTTTGCAATCTAGCATCCTGTAAAAAAATGACTTGCACATTATAATGCTCTAACAATTAGAAAGTAATACTTCTCATTTTATGATTACAGAGACTACTGACATTTAAAGTCAACCCAGGTCCATAAGTTAAGTGCAGAAAAAGGGGAGGGGGGTAATGTTCATCACTTCACATTTTTTTCTAGTCCATTTTTAACTTTTGGTAGTTCTAACGTCTCTCTATCCATATCTGAGCATTTTGTTTTGCAAAGACACGACAGAGGAGGCCCCTGAGTCCCCTTCCTCTTCCTCCGATTGTCCTTGAAGAGCCTAAAAACTATTCCTAGTTTCTATACTATCTTTTTTCACCAGTTTTGATTTAGGCAGGCCTCTGGTGGGGTGTGGTTTCCCTCTCACAGTCTGAAATTCATCCTGTGGACTTGATGGAGGCGGCATAGAAGTAAATTGACTGAAATTTTGTTTCCTGGGGTTTTGTACTGTACTATATCCCTGATCTTCTTGATGTAGAGCAGCACTTTCTCTTGTGCCCCACTGCTGTTTTTGGGGCCCTGTAGGGGGGGCAGAGTCAGTGATTGTCTTCTTCATCTGACCCACAAGGTCGGTTTGTAGGCCGGAATCCTGCTGAGCATCATCGGCTGGCTGCTTGGACTGTTGTAGGGGTTCTCGTTGGGGTTCGACAGAGGCTTGTCTGGCTTGCACCTCATGGACCATGTCATCAGGATCATAGAAGGACCCTGTATTATGGACTGCCCAAGGACATTGATCCAGTCCAGTTTCCTCACAGAGGTTGCACCAAACAGGGTTTGGGCAGAACATACTAATGTGCCCCAGTTGATGACAGAAATTGCATACAATAGCGGCACATACACTGCTTAAATGGGAAAAGGACCCACATCTGTGGCATGTTTTCGGTTGCCCGGGGTAAAAGGAACAGCATGTAAACAGGGTATTTATAGTCGTAATGGTGTATTTGGTGCTCAAATTAAGTCTGTATAAATAAAAACATTTTACTACTAGAAGCAAAAAACCCAGTCTTGACAAATATAAAAGCAGCTTGGCAGATGTAGAAACCCTTTGCCCAATAATCTAAGTCTAACTTTTATTTTCCATCCACTGGTCCATATATCGTCAGTATCAAGAAAGGGCAAAGATCTATCAAGAACATCAGCTCTTTGCTTTACCCAAAACAAGATGTCAGCGACATGAACACTCTAATTGCAAAATTAGATGGATATTTTATTTTTCAGTCTTTGGTAACCGGGTAAGGCCCACTGAGCACAAAAGATGGTTTTCAGGGGTGACCTGGGAACACTGGGGAGTCATGTGAAGTCAAACTTTATTTTTATAGTGCCTTTCCAAGCCAAGGTACTGTACATAAAACCAAGTACAACAGTATAAACAGAATTAAACAAAAAACAATAAAATAGGTTATCCATATTTTGGGAAGGCTAAATCAAATAAACAAGTTTTTAACTCAGTTTTAAACCTGCCGACGGTGAGGCATTCTCTCAACTGATGAGGTAGAGAATTCCACAGAGTTGGAGCCGAAAAAGAAAAAGCTCGAGAACCAGATGTCTTCACTCATACCCTGGGAATCTCCAGCAATCCCTCGTCGGCGGAATGAAGAGGGCGGAGGGGGCAGTAGGGTACAAGGAGATCTTGCAGGTAGCCGGGTTCCTGATCATGTAGGGCTTTAAAAGTTAGCAAACCAACCTTAAAGGTGATCTGCCACTGAACAGGCAGCCAGTGCAGTTCATGGAGCACAGGCGTAATATGACTGGTCCTAGAAGTCCCAGTCAGAAGCCTGGCTGCCGCCATTCTGTACCAGCTACAAGCTGCGGAAATCAACCCCTGGTAGCCCTAGGTAGAGGGAGTTGCAGTAGTCAAGACAGGTAGTGACAAAGGCATGGATCAACACTGGAAGATCATCAGGAGGAACCAGGTGTTTCACCCAGGTGATATTCCTAAGATGATAGAAAGATGATTTAGCAACTGCTGAAACCTGAGGCTTTAGAGTCAAACCATCGTCGAAAATAATGCCCAGATTTCGCACGTGGGCTGAGGTAGTGAGCTGTATACCACCAAGCGACAAGCCTGATGGTTGTCCAGCCCCCAAACCTGCCCCCGGATGACCTGGGTCCACTACCAACACATCAGTCTTGTCTGGATTCAGTCTCAACCAACTGGAACTCATCCAAGTTCTGATCTCAGTAAAGCAATTATTTAGCATGGGGAGTGCATCATTCTGTCCGGGCAGAAAGGACATATACAGTTGAGTGTCAGCTGCATAGCAGTGAAAACTCAGACTGTATTGCTTGATGATATCTCCAAATGACAGCATGTACATTGCAAACAGCATGGGGGCCAAAATGGAGCCCTACAGCACCCCTCAGAACAGGCAGTGAGCACCAGAGGAATAAATTCCAGTGGTAACTCTCTAAGACCTGCCCATGACGAACAAATGGAACCATTTAAGGACTGTACCAGACAGCTCACAAAAAAAGCCACAGGCGCTCCAGTAGCACACCATGGTCTACAGTGTCAAATGCAACAGAAAGGTCAAGAAGGACCAGAATGGTGCGTGCCTTTTGATCTCTGGCCATTAGGAGGTCATTCAATACCCGGACAAGAGCAGTCTCCATGCTATGCTTCTTTCTGAAACCAGACTGGAGAGAATCATAGACATTGTGTGTTGTAAGATGATCATCCAATTGCAGTGCAACCACCTTTTCAATAACCTTACCAACAAATGGCAGGTTAGAGATAGGCCAGTAGTTAGCTAGACAGTCTGGATCCAGGGCGGATTTCTTAAGGAGTGGTCGAACGATCGCTTCCTTGAGCGGGTCAGGAAAGACCCTACTCTCCAAGGACTTCCAGACAATTTCAGCAAGGATTGGGTAGATAACATCTACACATCCCACTAAGAGGGGTGTAGGGCCCGGATCAAAACTACAACTGGTTGGGTGCAATGTTTGGATGGTCTTTACAATGTCCATGAATTCTGGCAGGTAGATATCTGACCAGACAGACTGAGTGCTTGCCACCTCCTGTTGATCACTGCAATCCCTCATAGGAGAGGCTGGACCGATGCCAGACCTGATGCTGGCAACCTTATCTGTGAAAAATTGAGTGAACTACTTGCATCTTAGCTGAGAAAAGGCTTCTCTGGACTGGAGACAGATTGGATTGCACAATCTGTCAACAGTCCGGAAAAAACTGAGCCGGTTGATTTCGTGCAGCAGAAATCTCCCTGGACATGAATTCTGCCTTCTTACAGGTGATTTCTGATTGATAGCTATCCTAATGTGCCATCAACCTAATCCTGTCAGCATCATGGCCGGACTTCTGCCAGGCTCTCTCCATCCTTCGGCCAGCTCGCCTCAACTCCTTCAAGGAGCCATCAAACCAAGGGCTCCTTTGGTGAAGGGTGAGAGGTCACACATGAACAGGAGCAATCTTGTCCAGAGCATCTCCCACAGCCTTATTATAGGCTAGTACAAGATCATCTGGACTCATGCATTCACCTGACAAGCCCGATAGGTCCAGCACTGCCTATGGGTCACTAAGGTTAACCCCCCTTAAAGGGCGGTACTGAACCATCTCTGTAGGTGCAGACCTATTGGGGGGAGGCCCTGAAGCTGAACCTTATGGAGTGATAGTCAGACCAGCTGACTTGTTCCACCCCCAGATCAACTATCTCCATACCCAAAAGGAAGATCAGATCCAACGAATGACCCCCTACATGGGTTGAGGAGGCAACTACCTGTGTAAAGTCCCATGTCATCATCAGCTGGAGGAGATTTTGACCAAAATGCGAGAGTTCATCATCGACCCAGGCATTGAAGTCCCCCAGAACTATCCATCTGGGGGACCTCAACACCATGTCGACGATGAAGTCTGCTATCTCCAGCAGGAATCCTCCTCCATCTCCTGGTGGACGGTAGATGAGGAGAATCCTGCACCTACACCCTCTCCCAGGATATATTCGAAGGATCTGGTACTTTCCATTGGCACATCCACAAGGCCCAGCTCAGTCTTAAACATAATGGCCACACCCCCGGCCCTACGGTCCAACCTTGGAAGGTGTATCACCGAGAAACCGGCTGGAGTTGCTAAAGCCAATACAGGGCCTGCATTTTCATTCAGCCAGGTCTCGGTGATGCAAGCCAGATCAGTTGTTCCAACAAGATCAGCTATAATAGCTGTCTTGTTTTTAATAGATCTGGCATTGCATAACATCGCCAAGGTAGGATGAGCCATCAGGGAAAACCTCGGCACCTGCCTGCTAATGTCAGAGCCCTTGGGTATGGGGACAAGACAAGGAAAACCTCTTTCCTGACTCCATTTCACCCCAGGGTGTCTCCTGGACCCCATGACTCCAATCCGCCCTCCCCTTTCCTGTCCCCCACCAGGCCCAGATCTCCCCCTTCTTTTACGCCCCTTAAGTATACCCAAGGCACGACACCTAAAATAGGTGTCAGATGATAAAGGGGGACATTCAAACAGACATAATTCCCTGAGCCTGGTAGGGGAATAGTGCCTAACCATCACTAAACTTTCCCAACACATTGCGATAAACACAAGTAAAAAAACAAATAAGCTAAAATCAAAACCCAACCCAAAAACAAATTAACTCAATAACACAAAAAACAATCCCAACCCACCCCTAATTTAAAACCCCAGAACCAACAATCCAAAAAGAATCAAAACAAGCACATCTCTAGGTAAACAGTTATTAGTGTCCAATAAGATATGTTATAATGTCTTTTGCCAAGTCCTTTAGAGTTTAAACAAGGGTAGCTCTCACCTAGCCCTTGTAAGAATGTTCAAAAAAGTGGCCCTCTCACTGCCGCAAAAGTTGAATTTAATAAATGTTAAAAACCACTGAGGCTCTCTCACTGCCTCTGAAATAAAATGATTACAGTACCTGATGATGAACTGATCTGGAGCAAAGTAAATATAGCAAACCAACAGAGCGAAGGATCCCTCCAATAAGCTCTTGCTTTATACTATAGCCATACTTCTTGCAACAGTTCTCCTCTTTCAACGTATCTTTGCTTTAAGGGAGATTAAGTGACTTGCTCATAGTCACACAATATACAAGTGGAGGTTGGGGGAATCAAACCCTGGTCTGCTGGATGTAGAAAGCTCATTCATAGCTCGGTGCTCTAACCTCTAGGCTATACTGCCAGCCTCAGACAGTTTTCACCATTGGTTTAGTCAATGTTATGGGCATGAAAGGGGTCTAAAGAGGGTGAAATTTTAACAGCTGAAATAGTTTCCAGAATATTTTCAGTAACTGCGGGGTATTAAAACTAATGTCAGATTGTCAAATTGGGTCTCTCCGGAAAGGTGAACACGAACAAAAACCTCTGTAGCCAAAAATTGCATTGATTCTTTTAGTAGTTTCCTGGCTACATAAACCCGATTGGAGGGGTTCCTCCAGACCTCCCTTATTCTTCAAATGGACTGCTTTCTCCTTATAGCAGGCATGCCTAGGTAGGAAAAGAGAGCAGACATGTTAAACTGTCCTGGTGTGTTTTTGTTTGATCCACAAGCTGCATTACTGGAAATAAAATGGCCAGGATGTTGGGCATCAGCCTGGGACACTAGCAGTGTGAGAATGTGAAACAGAAATGGTCACAGGGCATTAGCATCTGGGGCTTGACTGGACAATGGTCCTGTATCTAGGGTGCCCATGATATCAGCCCAAGAGGTTGAAGGCAGTACTGATGCAGCAGCTGCTGTAGTCACATCAGCAGTGGTGGGCACAGTAAGGTGCGTATGCAAAGAGATAGTAGGGGCACTGGTAACTGGTATCTTGTCTGCACTAGAGAGTGTACATGTCTGGTCTGATCCTGCCCCGTGAGGCAGACCTGTTTGAATGGGAAGTGTGACAGTTCTGGGGCAGGAGTGCAGTCTAGTGCCAGTCAATTCTGCCTTGCCAACACAAATGTCACTAGTGGAGTAATCCCCTACCTTTGTATCCAAAATAAACGTAATCACATTACTCAGTTCATTCAAATCAGTAGTACTGTGCAATGAGCTCAACTTTGTACCTGTATCTCCTGGGAGTGCAGGAGCAGTCAATCGATTGCCTAGACTAGGTGTTGCCATCATTACCGCTGAGGTTTGGTCCTCTGTCAAGCTGGCAGTCCATTTGTCAGTTGGAGCTTTCTCATGGTTGTGATGTTCCCTGGGTGCCACAGAACTTGGACCTTTACTGCCAAAGTCATAATTGCTGCAGCAATTGGCACTGTTCATGACTCCCACGTAGCACCGTCTGGTTACCTCTGCTACCCCACGTTCAACAGAGCTCTCTCCAGAGACCAAAGGGCCCCCACTGCATCATTCCACTCCTTAATAGGGCTCCAATCTGTTTTCTCTCAAGCAGAATCTACAGAGTACATTCAGTCAGAATGTAAGGGACGGGCACTGCACTCAGGCCCTGCTACATGAGAGTTCAGTATACAGGAAGATTTACAATCCACCAATTCTAGTTCAGGAGCGGCATCTTCAGCAACATGCAGTCACAGCAACCAGTCTTGGCATGCTAATTTGTTAGAGGGCATGTGCATGGCAACAGGTAGGTGCACAGGTGAGGTACCCTCCAGTACTGCCGTAGAGAAATTCAGCACAACCACTGTGTCATTCACCTCCATATCAGTTGAAACCATAGTGAGCACCATCAGTGTGGTGCTCCCCCCACCACCACCCTCTGCTTTCTGCCGCCAAGTCAATTAGCAATCCACCTTGACTTTGTTTCATGTATACTGCACTGGCGTACTTTGCTCTGAAGTTTGTCATGTGCCGCAGTACCAAAGGCCTTGCTGAAGTCCAGGTAGACTACATCCATGGCTCTGCCCACCTCCCTGTTCACCAACTCGAAAATGCTGATTGACTTGGTTTTGATAGGATCTGCCCTAATAAAGTCATGTTGAGGTGGGCAAAAACTCTGACTTCAACCAAGTGCTCCACTCTTCTATCCTTAACAATGGCTTCAAGGGTTTTACCCAACACTGATGTAAGGCTGACTGGCCTTTTTATTCCATACAGGTTTTTATCCTCCTGGCAGGACGGGCAGATTACATCAGCCCTGTTCTTGTCTGCCACAGCCATCTCCACCCTACTCCGTAATTGGGGATTGTATTCCCTGACGGTTGCCCCCCCACCATGGCAGGGCCAAGAGAAGAGGACCATCCCCACCCCCCCCACACACACATCCAGATGTGCCTCAGACCCAGAGCAGGTGGTGACCCACCAGACAGGGCTTCATGAAGCCCCTCCTCCACTTTTTCCTTCCATTTTCTCCCCAACCAACCACATACATGAAATGAACATGTTATACGAGCTCCGCCTTCATGGAGATGCCCCTGGTGCTGTGGATGTGGGGCCTCCCTCATGATGCGACTTGCATAGAAACATAGAATTTGATGGCAGATAAGGACCGCTTGGCCCACCTAGTCTGCCCATTTTCCTACCTGACAGATAAGCTGCAGATCCTAATTAACCAACAGCTTACCTCCTCCTACCCCCCACTAGGACTGCCTTATGTCTGTCCCATGCATTCTTGAATTCCCCACTGTTCTTGACTCCACGACCTCCTCAGGGAGGCTGTTCCATGCATCTACAACCCTCTCTGGAAAAAATACTTCCTCACATTACCTCTGAGCCGTCCCCCCTCTATCTTCAAATTGTGCCCCCTTGTTCTTGCATATCTCTTTTTCTGAAAGATGCCACCCTCTTGGACTTTGTTGATTCCCTTGAGGTACTTGAAAGTTTCTATCATGTCCCCTCTCTCCCTCCTTTCCTCAAGGGTATACATATTAAGCTCCTTTAGTGGCATGTGCCACCATCTGGATTCCTCCAGGTGGCAATCAAGGGGTAAGCCACAAGATGTCTCCTCCTCGAGGGAGGAGAGCTGTCCTCTGGACACTCAATCCTCCCTCCCTCCCATGGCCAACCACTCGGCAACTAATGTCCGTCCCTGAACACCGGTCACCAGTGTGGAAGGAGCTAAGGAGTCTGATTGGCCTTTAAGAGTGCCAGAACTGGTCCGGCCCGGTGGGGCTGAGGGTTGAGGCGCTGGATGCCACACCTCACTCCACGCTGGTGACCCAGGTTCAGGAATGAGCATGGGCCATCAGGGGTTGGTAGGGGAGGACTAGGATTGAGCTTCCGATGACAGCTCTCTTAGTCCTGGGAAATAGGGTGGGACTCACATCATGCTCTAACGGTCCCTGGGGATGCCCGGTGGCACTGCAGACATGCGAATGCCTAAGGGGAGGGAGCACAGTGGACATCTGCACATTTGTGCATGGACATCATTGCACATCCATGCTCCCATTGGGCAGAAAAGAGAAAAAAGGTCGGGTGCGACCAAGCAGCTTGATGGCCATGCCCTGCAGGGGAGGACTATCATGGAATTGCACCGGGGGGGGTGCGGTGCCAGATCAGTGGATCAGCTATGGCGCGTGCAGACTCCTCATCATAATGAAGGTGAGCCTGCTGCTCTCCTCGCGGGCAGGGCTGGCGACTGGATGCCGGCGCCGCAGCAAGGCGCTAAAACAAGGATGCGATAAAAAGAGTCCCAGAACGGCATGTAGTACTCCAGGTGGGGTCTCACCAGGCCTTGTAAAGTGGCAGGATTACTTCTTGTGCCTGCTGGTCACCCACTTTTGATGCACCACAGCATTCTGCTGGCCCACTTGGCAGCGAACACCTATTGCTTGTCTTGTTTCAGCTCTTTGCATGTATGACCACCACCCCCCCCGAGGCCCTTCCCCCTTGACTGCAGCAAAATGAGCACCATACAGTATGCAGGGCCAACCTATGTTTTTTGTTACCCAAATGTGTCAGAACTGTTATATGTTTTACAAAGGAAAGCTTTTGATTGGTCAGATTGCTGCAAGGTAATTTGAAGCACTTTTAATTAACTTTGACTGACAATCACAATAAATCACTTTCATTTACTTATTGTAAATAAACAGAAACATGTTTCTTAGTTTTTATACTGATTTATCTCTTGCATTACCTCTCAAATTGCTGCACCCAAAGATCTGTCCTGACACAGAACAAGGTTTAATTTAGGTTTAGACAATTAAACCTCATAACAGGCATCAATCCATTCTTTCACAGAAGTAGGCAATTATCTGAAAACAATGATGAAAGTCTGGGTAAACAAGGCAGCCCAGTTGGCAGGTTCTTTGATTCCATCAGCAGCTCTACTGTGCAAGTTGTTCACTGCGAAGCTCATTAAACTTAAAGATAATTATGTGACCCAAAGTAAATTCATGCACAGCACAAGAGTAGGAAAGCAAATTCCATGCATTCTAGACTATGCCATTTTATTTTGAGGGGAGAGACACACAAGGAGCACTTCCCCATATCAAAACTAAAAGTTTTAATTGTCAAAATTGATCTTGTAAGCCGGCCCGGTGGCGCTGAGGGTTGAGGCGCTGGATGCCACACCTTGCGCCATGCCAGTGACCCGGGTTTGCGAGTGAGCTCGGGTGCCAGAGGTCGGCTGGGACAGGATCAGATTGAGCGCCCACAGGGCTGCTCTCCTATCCCAGGGGGAGGGTTCTGGGGTGTCCGGTGCACCAGCAGCCCCTGGTGGAGACCAGGGGTGCTGCTGAGCACTAGGCAGAATGTGATTGGCATGGCCTGACGTCGGCAGGGTTGCTGTGTGCTGCTCGGGGCATGCACCATGCAAGGGGGGAGCACACACTAAGGGGAAAAGCCCTTCCCGCCTGATAGGTGAAGGCTCCTCCAGTGCCATCGCCACCACACATCCAACGATGGTTCTCCGCCACTGCCCTTTCGATCTCCCCAGGGCTGTAGCCCCCCCCCAGGGAGCCATAATGTCTCTGAAGATGGTGGGGAACAAAGCGGGCAGTAGAGCGCTCGGGGAGTGAGGTAGCCCGAAAGAGTTCCGGTCGGGGAAGACAGAAACAGAATTAAAAAAAAAAAAAAAGATTGATCTTGTGTCTTAACCAGTAACCTGTCAATAGCAGCTGGGGCTTCTAGTGACAGCAAAGGCTCTAGACCTAGAGGGCAGTGGGGGGGGGGGGGGCTTAGCTCATATAATTCAATGAAAAAAAATCAGAATTTTGGGTGAGGCTCCAGATAAAATTATCAGTGCTGTGAGTCTCATGACAGTAAAGTATTTATATAAGGACTGGGCCTGAACCTAATCACACTAAAACAAGGGTCCTAGACCTCAGGAGGGCCAACTTCGAGAAAATAGGAGCGTGCCTCAAGGAAGCCCTAGAAGGAATAGAGAATAGGGGTGGGGTAGAGGAATACTGAACTAAAATAAGGAAGATCCTTCAGAAGGCAATGAACCTCTGTGTCAGGCGGGTTAAGAACAGCAAGCAAAGAAAGAGACCACTATGAAGGTAGCAGAGAAGGTAAAGGAAAAGAAGCAGGCATTCAAAAGGTACAGGATGTCATGGAAGGAAGAGGAAACAAAGGCAGACAGGGAAGGTAGTTAGGAGAGCTAAATCACAAATGGAGGAAAACATTGCCAACTCAGCAAAAAAGGGGATAGAACAGCACAACCAATCACAACACAGGCGCTTCCAGCAAATCCGATCTGATTGGCCAGGACTTTTCCCCTGCTTTTGCCACCTGGTGCTTTTTACAAATAGATTTAGCGGCAACTAAGCAAAATTCAAGTGTCTAATACAAGTTTGTTTTTTTTTCATTATCAGGTTATACAGATCTGCCACTAGAGGGATTCTTGTTCTTTCATTTAAAAAAAAAAAGTCTACCCTCTTAAAGTCACAGTTGGTTTACTTGCTATATACCTTCCTTGTACTGCCTCCCTACGAAATCCTATTTTGCCAAAATTTTCTCTTTTTACTACCTCTCCCTGCCTGTTTCTTTTTTTTGTTTTCTCTTGCCCTACACCAGCTATGAGTTCCCTTCCCCACTTGCTCCTTCCCCTTCTCTCCCTCCCTCCTTGTCCTTCCTCCCTTGTTCTCTCTCCCAGGCCCCTGCCACCCCCACCCCGTACCCACTATCTACTTAATCAATACCAGCAGTACCTCAGGAACGCTCCACTTCATGACCAGTCCTCCCCATGGGCCTCCACTTGGAAATACCTGGCTACTTCTTAACACCACTAAGATTGGTCTTAAAGCCAGTCTATCCCTACTGCACCACATTGTATATCATTGGGACTGTCATATGGACTCTACCTGCTGCCCATACACTAAAAGGAAACACAAATTATCACTACTGGACCTGTGCCTCTGTTCAATGAAGCTCCTCCTACTTCTCCTACTGATCTCGGGCAATGTCCATCCGAACCACTGGCCCAGGCTGTTCAAGCCTTCTGAAAAAGGCAGAAGCCCTCACCATCGCAACCATTAACATCTGCAGCCTGTTACCAAAGCTTGATGCACTCCAAGCCTTTATCAGCCAACACAATCCTGACATCAAAAGTTCCTGATCTGGCAATTACCTTACAGGGCTACAATGTTTTCAGACTGGACCGTGTCTATAAAAAGGGAGGGGGCTCTGCCATCTTCATTAAGGAAAATCTCCTGGGGCACCTTGTTCCAACCCCTGTCCCTGCCTTCTTGGCCCAGCTTCTACCCATTAAAATTCTTCTAGGTCCCAATCAAAAAGCCCTCACCATCGTCTCTGTATATATTCCACCTCGAGATCAAGATCTTGGCATCAAAGAAGTTCTTAACTTCATCAGCTCCCAACCTCCTGGCTCTGAACACATTCTGCTTGGTGATTTCAATATAAACTGGCTCACATCTGATGTCTACACTCATAAGGATGCCCTTGCAGCTGCCAACCTGTCACAATTGGTCACCACACCAACTCGGATAAATTATAAAACTGGCACCTGTACCCTGCTTGACTGGGTTCTCACCAATCATCCTACCAGGATCTCTCATACCTCCATTCTCCCAGACTCTCTCATTGACCACTCCCCGGTTATATGTGAATGGTCTAATAAATTTCTAAAGCCAGCCCCTAAAATCATTACCAGCAGAGTCCTCCCCCGAGGTCCACTTACCTATCTCAAACAGTACTTATCCTTGCAAGACTGACTGCCCATCTACAAGGCGACGGATGTTAACCTTGCCCTCAGCTACTTCATCACCATCTTCAATAAGGCCTGTGACCTCTTCGCTCCTTCAAAAAAATGGAAAACAAAAGCCCTCTGCAACCCTTGGATAACTGTGGAGCTCCTTTCCCAGCTGAAATCTAGGGACCACCTGTGGGCAGTGGCTAAAGCCACAGGCAAACAATCTGACATCCAAAAATACAAACATGCCCGTAATGCCTGCACAAAATCCATTTGTCTCACGAAAAGCTCATATTATAAGGACATCCTCACCAACACCTGGGGAAATGGTCGTGCTTTCTGTGACAATATCAAGGACATTACTGGGAAACAATCAAAGTCCCCTCCAGCCATGTTAATTGTTGAAGGGTCCACTACCCTTGATCCCATGGTTATTGCAAATACCTTTAACATGGCTTTTACTGACCTCAGTACTGTTCTACCACCTGATTTCTTCACAGTCAGTCACACCCCGTCTAACTCACCCTGCACTCTGTCAAACCACCCTCATTTCTACTTCAGGGAGATTAAGATGAATGAAGCTTGCTACCACATCGCCTCAGCCATCTCCACTTCCAGATTCAGCAGTGACACCCTGGATCTTAAGCTGCTATCACTTACACTTGATAAGGTCCTCAGTCCCCTGACTAAAATTCTTAACCTCTCTCTCCACACCAGTACATTCCCTGAAATATGGAAAACTGCCGCTGTGACCCCGGTCGACAAAACTGGGAATAAGACCTACCACTCTAACTACCGTCCGATCTCCATGTTGTCACCACTATCCAAGGCACTAGAACATATTGTTGGAGACCAGCTCACTGATTATTTGGACAAATATAATATTCTGTGCACACAACAGCACGGTTTTAGAAAAGGGCATAGTACCACCACTGCCCTGCTTGAAATTACCGCTGCAGTGCATAGTTCCCTTGATAAAGGACTTCTTACAGGGGCTGTCTTCATTGACCTCTTGAAGGCTTTTGACACTGTCCATCATTGGCTGCGGTATGACCAACTACTCCGTGCTGGCCTCGCACCAGACTCAGCCCGCTGGTTCAGAAGCTACCTTGACAACCGCTCTCAAAGAGTAAAAATTGCTAATGCTATCTCGGACACCTTGCCTGTCCACTCCGGAGTACCTCAGGGGTCCATACTGGGCCCACTCCTTTTCAGCCTCTTTTTAAACTCCCTACCACAATCCTGCTCAGAACAAATCATCCTGTATGCGGATGATGCTGTTGTCTTTTCTACACACAAGGACCTTTCACCACTACAACACAGCCTCCAGCTCGGATTCAGTGCCATTGAAACATGGTTCTCCAATCACAAACTAGTCCTCAATCACAAGAAAACCAAGTCCTTGCTATTCTGCAGTTCACATAACCATTACAAGCAACACCCCCTTGCCATCTCCACCAAGCAGGGGACTGTCCTCGAACAAGTTTACTCTTTCAAATACCTAGGGAGTCTGCTTGACCCCAATCTCTCCTATATGGCTCACATTGACAGCGTGGCTAAAGCTGCCAGCACACGCCTTGGATTACTCTACAAACATATGCAGCACCTCACCCCAGAGGCCCTAAAGATTGCTCTCCAGAGCTCTGTGATGTCAATTATTGATTATGGCCTCATTATCTACGGCTCCGCAACGACGTCCGCTGTCCGACGTATAACAACTGCTCTTAACAAAGCATGCCGACTCACAACTGGTGCCCATTGCCTCACCCACACCTGTGCCCTTTATGGACAATCCGGATGGCTCCAGCTCTCCAACCGTATAAAGTATCTCACATGTGCTATGGCAGGAAAAATAAACCTTGGCCTCACACCCCCAGGTGTTATTGCCTTGTTACATCAAAACACCAACCTACAGAACACCAGGAGCTCGAAATTCCAGATTCTACATGTTCCTCGCTGTCAAACTACGCAGGGCCAATGCTTCTTCGCCTATAGGGCTCTTCTATGGATGAATGATCTCAGCCACACCATCTCCTCTGCCTCAACACTAGGTCTGTTCAAAACCAGACTCCGGGCACATCTCACTGCCTCTAGCTCCTGTGACTGCCTCTCCTAGATGATGACCTACACAGCTTAAATCCTAACTTATATACTGCGTAACCCCAGGCCCCCCTGTCCCCATCCCCCCAGCTCCTGAGGCGCCACTTCAAATCTCAGGTCTTCATACCACCTCATTAGTCTCTCCTTGCCCCATTACAGCACTTATCCCCCACCCTGCCCCTTTTTCTCTTCTATCACTCCTTCCCATTTATTTTTCGACAAATGCCTCCAGCTGCATCTTCATCTTCTCTCTCCTCTCATCCCTGTTTCTCTGCCACCCCGGTGCCTGACCCTACCCATTCCTTGTGGGCATATGCATCCTAGCTGTGTTCACCATCTTACTATAGCTGCCTCTCTTAACTACCTACACTTCTCCTCATCTTCTACCCCTTACTCTTCCTATAATTGACCCCTTTCAATAGCACTGTTATACATGAATTGTTTACTGTTATTTCACTGTTGCTTCCCTGTAGTTTGTTATTTCTGATTGGAACCTTTGTAAAAGAGCCATGGCTCAAAGGTACTTGTAATCCTAGAATAAATAAAAAAAAAAAAAGAAGAAAAGCAAGGCACGGATAGCAAGACTAAAAGAGGAATGAGGGGGAGGAGGGTGTGGGAGAGGAGCAGAAGGAAGCTCACATACTGAATAAGTACTTTTGTTCAGTATTCACAAAGGAAGGGGTAGGTGATGGGCCACAGATAGTCGAGACAGGCATTAGAGGAAGGGAGGTGGACACTAGCTCCTTTACGGAGGGGAGAGTCTTCAGTGAACTAGCAGAACTAAAAGTAGACAAGGCAATGGGGGTTGGATGGGGTTCAACCCAGGATACTGAAGGAACTAAGGAAGGAACTGTCTGTGCCACTGATGATCCCATTCAATCTTTCACTAGACAAGGGGGAAGGGTTCTATGTGATAACGGTGAGTGCCGAACGGTGACCGGAAGAACGGCACTGGGGACTTAGATCTATTGCTTTCTGTGGGGGTCTGTGCCTCCCCCCCGCACCTCCTACTAAAGGATTCTCAACTCCATGGGGGTGCATGTCGGGTGGGGGGCGCGAAAGCAAAAAAAAACAAGTTTTGGGCCGGGCGCAACAAAAATGTAGTAGCGTCTGGATCCAGACCCGAACCCAGAACCCCATGCACCGCAAGTGGAGGCCAACCCCTGACACCACGGCTCAGCTCGGCAGCCAATTGCAGTGCCACCCCTACATCCCCTCCACCCCCTTCCAGCCCACTCTTGCCATGCTAGCCCCCCCCGTGCACTTGTATACATATAGTGACATCCTGTCACTGCAGTCATACACCCCACCACATCCGGTTGCCCTACCTCCCCCATCGCCATTCAGGCTTTCACCCACATTGCATCACCATTTCGGCCGGCACCCACCTCACGTGCTAATGGGGGAAGTTCCAGGGGACTGGAAGAGGGCGCATGTGGTCCCACTACAAAAAAGTTGGACTAGAGATACAAACATATAAACAGCCCATAGTCTGGGTAACAAGCTTCCTGAACTAGTGGCCTTGATGGAAGAGGGACACCTGGATATCAGGGCAGTCACAGAAACATGGTACACAGAGAACCATGACTGGGATGTCAACATACCAGGTTACACAGTGTACAGGAGGGACAGAGAGGGTAGAAGAGGAGGAGAAGTAGCTCTCTACATAAGGGAAGGGATCAAAGCAATGGAACTAAAGGGTAAACAGGGAGGAGAGGAGGCACTGTGGGTCACCCTGGAGACAGGAAATGGCACCATAATCCACACAGGTGTTGTATACAGACCCCTGTCTCAGGGAGGAAATGGATAAGGAAATGATAGAAGTCATCCTTTGGATGGCAGAAAAAGGGGAGATATTGTTGATGGGGGACCTGAATATGCCAGATGTTAACTGGAGCACCTTTGCTGCAGCCACATCCAAGAGCAGGGTCATTCTCGATGCCCTACAGGGGCATGCCTCAGACAGCTAGTGCTGGAACCCACTCGGGAGGGAGCAATCTTAGACCTGGTACTCTCAAACAGGGATGGAGGGAGGATCTCAAATTTAGAAGTGGGTAGCCATCTGGGAACAAGTGACCACCAAACAGTGTGGTTCAAGAAACACAGCCAGAGAGCCGGGTCAAACAAAAGTGAGGGTACTGGATTTTAGGAGGGCTGACTTTGTCAAAAATTGGAGAGTGTCTCAGAAAAGCACTAGCAAACAGGCAAGAAGGAGGAGTGGAGGAACAATGGGGAAACATCAAAACTGCCATCACAGAGGCAACAAGCCTTTGTGTAAAGCAAATAAACAAATCAAAACAAAGGAAAAAAACACTATGGTTCTCAAAAGAGGTGGCGGGGAAGGTTAGGAAGGAAAAGATAGCATTCGGGAAGTATAGGGAAACACAGAAGGAGCAGGACAGAGAACTGTACCAGTTAAAGCAGAAGGAAGCGGGGAAGGCAGTAAGAATAGCAAAGGCCCAACCAAGGAAAAGATAGCCAACTCAGTTAAGAAGAGGATAAAACCTTTATAAGTACATTAGGGAGCGAAGAAAGACCAAGGGAGGGATAGTGAGGCTTCATAAAGGGAAGGTGGGTGGGCAGAGAGTAACAGTGAAAAAACAAGGATACTGGATGAATACTTCTGCTCAGTATTCACAAAAGAAGAGGAGTGAGAGGTACCTAATCCAATCAATAGAAGCACTCTGGATAGGGGGGTCGATATCGGTCCATTCACAGAAGAAAGGGTTCTGAAAGAACTCCTAAAACTGAAGGTAGACAAAGCAATGGGCCCTGATGGGATTCACCCCAGAAGTCTAAAAGAACTAAGGGGAGAAACAGTGACACCACTGACAACCCTTTTTAACAAATCATTGGAGGATGGTGTGGTACCTAAGGACTGGAGGAGGGCAGATGTGATTCCATTTCACAAAAGTGGGAGCAAAGCAGAGGCAGAAAACTACAGACATGTTAGTTTGACCTCAGTGGTAGGGAAAATGATGGAATCACTTCTGAAAGAAAGAATTGTTGATTACCTAGAGGCCAGTGAGGCACAGGACCCAAGGCAGCATGGATTCACAGCAGGAAGGTCATGTCAGACGAATCTAATAGATTTCTTTGACTGGGTGACCAAAGTAGTAGACCAGGGAGGGGCTGTGGACATGGCCTACCTAGACTTTAGCAAGGCATTTGAGACAGTCCCACACAAAAGGTTAATAAACAAATTAGCCAGCCTGAGAGTGGGTCCCAGGGTGGTAGCCTGGGTAATAAATTGGCTGGACAACAGGACACAGAGGGTAATAGTAAATGGAGTCCAAGAAAGGGGGGTTACTAGCATGATACTGCAGGGTTCAGTACTGGGTCTGGTCCTTTTTTAATGTCTTTATAAGTGACATTGCGGAGGGACTGGAAGGGAAAGTATGCCTCTTTGCAGATGACACAAAGATCGGCAACAGGGTTGATACACAAGGGGGATGGAAAAGATAAGAAGGGACTTGGCAAGGTTGGAGGAATGGTCAAAAGTATGGCAGCTTGGATTCAATGCAAAGAAGTGCAAAATTATGCACCTGGGAAACAAAAACCTAAGGAATGAGTACACAGTGGGGGTACTAACAAAAGTGGAATGGGACCTGGGGGTAGTCATCTCAGATGACTTAAAGATAAGCAAGCAATGTGAGAAGGCAATAAGGAGGGCTGGGGGGGTACTGGGATGTATAGGAAGAGGCATCACCAGTAGAAAACAGGAAGTTGTTATCCCTTTGTACAGACAGTTGGTGAGACCCCATCTGGAGTACTGTATGCAGTTCTGGAGACCCCATCTCCACAAGGACATAGACAGGATGGAGGCAGTCCAGAGGAGGGCATCTAAAATGGTACAGGGTCTGCACCAGAAGTCATACTAAGAGAGACTAAAGGAGTTTAATATGTATACCCTCTAGGAAAGGAGGGAGAGGGGGGACGTGATAGAAACTTTAAGTACCTCAAGAGAATCAACAAAGTCCAGGAGGGTAGCATCTTTCAGAAAAAGAGATGTGCAAGAACAAAGGGGCACAATTTGAAGACAGAGAGGGGACGACTCAAGGACAACGTGAGGAAGTATTTTTTCATGGAGAGGTTGGTGGACGCATGGAACAGCCTTCCTGAGGAGGTTGTGGGGTCAAAAACAGTGGGAGAATTCAAGAATGCATGGGACAGACATAAGGCAATTCTGGTGGGGGTAGGAAGAAGTAGGCTGTTGGTTAACTAGGATCGGCAGCTTATCCAACAGGCAGGGAAATGGGCAGACTGGGTTGGACCAAGTGGTCCTTATCAGCCATCAAAGTCTATGTTTCTATGTTTCTTGGGAGACCTTAGTAACAGGGCTGGGAGGGGAGGTAAGACCAACGATCAAATAGGGTCTACAATAGAACAGTAGGTAGGGATTTTAGTGCAGACTAGGTGGGCCTGGAGGTCCTTGTCTGCCAACAGCTTCTCTGTTAAGCTGCATACTGCAGTGGTGCAGCTAGGAAAATAACATCTGTAGACCTGAACCCTCTTTGATGCACCTTCCAGTTGCATACATCTCTATATTTGCAGCTTTTCCGCCTTGTATGCCCTATGTTTAAAGGGAAATGTCCAGCTTTAAAAGCTCCGCACCTATGTGCGGGCTTACCCTCGATTTGCAATTTGCGTGCAAAAGTAAAATGTTTATTTACTTAGTATTTGTGTAGAACAGATTCCTTTGGTTGGTCCTGCTGCCCCTCCCCCAACTCAGCATTTCAAGTAGCTATTGCTCCTGGCATGATCTTTACTTACTCTCAGGACAGAAACTGGACTTGTAACTGGCTGTTTGGCGCTATAGATAGCTTACACATAGTATCTGCACTAATTAAATCTCCCACAGCAGACCTTGATGCTCATGTCAGCCATGAGGGATTCTGGGTTGCTGCCCAGAGCAGCAACTACTTGAAATGTCAGGTCAGGAGGATGGCAAGATCAACCAGATAAATCTATTAATGAATTATAAATCTATAAATCTACTGCAACTAAGTAAAAATGTTACATTTGCAGGCAGACTGCAAATTGGGAGCTTTTGAACACAGTGCATTATCACTGCACAAAGATTAGAGCAGTACTTAGTCTTTAGGTGTCACCATGGTTCAGTTGGTAGCACAGCCACCACTGGGCCAGAAGGTCATGGGTTCTAGTCCCATATGGTGATTGGGTTCACACTATATAAGTTGGCACTTGAGTGCAATACTGTGGAAATGATGAACCTTTGGATTGTGTTGTCCTTTGGATGGGGCGTTAAACCAGGGTTCCTTCTGTCTATTCCTGGTGGGTGTCCAGTTGGAAGTAAAAGAACCCAAGGCACTTTTTGCAAAAGATGAAAACTTTCCCGGTGTCCTGGCTAATATTCTTCTTTCTGTAAAACTGATTCATGCAACTGTCCAAGGCAGTGTGTGAAACAAATATATATAGACAATATCGGCAGAAAAAGACCACTGGTCCATCCAGTCTGCACAGTTACATGCTAGTCTACTCAAGACCTATGTCTATACAGGGTTTTTGCCCTTGCCACCCCCCCTTAACCTCTGCTTGTCTGGTGCCACCCTGTGTATTAAGCCCTTCACTCTGTCCTAGCCGTATTTGAAACAACTAATGGTTTTTGCGCCCACCACCTCTGCTTTTCCATGACTCAGGCACTCTCTCTCCATAAAATAAAATGTTCTCACATCCCTCTTGAATCTCCCTCCTACCAGCCTCAGCTCACTTCCCTGTTTTTAACTCACCATTCCTGCTGGATAGTTCCTTTTTGGGGGTTTCTATTTATGGCCCCTGCTCTCCAGTCAGCCCCTATCTGCTCAATCGAGCCCCAGCACCATTACCCTGGCATTCCCTAGGTCTTACCTGTGTCTCCCCATGTTCCCCCCAGAGCTTTTTTCCTCTGGCAGGGACCACAGAGACCCCTTTACCTCCACTGCAGAAGGATCCGGTGTGGGATACCGCACCTCAGTAGCTAGATGCGGGGCCTGTAAGCCGGTCGGCTTCATCCTGCCACTTGGGGTCTTTCTACTTTTTCTCCCAAGATTCCTAGGATGTCAGTGTCAAGGGCTCACCAAGCATGACCACACGCAAGCGTACGTCACATGGTGCCTACCAACATCCTCCTACCAGCTACTCCAGCTGCACTGCCACCTGTGGTCACCAGGTGGCAGTATAGCAGCAGAACTGGCTGCCCTCACTCCCTGGAAGAGGAAAGCTTCCCCTGGGGTGCTCGATCCTCCTCCCCCTGGCCAGTTCCCTGTGGCCTGAGCACATTCCCAAACTCGGGTCACCAGAGTAGAAGAGGTAAGACGTTGAGGCACCTTGGCTGTCTGTGCCACCAGCCCAGCATTGCTGAATAGTTCCTTGCAGTTTATCTTAGGTTGAGGTTAGACCAGATGGGCTGCCATTCAAAGGGTTCAGTGGAGTACTGCTAAAACCCAGTTCCCCAATCTCTATTAGCATTGTACATATATGCTTCCCTGGTGTCAAGAGGTCCCTTCCCCCCTCCTGGGAGCCTTCTGCCCCCCCATACTAAACACACACACCCAATGCGGTCCTGTACTTACCATCCACCCACCTCCCTGGCCAGCTGCCATCTGCCTACACGAATCGTGTATCACTTTACACCACTGTATGATACAGGACTTACAGTCCAAAAATAACTTAGGTCAGCGTACAGTTTTATTTTTGCCTATAACTTGGCCAAATTAGGGATGCAGTACAGGGTCGGACTGGCCTGCCCGGATACCCGGAAAATTCTGGGTGGGCCCCCCGATGAGTACATACAGTGTACAGCAGCTGTGTGTGTGTGGGGGGTAACAAACGCGCTTAGTGCTCACTCCCCGCCTGCTTTCATTCCTGGTAGCAATTTTACTTCATTGCTCTGAGCCTTCCTGACCTCCCCCCCAACCCCTGCCAGGCCCCGACACTCCCCGACACTCGTCTGGCCCACCCAAGCCTTTGTTTTGTACCTTGTTTTTGTTTTGAGCAGCCAGGCAGTAGACAGTCATCTCTATCTATTCTCTCCTCATTTGGGCCCCTTTGATGTGCGTACAAGGCGGCGGCGGCGCTGGGAGTCAGGATGTGGGGAGCAGGTAGTTTAATTGTCTCAGCCGGCATCAGCAAACATTGCCCTCAGGCTCCGTGGCTGAACTGAACTGGCTGGGCAAGTTTCGAGCTAAGGTGGGGGGGAGCTCAGGAAGGGTACCGCAACTTCCGCAAGTCGACTGGAGAGCAATACAATTGGTTGGGGAGAGAGAGAGAGAGAGAGAGAGCTCGCAGGCTGCTGGATTGTCGCTCATCATGACGTCACACGGCGTGACAGTGTGGGCACTTTAAAGGGGCCACAGTGCAGCAGCTTCGGTCTCTTCTCTTCCTCTTGCATTGCAGAGCCTGCAGAATTAATTTCAAAATAATCCATCCAACTCGCTGCCGGCGCCATGTGTCTTGTCCAGCAAAGCGGTCGGTCGACTCGTCGGTGATTTTGAGTGGCGACTGGAGTGTGTGAGCGCGAGCCAGCTGGCCAGCGGAAATAATACTTCATCAAGAGAGTTATAAGGTAGGTAGCCTTTTGAATAGCCCTGATTAGTCTGTTGGCAATTAGGGTAGTCTTCCTACACTGATTACTAGCTGAGAATTTTGAATTTATAATTACTTCAAGGTCAGTTTCATTATCAACTGGATTTGAGGGCAGAACCATTCAAAATGTAAGTTCATCTTGCTTTTTTTAACCTAGGTGGAGAGCTATCCATTTGTCCACATTAAATGACATATTGTTAGAAATTGCCCAAGCCTCAATTGTCAAGCCTCCACTAAGTGGATCTACATTGCCTCAACATGGACCAGTGTTACATATAGCCCACAGGAATAGTGCTTCCAAAAAAAGGGGTAGTTCCAAGTCCTCTGTGGACCATATTTAGCCAAAGCATGCAAATGAGCTCATTGAGCATGCAAGATGCTAAGGGGACATCTGCATGCCCATTATGGCTCATTTGTATAGGATGCATCAGCCCCTCAGCACCCCTGTCAGTGTCAGAGTTACTCTCTGGTGGTCTAGTGGTCCCTCCCCAATAGCATGTTGGTGTTATTTATATTATTCCCATGGTGGTCTAGTGGTACCACCCACCTCTCAATCACCTGTTTGTATTATTTGGAATATGCCTTGGTGGTCTAGCAGTATCCCCCAACCCCAACAGCCCATTTGTATCAATTGTAATGAGCCTTGTTGGCATAGTGAATCTGCCACCCACCAGCCAAGGACCGCAGTTCCGAACCCCACCATACCCCAACTGCCAGTCCCATGAAATTGGCAGCCAGTAGAGCTCTCCTCTCACAGCTGGCCACTGTCTGACAGTTGTGGAGCACGATCTTATACTTGATTATGATCCATGACTATCAGACATTAGCAGGTGGAGGAAGGGAGAAGAGGACTGTGCCAGCTGCCAGTTTCACAGGACCAGCACTCGGGGTATGGAGGGATGCAGGGCTGGGGTCCTCGGCAGGTGGACAGGTGGGGGGAGCCATTAGACCATCAGGGTTTATTATAATAAATACAGACCGGCTACTGGAGTTTGGGGCATTGCTAGACCACCTGGGCATAATACAAATAAAAAAATGGGTTATTGGTAGGGTACCACTAGACCACTAGAGCATATTACAAATAATACCAATGAACTATCGGGGGTCCCACTTGACCACTAGGACATATTACAAATAACACCAATGGGCTATTAGGGGTGGGATACCACTAGAACATCAGGGCATATTACAAATAATACCAACAGGCAATCAAGGGGTACCACTAGACCACCAGGGCAGGTTACATATTGAAACTGGGCATTCGGGGGGAGAGTGAGGAGTAGCTTGGCATGGAGCAGGCAGCAACAGTACAGTTGCCCTGTTTTCAAGAAGTGGGGCACAGGCTTAAGAGTGCAGTTATGATGTGGTTTTTGGAAGTGGTAAGCAACGCAGCTCAGGGGGATGTTTACCACTGCCACAAACCGTTGAATATGTCCCTGCACTGATATGCATTGAGGGAACGCCCTCATTTGTAAAGGCGCAGTACCTTGGCACTGCCATATCTGATGGGCACTCCAGGGATCTCTGAATATGGTCCCGCGCCTGGAGCACTAGTGCAAATCTAGGTTAGCGCCAGTGCAAACCGCATTTGCACCAGCACTAACCTTTGAATATTGAGCCCCATGTCTTCAGCTGCAATTCTATTTGAAATCTTGTTAATGTGATTTCTTGGTTTCAGGCTCTAATGGGTGTGTGTGTGTGGGGGGTTAGTTAACCCACCATGTCTTGAATGTTTTTTAATGAAATTCTGGCTTTGAGGTTTGGTAGGAAATTTAAGAAAGCTATGTGTATTGATGATGTTACATTTTATTGATTAGTGTAGTTAGGAGATATTGCCCTCCATATTGCATGGGTTAGTGCCATGCTAACTTTGAATAGTGCTGGTCATCAGGGAAGGGGACATATTCAGAATATACCCTTGTTCCTATGCAAATGACAGATCTCTCATGCAGAACTGGTGCTGCAGTATATTCAAAGATTTTGGCAGCACCAAACAGCTGCCATTGCAACGCTGTTTAATGCTGACAAAACCCTAACCTTAACATAGAGCAATGGCTACATCCTCTGATTATCCCTTCTGTGTCATACCTTGTTTACCCTGGTGTCTAGTGGCACCCCATCCCACTGATCACCCATTCTATATTTTATATACATATCCCTGGTGTCTAGTGATTCCAAACTCCAATCGCCCATTTCATATTTTATATACATGTTTCTAAACAGCTTTCTACAGCATTCACAGTTGCTCACTGACAGTCAGATGGTGGCCTGCAGAGGAGGTGAGTAGAGAGCTGTGCTAGTCACCAACAGGAGCAGTTCCAAATAGTGTCTGCGGTGAGGGTGGTGTGAGGCAGTGGGTTTGGAGCAGGGAATTCAGCGGGGGGGGTTGGACTACCATGCAGGAGGTCGGCTAGATTACCAGGATTACATATAGAAAATACAGAACAGGTGACTGGAGAATGGGAGGACAACTAGACACAAGGGATATGTACAGTATGTAAAATACAGAACAGGTGACTAGGGAATGGGAGGATGACTAGATACCAGGGATATGTACAGTATGTAAAATACAGAACAGGCGACTGGGGAATGGGAGGACAACTAGACATCAGGGATATGTACAGTATGTAAAATACAGAACAGGCGACTGGGGAATGGGAGGACAACTAGACACCAGGGATATGTGCAGTATGTAAAATACAGAACAGGAGATCATGGGGCAGGGACAATTTAATGAGAAACAATGCTCCAGGCTAGCGTTTGGAAAAAAAAAATGTATATTGAAATAACCAATGCAAAATACAGTGCCAATACACACTGTAAGAAAAGCATAATGCTTAGGTTCACATACCACAACTAAGTGCGAACAGCCCAGTGCTTTGAGGCCACAAAGACCTCTTCATCAGGGAAATATATTTTTTCAAATGCTAGCCTGGAGTGCTGTTTCTCATTGAATTTTTGGTTTTATATTTTACAGCACCTGACCTTTACAGAGCACACCAGTTCTTTCTCTTTGCTGATCATGGGGCAGGGGACCACTAGACACCAGCGATATGTATATAAAATAAAGAATGGGCAGTCGGGGGGTGGGGGACCATTAAATACCAGGGATATGTACATACTGTGCACTAAAACAGATGGTCTGGAGTAAATGGATCGTTGGGCTCCAGGTAGTAAGACTAAAAGTACTGGACAGGTGTTCTGTGTGCTGCATGGCAAGCTAATGAGCCCGTAACAGCATCTTGCATGCCCAATGGGATCATTAGCTTGCTAACGCTGAATATGGCGCACAAGAGCCTTGGTGCTATCCCATTTGGCAGCACTATCTCCAGTGGGCTCCCCTGTTGGCCATAGTCAGCCATGGCCTATGTCAGTTTAGCACTTAGTCACTATGTGTTGTGCTAGCACAGCCCCATATTCAGACAGTTAGTGTACTCCAGTCAGAGCACACTGTCTGAATATTGCCCAGTGCTGGCTGTGCATTAACTGACACACAGCACACCTGTCTGCATGACACTAACAGTCAGCTTTGAATGTGGGGGCCATTGTAGATTGATAATGTCATAATTTATAATTAATGTTGATTATAGATTTAATTAGGAGGGTGTCTGGAGTAATGGTGTCAAAGTAGATATTAGTAGTGATGGTGTATTAATTAGGATGAATGTATCAGCTGGCAAATTAGCACTTATTCTACGGGGTAAAGATCTACATATGCTATCTCCTGATAGTGAGAGATCAAAGGAGTCATTCCATCTTAGTTCTAGATCTCTCTGTGGCATTTGACACCGTGGAGTATGACGTGTTACTGGAGCACCTTTGGGTTCTCTGTGGTCTGTCAGGGACAGTCCTCAGATGGTTTCAATCATTCCTCACTGGTAGATTTTGGAGAGTGGTGTTGGGAATTTATTCCTCTGATGCATTCTCTATGTTGTGGGGTACACCAGGGCTCTGTGCTTATGCCTATGTTATTCGCAGTGTATATGCGGCCTTTGGGAGACATGCTTATCTTATACTTGGCTAAGGCATGTCAGGGCATACCAGTCTGTAAATATTTGGCTAGTTTATACACTAGGGCATGCCTGTCATTGTGTGGTTGGTGCCAATGTCCCCCATGACTTTGTAGCGTGCCCCCCTCCCCGGGACCAGTACCAAGGCCCCCCCTGTGACTTTGTAGTGGGGGGCCCCCCGGGGGCCAGTACCAAGTCCCCCCCGACCCATTTCCAGGTGGGCCCTTTGCTTCCCAGTCTGACCCTGATGCAGTATAGCGCAGTGGTTTAAGGCTCTGAGCTGAAAATCTGGAGACCTGGATTTGAATCCCATGGCCCCCACTTGCATACTGTGTGACCCTGAGCAAGTCACTTAACTTCCCTGTGCTCCCAGGTTGCACTTGTAAACAAGCTTTCAGCTTAGTGTGTCTCACCTGGTTAAACAATTGGGGGAAAAAAATTACAAGCTTTTGTGACCAAACTTGAGTGAAAGCCTTTGGACTATCCTCTTCCCCACAAGGCCACTTTAGTGATGACTTGCAACTCTCAATCTAAACGAGTGCTCAGCCCTTGCCCATCAAACACCCATTTTGGTTGTGAGTTATGAGTCATCGCTAAAGTGGTCATGAACTGGTAGCTTAAAGGTTTTCACCTAAGTTTGGTGAAAAAAAAAAAGAACTGGTAATATGGTCAAATTAGAGGTAAAAATAAAACTGAGGTGAAAATAAACTAAGTCCACACAAATGTGTAGTAGCGTTGTACACAACATACTGTAGGTTAGTTTAGACTGCAAGTCCTGTACAGCAATACAGAAGTGTACAGCAATACAGGACTTGTGCAGAGCAGACAGTGGCCAGCCTGGGATGGTAGCAAAGGGTAATTGTCAGCCGCTGGCAGGGGGAGGTTGATATGGGGGGCTGGAGGCTAATGGGAGAGGGGAGGGACTGCTGGACACTTGGGAAGCACAGATGTACAATGCCAGTGGGGAATGGGAGAGGGGACCACTGGACACCACAAAAGCGTATAAGAACAGTGCCAACAAAGATCAGGCGGGGAAGGGGGAACCACTGGACACCAGGGAAGCATACAAGAACAAAGGCAATGGGAATCAGGTGAGGGAGGGAGGGCCACTGGATAGTAGAGAAAAACTTAAGACCAATGCCAGCAGGGATTGGGTGAGGAAGAGGGGACCACTGGACACCAGGGAAGCATACAAGAACAATGCCAGTGAGGTAAAGGTGAGGGGACTGCTGGATACCAGGGAAGCATATCACACTGACAACAGATACCACGTTGGGGAGGGGGCGCACTTGGTCCCATTGTTTTAGTGATATGCTACCATTAGCACATTGTTAAAACTTGGTTCTTGGAAGCAGTAACTACAATTACACTTGCAGCCTGTTAGTGCTTTAAAGAACCATTTAAGATACTATGAAATGGGCAGACTGGATGGGCCTTGAGGTCCTTTTCTGCCATCAGCTTCTATGTTTCTATGTTTCTATACTACTGTGCCCTATATTTTCAAAAGCTATTGGACTTGATGGTACTCCCTCAAGGCTTTTAAAATATGCTGCACCAATAATTGCATATCCCTTAGCATACATCTTCAATTTATCGTCAAGTATTGGGGAATACCCTGACACCTGGAAGCTATCTAAGACCGTACCTATACACAAAGAGGGTAAAGTAACTGAAATAGGGAATTACCACCCAATTGCATTACTACCACAGCTCTCTAAGATCTTTGAAAGATTGAAATCCATACAACTTAAGGACCATTTAGAGACACAGGGGAGAATTAATGACATGCAGTCCAGTTTCAGAAAATATCATAGCACTACAACAGCTCTGGTTAAGGTCGTGGGGGATGTGTAGGCCACCCTGGACAGGAGGATCCAGGTGGGCACAATATTTGTTGATTTGTCTAAGGCATTCGATTCCTTGGATCACGGTGTCCTCCTGTCCAGGGAAGCCTCACTGGGAATCACTGGAAGAGCTTTGAAATAGCTGACTTCATATTTGGTTGGCAGCGTCCAGGTGGTCTCTATGGGAAATTTGATATCGGGTCCATTGCCTGTTGTCTCGGGGGTCCCCCAGGGTTCCATCCTGGGCCTGCTCCTCTTTAATATTCACATAAATGGTGTATCTTTTTCAGACCCAGCTGTCAAATTTCATCTCTATGCAGATGATACTATTATACACACATCTGATGATACTGTAAATGGAATACAGGACAAATTACAAAAAGCAATTAACGAATTACAGATCTTTTTTAAGAACAGTAAATTGATTCTTAATGCAAAAAAAAGACACACCCAGTTTGTTTTCTAGAATTAGTGAAATTCAGGAGGGCAGACGCTTAGGATTGGTTACCCTGGGGGATTCCTGATTCAACAAGTGCGGTTCTATAAATATCTGGGGCTATGGTTGGACAGGTCTTTGAAATGGGATGTCCATATAGACAGTCTGGCAAAGAACACAGGAAAAATACTGGGGGCCCTATACAGAATTAGATCTTGCCTGATTACAGATATAAACAAGAAGCTGGTAAATTCCATGATCATACCGCTATTTGGTTAGGGAGATATCCTATATTTGAATGGTTTAAAAAGAGACCTAGAGAGATTAGACATATACTATGGTAGATTGGCTAGGTTCATCTTAGATGCCCCAAGATTATCCAATAGGTGTCAGTTGTACGGTAGATTAGATTGGTGCACTCTCCAGGAGAGAAGACAAGAGCATCTGCTTGCCTTTATCCATAAAGGGATGGTTGGTAAGCTTCCCTCATACATAGTTTCCCATTTAAAAAAAGGGATAATGTTGCTTCATTAAGATCTGCAACAGCACTGGATTTGGTGCACCCAGTATGTAACCTGGAAGTGGGCCACCAAACGGTGTACTACCAAGGTGCATTATTGTGGAATAAAATTCCACCTGATCTAAGAAACGTAGTGGAGACAAAAACCTGGAATTTAATTAAAATGTGTTCTAGTAACAAATGAGGACAATGCTGTCACTACAGTGGCTTAGACGTTGGATAGCAAGCAGTGACTTAGTTGATTAGATAGATGAAAGGCCTGCATGAAGATGTTAAGTGAAGTATGAGTCCTTCACCCTGTCTTTTTGTAATTGTTAACCCAAAATTTATTGTATGTATATATGAATGTATTGTTCTGTTTTGTAATACTGCTAGAGGACCTCACTGTAAATGAGTCTGTGACTCAATCGAGTTTTATCCTAATTCATAAAAAGAAATTTTATGAATAAATATTTTTACCACTACTACTATATACATGGGGAACAGCTGGTTTGCATGGGCACATTGATGTCTTTAGCACTCTCCCACTAATGGCGTAGCCACCCACAAAGTTCATTTTTAGCAGCAGCCATGCTAACAGGGTTTGCACCATGCTAAGTGTTAATAGCGTGGCTAACAGCCTGTTAATAGCACCACTAACAGGCTGTCAGCCACACTATTGCATGGTGCAGAACTTGTTAACGTGGAGCTGATGTTTTAAAATCGGGCCAATATTTATTTTTTTTTATAGCAAAAAATGTATTTCTGGCAAAATATCAATATGCATTTTTTTCATTTTATTTGATTCTTCAAGTGAGGTATACTGTTTTGAAGTCCCTGCTCTCTTGCCAAGGCCACCATATTAAAATTAAACACCTTGGGTTTTTGCTGTGCTGTTTACTATTAGAAATGTGTGCTAGTAGAATCCTAATACTGCACATCAACTGCATGGAGCTAGTAGGTACAGTCAAAAGGTAATCTCAGTGGAACAGATTGTCAATCATTTCTAGTGGTGACTATATCCAGTGACTTGGGCCATTAATTATACAACTATCAATAATAGCAGTACAACAATACCTGAGAAAATTTAAAATACGCTGATGATAAACCTAAGGATGTCAGGAAAAAAAACAACATGATGAAATTTTTTGATGACTAACAAATACTGCTGCTTTAAATATTTATGGTAAAAATCCCTTCCACTATATAATGCACTGTCCATGCAACTATGATTGTTATGTACGCGTACTTGCACAGACTGTATTAGCCTTTGAGACTTCTACATATGTAACAGTCCGCAGCTCGTTAAAAAAAAAACAATGTACTGCTCCTCCTAAACCTTGTTATTACATCTTGCTGCTGCTGTCCCACAGGACCCCCTTGTAAATGAGTTGTTGCATCTCAGGGGGCCGTGTCCTGGTGAGTAAACTGTAATGGGTAAAAAATAGAAAAAAAACATGTATATTGACAAGACAAGGGGAGGCTTCCTTTTTCTATTTATTATTTATCCTTTAAATCTGTCTACAGAGATGCTTGAAGGGCAGCGTTGTATGAATGCTGGTTTCTGCACTCAGCAGGCAGCCAAAAAGAAGAAGCAAGCAACATTACTAATGATTGATCCTATGGGGTTCTTCAACTCCTCCTATTTTTGTACTAACTTTGTGCAGCCTGGCACATATGCAGCAATATAAAAGGGTATATATCTTATTATAATAACTATAAAATACCATTGTATATAGCTTATAACAAAGCATACAATTTATGAGATATATGTACCGTAGTTTATTATTCCTGTGTCTGTATCAGATCAGACAGCAACAATTAACATTATATTTTTTATTTGTTTGTTATTCAGGAATTTTAACAAGCAATTAAAATATCCATAAATTCACCAATCCATATCAGTATTCATATAAACATCTATGTCTTCTAGATTGCTTTCCTGTTTGGGGCTCACCATGGCCCAAATCCACAAGGCCATCATTGGGATGATTCCCCCTTCTCCAGGGCTGAGATACAGATAAGGCACACTGAGTCCTGAGAAGGATGAAACATGTATTTGTGTCTTCTGTTTTCAGCCTTTGCAGATTGTATGAGAGGACATTCGGCAACAAAGCAGAACCAGTCTAAACTTTTTCATGGTGATTTGTATATACTTCCCTTATTTGGATATGTGTGATTTCATATTTCATATGTGCAAGCCCCCCTCCATATATGTAAGCCTTCCTTGAGGGGCTTATGCTCTCATCTTAGGCATCTCTTTCCCCTTCCTACCCCCGAGCTAGGGAATTTATTAGTGCTCTGGGGGTTAGTACCTGCTGGATGCCTAGTGGTGGCAGCAGAGAGTAGGTTTTAGGGAAGTATATAAGGGAGGAGACAGGAAGTTTCGGGGCCTTTTCCAGCTCAGGCAGTGGGCCTGGGGCTGGAGAGGGGCGGCTAGAGGAGCAGAGCAGGCAGTATTAAGGGAGCTCAGTGGCCTGGGTGGGCCAGCAAGGGGGAGACCCCCCCCCGAGGAGGCAGTATAGTGCAGTGGTTTAAGGCTCTGAGCTGCAAACCTGGAGACCTGGGTTTGAATCCCACAGCCTCCATTTGCATACTGTGTAACCCTGAGCAAGTCACTTAACATCCTTGTGCTCCCAGGTCACACCTGTAAACAAGCTTCAGCTTAGTGTGTCTCTCCTGGTTAAAAACAAAAAGTGGCAGATAGGGATGGCCTCTGCAGTGACATGGCATCGAGGAGCCGGGAAGGAAGCTCCATGGGGGAGGATGGTTAGGCAGGTCCTGCATCATTGGGGGTAAGGGAAGAGTAGGAGGCAGTTAGGAGGCCAGGATAGGCAGAAGCCCTTAGAGATCCCCATTAGGTAGTTTGCTCAGGCTGCCAGGACTGTGGGGATGGTGGCAGTGTCCTCACAGGGGGAAGGCCGGTGGCAGTGGTCTTTCTTGGTACCCAGTGTGTCAGGGTGGCCTGAGGGCAGTTGGAATCAGGGGGCCCCTCACCTGTAATTGGGGCCTGCTTGGATGGGCATGTCCTGGGGCACAAACATTAAAATGCCGGGTGGGTCACTGATTGTAGGACAGACCTTGGAGGGTGGCCACTGGTTGGAGCTTACCGCAAGCCCAGGAGTATGTGAGAGGGATGTGGACATGGGTATGGCCCCCCTCCCCCCCAAAAAAGGGTCAGCTGGGTGCAGAAGAGAGTATGACACTGTTCACAGGGTTTGGGCTGCTCAGAGAGGCCTGGGTGGTGGCAGAGCCCAGGGCTTCTCTCGTGGCAGGGCAGTCTGAAGCAAGGGGCTCAGGTACTGGAGCAGGGCCAGGCTTAAAGGCTGCTGCAGCAGTGGGAGCCCTGTAGATGAAAAGTCTGAGCTGCAAGACGGGAGTGGGTGCTGAGAGATTGGGAGCACCTTACAGAGCAGGTTCCTTGTTGAGTGAGAGAGTGAGGCATTGCAGAGCCTGGATCACAGGAAAAAAATCCTGGTATCCCTGGTATTTGGGCCGAGGTCCAGGGACCAGGTGAGGGAAACAGCAGGCTTTCCCACACTGGAGCTGGTTCAGCGACCAGTGCCAGAGTGATGTGCGTCCCCCAGTGAAGAGTAGAAAAGCAGAGGAACAGTTTTGACTTACCAGCACCAGTGAGACAGGAGCCTGGAGGTTTCTGAGAAGGGAGGTGCCTTGGGTAAAGCATCCAAGTAGGGTAAAATGAAGGAGCCCTGCTGTAGCCTGTATTCGATGTGCTGCTCCAAGAGTCCAGTCAGGATGAATTGTACAAAGTTTCAATAGCCCCACGGAGTTGCTTTATTTATTTATGAAGGATGTGATCCCTGCATTCCTGAAATCATTTAGGATGTTGAAGCTAAACAAAGAAGCTAGTTTAGGAAGAAATTGGTAGTGGACATTGCTTTATTTAAGCTGGAAGGGGGATAGAATGAAATAAGAACTCCCCCTCCGTGTGGATTTGTCTCATAAGTTTTAATTCCAGGAGAGATGCTGTCATCCTGCATTCCATATCAAGGGGCTCAGGGCAGCAAAAAGTCAAGAGGTAGCAGCTGGGAGATCCTGGTCCAGTGGTCAGTGTTCAGGGACAAAATTCCAGATTTGGAGGTGAGATTGAGGGTGCACTGGTGTATAAATTCATCTGAAAGGTAGGGACACTATTTTCCTATCTGGTGTTAGTGTGCACTTGCTTGGGTTAGAGCTTGATGTAGCCTTCTCTATGTGCCCTCTGGAACAACTGCAATGAAGATTTATGCCCCTAGATGACAGGGCCAGGGTGAGGGTTACATATAAACATCTCATGTTTCAAAATTCAGATGCAGAAAGAGAATAAGGAAACTGCAGGGACACCTGAAAAGGCTGGAAAACTGGTCCAAGGTCTGGTAGCTGCAATTCAATGCCAGGAAGTACAAAGTGAGGCACTTAGGGAACAAAAACCAAGAAGCGTATAGTATGGGAGGGGTTCAGTTGGAGACAACAAGCGAGGAATTGGACATAGGAGTCATCATCAGTGACTCCCTTTAACAAACCAGCCAGTGTGACAAGGCTTTCGGCAATGCTAACAGGATGCCAGGGTGCATTGGGAGAGGGTTCGACAGTAGAAGCAGGAGGTACTGATACTTCTATATAGGTCACTAGTAAGGCCACACCTGGAGTACAGCACCTGGTTCTGGAGTTCCCACTTACAAAATAACAGGTGCAGGCTAGAGATGGTACAATGCTGGGCGACCCAGATGATTCAGGGCCAGGATAAGGCAGATCCTATGAGTACTGGCCAAAGTCACTGAACATGTACAGTACTGACTTGAAACCAGACGGGGGGATATGACTGAGACCTTCAAGTTCCTGAAAGGAATAAACAAGGTGAACTTTGAGGCACTATTTACCAGGAACAGAGAAGCTAGGACGCAGGGTCATGAATGCAGTTGAATGGGGTGAAGATTTAGAAAGGACATGAGGAAGTATTATATTACAGAAGAGAGGCTGAGCCATGGAATGGTCTATCAGCAGAGGTGGTGGGTGCCCGATCCATAAACATCTTCAATCACAGCTGGGATAGAGCTAAGGGTATAGACATTACTGAGCAGTGCGAGGGAGGTGGAAACACGGGACTCAAAAGGGAGAATGGGATATGTGTAGACACCAAAGAGACAATAGGTCCTGAGGTATGATAGGGTAAAATGGTCAGACTAGATTGACCATCATCATCTATGTTTCTGAGAAATAAAGAAAAAAGAGGCACAAATACTACTGTAAATAAAGAGGGACAGATTTTCAAAGAGTCAGATATAGCTGCAGGACCACATTATGCCTGTGTTTGTGTGGTGTCCTGTATTATACAATGGCAAGGAAATTTCTTGCCCTCTGATTAGTCACTGGGTGCCTAGAACAGTGATGTTATTTCACAATAACATCACTGTATTAAGTCCAGACACACAGATGACCGCAGAACGCTCAAGGAAATCCCTCCCTCGCTACTCAAACAACTGCAAACCCAACAGGCTTCACTGACTCCTGGCAACCACAACCATCGAACAAAATCCCTCCCTCTCTCCCTGCTGAACTCATCCCAAAGCCAAGATGGCTTCACAATCCCCTCCCATGCAACAATGTACGGACCCCCCACCATATTCGATCGCCTGTAAGGGAAATTCAATCAAAAAAAAAGGTTGCTGAAACTAGCCAACATGCCCATCTCCATGGCTCCTCATTCTCTGCTTGGCACAATAGGTGCCTGACAGTTGGATGGCGCAGCACAGGCTTCCTGGACACCTGGACAATTTAAAACTCTGCCTGTCTGCCTGTTTTAATGTAACAAACAAAGTAAAAAAAGGAAACTTGACGCGATTCAGAAGTGGTCCCGCTGAGAGGGGAGCGGCTCTGATTTTCCATTTGACAGCAAAACAGAAAACTAAAGCTGCTTGGTCAACAGTCACTTTCCTTTTTAGCGCCTTTTCTTGCAGGAGCTCCAAATCTGTAATCACTCTGTCAGAGTCCATTTGGTACACAAGGACCAACAACTATTTTAAAAAATGTCAAACAGTGTCCCTCTGGGGCAAAAAAACTCTTACTCCTCAGCTGCATGGGGAGAACAAGAGAGACATGTGGGGGGGCGGGGTGACAGAGGCAGGTACATACAATTCAGTAAGGCACAGCACCACCTACTGAAGAAAAAAAGTCAGGAACTCATTTCTTTTAAAAGATGCTTCACATTCAAAATACAGCTTAAAAATATAAAACAAGAAAAGTTTGTCATTTTTTTAATTTTATATAAAAACAAATTGTTGTATAATAGCAATAAGGCACTCCAGGGATGTGTGTTATTTTATAATAACATCACTTCTTAGATGTTGAACACACTAGGCCTGCAGCCTCATGCTTCGACCACGTGAGGTGAGACATTATTACACAGTAACACACACCATGTCATGCCTTATTGCTTAATTGCTTGCTCTATTTTCAGAGGGTGGAAAGCAGTTTGATCTGATATACAGTAGTTTGCATCAAAAAATGAAGCAAATTGGGGTTTGTGTTCTCTTGTGATGTTTCTGCGTAGAATTCTCAGATGCTCCTTTTCTAACATATGGTCTAACAGTGTGGACACCAGTCTGCTTTGAAACTAGGGCAGACAGATTTGTGACCAGTTCATTTTGAAAAATCCTGTCCGGCGTCCTAAAAGATGCCCATGGGTAGATTCTGGGATCAAAGTGGGTTAGAACACAAAAAATTAGGGAGAAATCTGTTTATTTATTTCAAAATGTTTTGACCAAGAAAGGCACACTAAGCTATCATAGCTTGTTTCCAGGTGCATCCTGGGGGTTGGGTTGTATGAATCTGTGTTTTTGACAAGGGGGGGATATTGGTCAGGACACCAGGAAAATTCCCCTACTCTTGCGGCAGGGGGCGCTGTCCTTCTGATTTTGGAGATGGAGGAATTCAATGTTGATTTGACTTTAGAAGGACAAGGAAGTGCTGAGGTTAGCACTACCACTACTACAGTGATGGACTCTTCTGCTGGGATGGCTGGAAGACACCCGTCGGGTGGCCAGCACAACGTCCAGATGACCCCGTGACCCTCCAATGGTGCCGGAGACACTGTGACAGAGGTGGGTTCGAACAATCACCCAGAGGAAGTACAAAAGGTTTAAGAGCTAGAGGCTTGAGAAAAGTTACTACAAGTTCAACTGCTAAAACAAAAAACAAGTACTACAAAAACAAATGGAAGCCCTCGATCAGAATTATACCAAGGCAAAACACCTACTTGAAGAAGAAAAGCAATGGTAGCGCAGCACAGATACCTCTCCAACTGCTCAAGTGAAAGTTTTTGTTTTGGGTACAGGGGAAGCACCTCCTAGCAAGCCTGCTCTTCAGGAAGAAAATCAGACAACAATAACAGCAGACCAGGTACCAGGAAACTCAAACTGGTTCCCTGAGCAAGCTCTCGGTAATGCAGGATGGACCCAGACAAAAGATGGTCGCTGGATTGCAGATAATGCCCCCCAAGCACAAGAGGTACTCCCAGAATGAGCTGAGGGGCCAGGAACAACCAACCAAGGCAACCACACTTACTGTTACTCCCACTGAAACCACTACCGAGCATATAGCTATGGATGAAAGAGAAACAGGTAACATTTCATATTCTCCACGAGGATCACAGCCGGATATATTTTTTGATGCTACACAGGGGGACATAGGGGCTCAGTTAGGAGGGGGAAGAGAATCTGAAAATACAGAACCTGAGGGGGAACGTAGGAGAACTAGACCAACCTATGCTGACCTTTTCAGGAAACCTATAGAGATGGCTAAAATATGCAGTGCTATAAAATTGCGTTGCTTGGGAGGCATGGCACAATTACCAGACAGATATTTTGTTGGTCGTACTTTGTTGAAACAGTCCTTAGGCTTTACCCCACAGGAGGTGCATGCACTGATTCATGCCCCAGGTGAATACACGTTCGTCATCAGTATTCAAACCCTGGAACTGTTAGAAAGATTCTGGATCAAATATATGATGCTTAAAACCAATCCCTTATGGGCACCCTTTCAAGTCATAACCCTCACAAAACAACCATCTAGAGTTATTTCCATTCTGTTTTGAAATGAAGGGATGAATGTCTCGGACATACTGTACTGGTTAGATAAATACTGCAGTGTTTAGGGGACACCAGATCCCATCCTAGAAGGGGAAGGTTTTTGGAACAGGGGGTGGAAGATCAAAATCAAATTACACCAAACAATGTCCAAGTTACAGCACTTGCCAAATTGTTTATATAATGGAAGGGACAAGAGTTTTATCTTTTACCCCTGGCAGCCTAAAAGATGCTCTAAATGTGGTTCTGCAGGACAAATCAGTCCAGCCTGTAATGTGGTGCAATGTAATCAATGTGGGAAACAAGGCCATTCCGGTCTTGAATGAGACAATTCACCAAAATGTAATCTCTGTGATGAGGGTGGCCATACCTTTACTGAATGCCCCTGGTCTTCCCATAACACTGAAGACTCAGACTATGGTATCCAGGACTATTACATCCACAGAGCTGCATGGATGGCATCTGACCCTAACAGAGGATATTTTCCACCAGGTCCACACCTCAAAGAAGGCTGGAGGCCCAGAGGCCTTCCCGCACTTCTTGTGCAGCTAACACAGCCCAGAAAACTGAAACTCCACAATCTGAAGAATCCCCACCTGGACCAGAGCTTCCTGACTCAGATAGTCAAGGGGAACAGTCTCAACCTCCACAGGAAACAGTGAATGGGGTATCCATGCCGCCACCTCTCCCCCCCCACCCACCGACAGACATTTGTTTTTCAAGAAGTTAAGAAAAAAGGTCTGGGGCACCACAAACAACTGTATCAGACGCCACACCATCGGTACCCCTTACAGAAAACAAATATGATATTTTACTGACATATACGGAAGAAATTGAGCAAGACTCAGATACAGCTTCAAGAACTTCTTCCCAGATGGAAGTTATTTCTGAACCTGAGGCAATGGAAACTGTAGATAGTAAAGTAAAAAAGGAAAAATGGATGAGTCCCAGAGTGGAAGTTAGAAAAAGTTCCAGGAAAACAGCTACTACTTAAACTACTCTGACACTGGAAGATTATGGCAATGAATTTTCCATAGCTAGCTTGAATACAAATAGTATTCACTCAAACACTAAAATGCTAGCTACTTTTGATTTATTTCTAACCCATAGTTTTGATACTGTTTTCTTTCAGGACACCCGTCTGTATTGTACACAAAATTTTGATAAAGCTTCTGAGGCATGGGTATGGGGGCCGAGTTTCTGGTCAGGGAAGCTGATCAGTGCTCTGGTCTGGGTATCTACTTTTCTGATTCCTCTGTTAAAGTGATACATGAGGTAGATATATCACCAGGGAGGGCCTTACTACTCAATGTTAAACTACAGGGTATAGACTTCCGACTTGTGACTATATATGCTCCACAAAGCAAAGCAGAAAGAATAGATTTACTGAAGTCCATCCAGCCACACTTATTCACCAGGAGATATGTACTTTTTGGGGGTGACTTTAATATAAACAGAAGCAAAAAGGACAGAGGTAGTAAAACAAATAAATTATACCGTGACAGACATTTTTTAAATTCCCTAGTACAACAAATGGGTCTTCGTGACCCTTTTGTAACTCAGTCCTTGCCAGCACCACACATCTTTTTTCAAGGGAAAAGATCTTCAAGAATAGATTACTGGTTTCTTACCCCCACGATTACACTACAGAAATTTAAAGACGCAAATAGTTGCAACATCTGACCATGTTTTATTAAGCTTAGTTCTTTCTAATTATCAACACACTTCAAAAGGACCAGGATACTGGAAACTGAACCTTTTCTTGTTGGATATACCAGAAATCAGAGAAGGTTTCCTACATACGGTAGAAGCTAGGAAATCAGTCCACTGCCTACATGAGTCTGTACAGACCTGTTGGGAAGACACGAAAAAAGAGTTCAAAACTTATTTTCAAATGGTAGGACGACTCTTAGGTCATTATAAAAACCAGAGATATCAGGAACATAAACAAAAGTTATTAACATTTCAAGACAGGATTTCACAGGGTCTGTCTATAGATTACACAGCCTTCCAAGCAACAAAGACAGAACTAATACTATCACAGTATGACAAAATGTCCTCCCTCATACAGTAACAGAAATTTGGTACACAGGGCAAACAAGCACTCACTAACCCTTTTGAAAGTTGTATGGCCCAAAGGAAAACAAGGAAGTAAATAGGATCAGAACTGCAGAAGGGGACATTCTTACCAATAACAGGGATATTTTGAAAGAGATAAAAAAATATTTATATAATCTCTTTTCAGACAACTCTGAAATAATAGACTTACATATTGAAAATTGGCTTAGACTATGTCCCTTCCAAAGAGTGACGGATTATTTTTTTTCCCTCATTAATAGCACCTATCACGAAATAGGAAGTTCACCAAGTTATAACACATTCTCCCACAGGAAAGGCTCCTGGTAAGGATGGCTTACCCAGTGAACTTTATAGGATTTTAAATCCTATATTGGCTACCAAACTCGGGGACCTATTTACGCAAAGTCTCATGCAACAAAAACTTCCACCTAGTATGTATATAGGCCTGGTAATTCTATTACACTAAAGAGGAGTAAAAGAAGATTTACAAAATTGGAGACCGATCACACTTCTTAACAGTGGCTACAAACTTCTCACAAAAATTCTAAGTCTCCGAATTTCTCCCAGTTTAGAAGATATAATACACCCTACCCAGTTTTGCTCCCCTGCCAGGCAGAATGATAACAGATGGTCTCATCTTCATGAGGGAAATTCTGGAAAGAGGACGCACAGATGAAGTTGCTGAGGTTTTGGTAAGCCTTGATCAGCATAAGGCATTTGACCATGTTACATATAAATATATGTGGGCCTGTTTATTACATATGGGTCCCCCCCCCCCTTTCATTCAATGGCTCCAAACCTGCTATTCATTAGCAGTGGTGGCACCTTATGTGAATGGGTGGGTGGGTAGATTACTGAAAGTTGCTGGGGGGGGCAGACAGGGCTGCCCACTCAGTCCCCTCCTATATATTATGATCTTGAAACCGTTTTTGCCTTTAATTAATGCCACTGAATCCATTAGAGGTATTTCTTTAAGTTGTGACACTCCAGAAGTCAAGACAGTTACATATGCTGATGATGTGTGTCTTTTTCTAGCAGATTTTCCCTCATACTGTGCTGTTGAAGCCGTGCTAGCAAACGTCATGCAGGGATCAAGTTAATCTTTTTATTTCCAAAAAAGTAAATGCATGCTCTTTGGTGTGATGGAAACCAAACATGCCCAGATCATGGGAATACCCGTCATTACCGAGGTATGTAAACTGCTAGGCATATATTTTCGTGCAGAAAATATGGACTTTTACAATTGGGACTATCTTTTGAAAGAAGTGCAAGAGAAAATACATAGGTGGAATAAATGGAAGATGTCAAAAAAATAAACGAGTGTATATGGTGAAAACATTCCTACTTATCATGTTCTTGCATTTAGGTACTGTATTTCCTCCACCAAAATAAATGGATACTACAATATATAATATATTTTTCCAGGCTATATGGGGCAGCAGGCTCAATCCTATAAAAAGAGGTATTCTGTATCTAGATATTTACCAAGAAGGCCTGCAGATGGTGACTCCAGTTGTGATTTTCTTTTGTTTATTTGCTAACAAAAATATAAAACCAGTAATAACAAACAATGGTAAGGTGTGGAGTCCATGGGTACAGGATACTATTCTGCCTTGAACCCAGAATTGGGATCCTAGGGAGGCTATTTCTAAACAGAATTCTCTAGAAGGGTTACCCAGCTATCTGATGTCATGGTCCGGCAAGGTCAAACTGTGGGGTATACAAAAACATTGGTTAGAATCCTTTTCTATGAAAGAACTACATGACACTATTATGTCTAACTTCTGTCTCGAAACCCCTGAGTTCAGTTCTTTTCAGAAAAGTCAGCTAATGCAAATAAAAGCTATGCTCACATCCCCTAGAGTACCGCCTTATATGTGGGACTCTTTGTGATTATGCACACATAAAAAACTAAATGTTAAGGATAACCTTAGACACAAAGAGTTAAGGGAAAGAATTTGTCCAAGGAGTAATATGTGTTTGGATACCTTGGAAGCTATGGCTCATTTATTTTTTGAGTACCCATATATTGTCCAGTTCTGGGAATTAGCATTTTCCCAATGGAAAAAAAAAAAACCTTTAAATTCCTTACAGCTGATATTTTATTTTGGGGGGATTATGACCCAGGCATGGGAAAAATATGATGTAGGATCCATGCATGTGATACTGGAATGGGTCAAGTATCATGTTTGGCAGGTTCGCTGCAGATGGTCACTACAGAAACAGTTCATTACTCCAGAGCAATTATTTTGGAACATACAAAGTGCTATTCAAAAAATAAAACAAAAAGAAAAAGACTCCTTATCCAATGGAGTATTCAAAAAATACTGGAAAGATATGAACTGGTTAGATACGGGATAAAGTGGGGGAGTCGTAGATAAGCATATGGAAAAATATTGTTTTTGGTGTTTACAGATCTACAAGAATGGAGTTCAGTTGGTTTGATACTAGGGAGGATCGATTGTTAAGAATTGTTTTTTTTAGATTATGATTTGATGTCTATGGTTTATGCAAGTTTAGTTGGGAAATAAATACAGAAAAGGGAAGATATGCTTTAAAACTCATTTACTTTAATGTTTTTCAATTATACCAGTTGTTTTAAATATAAGTATAAATAATTTTTATTTCTCAGTATGAATTAATTTTCCCTTGCTTCTTTCCCCACCTTTGGTGGGGGGGTTATACAATAATGCTCATTTGTTTTGGGACTGTTGCCTTTGCCTATGTTCTCATTCTAGGACACTATTATAAGTTTGTACTAATCTTTTCAACAGGGGAATGTATGCTTCAATACTTATTTACTTTCATGTTTACTATCTATGCTTTTATACCATTTATATTAATTATGGTATGAACATTTTTCAGTTTGAATAAACAATTCCCCTACTCTTCTTTGATAAGTGTCATGGGATCCTTTACTTCCACCTGGACAGTGACCACAGATGGGCAGAAGGGGCCTCGGTTTAACATCTCGTCTGAAGGACAGCACCTCATGAGTGCAGCACTACAGTGTCAGTTATGGATATTACCCCAAGTACCTTGTGTGGGACTAGAACACATGACCTTCTGATCTTCTGGCCCCAGAGATAAGTGTGTTACCTACTGAGCCACTGACACTGATTGATACACATGCACACTGGTTGCAAAAAGGGAATCATATTTCAATAACCCTGAATAGGAAATGGCACCACAGGCACTGAAGGTTGAGGAGCCAGAGCAGCAAGAAGAGTGCTGGAAGAGTGGGTATACACCAGTGGTATGCAGTTTAACCTAGATAGATGTGCAGTGATGTATTTGGGCATAAATAACATTTAGCAAACATACACCCTGAACAGCACCCAGTTAAAGTCAGAAGATAAGGAAAGGGACCTGGGTGTTCTGATAAGAAGTGATCTGTCCTTTGGTGACCACTGTAGCATGCTAACTAAAAAAGCAAACACTACTATAAGATGCATAAGAAGGGCCTTTGTATCCAAGAATACTGCTTGCATGGTACCCTCGTATTGAAGTTTTGTTAGACCGCACCTTGATTACTGTAGCCCTCTATGGAGCCCATTTCTGAGGAAGGACATAGATGGGATTGAGACAATCCAGAGGAGGATGACCCAGATGATTAAAGGATTAAATCAGGACTCCTATGAAACCAGACTATGGAAGCTTAATCTGTATACTCTGGAACTAAGACGTAGAAGGGGGGATATATTGCTGATGTACAAAGTAAGTAAAGATGTCATTCTAATGAAGAATCTAGGTTTAGAATATGCAAGTAGGTCAGTCAATCTTAGGAGTCATGTGTATCAACTAAAATTAACATTCCCAAATAATAATAAATAGAGGAATCTTTATACCCAAAGAATTATACCGTTTTGTAATAGACTCCCTGCAGAGGTAGTAGAGGCAAATACCTTCCAATCCTTTAAAAATAGGCTGAATATTCACCTTCTGACTACTAATGGGTACTAGTTGCCCCGCTAAGGTGGAAGATACATGCCATGGGCCTAATGCCTCCTGTGTGCCTATTATAACCATGTATAGAACCCTGTTGAAGGGAACAGTGATGAGCCGAGAAGCTTTGTGAGAAGAACAGGCAGGGTTACAAAGCAGAGAGAATGAGTGCCCATGGTGGAGAGACTCCTTTTGACCTGTGAGAAGGTGCAACACCATCTCAAGAGTCTATTTCTTCTGCTCAAGCTGCAACTTGCTGTATGGGCAACAGTGGCATGCCAAGGTTGCAAGAGACTAGCTTCTCTTGCACTGCCTGTACCTCTTCTGCCCATGCCAAGTCAATGTTTGAGGACTTACTTGACAAGCTCAACAAAGGAGGAAGAGGGCATGAAGGATGGATCCATGGATGTGGAGACTGTCTTAGGCAACTGGACGTTAGCATGACCAAACTGGAAACACACACTTGTCCATGAACCTTGCCCTAAAGAGGGTGAATTCTCAACCTGCTTCTGGGTTGGGGAGTGACCAGGGGTCAGGTCATCACTGTTATGTCCTCAACTTAAACCAAACTGGCTTAATCAGATGCAAATCACTACCTGATTCCACTGACTCATGACCTCATGACACTGACATGGTGTGTCCTCAGTTGGGAGTATCATTTGCCCAGCCTCTGTTCTTCTTTTTTTTTATGCTCCCCTTACCTGGGTGGCCCTCCTTTCCCACCAATCCCCCCAGCCCTGTCACCCCGGCTTATCCTAGGGTTTACCTCTCCCATAATACCCCATGGCTTGCCCTCCATGGCAGGGTGGCGGGGAGTCCCTTGACCTGCCAGGACCAGATCCAGATTTCTGGGTGGAGCCTGAGTTGCTGAGTGTGGGGTCTGTGGAGGATGGCTATCATCCTGCAGCAGATGAGGTGTTTTTTTGTTAACATCCCGAGGGAGACATGGCGTGCAATGACATCATGGCACACACACTGATATCTGCCATGCCTTCCCAACCTTCTAGCTTGGGCTACCTTTCCCACAGCTTCTGCCAGGGGCCAGTCAAGTGCTTCCTCACCCTACCCCAAAGAGGAGGGGGAGAGCAGTCCTATGGACGCTCAGTCTTCCTCCTCCTGGCTAGCCCTGCAACCCCCCAGGCTCGCTTCCAAGCCTGGGTTGTCAGCATCACACTCGATATCACCTCCACTGCATGGCAGGCTGGCAAGCCTGTGTTCTTGTAAATGGTTCTGGGCTCACAATAAATGGCAGTTGGCAATTTCAGCATCTAATACTCTTAGTGGTTTCTTTGAGTCTTCTCAAGTTCTAACATTTGCGTATGGTATTAGTAGTGGAGCTGGCTTTCCTGGGGAAGTACTAGCTGTCCTCTCTTGGATGCACTGCTCTGCCATTGTCTCTACAACATCCTTTGCCAAAAGGGTAGGGAGGGGTTGACATTCTTCTAAAGTGGCTTAGCAAGAGAAGGGGTGGTATGAGGGACGGTAATCACATCACATGGGTAGAGGCTCAGTTAAATCTAGACACATACATACATACATACTGTACATACATACATGTTTAGGAGGAAAGAAGACCATCAGTTTACCAAGTTCCTCTTCCAACTAGCTCAGTGGGAATACACCATCACCTCTTTTTCTTCAAAGTATTTGTTGAGTCTGAGCGAGAACTTTTGTTACAGTATTAGCGGATGCCTCCTGCTCCAGAAGTTTCTCCCAAGTGCCCACCACACATTCTGTAAAGTGGTTTGTCCTCCTTTCAATGACATTAAGTGTCTTCATGGCTTTTTCCTTATGTATCCTGAACAGTGGCATTTGGTCTGAAGGTATTATCCCTTTCAGGTTTTGGACGACCACGATCATGTCCGTTCTGATTTTTTTGTTCAGTAGAAAACAGACCCATTTCTGTCAGACAGCCTTCAAAGCCCATGTTCTTGAAACATTCAACCACGTTGGTTATCCTCCTCTTCACTGTCTCGATTATTTATTGATACTAGGAAGTAGCACCTTTGAGCAATAAGCTCATTTATAAAGGTTCCATGTCATTGACAATTAACAGGTAAGATAACAACAACAACAACAGGATGAACAAAGATTATGCAAACTAACCAAGAAGAGTTGCATATAAATACAGAACTTATATACAGTCATCAGCAGTTTTTAAGAATTAAATGGCGAATAGTGTGCAGCCATGTTTTTTTTGGGCTAGCTAGAGACAAATATTGTCACAATTATGTGCAGCCAGAAAAGTGGCAGTTGTCCTGGGTGGGGAAGAAGGAGGACAGCGGTGGGGGGGGGAGAGAGTGAGGGGGGGAGGAGAGGTAGCGATTAGGTCGATATCTTTCCTCAAGTATGGGGACCAGAACTGCATACTGTATTCAAGCTGGGTCCTCAGCAGGGATCTGTATCAGGGTATTATAACATCTCTTGATCTGCTTAATAAGTTTCTCTTGATTCATGCCATGACTTTGCTTTGCTATGTTACCCAACACTGTTGCTCCAATTTAAAGTTACTGTTGATCAGTACTCCTAGGTCAGTCTGCTTGGTTTCAGCAATTGCTGTGCTATTTAAGTAGAACTTGCCCTTCAGGGTTTCCTGCCCTAGATGCATCACCTTGTGTTTCTCAACAATGAAGTTCATCTCCCATGAACCTGCCCACTTCTAAAGTCTGTCGAGATCCTTCTGCATGTTGTCCATCTTCTGTTGCAATGTAACTAGTCGTCCTGTTTTATTTTATTTATTTAAAAAAAAAAATGGTTACTGGGAGAGGCACACTGAGCCGAGGCTCATTTCCAGGTATGGGAAGGGGAGAACACAATTACAAGGATTACAGAAAGTCAGATGATGCAGTTCCAATGACAGTGACAATAAAGTGCAATAATGGAGTACAGAACAAACAAGATAGTAAAACATGAAAATTATGTTCTCACCATAATTCTTGATCCTCCAGAGTATCTTCCCCATTCGGTCACACTAATGGGTCTTAGCTGGAGGCACTAAGATCACACAGGAGAAAAGCCTTTTACAGCTTCAGGAGGGGACCAATGTTAGTGCTGGCACCGCCCACGATGCTAACGTAGTGGTGTTGCACATGTGAGCCAACCAGTAACTGACTCCGCCCTCCCCAGTTCTGTTTGCAAGAAGAAAGAAACAAGTGGGAGAGAAAAGAGAGAGAGGGTTGTAGATTCCTAACCCCAAGGGTTAGGGAAAGGATATCAAAATAATCACAAAATAAAACCCAACTCCCAACCTAGTGGAACTTAGTGTTGTGCCAAAGGGTGGCACAAAGGTAGTGGATATGAGAGCCAGAGCCTGACTCAGCCACCTGGACAAGAAGGTGGTGAGGAGATGGTCAGAAGACCTGGCAAGAGCTCTCGCTAGAACACTGAGAACTGGAGGACCTCCATATAATTACGAAGATAGAATGCCATCTATTGAGTCTTTGTGTTCCAAGTGAACAAAGAATTAAATGGTATGAACCTCAAAAATGCTCCAGAGGAGCAGACAGCAGGTGTGATCAGAAGAGTCCGAGAGCACAAACACTATCTTCCTGCCACTCCAAGAAGTGAAGAAATGGAAAGGAAAATAATGAGAAAAAATGTGCAGTTCCACAGTTAGCGTGGGACAAAAAAAAACACCTGGTGCAAAAAGTCAGGAAGTAAAGTACAAGCCCAGTGTCTCTCCTTGCGAGACAGAAGAAAAAAAACAAGTATCATGTCCAGAGCAGACACTGCTGCATAGCAGAAGATAGGGGTGTGGACCAGATGAAGCAAGTTAGCAACAGGGATATGCCAAGCATATTCTAAACAAGGAGAGGGTCTTAAGGAAAGAAAATCTAAGATTAAATCCAGTTTTCTTTTTTTTTTGATAGGAGCAGGGCAAGAGGGCCCAGTTCCAATTTTACATTGTCTAGAGAAAAGAGTTGAAGCTACAAGACAGGAGGCTTGAACAGAGTGGCAAGCTGAATGCCAGTGTGCGATACACAACAGGGTAAGTTGCCCAGAGGCCCTGGCTCCACCTGAGCAGTTAATGGTGGACAGAAGTGTGACTGAATGGTGACAATATGCTGGAAGATCAAGAATTATGATGAATATGTAATTTTCATGTCTTTCAAGAACCACTCTTCACCATTCAGCCACACCAGTGGGTCGGAGTACCAAGCTTTCTCCCAAAAAACATGGGAGGAGTTGGCACACCTTGATGGAAAAGTATCTCTCAGCCCTCTGTGGGGGATAACCATTGGAACACAAAGATTACTTATTGGTCTAGTGGGACCTGAGGCAGGTCAGTGGAAGGCAGAGGCATCTGTGGTCTGGGAGTAGGAGGGTACCCTGACAACTCGTGCCTGCCCCTATAAGAGAAGAAGTTGGTCCCTTGGAAGTGCGAGTTAAGTATCCTGCGCTGGTCCAGGGGTGTCAACCTGGAAAGGCAAAGTCATACTATCCACCAAATGTAGACTGCTGTTCCTACCAGCCTGGAAGGTACCTCACTGGTGTTGTAAGATGCCCTTGCTTGGTGTCTCGCCAGCTCCTGGCAATCGGCAGAAAGGTGAATGGCCTGCTTAGTTAACTCGCGGGAGAACCTGGCCTAGCTTTGCCCAGAATCACTTGCTGTAAGCTTCCTGATGTGCAGTTAAGCACATCATGGTGCGTGCCACCAAAAATAAAACTTTCTGCCCCAAGCATCCATCTCCACAGAGTAAGGGTTTGGGGATGCTCATGCACAAGAAGTTTAGGCACAGAGAGGGTCTGCAGCACCAAAAGCCCCGAGGTGGGGTGAGGTATAGTTCCTGCTGACCCCATGGGAGTGCAATATCAGCAATGTACATCTTTTGGGGCTGGAGAATGGGAATAAGCACAGAACCAGACACTCCTGGATGCCTCTGAAAAAGTCTGAGGCCAAGGAGGGATGACAAAGGAGTCATCACTGAAATCCACAAGGAATCTCAGCACCAGGGTAGCAGTACTGCAACTAACATAGGACCCACATTAAGCTCCTACAATATCTCCATCAGGAACTGCAGATATGTGGAAAACTTATCATCTGAGGATATGTGGAGGGAAAACTCCACTTCCTCAGAGGACGACGAAGGAGCTGGACTTGGAGAATGGTGGTGCCAGGGTCACAGGCGTGAACTGGGTCTGGTCTGACTTAAGATGATACTGGTGAAAGACGCCAGCTGTTCTGCTGAAGTGCTGCCAGGTTACAGGCCCCAGAGACTTGGCCCCTGCAAGGTTGGGGGGGAGGCAGAGGAGGAGGAGGGTCATGGAAGACCAAGCTAGGTCCTCTACCAGGACTGCGAGAGTGCTCAAGGGACCCCTCCTGGAGAGAGGGCCTGGCAAACTCCCCCATTGCTAACCAGCAAATCTCAGAGGACCAATCCAGATGATGCACTTGGGGGGGAGACCCCTAGGTGGGGAAAGCAGAGCCATATAGGTACCATAGGGCTGGCCCGGTCTCCACCAGTGGCAGTGTCATCTGGTTCCAGGGAGAAACAAAATGCCAGGCTAGCACTGGAACCCCAGCCAGTGCTGCCTCCAGCACCTGTTACAGGATCAGCTGCAGAACTATCATCACCCCTTAGTCTCTCACCAGGAGTGATACTGCCTCCCGAGCCAAGCCTAACACTCAGAGCAGGGGCACCACTGGATTTGGCCATGTGAATGGCACTGGAACCAGATCTAGCACCACAAATGATACCTGGACCAGATGCAGCACCGGGGAAGGCACTAGAACCTGACCCAGTGTCACCTGGTGGCACCAAAACAAGTCCCAGTGCTACCCTGGCACTAAGCCTAGGGACAATCCCAGGAGTGACACAAGGCCGGGAGTCAGGCTCGGAACCAGGCACAGGGAGGCTTCCCTCATTGCCATCCCCATCTACAAGTCAAGGTTGGTGCTGTCATCCTCTTCCAGGCCACTTGAGTGCGAAAGAGAAGAGAGCACTACCTAATTGAGCTCGGAGTCAGGCTCAACTCCGAAACTCTTCCTTCTTCTGGCACAGCGAGCAGTGCCAGAAAGGGCCCTGGTCTTGCAGTTAGTGTCACCCCACTCATCGGTACCAGGCTTAGTACCAGGAGCTGGGGTGCCACTGGCTGTGACACCGAGGTGCCCACTAGTCTAGACGAAGCATATAGCTTCAGTCTCACTAGTGGCGTGTCCCCTGCCCTAAAGGGCCGAAGAATCAAGGGGAGTGCTCAACCGGCCCCCTGGAGGAAGCCAACTTTCTATCAGACCCTTCCAGGACCTCCAACATCTTGGCAAGGCAAGCACAGGGATGATCCTGGACTTCCTCAGTATCAGAGATACTGGGAAAGGGCTCAGGGGAAGAGCTCAGAGACCTTACCACAGTGTCCCTGGTGTGAGACCTGCCTCCTTAAGTGGGGGAGTGGTGAATAACCCCACTTCAACATGTAAACTTCAAGGGTGCACAGTCCATCAAGAAGCAGGCATTGCACCACTCCATACTGTCTTCTGATCGAAGGTAGGTCCAACACTTTGGATGCCAGTCCTGGACAGCAATAGGAGCCCCACAGGGACACTGACACATGGGGTGCTGCCTTTCTATGTATTTTTTCTTTTAGGTCGCAACATACCAATGGGTAAAATAACCAGAACTAGAATAAAAAAGGGGTTTTGTGCCAAACTGTGAGAAAAGTAGCATGGCACCAGAGAAAAAACTGCTGTTTAGAGAAAAAAATGGTGTTCTGCATCAAACAAAGGTGACAACAAACTGAGGAGATAACTGTGCCACAGTTAATGACTCTAGTTGCTCCAACAGTGCACACTAAATGGTGGGAAAAACAGAACTGAGGAGGGAGGGCTGGCATCAGTTACTGGCTGGCTCATGTGTGCAACATCACTACGTCAGCCTCATTGGCAGCACTGATGTAGCACTGATGCCAGTCCCCTACTGAAGCTGCAAAAGACTTTCTTCCCACAGGGTCCTAACATCTCAGCTAAGACCCATTAGTGTGACTCAATGGTGAAGACTGATTCTTGGCAGATCACTGCATGTAACAGAGGACAAATAAATTAACGTACAAATCAGCTGTGCAACTGGACATGGTCAAAAAGTGCTTCTTTGTGCCAAAATGATCAGTGGCTGACCTAATCTTTTAGGGAGTTGTCAAACAGGCTGGGTGATCTAATCTTGAGGGGAGTTGTCAAGCAGGCTGTTAAACTACACACAAAACAGCCAAAATCATGCAGTTGGGGGAGAGAAAGGAACGGGGAAGGGAGAATTGCAGGTTAAGGGTTAGGAAGGGTTCAGGCAAGAGGGTTGGTAGGAGCAGGGAGGTAGAGGGAAGAAGTTTTAGATGGTGCCTTACTGAGGAAAGGAAGGGGAAGAGATGGATGGAGGAGGCCAGCTGGTTCCAGAGGGAGGGAAGACAATATTAGAATGCAGATTTAGAAACATAGAAGTTGTTAGCAGTGTAGGACCTCTTGGCCCACTTAGTCTACCCAGTTTTCCCTGCCTACTTTGCCACTGCAGACCCTACTCAATCTCTGATTGTCTCCTCCCCTTGTCTTACTACCAAGGTCCCCTTGTATCTATCCCATGCATGCTTGAATCTCCTCACCATGTTGGCACCCACCACCTCTGCTGGAAGGATGTTCCAGGCATCCACCGCCCTCTCCATGAAGAAATATTTCTGCACATTTCCTCTGAGCCTCCCCCCCCCTCAAATTTCATAGTGTGACCCCCCTTTCTCCTCATGCTTCTTTCTCTATGGAAAATGCTATCTTCCTGTACCTTATTATTACCTGTTAGGTATTTTAATGTCTCTGTCACATTCCCCCTTTCCCTCCTGTCCTCCAAATTCAGTTCCTTGATTCTCTCCTCATAGGGCTTTGATACAGTTCCCGCACCATTTTGGTAGCCCTCTTTTGTACCGCCTCCACCTTGTCAATGTCTTTCTGGAGGTGGGGCCTTCAGAACAGGACACAGTACTCAAGGTGGGGTTTTGCCAGTGATCTGCACAGGGGTAATATTACTTCCTTCTTCCTACTGGTGATGCCCCTCTCTATGCACCCAAGCATCCTGCTAGCCTTCTCCACTGTTTTATCACACTGTTTGGCTACCTTCAGGTCATCAGAAATGATTACCCCCAGGTCTCTTCCCTGTTCGGTGGTTGCCAGTAGTTCTCCTCTAAATTGGTACGTAGCCCCTGGGTTTCTGTGTCCCAAGTGCATGATTTTGCACTTTTTTGCATTGAAACCCAGCTGCCAAACCCTTGACCATTCTTCCAACTTTTTCAGATCATCACTCATTTTTTCCACCCTCCCCCCCAATGTGTCTGCTCCATTGCAGATTTTTATGTCATCTGCAAACAGGCATACTTTCCCTTCTAGCCCTTCTGCAATGTTGCTAATAAAGACATTGAAGAGGACCAGGCTTAGTACTGAGCCCTGAGGCACCCTGCTGGTCAATTTGCTTTCTCAAGAGTGGACACCATTTGCCACCACCCTCTGACTCCTGTTGCTTAACCAACATATTACCTAGTTTATAACTTTTTGACCCACTCCCAGTCTCCCAGACAGGCCAACTTGTTCACCAGTCTTCTATGTGGAAAGGTGTTGAAGGCCTTACTGAAATCCATGTAAGTCACATCTACTGCTCCTCTCCGATCCACTACCCTGGTCACCCAGTCAAAGAACTTGATCAGGATTGTCTGGCAAGATATTCCAGCTGAGGAGTCAGGATGGGGAAGGGAGAAGATGCAAGGGTCCCTAGAGCATGGGGAATAGGAGCAGGAGGGGATGGGGAGAGGAGTGAGGACAGGCATGAGGGAAGGGACCCCCAACCAGTATTTAGAAATGATGGAAGCACAGTGGACTGGCAATGTGAGGGGAGACGGAGGATGGATACAGAGGAGTATATGGAACAGTGATGGGTATAAGTGGGTGAGCTGGTACTGTAACAAAGCAGCAGAAGGCATTGCAGGGGGTGTCCAGTCTGGCAAGGGAAGTGGAGGGGGCAGTGCCACAGACCACATCCGCATAGTCAAAAACTGTGAGAACCATTTTGGTGACCAGCTCCGGTGAGCCTGGGGAGAAAGACAGTCCTTAATGTGGTACAACATACTGGGCATCAAGTTTGGGGTGGATTTTGGCATAGATGGCATCAGTGTGGGCAGAGAAGTCAAGCCTCCTACCTAACCACACAATGAGGCATTTGAAGTTAGGACTGCTTCAAGTGGGGTGCCACCCAGTGTGGAAAAAATGGGGAGGAGGAGAGCCTGACCAGCATCTGGTTGTTACTAAAGGATTCTGACACTGTCTTTTCAGAGCTGACCTGAAGCTGGTTGGACTGGAACCAAGGCAGAACATTGTGAAAGTCTTGCTGGAGCAAGACTCCCACAGATGCAGTTGAGGGACCAGAAGTGTAGAGAATTGTGCCATCTGCAGACATGTGAATGTGCGAGTTTGCACAGGAGGAGGGGAGGTCATTTAGGAAGATGAAGAATGGATTTGGACCCAGAATGGAGCCCTGTCCTTGATAGGGAGGGGCCGAGACAGGGTACCTCCTACCTGTACCAACTGTTGATGGCTTGAGAGATAGGAATGGAAGCAGTCAACAATGAGGCTGTGAGGCAGGCAGAGCTCAGCTTGTCCAAGAAGAGTGAATGGGACACCAAATCAATGGCTATAGCCAGTTCGATGAAAATGGCTGCTGTGATGTGCCCCATCTATACCAGAGAGGATGGAGTCAGTGAACAGAAGCAGAGAGGAGACGGTGGAGTGGTATTTCCTACTGTTCCTATCTTGTTGTCATCAGCAAACCTGGCAGACCAGCTGCTGGTGCCACCTCCAGGCCACTTATAAATGTAATGAACAAAGATCCAAGATAGCAACAGGAAGGCTGACACACTACTGAACAGAGCCAGATCAGATTTTCTAAACAATGACTAACTTGTGTTAGCAGGTGAAAATTGGCATGAACACCACAACAAAAGACTTCAAATAAACAGCAGAAGAGGGAGAAAAGATTCCTCTTCTTGGGAATCTGAGACACCAATAAGGAAAGGGCCATTTTCTAGCTACCAGCCCTTGTCCTGGGGCTGCAACAGCCAGAATGCACCTGCCCACTAGTGCATGGAGCCCACCCATTGCCTCAGGAGGCTCTGAATGTTCGCCAAAATCTTGGTTGTATTACACATTGAGAAGAGTATATAGATAGACCAGATATGTACTGTAGAGATGGCTTACATTTAAATCATAAAGGTAATGCACTTTTGGGGCAACAACTTATAACTTACATTAATAGAAATTTAAACTGATTGACTTGGGAGAGTGTACGTTCTCTCCCCAAAATAAGTTCACTATAAAAAAGATTATTAACACAAAGGACTTGAAATGTCTTTACTTTAATGCTAGAAGTTTAGTCAACAAAATAGATGAGTTAAAAATTATGGTGGTAACAGATAATGTGGACATAATGTTTATCACTGAAACCTGGGGGGACAACAAATCTTGTTGGGCACTTTCTCTGCTCGGATGTACATTGTTTAATTATAATAGACACAATAGGAAAGGAGGTGGAGTTGCCATTTTTATAAGGAATACCATACAGGTTGTGGACATTTCTGAACAAATGAAAAACATTAATAATATAACCGAGTCTATATGGATTAAAATGATGATAAATACTGACCAAAAGATTATTTTGGGAGTATGTTACCATCCTCCAAACACATCTAGTGACTACATGGACTTAATTATAAATTAAATTGACTCTGCCTATGACATAGGTGACATTGTATTAACTGGAGATTTCAAATTAAGTGACATCGATTGGACTGGCATGTCAGCCCTATCCAATTCCAGTAAAAACATTATTGATATTTGTCAACAATGTTATTTAATTCAGGGGATAATGCAACCTACTCGGGGTAATAACCTCCTTGACTTGGTTCTTTATAGCAGTACAATTCTAGTAAATAACACTGCAGTACTTTCACCCATTGGTAACAGCGATCATTGATCAATTAGCTTTGTCATTAGTCTCTCTGTGACCAGATCTTGTAATTACACAAAAATCTATTACTACGATAAAGCAGATATAAATAGTATTAAAGATGGCCTGGGTAGTATAAATTGGGATTCTATTATGAGGAACAAGGGACTTGAGGAATATCATTACACCCTTTGTAATAAACTACATACTTTAAGGGATACATTTATACCTTTCAGATATAAAGACACGTCCACCCAATACAAACCAAAATGGATGACCAATGATTTAATTCAATTAATTAAAAAAAAAAAGAGGCGTTATGATATATATCTAAAAAATAAAACTATTGCAAACTGGAATTCATATTTGCACATTCAGAAAAAATGTACACACAGTATTAGAAAATAAAAAAAAGTGGGAATACAAACTTGCAACTACTGCCTCTAAAGATAATAGCAAGTCTTTTTTCTCATATATAAACTCATTAAAAAAACAACTTGTCAGGTAATCCCACTCATATCTAAAGATGCTTTAATTCATGACCCTCTGAAAATAGCCAATTTATTAAATGATACTTATTGTAGTATATTTCAAAAAAATCAGATAGATGACACTACTAATATATCTATGGGTAGTTATATAAAAATTTCTATTATGAATGTCCACACTAAGCTAATCAAGCTGAAGGGTAAAATCAGTGTATCCCCTGTGACATCCCAGGTCATTTTCTTTAGCTCTTGGCTGACAAATTATCATCTCCATTGCAACTATTATATGAACATTGTTTAAATTCAAACTATGTACCTGATTCATAGAAAACAGCTTATGTCATTCTAATTTACAAAAAAAGGTCCTAGAAATCTTTGTGAAAACTATAGACCTATCAGTTTAACATATTCAATTTATAAAGTACTAGAAAGCTTAATAAAAGACATGCTTACTTCCATATTGTGAGACACTGATTCAGAACAACATGGGTTTAAAAGTGGCAGAGGATGCTTGACCAACTTGTTATGCTTTTATGAGGATGTTAGCCTTAACCTGGATAATAGGATTTCATATGATGTGGTATATTTAGATTTCAGCAAGGCTTTTGATCTCCTCCCCCATTGGGCCTTAATAAAAAAATTGTATCTAATGAACATCAATCTGACTATGGTGCAATGGACAGCAAATTGGCTACATATGCGTTCACAACAAGTTTTGATAAATGGTCAACTCTATCTCTCTCAGGATCCATTTCTAGCGGTATACCTCAGGGTTCTGTTTTGGGCCCCTGCCTCTTCCATTTATTTATAATGGACATCTCTAAGACCTGTTTTTCTAATATCATCAAATATGCAGATGATATTAAGATTGGAGGACCATGTGAGAATAGTGAGCAAATATATGCACTACAAAAGGATTTGGATAACATTTCTCTGCGGACCTCTGATTGGGGCATGAAACTAAATCACGCAAAATGCAAGACATTGCATTTTGGGGCCAACAACCCCAAACATGTATATACACTAGATAATCAACCACTTAACACAGAGATAGAAAAAGACTTAGGGGTCATCATATCTAATAAATTGCTTCCTGACTCACAGATTAATGCAGTCATACGTAAGGCAAACAGAGTAATTTAGGCAATTAAGCGGAATATTAAATCGAGAGAAAAAGAAATACTTATGCCACTTTACAGAGCATATGTCTGTCCTCACTTGGATTTTTTGTCACAATTTTGGTGTCCTTATAAGAAACAAGATATGATTAAACTTGAAAAAGTTCAGAGGAGATTCACTAAACTAATAAATGGTCTTAAAGATGTATCATACGAGCTTAGGTTACAATCTCTCAACTTAATGTCATTATTTACTAGAAGATTAAGAGGGGGGATCTCCTCTTAATGTATGCCATTATTAATGATCCACAATTATTAGATATGCTTGGATTTTCCTTTAAAGAAAATACCCATAAACTTAGAGGACACCCTTCACAGATTCAGCAAAGACATTATTTTTACTGTTTAAACTGAAACCTGTGTGTGTAAAGTAAGGAAAAAAATATAAATCTGTGTTCGAAGTTAGAGTGCTAAGTGTTTGCAGCTTCTTTCTGAATCTGTGAAACCCCACACCTCCCCTCCTCACTGAGCCAGCTGACAGGGCTCCGACTGTGAAATTACATTGATTTTTACTGTTTAAATTGAAACCTGCCTGTGTAAAGTAAGGAAAAAAAAAATATGAATCTGTGTTCGAAGTTAGAGTGCTAAGTGTTTGCAGCTCCTTTCTGAATCTGTGAAACCACACGCCCCCCCCCCAACTGAGCCAGGTCTCTTTGGTGCCCAGTTTCTCCAGGGCTATTGTTCTGCTAAATCTCCCCAAACCCCACGCCTCTTACTGTCTTCTAAATGTTCGCCCCCTACCATCCCCACCCCTCCACTAATTAAATACTCTCTCTGCCCATCTCCTCTTCTTCGACCCCACCCCCACCAGCCTCCTGCAGCCTTCCATTGGCTCCCCTCTACTCTAGAATTCTCATTCTCTCTGTTTCACCTCCTAGGCCTATTGGCCATTCACCCTCCTAGGGGCCAACCAACACATTTGTCCCAGCAAATCTCAGGCTCCTTTCTCCTCATAATTACCTCCTTGTCTAAAGAGCTGCTACAAAATTCCAGCACTATGTCCACCGTGGCTAGCGTTTTACCTCTACTCAGTTGTCTGTTCTCCTGCCTCTCACCCCTCCTCTCCACCATGCCGCCTACCTTTCCCATGCCCCCCTCCCACTACTTGGCTCATATTGTAACTCTTCCTTGCCCCTCTAACTCCGCGCTCTCTCTCCTACCCACTCCTACCTGGGCACACTCCACTATACGTCCCTCCCTTTCCTAATCAGGTCCTCCCCCTCCTGGACTCTCCTGCACCTACTTGCTTCTTGCCCCACCCCTGTTACCCACACAGATGTCCATCCTTGCCCCCACTCGCAGCGGGGCTTTTCTGTTCAAAGCTACCTCCGTATACTAGCTCAACACCTATCCTTCACCCTCCTCCTTCTCGTAGCGGGAGACATACACCCAAATCTTGGAACCTCGATCACCACATCCTCACCAACCTCAGCCGGCACCCCCACCCTGCATCCCATCCCATCCCCTCCCAACTGCCAGGTAACCCCCTCCACAAAGACCTCCATCTCCTTCACCTAAATATTCATAGCCTACCACTTAAAATCGACCAGCTACAAGTCCTCGCTGCCCTACATGCCCCTGATGTCCTCATCCTCTCTGAAACTTGGCTTAACAAAAACATTCCTGACTCCTCAGTCACAATCCCTGGTTACACGATAGCCCACCAGGACAGGGCCATGAGAAGTGGCAGCGTAGCCATCTTCATAAGTTCGGACATACGCTACGAAATAATCTTATCTAAAACTGAACCTAAAGAGTATGAACTCTTGCTGCTCCAGCTCTCACTACCTTTCTCGCTGCCCATGTTCATTTCTGGAATCTACTGCCAACCAGGCACCCCTGCCACAACTACTACTGACCTTCTTACACAAATGAGTTCACGAGCACCCACCACGGAATTATATGCTATGGGTGACCTTAACCTAAACTGGTTAGCCCTGGCCCTCAACAAAACCTGGACGGATGTCTCTGCCCTCAGTTTAACACAACTCATCACTGAGCCCACCTGCTTAAACCTTAAATCGGGTAACCACTCCCTTATCGACTGGGCTCTGACCTCCCATCCTCACAGAGTCATCCAAACAGGCCTACTCCCTGACTCTATGAGTGATCACCATGTCATCTACCTTGTTCGCAAAATCCACCGTCTCCATTCCCCCCCTAAGTTCTTAGTCCAATGGTCGTTCAAATCCCTAAACCTCGCTCCCCTTCTAAATGACCTTGTCCTAGCTAACTGGCTCCCCCCCAACCTGATAGATGACACTCTACTTCACTTCAAAAACATGTTCCTTAAGATACGGGATTCCCACGCCCCGCTACGACATACTAGGGTACGCGGTACCCACCTGCCTTGGATCTCCCAAGAGCTTGTATGAATGCCCCTGACTCAGCATGGTGAGCTTTCAAAGCCTCAGCCCTACCTCTGGACCTCTCCCACTACCGGTATCTGTGCAACATGTGCACTACAGCAACTCGGCTAGCTAAAGCAGAGTACTTTAGATCCTCCCTCCAATCTAACCTTAATAGCCCCTCCAAATTCTGGAAGGTCATACACTCCTTCTTCTCACTCCCTGCTGCCAAGCCCTCACCTCTCTTTAGTGTAAACAACTCCACACTCTCAGATCCTATCTCAGTCACTGCTGAGTTTAACTTATATTTCTCCACCTGCGCTTCCTCGCTTCTTTCCTCCTTACCCCCCATGTCACCATCTCCACCAACTACAGGGCAAAAACTGCCTCAAAATACAGGTATTTTTTCCTTCAGGGAAATCTCTCCAGATGAAGCTCTAGAAGCCCTGCTAACATTAAGCCCCTCAAATGGGAATTCCCCGGATGGACTAGACCCCAAACTTCTGTTCCTCTTGGCCTCTGCCATAGCCACCCCTATTGCCTACCTCCAAAATCTATCCTTCGCCACTGCATCTGTCCCTCTGTCCTGGAGGCACGCCATTGTCATCCCTCTCCACAAAGGGTGTGCCTCCTCCTCCACCTCAAACTATCGGCCAATCTCCCTCTTCCCTACTCTGGTGAAGCTGCAAGTACACTTAGTGCTTAGCTAGCTAATCTCCTATCTCACTGACTCAAATTTCTTCACACTCTACCAGTCCAGATTCAGGAAAGATCACTCCACTGCCTCCTCTTTACTAAGGCTCACTGACACCATCCAATCTGGAATGGATAAAGGTCTCATCACCTCTGCCATTTTCATCGATCTGGCCAAGGCCTTTGATACAGTCTCCCACACTCTGTTACTATCTAGCCTCTCTGACTCTGGCCTCTCCACATCTGCTACTGCTTGGTTCAGTGCCTATCTTACAGACCGCACTCAATCTGTCAGGATTGCAGATGCCATATCCTCTCCCCTCCCCATGTCTACCGGTGTCCCCCAAGAATCAATGCTTGGGCCTATCCTATTCTCTATTTTTCTAAACAACCTGCCCCAAACTTGTTCTGCCTCCTCGATCTACATGTATGCTGACGATACTGTCCTATTTTCTTCTGGCTCCTCCCTAGCCTCAGTTGCCTCTACCCTCCAGGCAGATTTTAACAAAGTCCAGCTCTGGTTCAACTCTCATCAGCTCTCTCTAAATGCTAAAAAAAATATAACTATGACTTTTTGGTACATCCCAATGACTAGCCAGGCTCTCCTCCCTCCCACTTTTCCACACCCTTGATGGGTCAGAACTGGAGGACGTCACCTCCTTCCGGTATCTTGGAGTTTGGCTTGACCGCCACCTCTCCTTCACAGTCCATGCTGACTGTATACTAAAAAAACTCCGACCCAAGCTCGGAGCTTTATATCAGAACTGTTCTAGCCTCCCCTATCCGGTCCGTCATGAGCTTATCCAGAAGATGATACTTCCCTCCTTCGATTATTGTGATATTGTTTACAGTGCCACCCACAAGTCAGTTTTATCCAAACTGGATACCCTTTTAATGCTTTCTGCCAGTTCACTCTTGACGCTTCCTCGCACCCACCACTGCGAGCTATACCGCTCCCTTGCTCTTCCCTCCCTTGAGAATCACCGCCTAATACACTGTGCCAAGTTTATCTCAAAGAACTGGTTTGGTACCCTCCCAGTGTACCTGACCTCTGTACTATTGCTCCCTCTGGCACCCACCTATGCTCTAAGGTCCCTAGACTCCCAGCTCCTGTTAGTCCCCAGACATCGGACCCAAGCTGGCCAGGCCACCTTCTCTCACTGATTCCCTCAACTCTGGAACTCTTTCCTCTCTGAAATTCTCCACTCTTCCTCTATCCACTCACTATCCTATGCCCTTGCCAACCACTGCTCAGTAAACTGCTCCTGCAGTTAACTCCCCAATCTATTCTACCTCAGACACTCCTATATTTCTTCTCCCAGTAGGCCCAATGGTGCTACTTTGCTAACCACACCCAGCTACTGCACTTGATCCCAACTTTTGAGCTAGCTAGCTTGCAGTTACCCCTATCTCATTATATACCACAACCCAATACCTTAGTAGGATTTCCTCATTGTAACTGTTACTCTGGACTATTATAGTATATGTATTAATCCACACTCACCTATTCCTGTCAAACATATGCAGCTGTATTATCTAATCATATGTTTTCAAGGTATAAAGCATGACTTCCCCATGTAATTGCTACTATACTATAAGTAAGGGTAAATTGTCATCTATGACCAACTATTTCTGTCAAATGTTTTCAACTGTATTATAATTGTATGTATATTTGTCAGGACCTGGCCTACCCTTGTCCTCTTCCCCACTGTACTCCCCCGGTCACACTGAGAGACGAGAAGTTCTTGCTCAGTGTGCTTTTCCTGGTGAAACAATTTCAATAAATAAATAAATAAATAAATTACCTACACTTACCAAGGAAATATTTTTTTACTTTACATATTGTTAAGACTTGGAATGCGCTCCCAATTGATGTTATTATCAACAGTTCTAAAATTACTTTTAAGAATCGGTTAAACAATTTAAATATATCACATTCTACATTAAATTATTATTAGTAAAGAGGAGCACATATGAGCCTCACCACTCCCTAGCTCCTAACATAATCTTAGCAAGAATCTTAGTATGAACCCATGGACAACATTAGAATCTTCCCTGTAAAAGGCCCAGCCACATTTTCTCTTAATTTCAGAGACTCCATAAAAGCAACCATGTCGTCCAATTCAGGGAGCACTGGGGGAGCAGAAACATCACTTTTTTCCCTGAAGTACTAGAAGTAATGGTGACAAAAGCTTCTTTACCCACAGTGCCTAACCTACCAACTCGAACTGAATTTAAGAGTCTAAAAGAAGTACTGTATCCCCTTCATTTTCGGACTTGTTCCAGTTTTTTAATAATTTTGATAAAAAACTTAATTTGTCAACTCAGAAGACTGACTACACTGATACTAAAATAAAATTTAAGAAATATGAAATTACGAGAATAAAAAAAGGACAAAAAGCTTGAATAAAAGTTGCAGCAAATCAGAAAAAAACATTGACAAATAAACGTCTTTCAGCAAAAAATGTAACAGCTTTAATTGCTTCTCCAAGAAAGATGGGATCGATGGAGAATATAATGTGATATAAGATTCTTCATTTAATAGGCATTCCAAATATTTATGATATGGTGTTTGTAATGACCAGAGATCTAGTGAAAGATTTGCTTGTGTTAGTCCTAAAACTCGCAAATGAGAACTTACCATTCATCACACATGCCTTCAGGGTGCCATTTAGCAGATCAGCTTCTGCTTCAGACAAAAATAATGTCACATCACAAGCACCTCAAGCACAAACACAAGAATGTCAATCAAGGCCTCAAGATACTGCACAAAATGTCAGTTTTGCACATTTAGCTCCACATTCTGCAGCAGCCTTTGCAGGAGCACAATTCACAGCTGTGGTTAAAAATAAAAGTCATCCCAGAAATACAACATTTTTCCCCCTGCCTTTGATACAGACAGAAATGTAATTATGTCCACAGCTAGAAAATTCGAGCTTTGAAATGAAAAGAAAAAAAATCCACCTGGAGAATATTCCCTGATACTGCTCTGGCAACCTTAAAAAGAAGAAAACCATTTCTACAATACAAAGAAGAACTTGATGTCATTGGAGTAAAGTTCAAGGTGATTTTCACTGAAAATATTTGGTTTACCTGCAGAGTCGGAAAAAAGTCTCTTTTTTGAGCCCAACATCTCAAAACATATATTATGGGGGAAAAAAGATTGAAATGGAGGACAAAAACGAGGAAGAGAAGAGATTACTGAACTAGAAGATGAACTAGAAGATGACAAAGGTTGATTAATAAAGACAGATGACACTATATTTCAGCTTAACAATAAATTATAGGACTTGATAATGATCTGATTACTAAGATTAAGAATTCTCAATTTAGGGAAATTGCTATTAATTATATTAATTAGTAGTAAACATTTTAATAACCTTAAGAAGTGTGTCAGCACCTTGAAATGTTTTCATCTGAAAGAATAGATTTAAAACTGCACATTATGTTTCATGGCTAGGGATTAGGAATTATAAATACATTCCTAATAAATCCAGTAGTTTGGGACATTTATCATTCTTATTATATTCATAAACTAGTTCCATAAATGCAATTCTTGAATCTGTACCCAATTTAGTAGACTGTATCTTAACTGTTACAGATATTCTAGTTTTCCTTTTTCTGAATTTAATATGAAATGAATGCAATAAGCATCAATATTGTCATCAATTATCTGTAAAATCATAAAAATCCAATAAATAAATATTGTTAAAAGAAAAATAAATGTTAAGAACAATGTAATTTCCAGAATGGACCATTATGGGACATTGCTGATTATGCTCTTACATCTTGATAAAGTACAATTTAGTATGACTCTTTGTTTTCTTTCATGGAACCAGTTTTGAACCCATTTCATTGCACCCATGGTTATGCCTTTGTTCTCTAGTTCATTAACCAGCCTTCTATGTCATAAAGTATCATGTGCTTTACTGAAGTCCAAATTTATGACAGCAACAGATTTTTCCAAATCTAGTGCCCAATTTTCAACAGACACACGGAGGTTTGTTTGGCATGATTCCCCATTTCAGAATCCGTACTGGGACTAATGGGTCTGAGTTGTAAGTTTTCAACAAAAAAAAATTGCCTCAGGTAGCTTACCTGGTATTGACTTCAAGCTGACCAGGGATATTTTGCTTCTTGCTACTGACCATTGCTACTGATTTAATTTACAGTTATTCAGTGTTTGAAAAAAAGAGAATAATTAATGGCCATGTACTGTATGATTTGTTGTTATTTCTGTTGTCTTTATGATGTAAGCTTTAAGTGCTGCTGTTGTCATTAATCATGACTGAGATATAGCTGAACATAGAACTTTGTCTCTGCCTACTCTTCCAGGGAAGTAATTATTAAAATAAGTAAATAAATGTTAGATACATACATAGGTGATGGCAGATAAAGACATTAGTATTTCCCATCATCCCTTTTCATAACTAACTTCATGGCTGACCTGACACTGAACCAGAGTTACTGGGCCTCTTGCCCTTCTGGCACCCCAGTGCCACTAACCCTGGCTGTCCATCCCCCCCTTCCCCTTAGGACTTATTATCCCCTTATGCCTAGCCCATCCATGTTTGAAATCAGTCACTGATTTTGCTTCTACCACCGGCATTGGTAGACTGTTCCAGGTGTCTACCACCCTCTCCATGAAAAAGTACTTATTAACATCCTTTTGAATCACTCCCATCCCACTTCCCCCACCAACCTCCACCCATGTCCCCTGGCCATTTTATTTTTGTTCCTCGTAAATAGATCTCTGCAGTCTACCCTACCTTAGAGGTTAGAGGAACGAGGTGAGAACGAGCTGGCTGGTAGTACAGTCTAGAGGTTAGAGGAACAAAGTGTGAACAAGCTTGGTACATCCAGCAGACCAGAACTGAGTTTGATTCTCACAACCTCCACTTGCATACTGTGTGACTCTGAGCAAGTTACTAAACTGCCCAGTGCTCCCAGGTCGCCCCTGAAAACAGGCACTTGTGCCTAGTGGGCCTTACCTGGTTACCAAAGACTAAAAAAAAAAAAAAGCCTGTTGATAATCCTCAAGAACTTGTAGATCTGACTTCCAGTTGATGTCAAGCACCAGATGGCAGCTTGACTTGCGACTCTGGAGGTCCAGGGCTATTAAGCAATATAACCTTATACCATCCGCTTGCTAATTTACATTTTTTGCCTCTATATTATCTCCCCAAACCTCCGCTAGCATGGGGAAAACCAAAAAAAAAGATTTGGGAACCTCAGCCAGAAGATCTGCTTCCCAGCCAGATGCACAGCCTGTAAGCCCGACTACATCCCAATCTTCGGTGTTGACTGCATCTGCGGATGAAGAGGACGACTCCGGATCAGAAACAACCACTATGTTCACAAAGGCCAACGGCCAACGTATGTTAAAAATTTTGCATCGGATTGATTCCAAAATAACTGGCCTACAAAATGATTTCAAAAAGTTAGAATCTTGGACCACAGTTGTTGAATCTAATATGGATACTCTACAGAATGAACATATGGCCTTTGGCCGCTTGCTAGCTTTTCTGCACCAAAGAGAGAAAGAACTAATCTTGAGAGCTGAGGATGCAGAGGTGAGGGCCAGAAGAAATAACATCAGAGTATTTGGTGTACTGGAGGGGGTAGAGCAGGCTGATATGATAGCTTATTTGGAATGCTGGTTGAGACAAGAATTATCACTCGCGGAGGACTTCCACTTTGAAATAGAAAGAGTGCACAGGGCCGTCACCCCCAGACTGAGACCAGGCGCTCCCCCAAGATCAATCCTGATTACATTTTTGAGATTTCCCATGAAAGAGAAAATTCTTCACTTGGCCTAGAATAAAAAAGACTTAAACCTGGACAGACAGAGAGTCTACTTCGATCAGGACTATCCACCACTTATGCTGGCTAAGAGGAAAAAAATCCTGCTGGTGGTACGTGCACTTAGGGAAAAAGGGCTGAAAGCCTTTTTGCAATATCCTGCCAGGCTTTGGGTGCAGGATAAAGAGGAGACACATGTTTACAATTCACTTTTACAGGCAGTCCCATTCCTTGAAATGCTGGGCATACAGATCCCTGATACAAAGGAGGAGTAGGCACAACAAGAAATAGAGGGTTTGCTTTGGGCCATAGCCCCTGGGGGATGCTGCATGCAAAGAAGGAGGGTGGATTCTCTTTTGCCCCTTCACACCGATGTAGCCAGGAGGATTACCCCAAAACACCACACAACCTGAACTATTTCCAGGACTTGAAGCTTTGTATTACCTTCTCCATCTGGTGGTGGAACAGTGAGTTCTGTTCTGGAGGCTCCTTTGTTGGCCCTGTCCTGTAGGGGGCTGAATGCAGGCAACTGTTGGATTAACTGGCTTAATGAATCCTTAGCATCGCTAGGGGTGCCATAATTTGAAGCTCGGAACTCTCTAGCAGCGGGGCATGTTTCACCAGTCCCTAAAGTAAGATGTGACTGCACAGAAGGGGCAACATTTAGTAGATTCCCCCATCAACTATCGGCTGGATCCTCACATATTTGATCTAATTGCAAGTATTTAATATTCTTGGTTTAAGTTACTAGGACTGGTCACTATTGATCACACTCAGCAGGGGTTTAGAACAGGGAGCAGTGACCACCCTTTTCTTTGGTCTTGCCCCTTTTTTTTTCTAATTCAATATTACATTCTAGAGGGAAGACCCCCCCCCCAAGTGGAATAATTGAGCTGAATTTTCCTTAGTATTGCATTTCACAGTCTGCTGAATGGTTCCCCAATAGTTAGTTGTGTGTTTCTGTATGCTTTTATAATGTTAACAAAGCTATGTTAGAAGTTGATAATTGTTGGAAAATTTAAATGTTTAGTAGGTCACATACCTGTTATATATGAAGGAGGGACATTTTATTCTAGCCTTCTTCATAGAGGGGAGAAGAGGAGGCGAGAAGTGGGAACTATTTTACAGTTCATGGATATATGTTGTTGGAATGGCATGGATAATGTGATACCTCCTGCCAATATGAATCTGTGCCTCAGGCAAAATGCACTGAATTATAATAATTAAAAAAGTTAAGGATGGGATACAAAAATAAAAATGTAAGTATTAATGGAGCCCCAGGAAAATGGTGGATTGCTCGGGTTGCCAGTCATCCGGGATACCTCCAGGAAGGGAAGAAGCGCATTCGCAGGCAAAGGCTGGTGAATCTTCCCTTGGCACATTGGGTGCCACACTCTTCCAATACACCTTAAGGGAGGAATACACCACCTCTTCTTGGGCCCACTCTTGCAGTATTGGGCTCTATAGGATGTGATATTTTAACACCCTAGAGGCACACTCCATCTCATTTTGCCTCATTTCACCCCTGGTTGGGGCTTCTCTTACTATTTCCACTTTAGTCCCCGGTTGGGACCTTTGGTTTTTATATGTGTATTTTGATGTTGTTTTTGTTCCAATGTCATTTATTTTTATTTGTATTTATAAGGGCTGGCATCCTAACTGAATGGGGGGGGGGACTAACTTATGGAAAGATTGCTAATAACAATGATAATGGGGTCACTTAATCTATGTTCTTTAAATGTTAAAGGAATAAGCAATGTAGTGAAGAGAGCTAGAATCCTAAAGGAGTTAAAAAGGGTAAATTGTGAGAATGCATGTATCCAAGAGACCAAGTTGTCAAAAATTGAACATGACAAATTAAGACGCTCGTGGGTGGGTTCTGTTTCTTCTGATTCTCACCCTTCTGCATCCAAAGGGGGCACAGCTATCTTGGTTAGGAGGGGACTTTCATTTAAAATTTCAAGAGTTCAATGGGAGGGAAATGGTCAATGGGTTCTTCTCACAGGGGAGTTCCGTGGGCAGCCTCTTCACATAATTTCAGTTTACGCACCTACCCCCTCATCCAGAGCATTTTTCAGGGCATTGTTTCAGTTGGTATCCAGGCTCCCAGCTGGACATTTGATCCTAGTGGGTGACTGGAACTGTGTTGACAGCTGTGCTTTGGACAAAAACCCTCCGAATAAAAAGAGTCTGGCACCTAGCTCCAGACTCCTATGGCATTTAACCTCAGAATTAGGGGTATTAGATGCTTGGCGATGGCAAAATCCCACAGGGAAGGATTACACATTTTATTCCCTGGCCTCAAATTCAGACTCTAGAATTGACCGAATTTAAACTTGGAAAACTGAGGTACATCATTTTCAAAATGTAATTATTCACCCGGTCTCCTTTTCAGACCATGCTATGATTCAAGTCAAGGTCAGATGGGAACCGAGCAATAGCATGGGAGCATGGAGACTGGATGCCAGCTTACTAACAGAGAAGGCTTTTGTGGCCTCAGTGAAGTAGTCCATTGAAATGTATTTCGAGGAGAATAGAGAGGCTGATACCCCGTTAAAATTTATCTGGGATGGCCTTAAGGCCGTATTGAGAGGTAAATTAATCAGTTACTTAGCCTATCAAAATAAACTATATAAGGCCAAGGTTACAAACGCCCTAGATACTATTATGGCCTTAGAAGCATTGCATAAGGTCAATAGAGATCAGCCCACCCTACAAAAGCTTAAGAAAGCTAGACAGCGTTATAATGATTTAATGCAACTTTGCACTATTAACGTCATGCGATTTACTAATCAAAAGTATTATGAAGGGGGGAGAGAATGGGTAAACTGTTGGCCCTCTGCCTTCGGAAGTAGGTGGCAGATCGCTATATTTCTAAAATTGCGGTTAATAAATCCCCAGGTTTGGTGGTGACAAAACCATCAGAAATTGCAAGAAAATTTGTAGAATTCATTGCGCAGTTATATACTAAAGAGAGAATCCCTAACCATGAACAGAAAATAGCTGAGTTTCAAGGGAAAGTAAATTTACCCTCGCTAACAGAGCCCCAAGTGGGAGTTATGGAGAGACCCTTTACTGAGGGTGAGATTCAGTCGGTAATCAAATCACTTAGCATGGGTAAAGCCCCAGGCCCGAACGGCTTTATAGTAGAATTTAATAAAATGTTTGCGGTGGACCTGATTCCTACCCTTCTCCGGGTTTGCAATGTAGCACATGTAATAGGGGCTACTCTGGACTCTTGGGGAGAAGCTGTGATCTCAGTGATCCCCTAAGCCTGGGAAAGACCCTCAAAACTATGCAAGTTATTGCCCAATCTCTCTTCTTAATGTTGATGCAAAAATCTTTGCCAAGTTGGTGGGGGTACGACTTTAGGGCCTTGTCCCTGATCTGGTCCACCCACATCAGACTGGATTCATCCTGGGATGCCACATCCAAGATAATATACGTCTCCTGCTAAATACTTTGTCATCTACTAAATTGTCTCCCTCTCATACCCTCAATGCAGTTATTTCCTTAGATGCCGAAAAGGCCTTTGACCGCCTTGATTGGCTGTTTCTGGACCAAACTTTAGCTAAATTCAGGTTTAGGGGAAAGTTTAGAGATTGGACTTTGAACTTGTATAGAAATCCCAAGGCTAGAGTGAAGGTGGATGGAGTAATCTTAGAACTCTTTAGTATTGAATGGGCACTAGGCAAGGCTGCCCGCTCTCTCCCCTCCTGTTTGCATTAAGCATGGAGCCTCTGGCGGCCCTAATCAGACAGTCAGAGATATATAAGGGAATCAAAGTGGAAGGTATTGAATTACATGTCTCCTTGTATGCAGATGATACCTTACTGTATGTCTCAGACCCAGTGAACTCTGCACCGATTCTGGGGTACCTTTTACAGGAGTTTGGGATAGTCTCAGGATTTAAAATCAATTATCCAAAAACAGAAATGTTACCTATAAATCCCCCTAGTCTAGGTTTACTTCCTCAAATAGGCCAGTTTAAATGGGCAAGAGAGGGATTTAGATATCCGGGAGTCTGGATACCTACTAAGATTGGTAATTTATATCAAAATAATCACCTTAAATTACTGCAAAATATTCAAGAAATTTTAAATCAATGGAATGAACTCCCTCTCTCGCTCTCAGGGCGCACTGAAGTTATAAGGATGAATGTCCTTCCACATTTTCTTTTTATATTTACTATGCTTTCCTTTAGCCCCCTGAAAAGTCTAAAACTTCCATTTCCAAATTCTTATGGAAACACAAACCACCTAGGATCAAATGGCAGATTTTACAAAGAGCAAAGGTAGGAGGAGGATTGGGCCCTTCCGGATTTTGTTTGGGCTACCCAGCTACAAGCGCTTGTGGCTGTGTGTTCCAAGGGTGACACAATGGACTAGGCTAGAAAAAACCCTTGGCTACCACTGCGAAACTGTCAGATATTATATTGATGGATAGAGAGGGGTTAGTTAAATTCACTATCCTCAATCCATGATCCCTGATCTTAAAACACATTTGGCTAAGAGTTGCCAAACAACTGGGAATTCAACTCAAGCTATCCTTCCAGACCCCTATAAGAGCTTGTGTGGACTTCCTTCCTCTCCAGATGGATGGGGGCTTTCTCAGATGGACAAGATCTGGGTTGCAGCATATAGGCCAACTATTTGGGGGGGGGGGGTGCCCTAAAGTCCTTCCAAAAACTGAGCAGAGAATTTAATCTTTCCAGGCAAGATTTTTTCAGGTTTTTGCAACTGCAACATTTTTTGTTGGGTAAGAACTTAAATCCCCAGATACTTGATGAAATGAATCCCCCCTTCGGGAATTTTTTCTTCTGCTGACCGCACAAGAAGGACAGAAGGGCCTAATTTCTAAGATTACAGCTTTTCTGCTCTCCAAAGAGCCAGAGGCGTTGAAAGTTCTGGAAGAAAATTGGTTCAGAGAATCAGGGGTTGGCTTGGAGGAGAATGAATGGGTGCAGATATGGGAGGGAGTGCACTCCACCACAGCCTCACCAGTTTGGAGAGAGTTCAGGTGGAAAGTGACAATTAGATATTTCCATACCCCTCAGATCATTAAGCACTATGGGGCTGCTTCTTCTGATTTGTGTTGGAGGAAATGCTGAGAAACAGGTACTCATACAACATATGTTTTGGGCCTGTGTGAAGTTGGATATCTCTTGGGAACAGATAGTGCAAAGGGTGGGGTTGATATTTCAAACCCAGCTCCCACAGGACCCAAAGATCTGGTTATGGGGCTTTCCCCCTCCACAAATTAAAAGCTGTGCACAAAGATATTTATTTTACATCCTTCTGGACACAGCACATAAAGCCATCACTAAGAGCTGGCTTACTAAGGACCCACCATCCCCTAACTTATGGTATTCCACCTGCCTTTATCTATTGAAAATGGAAAAACTAACAGCTAAACTAAGATTGAACTTGGAGAAATTTAAGGCCAGGTGGTTGCCCTTTTTCCATTATTAGGCAAATAAAGAGAATAGAAATGTTCTGGAGATCTTAGCTAATCTTTCTTAGTATATGGCTACTCCCAACATTGTTATTCAGGTCCTGTATAAATTTAGGTGGACACTTCATCCCATATTTTGCCTGTTAGATGGTTGGTTAGTTAGCCTACTTCTCGGATCCCATATCATAAGTTCTTTGGCCCCTAAGGGCTTAAACCAAATTCCAGATAGATAGATACATAGGGATAATCACAGAGTCCAGTTTCTGTCTACCCCCCCCCTCCTCCCAGAAATATTACTAAATATTCTCCTGTATTCTGGATGCCTAATCTAGTTAAAATCCCTTTCCTTCTGTTTTTAATTTAGTTTGATGTATTACAGTCTATTCTTTCATTATTTAACATGTTGTCCCAGATGCTACACTATATAGTAAGAAGGATAAGTTGTTTGTATGATAAGTGAATCCCAGCTTAGACATTTAAGACCAGGAAGCGGAAGGGTTATTTCCTTTCTTTCTTTCTGGACAATAGTGTTTGTTAGATTTGGAACCAATATGCAGTGAAGGGATTCATATGAACACATTTTAATATGTGATGGAATGCCTTTATGGGATAAGGTCTACTCTTATTCTTCTCTCTTTACTATCTAATTATGAACATACGAAATTTATTAACATTATTATACATTTATAAACATTTGAGCAGACTTGATAGACCTCTAGGCCTTTATCTGCTGGCAAATTTCATATGTTCATAATTTATTTAATTTATTCAATTGAATCTGTTTATATTTGGTATCATGTCTTATTTTTTATTTACAGTATAGTCTGTTTTTCTTGTGTGCCTTGTTGGTGTTTGTGAAAAACAAAACTTCAATAAAATTGCTATTTCAAAAAAAAAATAACTCGTAGGTCTCCATCACATGCCCCCTCTTCCTCCTGGCCTCTAGAGAGTACATATTCAGGTTTCCTAGCCTCTCCTCATACAGCACATCCACCCCATTGTCCCTGTATAACGTTCATAAACCTACTCAGAACCCTCTCAAAGTGGTCCCTGTCCTTCCTCAGGTGGGGACCCCAGAACTGGACACAGCAGTTGAGGTGGGGTGTCACAATGCACCTGTAGAGGAGCTGTATCACCCCATTCCTTCTACTGGTGCATGCCCCACTTATGCACCCCGCATTCTGCTCACACTCACATATGTCTTGTTGTACTGCACTGAGCACTTAAGGTTGTCACTGATAATAAATCTCAGGGGCCCCTTCTTCTTTAGTCTCAATCACCCTCACTCCCACATCTAAAAGTCTGTTCTGGGGTATTTCTCACCAGTTTAGATAACATTACATTTCTTGGCATTGAATTCTAAGTTGCTACACCTTTGACCACATCTCAAACCTTTCTAAAGCTCTGTTACTGTCCCTTATTCCTTCATCTATGTGAACTATCCCACAGGTCTTGGCACTGTCAGCAAAAAGACAGACCTAGCTTTGCATACCCTCTGTTATGTCACATATGAAAATGTTGAACACCGACCTTAGGACCAATCAACCCTAATGGTAACCTGAACAACTCCTGAATATTCCACATTAGCTACCATCCATTGAGTCCTACCCCCCAACCAGTTCTTTATCAGTTTGATCAGTTTCCCAAATCAAAGTCCTTGAGTTTTTTAAATAGCCTTCTGTGCAGTACAGAGTCAATGGCATTGCGTCCCATCCACTGCATTTGTAAACAATCAAAAAGTCAGTTAGGTTAGTCTGGCATGACCTAACTGCAACAAACCAATGCTGCCTCTTGTTCAGTAGTCTATTAGCCTCCAGAGACTCCACTGGGTACTCCTTTGTGATGGTTTCCATGTGATGCCAACTCTGCAGAAATTAAATGGATTCCATATGACTGTTCTCAACTGCACAAAGCAAACATACTATATAAGAGTGGCAGGCTTCAGAGGTGTGTCTCTGTCACATCCAATTTAGCTCAAGCTGCGGGAGGCTCGACAGTGACAGACCAGTGATCCGCAGGGCTGATCATGATACTGTTCTGCAAGGCGATGGCCAGAAATTCTATGTAGCTGAAAGAATCTAGCAGCACCTATCACAGTGTGGACGGATCCTTTCAATTACAAGATGCCACTCAGCAGCCAGCTGAGCAGTGTCATTATCAGCCTGCCAATCACTGCCAATGTGCCCCCCATCCCAATATTAATGGGCAATGTCCATCTTGGGCTCAGCCCTGCTCAGAGCAGGAAATTCACATAATGAAACCCTCCTCAGCTGACACCCCTCTATTATTTATTTCATCCATCGAGCCCCTCATTAGAAAAATAATGGACTCCCTCAATATTCATGGGATAGTCACAGGTCGAACCTCGCACAATGTTTTAGCATACACAGATGATCTACTGCCAATGTGATCTCAACCGCATTATTCTGACTCTAACTTAATACCCATTCTAATTGAGTTTAGGGAGATATCAGGGTTGGTGGTAAAGTGGAATAAGTCTGAAGGAGTAATATTAAGGGCACAACAATATGAAACGCATAGACTCTCGCATTATCAATGATTTGAAAAGCATAGACTCTCAAATTCTTTTGAAATTCAATGGGCATCTGAGTGTTTAGTATACCTAGGCCTCACTATTTATAACTCTGTGAATCAGATTGTTTAAAATAATCTCAGCTCTCTACTGAAATCTATCAAAGAAAATCTTGATAAATGGGCCAAGCTAAATGTATCTCTTTGGGGCAAAATCAGTTTAATTAAAATAGTAATTGTCCTTAAAATCTTCCATGAGTTAAATAATCTCCCCACTACCATCAATTCCAAATGGTTTAAAAAACCCAATAAAACAATATGTTTCTCTGGAACAATAAGCGCCCCAGATTAAGTCTCAAAAAACTTTCTGCCAGAAGGTCTGATGTGGGATTCAGCTTATCGTGGTGGCAAGGATATCATTGGTCTTTCCTGATGAGACAAATCTCTCTGTGGTTTTAACCCAAACAGAATACACGTATATTCCACTGTGGCTCAAAGTAGAGCAAGATTTATCTAGACCCTATTCCCTAACAGATATTGTTTTTGTCAAAAGCCCGTCCACCTTGCTATCATCCTAAAATCTCAGTCTCTATCTAGTTATGTAAGAGGCTCACCTTAAGGATAACTTTTAAATTCCTACTTTTACAGTTTTGTCCAATTTGGAAATGTCCACTGCTCTGATTCCAAAGTAAATGTTTGGAGGACACAGGATGAGCCAAGCTAGATATTAAGTTAGCTAATGATCTGTTAAATCCTGATAGTCATCAACACTGTCATTCCCAGAGTTATGAAACAAATATTAGGTTCCAAAATTCTCCTTTTAGCTATACCTTCAGATTAGAGATGCGCTATCATGCAATATATTGGATTTGAATCTCATATTTCAACAAAACTCAGAACGGTCTCAACTGCTTAGAACTGCACAGATAAGGAAGGGAGCAAGTGCAGTATATAAAATTATTAGTGACTGGCATTTCTTTAACTACTTCAGCTAAACAGAAATGGGGAAAGGAATTGAATATATCTATCACCTTAGAGTCTTGGGGGTTGATTTGGGACAATACATATTACTGTGCTTAAGAAATTCAGGCAAAGTTAACACAATATAAAATACTACAAAAGAACTCCAGAGCATATGCCGAGGCATGGGACCCATGACCCAAACAAATAACATCCCCCTTAAGGGGTGGCTGGCTGGCTCGCTCTCCCTGGGCTAAGACACAGATATGGCACACTGATGAGTCCAAATCAGGACGAAACACGTGTATGTGTCTGCTGTTCTTAGACCTTGCTGATTGAACTGTGAGGCCTTCTGGCACCATGCAATTCTGCTTAAAGTAGAACCAGTCCAAATTCTCTTATGGGGATTTGAATATGTGTCTCATGATGCTTTGCATTATTGGGGTATGTGCAATTGTGTTTCCTACAATATTAAATACTTCACTATTACTACTATACTCTGGAGAAATTGATGAAGTTAGGCTTTTCAGGTTTTACAAAGTGTCCCAAATGTGATTATTATGATCCAACATTATTCTCATCTATTGTAGTTGTGTCCTAAAATTCTGGAGATATGACGGAAAATGCATCAGACCCATGAGCTCTTGTTTGAGCAAAAATTACCTTTTGATCCAAGGTGTTTATTTTAGGAGATACAGAACTGCTTTTTCATATGGACAGAATACAACAAAAATGGATAATATCCACAGCTTTGACTTTCAAAAGTCTTATTCTCAATTCCCGTAAAAAGAAAAGGTCCCCTTCTCACAAAGAATGGTTAGAATAGCTAGGCTCTATGGCTAACAATGAAAGAATAAGTTATATGCTGGCTAATCAGTTGGAACTTTTTTTACAAAATATGGAACCCCTTCTTAGAATACCCTGCAGGGTTCAGTGCTGGACCCAATTCTGTTCCAAATATTTACAGCAGACCTGATAGAAGATTTAACCTGCTGGGCTACAAAATATGCAGACAACATTAAGATAAGTGGTCCTTGTAAAAATGGTTCCAAGGATAAATACCTCCAAAAAGATCTAGACAGTGGGTCCAATTCACAAAGCCCTTGGAATGGCAATGGGAGCTTGTGCCACAAGGAATGGTGGAAGGTGCAGCTGGCACCAAAAGATGCGCACCAGAGCAATTCACAAAAGCAGACTGCAGCAAATGCAGGTTGTGTGTACCAAAGAGAGCTTGCGCCAGCCTTGCGGCACAAAATGGGTTGTAGCATGGTTCTAGGAAAGCTTGTGGCAGATGTAGGCTGCCATATCCCCTAACAGCATATTAATAACAAAGAGATGGGGGCTGGGGGGCTGCTAGATCACTAGGGACATTACTGATATTAATGACAAGGGAATCAGGGCTGGGGGGGCCACTAGACCACCAGGGACATCATGGCTGGGGAGTCTGCTAGACCACCAGGGAGGGTGATCTGTGCTTGTGTATTGGGTTTTGCTGGTCACTGTCCATGGGTGCAGCTGTTGCCTGACTGCCCCACAGCTTGCGGAAACCTGCAGATGTGCCATCTGCTTGGCACATGGCCACTTTTGCCACAAGCTGTGGGACTTTGCTGCCGCAACTCTACCCATTAGTGAATCGGGTGCAGGGTCCCTGGCACAGCGGCGCAAGCTGCCTTCAGCTCAGATTATGATGACATTTGTGAATCAGGCCCCGTATATCTTTATGGATAAATAAATAGGAAATGAAACAGAACATGGACAAATGCAGGGTGATGTAGTTGGGTAAAGATAACCCAATGCACACATATATTTTATGTGGGTCACCTTTGGTAGTGTCAACAACTGAAAGAGACTTGGGGATCCAAGTATCTAATGATCTGGGCACCTCTCTTCAGACAAAGGAAGCTATAGCTAAATTAAATAGAATAATATGGGCCATAAAAAGGAACATTGTATCAAGAGGTAAGAAAGTATTGATCCTTCTCTGTAGATCCTATGTGCTCCTCCTCATATGGAATATGCATCATAATTATATCTGTACAAGAAAGGAGAAAGGGATAAATTAGACAGGGTCGAAAGAAAATTTGCTAAGACTATAGATGGACTAGAGGGTAAGGGATAGCATGATCGACTGCATTCGCTTGATCTAATGTCCTTGGAGACTAGATGCATATGTGGAGACTAACATTTCATGTATGATGTAATGCAAGACCCATTTGTTTTAGTAGAACTAGGGATATCCTTTAAACAGGGAGATAGAGATACTAGGGGTCATCCATTGCAAATCATGGGAACAAGATTTAAATACAACATGAGGAAGTATTTCTGTACATCACAAGTGGTTAACCCGTGGAACTCCCTACCGATGGTGAACCATCTTGCTCACCTATGCATCCACCCCATTCTGCCTATATCCTATTTCAAGGCATCCCACCCCACTATTGACATACAACACTATTCCCTATAAGAAAGAGCATATATGCCTGAGGCACAGGTTAAAGAAACTTATTACAACACTACTCCTCTGCTCAGGGAATATTGAAGTAAACCCATGCCTGATCTCCCCCCTAACTTCCCCGTCCAAATTCACATCAGCATCAGGCCTAAAAATAATGTTGATTAATGTTTGCAGCCTCCAGAAAAAACTCGAAACGGTGAAAATATGGGTTTCCCATAAAAATCCCAACGTTCTGGTAATTATTGAAACATGACTAAAGGGCTCCATCTCAGACCAACAGATAGCCCTGCCATCTTTCAACACTTTTCGATTGGACAGATCTACAAGGGGAGAGGGAGTGGTTATATATGTTAATACTAAATACCTAACTACTGAACTCCTTGCTGTTACCAAACCTAGGAAATTCAAATGCTTAGCCTTAAGACTCTCATTGTCCTCCTCTGAAGCGCTCAATGTAATTGGCTGTTACAGACCTCCGTCAGGGGGTGTAGAACTACTCTCAACCCTCAGAAACCTTATCGACACCAACTCCAATGAGTCTCTTATCCTTGGTGGCCTAAACCTGGGCTGGCTCAGCCCCAGAGTGAATACCCTTAAAGAACTGTGTGACGAACTGAGGATCTCCCAGCTAACCTCTGAACTTACCAAAATCAATACCAAAAAACAAGCTAAAAGCTTCATACTAGACCTGATCCTCACAAGTAGACCACAGAAAATTTTGCCCACAGCATTGTTCGATAATGATTTAAGTGACCATAACATAGTTGTCTGGATAAGAAGTTTGGAAAAACATACCTCTTGCTCTAAATTTATTACTAAATGATGCTCCCAAAAATTTAAACTAGAGAACTACCTAGCTAACCTTATTATATTGCATAAATTGGCAAAATGTTTACTCCGCCTCCTCAGTGGACGAGGTTGTCGACATTTTTAATACAACTCTTACAAATCTTACAAACATGCCTCACTCATAAAATGCAGAGTAAAAAAAAACTCCTACCCCTGGTTCAAAGCTGAACTGAAAGCAGCCCTAACCTAATGGGACAAACTCTGGGCCACAGCCAGATGCACCAAAGCCCCTGTAGACTGTACAGCATTCAGAACTTTGCAAAAAAAACTGTACGAAGCTTGTCAGAACCACCAAAACCAATTACTATGTGAAAGCCCTTGAAGGTACAAAGGGTAACTTAGCTAAAATTTGGCAAACAATCAAATCCATCAAAGGTCACAGAGTCCCCCCTTCAATCCCTATCGAAATTACTACCCAAGGTACTACGACCTCTGACCAAGGCACAAACCTCGAAAAATTAAATTTACATTTCACGACAGCGGGACTAGCATTTGACTCTTCCCCAGCTGCTAGGCTCGTAGGCTGTCCCACATCAAAGGATGCTCCCATTGACTAGCAGAACCAGGACTCTTTTTGTCTCTCCCCAGTAACTTTCAAACAAGTAGAGGACCTGCTAATAAAATTGGATACAAAAAAGAGCACCGCTGCTGATGGCATAGACCCCACATTCCTAAAACTAGGGTATTATTTCTTAACTGCCCCCATAACACACCTTTTCAATTTGTCAATTATCACTGGAATGGTCCCCTTCCTTTGGAAAACAGCCTTCATACTGCCCCTGTTTAAATCAGGTGACCCATGCAACCTAAACAATTATAGACCCATCTCTATTTTGCCTGTTCTTTCAAAGCTTTAGGAAAAAGTAGTCAATACCCAGCTAAAGGAACACCTTGAAAACTCGATCTCATTTAACCCACTGCAATCAGGTTTCAGGCAAAACCACAGTATGGCATCATCACTGGATAAAGTGACAAACAACTGGTTCACTGCCCTTGATAACAAACACTGGGGCCATCTTCCTAGATCTAAGCAAAGCCTTCAGTATGGTAGACCATGATCTCCTGCTAGTTAAACTCAAAGAACACAGCATAAATAATTGCTCAGTAAACTGGTTCTCTAGCTATCTCTCTGGTAGATTCCAGTGCATTAAAGCCAACGGGTGCCTAGCCTCTCCTTTACCACTTACAAGAGGAATACCCCAAGGATCTATCCTAGGACTGTTGCTATTTTCAATCTACATTAATTCCCTAAGTAACAATATTCACAAGTCTAAACTCCATTTCTTTGCAGACAACACTGTCCTGTTCACATCGAAACCTTTCCTGTCAGATATTGGCACTGAACTACAACCTCATTTTAATCAATTGCAACTCAACCTCTTAAACTCTAAATTGGTGTCAAATGCTAAGAAAACTAAAGCAATGTTCTTTCTTCCCCCTCATCCCTCCACCTCACTACATAAACATGTCACTCCTGCACCTACTAAAACACTATTAGGGGATTCACTTGAAGTCATTGACAAATTTAAATATTTAGGAATCTGGCTAGACAGCAACCTATCCTTCGCTGTCCACATCAAAACCCTTACAAAAAAACTAAAAGCTAGACTGGGTTTTTTCTTCAGAAATAAATCCCTATTTCCCACAGACATTGGGAAAAGGTTAGTCCAAGCCACTTTCCTCCCCCTTCTCGATTACGCAGACATCATATACAACAGTAGTGCAGCTTCTAACTTGCACAAGTTGGATATCCTTTTTCATTGTGCTGTGCATTTCATAATTAATGCACAATACAGAACCCATCATTGTGCTTCTGTTCTGCAGTGGGCTGGATGTTTCTTGCCACCAGAAGGAAGGTACATACTTGCACCTGTGCCTACAAAATCCTGTTGAACAAACACCCTCTGATCTACTGAGATTAACTTCACAGATAAGCTTAGTTGATAAACCTGTCAAAAACAGCAAAGCAGGCAAAGTTTTTCTTGTCTTCAAGGTTGGTGAAACCTCTTTTTATCAGAAAAATCACTTCTCCGTTCTGGAGACCCAGTCAGGAGCAACTCTGACTGGTTTGAGGGTACCCTCCACCTGCCACAGAATCCTCCTTCACTGTCAAGGGCTCCAGGAGAACTGACTCAAGCTGTAACATGCTTTTTTTTCTTTCTTTGAACAAAAGGCAGCCTCTGATTGGCTGATAGGGCTTTCCGTCATTTTACTCGACATCTGATTGGTCCTCGTTTGGGCGCCCAGCACATTGAACACTCCCCTTGCCCAGAAGCCATCTGTCAGTCCTCCAAGCTTTCTGTGAAAGCTGATTGGCTGGCAAGGGTAACAGGGTCTCTGAAAATGGCTGCTGAATAAACTGCTTGTATGCAGTCCCAACTTTGGATGTCTCTTGCAGCCACACCATGTTGCTTTACTTTTTTACTGTCCACAGGGCTTAACAGCCCATACTGTGCCCTGTAATCTGATGGCAGAATAAAGTCTGTAGGTGCCACCATTCGCTCTTCACATGTCCTGTTATGCGGTCCCCCCCTAGGCACAAGCAGGCTTTGTTCGTTGTTGCCAAGGAAACTAATTTCCCAGCAACCTTGTCTGCTGGGCTCATTTACATGCGCTTATTAGCACCTTTAAAAACAACATTTGTGGCTCTTCTGGCTCCTCCCTCATGTCTCCGGATCCAACTTAGCTGATTCGAGGGTCCAGAATCATGGGGGGTGGAATCTCTGTTTTGCCACAGGAGCAGCTTGAAACATTTTCACGCTACCGTGCATATGCGAACTCAACAGCTTGCACTTCACAGTGCGGCCGCCCAGCAGTTCTTGTCTTTGCTCCTCCGGCCCTGCTTACAGAGAAAAACACTTTGTGGGGACTGGTAGGAGGTTCAGGAGACACACAGGAGTTGGGCTGGTGGCAGTGATGCAGTAGGAGTCCCTGGGGGCAACAAGGTAAGCCTCCCACTTTTTTGGTGGGGTTACACTCTCATGTGCTTTAAAACCTTGGCATCCATACCATGCCCATAACCAGGTCCTGGCACAATTAACCACAATTATAACATATTTATGTTACTAGTCTATCTAGACAAATAGCATTTATCTATTATATACAACAAAGAGGCTAGGCTAGACAGTTGCTTCCTAGTCTAAGTAACAAACGGTAAAGGCCTTTAGATTTGTCATACTGTAAAATTGATACCAGATAGGTGTAACATAAATCCTTTTGTGCGCCACACACAAGGGCAGATCAGTGGGTTCTCCTAGGGTGTTGTATGTGAGTTTTAGAACAGGTTTGGTGCTTCTTTCAGAGTCACTGGCACCATCGCTTCTTTTTTTGCTTCAAGAGGCGTTCCCTCTCTCTCATTGATCAGGAGTTGAAAAAGTTTCCAATACCTCCTCTGGGAGTTCTATGGATTGTTCAGGTTCTTCAGATTCTATTTGTTCTGACACACATTCCACAACTTCATTACTTGTCTCACTTGCCACTTCAGATGTAGGCCTTTCATCTGGGGTTTCGCTTTCATACAGTTCAAGAATAGCATTTGTTAGAGTTTGCTCTGTTGCAGGTGCAAGGGTTGCTTGATCAATGAAACTGTCATTACTTTGGAAAATTTGGGCAAGCTCTAGAGCAGGATAATAAACTTCCATTTCAGTATCTGAGTCAGAATTGTCCTGGTCTTCAGCTTTCTCTAATGAATTGGGATTTGATTTAGGGAGTTGCTCTTGATTCTCTTTCTGGCGTCTTCGTGGGGTAGACTGGGTGATGGGAGGTTCAGCTACATCACTGTTGGTGATTGTCATTTGCCCAATAGGAAGTAAATGATTGCAATGGATACCTGCTGTCTGTTCTTGGTTCTTCTCAATTCTGTAAACTGGCATCTCTTGCATTTTTTCCCCAATGACATAATGGGTACTGGACCATCTGTGTGATATCTTATGCTTGCAGGGGGATGCCCAAGTTTCATAGAACAGGGTCTCCTGGACGCAGTTCTTATGCTTTAACATTTTTATCATATCTGTCTTTATTGAGTTTGTTGCACTTAGCAGCAGTCTCTGTAGCCAACTTGTATGCAGAATTAAGTTGATTTTGCAGTCTCTAAACATAATGCAGATATGTCTCTGGCCTAGATCCATTGACTGAGACACCAAAACATAGGTGGATGGGTAACCTGGCTTTCGTTCCGAACATAAAGCTGTAGGTTGAGAACCCAGTGGCATCACTTCGGGTACAATTCTATGCGTGGACCAGGGCACTGACCAGCTGGCTCCACTGGCATTTGTCGTTCAGGTCTAGTGTACCTGGCATTTCAAGGAGAGTCTGATTGAACTGTTCTGACTGGGGGGGGGGGTCACCTTGAGGGTGGTAGGGTGTTGTAGACGTGCGAATGTCCCACAGTGACAGTAATTCTTTTATCAGGCGGCTCTCAAAATCTCTTCCCTGGTTGGAGTGAATCCGCTGCGGAGCTCTATAATGAATGAAAAAACTTTTCTACCACCACTTTTGCTATTGTGGAGGCCTTCTGGTCTTTAGTGGGATACGCTTGTGATATAGCAAGAAAAATGATCTGTGACCACTAAGATATTTCCTACATTTTTTGAGTCTGGTTCTAGATTGAGAAAGTCCACACACATCAATTCCACTGGAGCACTTGTGGATATATATACTAGAGGGGTGGTCCTCTGTTGTTGCACCTTCCTCTGTACACATCAACTGCAGGTCTTGCAATGCTTCTCTGTATCACTTGCCATGCGATGCCAGTAGAAATGTTACCTGACTAGGTCTAGTGTTCGTTCATTGCCAAGATGAGCCATATTGGCCCGGTGGAGCAGAGGGCTGAGGCGCTGGACGTGTTATCTCATGCCACACTGGTGACCTGGGTTTGGGAGCGGACTCGGGCTGTCAGGGAAGGAAACGATTGAGCGTCCAGAGGACAGTTCTCCTTTTCTGGGAGGGAAGGGGTAGCAAATTCAGCTGTCTGGTGACCCCCAGTGGAGACGGGGGGTGCAGCAACAATCAGGATCTCCAGTAAGGGTATTGGCTGTGGCGGCAGTCCTGTAAATGTGCACAGGAGTGTGCAAGTCTCATGCTGGTGTTCATTGCACTGCCGAGCTGGGGGGGGCAGAAAAGCAGAAAAAGCCCCGTCTCCTGGTGGGCGAAGGTGGGTCCAGTAGGACGGCCCCCACACACAGTACCAGGTCCAACTGGCTGACAACTGGTTCTCCCTACGTTCTCTGGTCACTCTACTAGAATCTAGATGGTGCCAGTAGGAGTTGTCAGTCTTGCCCTGGGGGGCTCAGAGCCGAGGGGCTGGGTGGCCAGAGGAGACAGAGTGGAGTTGGCCCAAACCAGGAATCAGTCAGGGAGCTTCAGGTTTGTGGGAGAAAGACCGTACCTGAGAGACCACACCAGAGAGAGGCCAGGAGACTGGTGAGTAGGGGCCATAAAAAAACCTTGAGAACCTTGTATTTCTTGATACAACAGTCGATTTGTTATTTTCAGTTTGGACCATTCTCACAGCAGTAGTCTTGCATCTGGGTGATCATTTGTGAATTGATTTGCATCACCCCCTTTTTGTAAAGTAGAGAGAATATCTTAGATCATATCTGCCCTTTGTTCTCGTTGCAGGTCTTGGTTTGTAAGCTGGGGCAGCGAGCTGCTATCAATTGCAGCAAAGTTGCAGTAGGCAAACATTCTGCTCAGGCACCAAGGGTGTCGATTAGTCAGTTTGAGTTAGTTACTAAGGGTTGCTTGTCAGTGTCAGACTTCTTACAAAGAGCTTTCACGGTCTGTTCGGGGATTTTTGACCCAAGTTGCATTGTTCTGGGTGGTTGTGGGTCTTCTAGACAGTGCATCTGCATCAACATGGTTCAACCCAGGTCGGTATTCAACACTGTATTCGTAAGTAGGGCAGATAACCACCGGTGCCTGGCTGCATCCAACTTTGCAGTGGTTTGTACATACATCAAGGGGTTATTGTCTGTCTTGACTGTGATGTTGGCTCTATAGAGATACTCATGGAACTGGTCCACTATTGCCCACTTTAGTGCCAAAAACTCTATGAACAGGGTACTTTTTTCCCGCACTGTTAAAGCAGCAGTACTACGAAATCAGGAAGTGACCTATCAAAATTCTGTTTTTCCGCTGTAAGCATGCAGCCAAAGTTCCAGTTTCCATACCTGTAAATGTTTTTTTCCAGTCGTCTTTAGGTTTTTAGATATTTGCAATTTATTTGAAGTGCTGTAGTACTACAACAAATTTGGCGGCTGACTAATTTTCAGCCGTGCTTTTTCTACAGGTCACATCACGTCTTTTGACAACAGCAGAGGGACCCTCTGCTGACCATTCCCGATGTCCCTGCAAGTCAGTCAGATGTGCAGTTGGCAGCAGAGGGGGTTCCAGTGCAACATGCTTAGTGGCAGAAATGTAAACAAAACCAGAGAATAACTGAGCAAATTACTTTGCGATAGTATGATGCCAGCGAGAAAGATCACCAGGTATATGATTAGCAGGGCACAGGGAATAAAATATCAAAAAAGTGCAATTTTTTTTTTTCGTAGTACTGCTTCTTTAAGGCTTATTCAAGAATGCATGGGACAGGCATAAGGAAATTCTAGTGGGGGGTAGGAGGAAGTAAGCTGTTGATTAACTAGAATCTGCAGCTTATCCATCAGGTAAGGAAATGGGCAGACTAGGTGGGCCAAGCGGTCCTTATCTGCTGTCAAATTCTATGTTTTTATATAACACGGCCCTATTTCATCATTCTTACAGCTATTATTCCCTCAGGAAAAACACCATCATCTTGTTAGAGGTGCCTAAATTCTGCACCCACTATGGTAGAGAAGCAATCAGTTATGCCATTCTGTCCACCTGGAACCAACTGCAATCTTCACGCAAGCCCATCGAATTAGTCTCTACCAATTTCTTTAAATCCCTGTCCAACAAAGCCCTCAAGGAAACTTGCCAATGTCACACTGGCTAGCACTTCTCCTGCTATGATAATGTTACTACATACAAGCACTTATGTCCCCTCATCTGTTTTTCCTTTCTTTCAAGTCAAGTCAGACTTTATTTTAAAAAGCACTTTTCAAAGCGCTAGTACAAGATAAAAACAGAAAAAAATCATCATTAAAACACAAATTAAAACAGGCAGCATAACTAAGTTATAAATTAAACAACATCTGTGAAATTTAAATCAAACAAATAAGTTTTTAATGTGGACTTAAAAGTCTCAGTGGACAGGCATTCTCTAATCCGATGAGGTAGAGAATTCCACAGGGTCAGAGCCATGAAAGAAAAAGCTCTGGCCCCCAAGGTCTTTAAATGGACCCTGGGAATCTCTAACAATCCCTCGTTGGAGGAACAGAGTGGGCGGAGGGGGGGAAATAGGGATGAAGGAGGTCTTGCAAATAATGCTGTCCCTGTCCATGTGGGTCCTTATAGGTCAGCAAAGCGACCTTGAAGTGATCCTCTACTGCACAGGCAGTCAGTGCAGCTTGCAGAGCACAGGCAAGACATAGCTGGATCTCAGCAAACCCCTCAACAACCTGGCTGCTGTGTTCTGCACCAGCTGCAGGTGGTGAATGTCCACCCCTGGTAGCCCTAGGTATAGAGCATTGCAGAAGTCAAGGCGGTAGGTCACAAAGGCATGGACCAATATTGGAAAGTCATCAGGTGGAACAAGGTGCTTTATCTGGGCGATGTTCTGCAGATGGTAAAAAGAGGACTTGATGACTGCTGACACCTGAGACTTAAGTGTCAGCTTGCCATCAAGAACAATACCCAGATTCCGCACCCATTCAAAGGACCTCCACTGGTTGCCCCCCAGCATAAGCCCGGATGGATGACCAGGAGATAACCCCTCTACCTGATGACCTGAGTCCACCACCAACACCTCAGTCTTATCTGGGTTCAACCTTAACCAGCTGGCACTCATCCAGTCTTGAATCTCAGCTAGGCAGTTGTTAAAGACCGAGACGGCACCATCCCGTTTAAATACAAAGGACATGTACAGCTGAGTACCATCTACATAGCAGTGAAAACTCAGCCTGCACCACATTATAATGTCTCCCAATAGCAGCATGTACACTGCGAACAACATGGGAGACAAAATGGAGCCCTACGGCACCCCACAGTCTAGGGGGAAAGGGGCCAATGAAAAAATTCCCGACACCACTCTCTGAGTCCTGCCTGTGAGGAGCGAATGGAACCATCTGAGGACTGTCTCAGACAGTCCACAGAACAGCTGCAGGTGCTCCAGTAATACCCCATGGTCCACAGTGTCAAACGCTGCAGAGAGATCAACAAGAACCAAGATCGAATGGCTCCTCTGATCTCTCGCTATATGGAGATCATTAAGTACCCAAACAAGGGCCATCTCAGTACTATGCCTCTTCCTGAACCCAGACTGGAGAGGATCATAGACCTTGTGTGTGGTAAGATAGTCTTCAAGCTGCAACGCAACCACCTTCTCAATAACCTTGCCCAAAAAGGGCAGGTTAGAGACTGGTCTGTAGTTCACGAAATAGTCTGGGTTGAGGGAGGATTTCTTCTATAAGGGGTGTCACCACCGCCTCCTTCAAGGGGCTTGGAAACACACCCTTCTCCAACAAACACCAGACGATCTCTACCAGGACCGGCCCAGTGACCTCCATGCGCTCCACAAAGAGGTGGGTTGAACCAGGGTCCAAACCACAACAAGTCAGTCGCAAGCCCTGGACAATCTTCATGATATTCATAATCGCCGGATGGTCAAAGTTCACCCAGATGGACTGGGTGCCTGTGATCTCCCACCAACCTCTACAGCACTCATCTGAATGAGTTAGATGGATCTACGACCTAATTGTGGCAACCTTTTCAGCAAAGAATTGAGTGAACTCCTCACACTTAAATTGTGAAAATACTCTCTGATTCTGAAGACAGGTTGGATTGCACAACCTATTGACAGTCTAAAAGATCTGAGCTGGTTGATTCCCTGCTGCTGCAATCTCCCTGGACAGGAACTCTGCCTTCTTATGGGAGATTGCTGACTGATATTCTGAATAATGGGCCATCAGTCTAAGCCTGTCATCCTTCAGGTCAGATTTCCACTAGCGTCATTCCAACCTTCTCCCCACTCACCTCAACTCCTTCAAGGTACCATCAAACCATGGGGACCAAGGACGAAGAGTGAGTGGGCGAATGCGAACAGGAGCTATGGAATCCAGGGCCCCCAATACTGCATTATTATAGTACAATACCAGGACCCCAGATCAGAGCATTCCAACAGCCTACTTGATAAAAAAAGGCCCACTCTGAGCAGGAATGTTAATAAATAAATTAAAATAGCCCATCCTGGGTCAAGCAACCCTTCTGAGAGACCCCCTCAGTCTCATATTCGTCATCCCCCAACCATTGTAACACTGGGGTGCCCAATCTCCAGTGTCACCCTGGTATCACCACAATATCTTTTTTGTATTTTAAACCTGAAAATCAGAAAAACATCCATCAATGTCTGCTGTGACTGTGTGTCCCTTCTGAGACCCCCCCAGTCCGATATTCATCACTCATCCACCACTGTGACACTGGGATGCCTAATCCCCAGTGCCACCCTTGTATCAACACAATGTCTTTTGGTATTACTTTAAACCTGAAAGGCGGAAAACTGTCCGTCAATGTCTTTTGCGGCTTTGCCAACCAAACATACCTCATCCACCCCCACCCCAACCCCCCACATCAGCACCGACCAACCCATACCTCTCACATCCCTCACTAAGCTTAAAAAAGTACAGTGCTGAAAATCCACTCTGTGAGGAAAGCACGTCCTTGTTCTTCAATGCCAACCAGGAAGTGAAGAAACAAGGTATGTGCAGTCAATGTATTTTAAAAATACGTTTTCACTTTTACTCCAAATTTTGTCATTTATTAATATTTTTTCACTAACTTTTAAACATAGCTTTTTTTGGACTCACCTCATAAACAATGTAGGTGATTTTTTTCAAAATCCAACCCAAAAGGTGATTTTTCAGTCACTCCACAAAATCACCTTTTGGGTGGGTTTTGAAAATGTTCACCTACCTTGTTCATGAGGCGGTGTCCACAAAAGGCTATGTTGAAAATTGGTATAAAAAATACTAATAAATGACAAAGTTATGAGTGAACACTGAAATATTTCAACATTCACTCATAACTTCGATATTTTTTTTTCAGTATTTTTCCACCACATTTTCAACATGGCCTTCTTGGGACCCAGTATCATGAACAATCTACTGTAAGTAAAATTTGTCAAATCTGGCCCAAAAGGTAATTTTGCAGTCACTCTGCAAAATCAGCTTTCAGGTAGGATTTTAAAATTTCACCTATCGCCTTTATGAAGTGGGGCCATAAAAAGACTAGGTTGAAAATTTGAGGTTAGAATCTCAAAAAATACCAAAGCTACAAAGGCAAGTTGAAAATGTTCAATGTTCACTCACAACTTTAGTAATTTTCAGTAGTTTGACTTCACATTTTTAAACATAGCCACTTTTTCACACTTCTAATTGAATGTGACAGATGTATTTTTCAAAGCAAAATGAAATTTTAGGGAGGCGGTCTAGTACAGTGGTTAAGAGCACTGAGCAGCAAACATGAAGAACTGGGTTTGAATCCCACAACAACCACTTGCATGTTGTGTGACCATGATCAAGTCACTCAATGTCACTATACTCCCAGAATGCACCTGGAAACGAGCCTCGAATTAGTGTCTCTCTTCTGGCCAAAAACTGTAAATAAAATCATGCCTAAAACATGTTTTTTATTCACACTTGTGGTGCGAAAGGACGCTTCATTCAGTATTATACAATGGCAGGAAAAATTCTAGCACTCTGATTGGTCTCTGGGAGACTGGACCCATGATGTTATCCTGACATATCATCACAGATCCAGTCCAGGCATCAAGAAGACCGCATCACACATATATTAAATTACTCCACTTGTTGCCTACACTTTGAACGCCTGCACCACAATTTACCAGATACCTTTTATCCCAGCAGAAAACTCAAAACCACTGAAATGAAAGCTGGCAGTTCTAAAAAAAATACAAAACACCATCCTCATAAAAATCCTGCACTAGTTCCTCCACAAAACAAAAGCTGTCACACTCACTGCGTTGAGTATCCCGCTCGTCAGTACAAGACCAAAACCATGCCATGCTGCTTATCGCCTTCTGATAGAGTGCACCCCCATCCCCAAACTCCATCTCTGAAAGCCTCGCCCGCTGTCATTTGGACCCTGAGTGGCTATGGCTCCCTTACTGACCCGCTTCACTAACATACAACACTGTCACCCACCCCGCTCCCCAGTCGCCTGAAAATACATCTTAAAATCATCAGCATCTGCTGTTGTGAGCGCTGCCGCTATTTCCTAACTGTATGGCACGTGCTCATTTCCTGGTTCTCACACCAGTCAGCTCAGCATCTGCGCTGTTCACTGCAAAACATAAACTGCAGAATGTGACAGAATTAAAAAAAATAAAATAAAAAGATGATATTGGCAGGCACAGACAGACTGTGTGGTTCCGACTGCTCCTAGTTTCTCTCGCCAATTGGCTCAGTTCTCGCGGAGGCTGGGATCGACTCGCCATCAAAAAAAAAAAAAAAGAAACATGCTGAGACAGGCAGACACAGACCTCTTTGTGTAGAACAACACTTGAGGAGACATAAACCGAAAACAGTGTGTACTGGCAGCACAATGTAGTGAGCAAAACAGAAAATGGGGATAATTTTTCCTAAACATATTCCTCCATAGAGAAAAATAAAGGGAAAAAACTGATTTTAAACATTGTTTTAGTATTTTTTTTTTCTTTCTTTACAGTCAAGCCATTGTATAATAGGAATAATGCACTCCAGGGTGTGTGTCGTGCTGGGATAACATCACTTCTGGGGTGATTGGTGCACTCAGCCTGCGGCCTCGTGCCTAATCACCCCAGGCATGATGTTATCCCAGCACGACACACACCCTGTCGTGCATTATTCCTTTATTTTATGACACCTGGCATGTTCAGAAGATGGGGGTCATGCCGACCCAGTGGTGCAGAGGGCTGAGGCACTGGACGCCTTACCTCACATCACGCCGGCAACCCGGGTTTGGGAACGCACTCAGGCTGTCGGAGAGCCAGAATGGGGGGGGAGAGCAGGAGTAGGATTGAGCAGCCAAAAGGCACCTCTCCTCTCCCAGGGAGGCACCCTGTCGCCCACTGTAGTTCCACTGTCCCCGGATGGAGGCCCAAGTGTAGTGTAGTTGGGTGGGTGACAAGTAGCGGGAGATTTCCCACAGTGTGTGTGTGCCTCCACAGACATGCGTGCATGGCCAGGACAAGGGCTGGGAGAAAAAAATGGGGATAAAATAGATATAGAAAAAGAAAAAGGAAAAGGTGGGGGTCATTAGCAGTGTCAGTGGCTCATTAGGCAGCACACTTGCCTCTGAGGCCGGAGATCAGAGGGCTGTGGGTTCAGTTCCCACATCTGACACTTAGGTTAATATCCCAGTACTGACACTGTAGTGCAGCATGAGAGGGTGCTGCACTTCTGAGGTGCTGTCTTTTGGATGAGACGTTAAACCAAGGTCCCATCTGCCTGGATTGGTGGTATTTCTGGTGGATGTTGAAAATTCCATGGCACTTATCGAAAAGAGTAGGGGAATCTCCCCAGTGTCCTGGCCAAATTTCTCTCATTTACTAAAAATGCCACCAACAGCTTAATCTGGTTCAAAGTCCATTGGCATTCATCTGTACCCCCCTTCCCTGGGTCCTGCCTGAAAATAGGCAGGAATTGTCTAGTGCACTTAACCCGGTCAACAAAAAGTAAATAAATAAAAAGACCATGTTAAAAGCGTGGGGTCAAAATATCAAAAAAATATTATAAAGAGGCACTGTGCCTGGCCCTGCATGTAGCATGTTGTGTTCCCCTGCCAGTGAACTGAGTTGAGGGATAAGCTCTGGAAGCCAGTTAGGCAGCACAAGGATGGGGGCCAGCACTGTTGCACGCCACTTCTCTGAAGAAGGTATTGCACAATGTTCTGTCACACAGGCGACATCTTGTGATGGGCCAGGGAGCCTTCCCTCACAAGGGGTTGCAGTTCATGTCACGGTCTACTTTTGTAATCGATTCCTCATGTTATTAAACATGACCACCTATCATGGTTTTTAATAATCTCTTTCCTTGAACTTACCTGTTCAATGTACATGCTAAATTCATACTCTGGGTGTAGTAGGATGATGTTATTACATATTCGTAACGATAAATGCCACAGCACTGTATCGATATATTACATTTTTATATAGCACCCATGGCACATGACTAGGAACTTTTTGATAGATATTTTCTCCCTGGGGCTCCGGTCGGCATTGACATCCCAACCAACCCCCTAGCCCTGACACCCGACATCAGGCCATCCTCCTCATTACCCCCATGGATTACCCCCCATGGCAGGGTGGTGAGGAGCTACCCAGCTCAACCCACCAGTGCAGGATCCGGATGTGGAGGTGCCATTTGGGTCGGGCAGTGGGGCTCGGAAGCTCATGTTGCCCGACCAGAGCCCAATTTTTGATTTTCCTCCTTGCAGAGTGCTGGTGTGCAATGATGTCTAGCCACATAGCCGACATCTGCTGCACTCTGTCCCCTCTTGCTACCCCACTCTAGTAGTGCCCCCGGTCATCACCAGGGGACGCTACAGAGCGATGGGACCCTGGATCCCTCTCCGGTATAGAAGAGCAATCCACTCGACACTCCATCCTATCCCTCCCCTGCCGACCCCTGGTGGCTCACGTCCGAACCTGGGTCGCCAACATGGCACGAGGTGTGGTGTCCAGCGCTTCAACCCTCAGCACCACCAGGCCAGTGACTAGGAACTTTTAAAACCTTAAAAATCCTGTATCAGAAATGAAAATACATCAGACAAACATTACTACTTACTGACTCCATTGCAAACACTCTCTTACTACACTACTACTCTGCCTTCATCATTGCCTACAACTTGACCAAAACCTACTAGACACAACATGCAAGCAAACATTCGGCACTGACAAGTGCTTCTTTTAGTCTATTTTAGACCATTTTATCTCCTGTCTTTTATGATATCCTTTAAATTTTCAGCATGCTTTAGCACTTGTTTTAAATTTGAAATAGTAAAAGGGGCATTCATCTTGATATGGCTTGCTCCAGGTTTTCATCAGTATTCCCTGATGTTTATGAATGCCCTTTGTTTAACATCACACGTCTTGTGACTAAAATGAACCAGCATGCAGCAGACACTGCTCCTTGCCCTTATGGGACAACAGGCGTACAAAAACTGCGAAGAATACTAATGGAAGCCTGGTCCGAGACATATTAAAATGAGCACCTCTTTTAATATTTCAAATGTAACAGAAAGTGTTAAAGCAAGTTCAAAATGGGGAAAAGAAGGGTATCCATCATACAAGATGGGTGATAAGGGGCAAGCTAAAATGGAATAGAAATGTATAGGCCAAAATAGTTCACCATAACATACACCATTGTTTTAAGTGACATAAAATACCAGTCCAACAAGGGAAACAGTTAATACGAGAACAAAAGAAAAAAAAAATCTACAAATATTCTCAAGTCCCATTGTTGTTGTTCCATAGCCAAACTGAAAAGCTGAGTCTGCCTTCTCACTCTTTAATACCATCACACACATTTTAATTAACACATCGGGGGGATTTCTTTTTTTTTGCTTGACATTCACATCAAGCAACTTTGATCACATCAGGGTGTGGGCTGAGCACAGATGGTGACAGATGTTGCATTCTAAGGGGGGTTCAACTTCAGCCAGTGACATGGTCTCTCTTGCTGTCGTGTATTCACATCAGTCAATTTATTTTTCATTTACACTGTGCGCCTCTTAGCGTGCTCAACTATAGCACCTCACAGCAAAAAATATAAATGGGAAAAATAAGTATATCACAATGTACCTCTTAAAAAGCCCAGTCAGAAAAGAATGTCTTGGGTCTAGTTATAAAAACTACAGTATATGACTCAGTATTGTGTATGGAAATCCATGCATTGCCAGAAGATAATGTACCACAGTAGTGATGTCAAAGTGCTGTTGTACCACAATAATAATGTCAGAATGCTGCTGTCCCACATAGTAGTGAGGTCAGAATGCTGTTGTACCATGGTAGTGATGTCAGAATGCTGTTGTACCACAATAATTATAACAGAATGCTGCTGTCCCACATAGTAGTGAGGTCATAATGCTGTTGTACCATAGTAGTGATGTCAGAATGCTGTTGTACCACAATAATTATAACAGAATGCTGCTGTCCCACATAGTAGTGATGTCAGAATGCTGTTGTACCATGGTAGTGATGTCAGAATGCTGTTGTACCACAATAATTATAACAGAATGCTGTTGTACCATGGTAGTGATGTCAGAATGCTATTGTACCACAATAATTATAACAGAATGCTGCTGTCCCACATAGTAGTGAGGTCAGAATGCTGTTGTACCATAGTAGTGATGTCAGAATGCTGTTGTACCACAATAATTATAACAGAATGCTGTTGTACCATGGTAGTGATGTCAGAATGCTGTTGTACCATAGTAGTGAGGTCAGAATGCTGTTGTACCACAGTAATGATGTCTGAGAACTGTTGTACTACAGTAGTGATTTCAGAATGCCATTTTACAATAGTGATGTCAGAATGTTCTTGTACCACAGTAGTAATGTGAGAAAAGGTGTTGTACCACAGTAACTGTGTCCCTGCTATGGTACAGCAACATAGAATCCCATGTCTATTAAAGAATCTTCATCCTTACCTTCTCTGCAGATTCCTCATTATGAAGGTATCTCCAAGACAGAAAACACCCCTAAATGAACTGTTTTGTTTAAAGACAAACTAGTAGAAATGTCGCCAACTCATTTAGCTTTTACTTAAATCACAGTAAATGCTTTTAACCTTATCCAGTTATTTGCTAATTTCTGTTTATTGGAGCACAATTCAAAACAGAGTTAGAAAGAAGGTAAAGGAATTAAAATAACTGTGCAGAAATACACAAGGCTGATGTTTCAATCATGGGTTGAGATAACATCATAAAGACCTCTCTCTCTCTCTCTCTCTCTCTCTCTCTCTCTCTCTCGAGGGCTATGATGTCATCTCACCCCAATGGAAAACACAGCCATGTTGTGCATGGCTGCCCATACATTTTATCCTTTGTGTTATGGATGGACGTTATGGAACATACTGAGGAAATGAGTTGCAAATCTTAAGGCCCATGTTGCCATCTACTAGAGCATAGTGGTGGGACCCAGCAGGAGCTCAGCCTCCCTGGGTCTTGGAGATTGATTGTGGACATCGAACTCCAGGAGGTCTGCACGGTACAGTGAAGCCATGCTCTTCTAAGATTTAAATGATTTTAAATGATTTAAGATTTAAGATGCACTTCAGCATGATCATTCAGAAACATGTTTCAGCTGTTACAATTCACTGGAGAAAATCTTTAGTAACTTCCAGTTGCCCTCTTCAGGGCTTAGAACACATCTTTTTAGCCTTCTTAAGAAGCGTGTACTAAAATGCATTTGGCTGCCCCCAATGTACCTTAAAGTTGCATTGTTATGACATCTTATATTTCTCTCTTCTCATCCTCTTTATCCCCCCCCCCCCGTAACTGATAATTATGCAGCAATTTCTAGAGCATAAAACAGAATAAGACTGCATTATTTGCAGCACTTTAATCAGGCAGTCTTACAGTAGCTTCATATCACTGTGACAAGTCAGGAAGTACACAGATCTGTGGCCAGTTATATCATCAGAGACCACAGTGAGGCATGCTGGGGAGCAATGATGTTTATTATACAGTTATGTGCTATTGCAGCCTTTGAAGAATCCTCTCTGCAGTTCCAAAACTTGGTCTGTATTGCACAAGGGCTAACTAGGTGCCGGAGGCAGAGGTAGGTCTGCGAAGTCTAATATTTGCTGTTGATAACCCCCTGTTCAGTAATATCCTCTCCACCATATATGACTTGTCTGTTTTGAGTTCCCAAATACAATGATATCTGCCAAAGACTAAAGCAGTCATATTGGAGGGTTTCACTTCATTTTGTGTTTTACACCTTGCCTTTGGGATTTGTGTCACAGAAAAAAAAAAAAAAACTACAAAATGAACAATGCAAGGGTTTGTAGCCACAAAGTAACAAGGTACACTTTTATTGTTTTTCTTACTGTATTTACTGCACCCTCAGTTGTCTATCTCTCAGGCTGTCTTAAACCTCCCAGTCCAGAAAGAGTTTCCCTCCTCCATGACTTGGCCACCCATGGAAGGGCATCAACCCAAGAGGGTTTTAGGGTCTCCCTCCCCAGAAAATCCACAATCTGGTGGGAGGAGAGATGATGCATGGTACCCAGTGTGCTAGAGTACACCGTCATATTTATGGTAAGTGGAGTGCCCCCCCAGTCTAAGCAAGATTCGATATGCATGTGCCTGTTCATTCCCTGCTGTCCCTCTCACCTTCCCACGGCACCATGCTGGCCTTTCAAAGACCTAACATACATGCAGTGCAGCCCCATAGGAGGGAGCTAGCTCCCTGGCTTAACTTGAAGGGTCATGAAGTGGCAGGGTGTGGTGATAATCCACCCCAGACTGGGACAGGACATGAGGCCAATGGAAGGGAGATCCCCCAGTGTAAGCATCCACATCTGGTCCAATCCCGAGCCAGGGTCATCCATGTGGTATCGTGAAGTACCACCACTGGATCACCAGGCAGCCTCTTATGGGCAAATCTGCACCCACATGGGGTAGAGAAATTTGGGGGTATGAACCTCATTATCAGAAAGGTGGGGGGGGGCTCTGCCTTCAGCCATGGCATTTTTCAAAACCCAAACAATTGGAAAGACCATCCATTAGTACTTTAGTGAAACACTAACATTTATTCCTTCATACCTAATTATAAATTCTGTCTAATCTATAAAACCTGACAAGAAAAAACACTTTTATTTCTAATCATTAGCACTATCATGCATATATCTCACTTCATAAAGCTGACAGACGGTGTGTTAGTCTGCTGATACTGTTGCAAGAAAAGCATCTGGCTTGTCCTGAGAAAAAGGAGTTCCAAATAACTGTCAAGTAATTCACTAAAGGCCTTATTCTTTCAAAGCATATTTAGCTGGCTCTTTAAAGCTTCAGCAGTATCTCATGCCATGCTGACAAATGGTGACACTGGACCCGGACTTGTTCTGTAACAAACTCGCTTTCCTTCTCTTGCATTTGAAATTGTTACATGCAGAGTTCCTAAAACACCCAGCACATTTCTTCATTCCCAGGCCCAAAACAGTTCCATCAGCGGAACTACATACTGTGCCAGTTAACAATTGTACCTGTTGTCTCTACAGCAGCTTTATGGTCCTCTTTTGTTCCAGTTTGCTGTATAATTTGGAACTAGAGAGCTCCCTTAGCACTCCCTAAGCACTCAACAACCCCCGCACCCCCACCCAATGGATTTCAGTTCCCTTTTCAGTCTGTTCTCACTCCTTCAGCTGACCAAGGCAAGTGGCCAGGTTAGGGTGTTCCAAGAATATGGCCACAGTCAGTGGCAATAAAGAAGCTACATTCTTGCAGCTGCTGGTGTCCAGAGTGCACACTTTATACCTGATGGATCCTGGCAAAACACATATGCAGCCCCAAGACATATGGTAACTCACCTGTAACCATAGTTCTAAGAGTAGTATACAGTTCACATCCACATTTTGGCACTTAGCTGGATACAGCTAAGTCACTGGACATCTTCAAGCTAAGCTCCTCCAACCACCCATGTGGTTTATCCTCTAGTTCCACTCCATGTTAGATCTCAGTACACTGGAAACAGAGATCCAGGTACCACTTGCCAGGGAAGGTCAGGTGGGTTGTGTGGATGGGAACTGCAGTGGTGTAACTAGGCATATTTCCCATATGCACATACAAACAAAAACCCTGAAGCAGCCAGGCAAGAGCCGGCATTTAAAAAAACAATAGTCTTCCTTGCTTTTTATTTTGTATGCTTTCCACTTTCCTCCCTTAACTCAAGGTGACTCGAGGAGGCAGGTGAAGTAGAGATGTGTGCGCCCATGGCTGAACTTCAGCACAGGAATCAGCACTTGCAGTCAGAACTCTACTGTATAGCTGTGTGTGGACTGTCCAGTGACTGGACACACAGTCGACTGAATGACAGAGGCTCAGATCAGGTGACAGCCTCCTTTTGTGGACCATACGGACAGGTATTGGGGTCCTCAGTCTAGTCTCAGCCCAGCATGGTGAGCCAGACACATGTAGGAGGAGCCCTAGGTATCAGGAAGTTATGACTGCATGTAGGTGTGTTGTTGTGGGCCACCTTTTTTTCCACATGACTCACTTCAGTGGCACTCGGGCCTGGCCATAACGCAGTCTGTGCAGCAGCATTTTGTTCAATGGGGTCAGAATCAACATGCACTGGTTGTTACTGTCAGGTGTTAGCCATGTTGTTGGGAGTCAGAATAATGCTAACACAACTGGGGCCTTAGAGAAGAGCAAAACAACATGAGGTAAACATATTCCTTTCTTTGCATTACCTCACCTTTTCCCACAAACTCCATCCACTTACCACTTCTCCCCAAAAAGTTTTCCTTTCCCTTATAAATATTTGAAAAATGTATGAAATCGCATTGCTCACAAAAGTAATAATGTGCATTTAAATTGTGGTCATTTTCTTTACCATAAATTTTCGAAGTCCTCAGAGTGTTTTCTTTTTTCTCACCATTTCTAAATGTCAGTATTTGTTGCTTGCACAATTCCTACTTATATTGGGGTTTTTTTGAGTGATCTATTTTTCTCCCCTCTGTGCCCTGAATCCACCGCTCCTTTGGGAATCCAAGGTCACCAGCACCCTTCTAACCCCCACAAGCCCCTTCACCTCACACTGCAGCCTACCTTGAGGTAGCTCAGTGTTACCCTTTGCCAAGTGGGTCCCTCTCCTCCGAGGGGGAACGCACTGGTTAGGGCAGCCCAGTACGCTATATTTTTCCTCAGTCTCGGGTGCTGCTGAGACGGCCAGCCTGCAGGAAGTCTTCCGGGTGTGCTGGCAGACCGGATGCCATCATCCGGCCAATCCAGAATGGTTTTCCCATGTTCTGGTACTTCCCACATTGCAATGCTTTTGTGCAGTGCTTCCGGTCTCCACCGGGGGGGCTACTGCAGAGCGAAGTGACCCTGGAAACCACCCCAGGAGAGTAGAGCAGTCCTCTGGATGCTCAATCCTCTCCTTCCCCTGCCAACCCCCGATGACCCAAGTCTGTTCCCGAACCTGGGTCACTGGTGTGGTGTGAGGTAAGGCACCAGCATCTCAACCCTCTGCGCCACCGGGCCGGCCCTTATATTGCTTTAGTATATTTGGGTTGGGGTACGTACATCACTGCTGCCATGTAGGGAATGTTATTTTTATTTGTAAATGGTCTTTTCTTGTAGTAAATGTAATATTAGCCCCTTCCCTGTCCTTTTGCAAACCGTCCTTTATGTGTATCCCTCATCCTCATCCATTTCCAAGTACTTGATGCAGACACCAGAGGAGTACTTGGAAATGGACAGAGGCTGCGGACTGGAGTGACTTAAGTTGCAGAAAAATACAAGTTACTTACCTGTAACAGTAATTCTAGGAGTGGTATATGTTGTTCATCCACACTTGTTGGCATGTCCTTTCCTTTAAGAATCTTGCTGGAAAGTCTAAAAGCTGGTTCCTCCCACCCACCCACCGGGTGGTATATGCTTGGTTCTGCTCCTTGACACAGCTCTTGCCCACTGGAAACAGTGGTTGTGTGTCAACAGGTGAGGTCAGGTGGGTCAGATTGGATGAACAATGTATGCCACTCCTAGAACTACTGTTACAGGTGAGTAACCTGTGATTTTAGGGATGTGGATATGTTGTTCTTATCCACACTTGTTGGCAGACTCCTAGCAGTTCTTCGGGAGGAGGGAGGCAAGGCACACACACCCTACTTAGGGAAAAGAGATTGGAGAACTGAGGCCCCCAAACCAGCATCCCAGAGCGACTCAAGGTCAATGTGATAATAGGAAATGAAGGTGTTTGCTGATTTCCAGGTAACAGCCCTGCAGATTTCCTGGATAGGGATGTCCCTAGAAGCAGCCACTGATGCGGCAGTATGGCAGGTGGAATGAGCCCTTAGCCTTACAGGAGGCTCCCTACCTGCGAACCAATAGCAGAGATCAATGCATGATGTAATCCATTTGCCAATTGTCCACTTTGCTGCAGGTCTGCCAGGTGCAGCTTCAGTGTAAGTGAAAAACAGCTGGTGAACCTCTCCCCAAACTTCAGCCATGCATTTTTTATAATAGGAGAGCGCTCATCTCAGGTCCAAAGTATGGAGCCTGTAATTGGCCTCCGAGGTGTAACTGGGGTGATACACCGGCAGAGTCATCACCTGGTTCAGGTGAAACTCTGACACAACCTTCGGAAGGAACTTTGGGTGGGAGTGCAGGACAACCTTATCCCTGTGAAAGAACATATAGGGAGACTCAACAGAAAGCGCCCGGAGCTCCCCAATCCTTCTGGCTAATGTGATAGCCATCAGGAAGGTGGTCTCAGGTGTGACATCTCACTCCTGTGCATCGATTCAAATGGCTTGCCCATGAGCTTTGCCAGTACCAACAGTAGACCTCATGGTGGTGGTGGTTCACACACCGGAGGGGAAATATGGTCAAGGCCTTTGAAGAAATGCCAGACCACCTTCTCCTGTGCCACTGCCGTCTGCTGACTGGCCCGTACCCGGTAAGCAGAGATGGCTGCTAGGTGCACCTTAAGGGTCGTAGACCGAAGACCTCCTTTGGAGAAGGACCAAAGGTAGTCGAGAATGCTAGCCATTTGACAGGACAAAGGGTCCAGACCCTTGCCCTGACAAAAAATGGAGAATCTCTTATACTTGAAAGCATAGCACTTTCTGGTCAGTTCCTTCCTAGATGCCTCAACTACAGTGAGGACATGTTTGGAGAGACCCAAAGCCTGGAACTCTAGCCACTGAGGAACCAGGCTGTCAGGTGCAGGGACTGAAGGTCCAGGTGGAGAACCTTTCCCTGATTGACTGAGAACAGGTACAGGCATGCTGGAAGATGCCACAGGAGCCTGATGCTGAGGCTGAGATCGGGGTACCAAAACTGGTGGGGCCAGTCCAGAGCCACCAGGATCACTTGTGTCTTGTCCCTCCTCACCTTGAGGAGCACCTTGTGGATCAAGGGAAGTGGAGGAAAGGCATAAAAGAGGCCTGGGGTCCATGGCCTCGAGAGGGCATCCCCCTGCAGTGAGCCCTGCTGAGAGGGGTGGGCACAAAACAGCTTCAGCTTTGCATTCTCCCTGGAGGCAAACAGGTCCATCTGAGGGGTGCCCCATTGGGAGAATAGGCTGTGTACTACCTCTGGATGGAGAGACCACTCATGGGATGCCTCGTCCACACAGCTGAGAGCATCCACCAGCTGATTTGAGGCTCCTGCCACATAAATGGCTAGAAGAACCACCTCCAGTCGGCTCACAAGGGTCCAGATGCAGAGCGCTTCCCTGCACAGAGGCCAGGAGTGCATTCATCCCTGTTTGTTGAAATAGTACATGGTTGTGGTGTTGTCTGTCTGGACTTGAACCACTTGACCCCGAAGGAATGGAGTGAATGCAGCCGGCATCAGCCAAACTGCTTGGAGCTCCAGTTGGTTGATGTGGCATTGGGATTTCTCAGGGGTCCAGAGCCCATGAACTCTGTGATCCCCCATATGGGCACCCCAGCCCATGAGAGAGGCATCGGTCATCAGAGTGACCATCGATTTAGGGTGGACAAATGGGATCCCATCCAGCAGATGCTCTGGGACAGTCCACCACTGGAGATCATCCCACATCTTCTAGGTCACGATGACCAGCTGAGTCCACTGGCTTGCTAGCTCCCATTGAAGGGGCACATATGCCACCAGGCCCATTGGACCACAGAGGTGCAGGCCGCCATGTAACCCAGAAGTTGCAGGAAGTCATGGGCAGGGTGCAAGTGCCCAAACACAAATGATTGGGCAAAGGAGGAGAGACCCTCTGCCCTGTCCGCTGGGAGCCTGGCTCTGGCTTGGCAAGAGTCGAGCTCTGCCACAGTGAAGATCACCTGCGAAGGCACAAGTTCCAACTTGGCAACATTGATCAAGATGCCAAGGTCGATGCAGGTCTGGAGGGCCAGATCCCTGGACCTCTCCATCTCCAACCTGGAGGGACCCACTAGAAGCCCAATTGTCCAGATAGGGGTACACTCTGACCCACTGATGCAGAAGATGGGCCACCACCACTGCAGTGCATTTGGTGAAGACCCTGGGGGCTGATGACAGGCAGAACGGCATGGCTTGGAACTCGTATAGGGTTCCCTCTACCCTGAAATGGAGAAACCTTCAGTGTGATGGATGGATTGTAACATGGAAGAATGCGTCCTGCAGATCCAGGGAGCAAAACCACATGTTCTGCCTGAGAGATGGTATGATCTGAGACAGAGTTACCATCCTGAAGAAGCGAGACCTGAGGAACTGGCTCAGGTTGTGTAGATCTAGAATGGGGAGCCAGCCCCCATCTGTTTCAGGACCAGGAAGTACCTGGAAATGAACCCTGGGTTAACAGGGGGCTCCGTGACTCTGACCACTACCTCCTTGCTGAGGAGTTGAGCAATGTCATCTCAGAGAGCTGACTGAGTGTGCACAGATACCTTTTCCTCCCGTGAGGTGCAGGCTCGGCTTGGGGGTACTGCTCGAATTCCAGAGGCAGCCCCTGGCCGACCACTTCCAAAACCCACCTGTCCATTGTGACAGCGGACCAGGCGGAAAGGAAGTGGTGGGGCTGGCCCCCTATGGGAGGACCCAGAGTGGGCGTGACGGATAAGGGGGTGGCAACCCCCATCCTGTCACTGTGCAGGCTTGGAGGAGAAGGATCTGGCCTGGGGACCACCAGGAACTTTCCTTACGGGCTTACAGGCCACCAAAGCCCCTGCTTTGGGCCGAGGGCACCAAGGCTGCGCCTGCTGCTGTTGCTGCCCCTGGTACTGGGGCTGCTTGGCCGAGGGGGCAGAAGGCTGAAAGGGCTTATGCTTCTGCTTTTTGGAACCCTGAGATTCCTTCTGGGCAGAAGTAATGGAGTCCAAGGTGGCATTGGACTTCTTGAAATGTTGAAGGTGGCCATCAACCCCGGGACCAAACAAACTGGTGCCCAGGAAGGGAGCATCCGCCAATTTGTGCTGGGTGTCTGCCGTGAAGGTCGAGACCCTCAGCCAGGCCCTGCGGCGCATGCAACTGTGGCCACCACTGAATGGGCACAATAATCTCCGCTGTCCAGAGCTATCTGGAGTTGCTGCTTAGCAACAGCCCGACCCTGGTCCTGGACCTGCTTGACCATGGTCTGAATGTCCACGGGGAGATGAAGAAGGACCTCATCTAGAGAGCCCAGGAGGTCATGGGAGAAATGTGCCATGGTGACAGCCGAGCTCGCCTGACGGAGACCAAGTGAAGAGGCAGCATAGACCTTTCTGGCAGAGTGGTCCAATTTTTTGGACTCTTTGTCTGGAGGTCTATCTGTGTCTCCCGAATTGCCCGAGTGCCGAAACACAGATTTGGCCACCAGTCCCTCAGCCGAGGGGTGCTCTGTGAACCCAGAAAAGGAGCCGATGGGAACCACATATTTGCGTGCTATCTGGGCTGATGGTGCAAGGTAGGAGGCGGGGTGCTGCCAAAGCTCCAGGGCCAGGCCAACAATGGCTTCGGCCACTGGGAAGGCCTCTGTCAGAGAATCCTCTTTTGTCAGAATGTCTGTTAGGGGATATTGAGCCCGTTTCTGAACAGGCTCCAAAGGCATCCCCATGGATTTGGAGATGAGGTGGAGAATGGCCATGAAGGACATGGGACCTTCCTCCATCGAAAGCCCCCCAATCGAATCATTGTTAAATGGACAAAAATGCAAGTCGAAGTCCTCAGACTCTGAGGAGTCCGGATAAATTGGCCGACCACCCGATTCACCTTCGACCCACTGCAGACGGTCGGGAGTGAGGGTGACTGAAAGCCTATGCGGTAGGCTCTTCATGGGCAGAGACTCTTTGGGAAGAGCCCCGGAGGGAGGCTGTTTAGATGGCAGCTCCACCATGATCAGTGGAGAGGCCTGTTTTGGCTGAGCTGGGAGGGTCTTCACCGGTTCCACAGGCAGAAGGACGGTGTCGACCGGCTCCGGAGGAGTCAGCATTGGCCTAGAGGTCGACAGCCATGTGATGGTCGGAGTGGAAGCCGAGGTCAACTTCAGATCGGCCAACACCAATTGTTGCCACATCAGGTCCTCATAGTGTTGACGCAACTTGCGCTGAAGCCTCTCCTCTCCTGAGGAGGACGAGGATGAATGGCGGTGGCACCGCTTTTTAGAACGCCCTGAATGGCGTTTGTGAGATTTCTTCGGCCTGTCGGTCGGAGGTGTCTAAGACCTAGACCTCGACAGCTGGGGTTACCATTGGGGTGCTCAGAAGGAGCTAGCGAGAGGCTCCTCCAGGTCAGGGACAGGAACCGTGAAGAGGTTCCCAGCAAGCTGGGTCCCCTCCTCAGTGGGTCCAGTCAGGATCGGAGAAGGAATTGTCGGCCTCATCAAGTGACAACAGGTCGACGGGGGGTCAATAATAATTTTGACTGGGTCGTTGTCCCACGTCTTATCTGGCTGGCCTGATGGAGCCACTGTGAAGCCAGTAGCTGAGGCTTCAATTTTGACTGAAATCAAAACTGGAGATTCCTGAGACCAAGACCTCTCTCTTGCTCCTAAGAACGACATCGACAAGACGTTTCCTCTCTCGACTCCTTATCCTTTTTACGAGAGCCGGGAAGTGTGAACCCAGTGGACTCTCCCACTTAGTCAGGAGAGACGGGCACAACTCCTTGAAGGAGCCTGAAAAGGTAGAGCCCAGTCTGAGTGGTAAAAGACTGAAGCGGAAGAGGACCAATCAGTTGGCCGAACCGCCTCCTCCTGGAAAGCCTTCATCTGCTCGAGTTGTTCAGCAGAGCCCGCAGCCACGGAGACCGCCCAATGGGCCTCTTTAGATTTGACCTGTGGGTTCTGTTTCTCTGGTCAGCCAAACTGTAGCCATGCAAGATGATCGTCCTGCATGTTAGGCAGGAACGCACGACAGAAGTCGTGAGACTGGGTGTCAGGAGCGTGGCCCAGGCAGTAGACGCATAAGGCGTGCCAGTCGGTATGAGACATTTTCTGCCCGCAAGGGCACTGGTGGAACCTGGGCAAGGATTTGTCCTCCATCATGGTCCCAATCGCAAAACAATGCAGTGAAACTCGAACAAGTTTAAGCTTAGGTAATTAATCTGAAGATTTATGCGCCAGGGCCTACTTAATGTGGGAGCGATACGGAGGGAACCTGAATCTTCCAACGGAAAAGAAGATCTGGTGTCAAGGTTTGGAGCAGAGGCATATACCACCTGGGTGGGAGGAGCCAGCTTTTAGACCTTCCAACAAGATTCTTAAAGGGAAAGGATATGCCAATAAGTGTGGATAAGATATGAAAATTACGTAGCTACCGTAATTCTTGATCTTCTCTTGTATCTTCACCATTTATTACTGCTTGGGTGTAAGCTGGAGGTGTGCATCCACCATGGGAGTTTGTTTTTCTTTCAGAGGAGTCGGTGCCGCCCCCGACAGTGACGCATCGCGTGATGCGCGAGGGGCCACCGTTAGGCGCCGCAGACTCCTCTTACATCCCAGTTCTGTTAGCCAGAGAGGTGAAATAAGTACAAGAAAAAGAGAATGAGGCAAGAGAGCCGAGGGATAGAAAAAGGAAAAGATATAAACTGAAAAAGGAATAAGCCGGTAGAGGACAGGAAAAGGATTGCCTACCCTAAGGGACCACAAGACCTCACTGCTGAGGTGACTCCAAGGGAGGAACAGATAAAGGAGAGAAAGAAAAAGGAAGAAGAAGAGAGGAAAAGAGGAAGAGGAATGTTGGGAGGGGAGAACTCTGCCAATTGAGAGATTGGTTTAAAGGCTTATAAGTTTGGAACCAAAAACAAGGGAGCAAGGATCCCACTTGACACAACTGAAGAGAAGGTTCAACCGAACCGCATGCACAGCTTGGACTCAAAGGCAGATTCTCTATAGCTCCCGCTATCCCCAACCCCTTAAACTCTAGGTGAGAGTTCACAGACTACCAAGGCAGAAATTCTGATCCGAAAGGAGAGCGCCCAACTAGGGAGGGGAAGGAAGCCCACTAGTACCTTGTTAAGTGCTAACACAGATGTGTGTGGGAAGGGGGGGGGATTTGAAGCCCTACAGAGGGCACCCCTTTAAATGAAGGACAGAGTGGGAACTCAATCGGACTCCCTGAAGGCAAGGCAAAATATCACCAGCTCTAGGTAATTGCAGTGTCAGGACAGTGTTAAATCAGTGGAAGCTGACACAATAGGAGATTGAGAATGTCATAGGGGACCTAGAAAGAGGGAACCGATCCATTTAAGGGATGGTCTCTTTAGCTGTGAATTGAACAACATGGCTAAGAATAAGCCAAGAGGTCACTCCTAGGGGCAATCAGAAAGAGTTCCCTCAGGATAGAGGTAAATCCTCCTCGTTCCCTTTTTCCCTCGGAAATTGGATCTGTCCAGAGAAGAACAGAAAAATCAAGATTTTTTAATTTTTGGTTCTTAAAGGCCAAAGAAAAAGAGGCGAGGAATGAGCAGGGAGGGAGGCCGAAGTAGGAGGCCCTTGAGGGGAAGGTGGGCGGGTATCAGTAATGAATGGTGAAGATACAAGAGAAGATCAAGAATTACGGTGGGTATGTAATTTTCATATCTTCCCTTGTCAATCTTCACCATTCATTACTGCTTGGGTGAGTGCTAAACCCCCCCCCCGAAGGGGGGGCAAGATAAACCCTGAGGGAAAAAGACCCTCAGCCTCCTGCTGGTGGAAAACAGAAGGGAGAGATCCTGGGCTAATTAGACGAGAAGCCTAAGGCCGAGGAGATCTAGGAGGTGTCCCCCAGAGATGAGGAGATGGAGGAAGCCCCTGCAGAAGCCTCCTAGCCCTGGTGGAAAAAATATGGGTCCCTCGGAAGGCGGAGCGAATCACCCTACGCCAGGCCAGGGGTGACAATCTTGATAGACGAAGCCATGCCGTCTGCCTGATGCAGATCGCTGTCCCTGCAAGCCTGGAAGCCACCTCATTGGTGTCATAAGATGCCCTTGCCTGGTGCCTTGCCAGCTCTAGGCCTATAGCAGAGAGGGCAATGGCCTGTCTAGATTGCTCCATGACAGGCATTGATGCTGGAAGCTGAGATAGCATCGACCATAGATGCCTGTTGTAGTCAGCATGGTGTGCCTGATGTGGTGTGATACACAACATCACACGAGAGGAAGAGAACACTCTTCGGCCCAACCAGTCAAACTGTAGGGAATCTGAGTCCGGTGGTTGGTCATGTGCCAGGTGGCGGCACCTGGAAGGAATCTCTAGGGACACAAATCCTGAAGGTGGGTTGGGAAGAGAACCTAGGGACTTGGATGGGGCACAATACCTCCTGCAGTCTGCCGGGGCTGGGATAGGGTTGGCTGGAGACTGCCAGGAATTGATAGACACCTCCTGGAAAGGAATAGGCCAGGACGGCACCGCCAAATGTTGGGCACTGAATTCACTGAGGAATTCATGCGTCTCCCGCTCAGTATTGTCTCACCTAACATAGGATATACAGAGGTCCCCAACCATCCTCGAAAGGAAGTGCTGATATTCTGTGAAATCAGCATCGGAAGAGAGGTGAGCAGGGGGTTCCTCTACCTCAGAGGAGGATGGGGAACTCGAATGTCCAGAGGACTCCTGCGGCGGTGGGGATAGGCGAAACATCCGCTCATGTATATATCTAACATATGAGGGGATGTCGCCGAAGTGCCTCTGAACGTCTCCCAGGATAACGGACTAGTAGGACTGACATGGCCCGGGAGAGAGGGGGGTGGCTGCAGAGGAACAGGAGAGGGGCACCTACAAGTAGGTAACTGACCTCTGCTAAGGCTCTGGAATCTGGGAAACAGAGCCAGAGCTGGCGGGGTCCCGGATAACAAACCAGGTCGCAGAACGGAAACCTGTGGATGCGAACCTTGGAAGAGCCTGGAAGGGGTCCTCCCCTGTATGATGTACCTGGGCTGCAAAAGATCCAGAAGGAGCAGCCCATTGCTCACCGGAGGGGTCCGTCGAGAGCCCTAAAGGAGGCGGGGGGGTTCGGCACTACAGCTTCTACCTGCACCCCGAGGGGTAGCAGGGGAACCCGGTGTGTCTCACCCTGGTCCCTCAACCCATAAGACTCTGAGGATGCCCTCCTCCTTGACGCCAGTGACAGAGCTTGTCGATCTGGGTTCTCTCAGGAGCCCCCGAGACAGGGCCCCCAGTCCCCCGAGAAGCGCAGCAGCACCAGGACAGCATCACACAGCCCCCTCTGGGAGAACAGACCCCAATCTTCACCCCAGTCCCCCCAGGGACTCCAGTCCCCAGCCTGGGAGTCCTCAGATGAAGACTGTTGTGAAGACTGAGGAATGGGTGCGCTGGGCCGCCTGGCACCGTGTCCCACAGAAGACTCTGATCCTGAGGAATCAAGGTGCCAGGACGGGTCCGCGTCTGAGTTGTCCGCTTCTGAGGAAGAGCCAACCAGAAGGACCTCAATACTGGCCACCCCAGGAGTCCCCTGAGAAACGGTGCCACCCACAGCGCTGTCTTGTGTCGACAACACCAGAACCCGGCCCCGACTCGGCCGCAGCACCAGCCGAGTCCCCGGCACTGCGCTTTGCACCAGGGTCCAACACAGTGCCGCCATCGGAGTTGACCGGGTCCGCGGCACCACCAACGGCGCCAAGTGATCACCGGCGCCATGAGCGGCACCGGGATCCAAAGCGGCACCAGAAAGTGGCGTCGAGGGCCCAGCAACCGTGGGCAATGACACTGGGGGACCCTGCACCTCTGAAGAGGTGACTGCCGAGGTGGTGTCTCCACTGCTGCCCCGGGAGGGACCATGACGTTCCCCCAACACCACCAAAGAGGCCTCCTCTTCGGCAAGACCTGAAGATGAGGAGGCCTCCTCCTCTCCAGACCATATAGGCCTGGGAAGGGACTCGGAGGAAGGGTCTAAAGATCTGACCTGGGAGGCCCGAGAGCGACGCCGTCCTCCAAAAGTCGGCAGGGCCTTGCTGATTTTGAATGCGCGGACTTCGAGAACACGGGGGTCCATCGAGGAACAGGCGTCACATCTATCCATATCATGGTTGGGTCCCAGGCACCGAAGGCAGACATCATGCTGGTCCGAAATGGAAAAATGCTGGCCACAGGAGCACTGATACATAGGAGCATGACCCGCTTTCAACTTACGTTTAGCTCCCGAACCAGACATGATGCGAAAATCTTTGTAAAACAGAAAAGCTCCCGGCGTCATCGAAAAATAAATAAATGAAACAGTCTTACCGGATAGACGACGTCGGGAAATGAACCAGGATGCAGGAGATAACACGGCGTCGAACTTTGACAAAAATGTGCTAGTGGCGCAGTAAACTTTTCTGATACTCCGCACAGCAGGTGCAGCCTCAATGGCAGAAGAAACAGAAGTGGGATGTAGGAGGAGTCTGCGGTGCCTAACGGCCGCCCCTCACACATCATGCAATGCGTCACTCTCGGGGGATGGCACCGACTCCTCTGAAAAAAAAAAAAAACCTCCCGTGACAGGTGCGTGCCTCTGGCTTACACCCAAGCAGTAATGAGTGGTGAAGATTGACAAGGGAAGATCAACATTATCCACATCCCTAAAAAATGTGTTTAAGTTTCTGTGAGGGAGCGTCATGAGTTCGGTACTTGCTTAGTTCATTGCATTTTGTGTGCGATCTGGTTGAGGGGGCTATGGTACAACCTGCTGGGCTGCGTGGCCATTGGAAGTTGGATACAATTTGCTTGGTAGGTAGGGGTAAAGGGCAACAGTGTGGGCTGGGGAATCTGAGGAGTTGGGCTAAGGGGAAACTTGCTGGACTGGTAGAGAGGGCAAAATGCTGAGCTAAAAGAAGGGTAGGATGTAATTTGCTGTGCTGGGGGAAGGCAAAGGAGTCTAGGGAAGGGAGCTAGGGTGCAACTTGTTGGGCTTGGGAAGGGCTGGGGGCCATGCATGGAGCAGGTGGCTGGGCTATGGGGAGGGGGGTTCAGGCAATATACTGGACTGTGGAGACTCTGGGGAGGGGGCTAGGTTGCAACTTTCTGAGCATAGTAGTGGGGATAACAGGGTAGCAAATTCTGTTTCAAATGACCCCCAAAATGCACCAGAATGCACCAGATTCAAGAAATTTTCTAGAGGCTTAGGTGGCCCCCAGATTCCTGCCCCCCACCTATAGTTTACATTTCCGAACCTTGTGCAAACACTTTTGTAGAGGCTGGTTACTCCACTGGTGATCTGTATCCCACTATCAGAACTACAGTTACAGGTAAGTAACCTATATTTCTAAAAACGTGGATACAGTTCTCTAGCCACACTCTAGCAGACACCAAGCAGTCCTCCAGGAGGAAAGGGTAAAGCGTGCACCCCTGTTTGGCAGAGACTGGAGGACTGAGGCCCCAAAAGCAGCACTGTGATGACTTAGCACATCGATGCTGTGGTGGGCGTTAAAGGTGGATGCATTAGCCCAGGCTGCACCCCGCATATCTCCTCAATGGGGATATCCCTGGAAACAGCCACCAAAGCAGTGCTATGTCTGGTGGAATGACAGGCCTCTTGGATAGCTCTCTACTAGCCAAACTATGGCAGTGGTTGATGCAGGATGTGATTTGTCTTGCAATTGTCTGCATAGCTGCCCATCTGCCAGGCGCGGCTTCAGCATATGTCAGAAATAGCCAACGAGCCTGATGCAAACTCCCGCTGTTTATAATAGAATAGTGCCCTCTGTAGGTCCAATGTTTGGAGACTGTGATTGGTGTCTGCGATCAGACTGGTGACGTACACTGGCAGATTAGTCACCTGGTTAACATGGAACTCTGACAGAACCTTCAGAAGGAATTTCGTGTTGGAGTGGAGGATGGCCTTGTCCCAGTGGACGATTAGGAAGGGAAGTTCCACCAAGAGTATTAGGAGCTTACTCCCTCTTCTGGCTGACATAATGGCCACTAAGAGGGAGGTATTCCACAACAAGTGTGACATCTCATACTTGTACATGGGCTCAAATGGATTGCGCATGAGCACTGGCAACGCCAACAGTAGGTTCCACGGAGGCGGTGGTTCGCACCTGAGGAGACAAGTGATCCAGGCTTTTGAAAAAGTGCCCAACCACCTTCTTCTGTGCCACAGTTGTCATATCAGACTGCACCCAGTATGTAAAGATGGATTCGAGGTGCACCTTTAGGGTTGTGACTCACAGTCTGGACTGAGACAGGGACCTAAGGTAGTCAAGAATCCAAGCTACTGAGGATGAAAGGAACCTTTGTAAACAAGCTTTTAGCTCAAAGGTGTTATCCGAGATTCCAATAAATAAATAAATAAAAGGGGCTCTAACTCCTTACCCTGATAACAGTGTGGGAATCTCTTCAATTTGAATGCATATGTTCTGTGAGTTGACTCCTTTCAAGATGCCTCCACAACATGGGAGGCAGTATAGCGCAGTGGTTTAAGGCTCTGAGCAGCAAACCTGGAGACCTGGGTTTGAAACCCTCAGCCCCCACTTGCATACTGTGTGACCCTGAGCAAGTCACTTAACTTCCTTGTGCTCCCAGGTTGCACCTGTAAACAAGCTTCAGTGTAGTGGGTCTCCTGGTTAAAAAAAAAAAATGGATGATATCTTACGAGAGGCTCAAGACCTGGAACTCTAGCCACTCAGATAACAGGCTGAGAAATGCAAGGACTGAAGGTCTGGGTGCAGGACTGTCCCATTGTCTCATTAGCAGGTTGGAGAGGAGAGGCAACTGCCATGAAGGCCTGCTGCTGAGGAGATCCAGATACCAGAACTGTCCGGGCCAGTCTGGTGCCATCACAGCATCATCCATGCCTTATCTTTCCAGGCCTTGATTATGACTTTGTAAACCAAAGGCAAGGAAGGCATTCCCCTACAGTGTCTCAGGCTGATGGGGGTGGGCACAGAACAGACTCAGTTTGCTGTTCTTCCATGAGGCAAACAGATCCATCAGAGGGGTGCCCCACTGGGAGAACAGGTGTTTTGCCACCTCTTGATGCAGGGACCACCCGTACCACTTCTCTCCAACCCAGCTGACAGCATCCGCCAGCTGGCTGTTCTCTCCCACAGCACAGATCACCAAAAGATACACCTGCAGGCTGCGCACAAGTGTCCAGGTGCCCACTGCCTCCTGACACAAGGGAAAGGCATGTGCCCTTCCTGTTCAGGTAGAACATGGTGGTTTTGTTGTCCATTTGGATCAGAACAATCTGACCCCGAATCAACAGAGCAAATTTTGTCAGAGCCAGATGCACTGCACAGAGCTCCAGCACGCTGATGTGGCATTGGGACTCCCTGGGTGACCAGAACCCATAGGCTCTGTGGTCTCCTAGATAAGCTCCCCATTGCACCAGAGACATGTCTGTTTTCAGCATGACAGATGGATCCAGGCAGATGAACAGGATTCCTTCCTACCGGTTCAGGGAGACAGCCACCACTCGGCATCCCATATCGGCTGGGTCACCAGGACCGGTTGGTCCTGGCAACCTATCCATTGGGACCACTGACAACCCAACTTCCACTGTAGGGGGCACATCTGCCACTGAGTCCAATGGACTATGCTGGTCAAAGCTGCCATAAACTCCAGCAGTCACAGGAAATCCCGGCGGGGAGCAAGTGCCCAACTAGAAATGGTTGGACAAGGAATGTAAGGATATAAGGTCCAACGCGCTGTTCAAAGGGAGGTCCAGTTCCTTCCTGATGAAATTTATCACCTGCATGGGGACCAGTTCTGACTTGGCCGGGTTGACCTGAAGGCCCTAGTCCTGACAGGTCTGGAGGGTCATATCCCTGGACCGCTCTACTGCCTCTCTGGATGGACTGATCAGCAGCCAGTCACCCAGTTATTGGTACACCCTGATGCCCTTACATGTAACAAAGGCCGCCACCACTACCAAGCACTTGATGAAGATCCTTGGCATGGACCAGAGGCCAACAGCCATACCTTGAACAGATATAACACCCACTTTGCCCAGAACAGAGGTACCATAGGTGGGACAGATGGACCAGGATGTGGAAGAACACATTATGGAAGTCCAGGGAGCAGAACCATGTCCCCTGTTCCAAAGATGGGATAATCTGATTCAGAGTAACCATCTTCTACACAAACTTATTCAGGTCATGCAAGTCCAGTATGGGATATCAGCCCACCATTCATTTTGGCACCAGGAAGTACCTTGACAGATAGCACGGTGTGGCCAGTGTCTGGGACCCACTCTAGTGTGTCATGCTGTAAGACATAAAATATGTCAGCCCTTAGTGCAGACAGCATGCCTTCTGGCACGTTGGACTCCTGAGGGGCTTGGGGTTGGTACAGCGGGAGAGCCTTGAAGACCAGAGGCAACCCCTTGCCCACCACTTCTAGCACCCACTTGTCTGAAGTAATAGCAGACTACTGCAGAATTAAGTGGTGCAACCAACCCCTGATCAGGAACTGGACAAGGACTGGACAGGATGGGGGATTGGCACCCTGCAACCCGTCACTTTACAGCCTTGGAGGGGGCTCTGGCAGACTGGGTGCCAGAGGTACCACCGCCACCCTTCCCCTTTTTTATGGCCCCAACTGCTGAACCTAGGTGTCGGACACCAGCATGGGTTGCTGCTGAGGATGCTGTGGCTGAAAGCTTAGGTGCTTTCAGGTTTTTCTTGGATGAAGCCAGAGAGTCTAGGGTAGAATTGGACTTCTCAGTGCATGTGAGATGTCCTTCCACCCCGGGCCAAAGAGGTCAGTGCCCAGGAATGGGACATTGGCCAACTTGTGCTAGGTGCCCGCTGTGAAGGTGGACAGCCTCAGCCTGGCACTATGCTGCATGGAGATGGCCGTAGCCATCAACTGGGTGCAGGAGTCACCCAGGTTCAAGGACGTTCAGGGCTGGTTCTTAGCCTGCATGCAGCCTTGGACCTGGATTTGTTGGACCACCTGAAGCAGAGGAAGTAGGAGCACAACCAGCCCAGAGAGGAAGTGGCCATGTTTAGCTATCCTGACTGAATAGATGATCAGCCACCCACCAAGTGAAAAGACTGCACAGACCTTCTTGGTAATGTAATCCAGTTTCTTGAATTCCTTATCTAGCAGCTTATCCATGCCCCCTTGGCCCTTCAACTAGTGAAATACTGTGCTGAAGACCAGCCCTTCAGTGGAGGAATGGTCCAAGAACCCCAAAAGGGTGCCCATGGGGACCGTGTAACTGCAGACCATCTGAGTGGGGGTGGGGCACTGGGTAGGACTTTGGGTACTGCAAAAGCTCCAGAGCAAGGCCAAACATAGCTCCAGCCAATGGGAAGGTGACCCCTTGGGACTCATCCATATCAATGATGTTGGTGAAATAAAAATTAAAATAAATAAAAATTACGTACTCACTATAATTCTTTATCTTCTAGGCATATTTTCACCACTGATCCACACCAATGGGCTCTGAGTTGGATGCACTAGGACCCCGCAGGAGGCAGACCTTTTCAGAAGTGCTGGTGACCAGGCAGGCTACATGCATGGCATGGCACCATGAGGCTGGCTTGCGCTGCGTGGCTTACCTCAGCGCGCCAGCCTTCAACCACCTATCTTTTTTACTGAGGAGGTGCAGCATAACCTAACATTAATGCACTTAACCTAAGGGCATAAGACAGCCCAGACGACCCATGTAAGAAGGGTCAACAAACAAGAAACACAGTGTCTTCACAACCCAAACCAAGAGCAACGGGTGAAGAACAATAAACAGGCAGAGTAAGCCCAGGAGATGAAGGGTGGGTGTGTGAATCAAAGGTGAAGCTATTCCTAAAAGATCAAGAATTATGGTTAGTACATAATTTTTTTATCTTCCAGGAATCAGTCTTCACCATTGATTCATACCAATGGGTAGAGTATCAAGCTCAGACGAAAATCCCCCGGGGTCAAGGTGGTAGCAGATGCAGCTGAAGCTCACTCACGACATAGTTCATTAGGAATGGTCCTGCCAAAGGAGGCATGCTGCCTGACATGCAAATCCAGGGTATAGTGCTTGATGAAGGTGTGCACCGTGCTCCAGGTGGCAACTCTGCAAATATCTCTGATAGGCAAAGAGCAAACCTCTGCCAGGGACATATCAACCACTCTGGTGGAGTGGGCGCAAACCTGGCCTTCCAACTTGACCTGCACCACAGCATAGCAGTGATGAAGGCAGCTGACAATCCATGCAGAAATACATTTGATTGTAACAGGTTATCCCTTCTGATTAGGATCAAAGGAGACAAACAGCTGTTTAGATTTACAAAGTCCTTTGTTCTGTCTAGGTAGAATGTGAGAGTTCTTTTAATATCCAGAGAATAGAGTGTGCTCCCCTTCATTCTGAAAGTTAGCAAAGTATGTAGGCAGCGCAAGTGAAACTCCGACACCACCTAAGGTAAAAACTTGGGCTGTGTGGTGGAAAACAGTATATGGAGGCTCTGTGACCAAAGCATGAATCTCTGAAACTATGGGCAGAGATGATGACCACTAGAAATACAGGTTACTCACCTGTAACAGGAGTTCAAGGAGTGGTATATGTTGTTCATCCACACTGTCTGGCAGGTTCCTTGCCACTGTAAATCTTGCCGGAAGGACTTCAAGCTGGCTCCTCCCACCCACCCGGGTGGTAAAACCCTCGGCCCCGCCCCATGACGCCAGATCTTAGCCTGCTGGAAGCCAGGATGCGCATCGAAGCTGGGGAGGTTGGGTGGGTCGTGTGGATGAACAACATATACCACTCCTAGAACTCCTGTTACAGGTCAGTAACCTTTATTTCTAGGGACGTGGATATGTTGTTCAATCCACACTGTCTGGCAGACTCCTAGCAGTTATCCGGGAGGAGGGAGGCAAGGCCCGCACCCCCTACTTAGGGAATAAGGACTGGAGAACTGAGGTCCCAAAACCAGAATCCCGGCGTGACTCAAGGTCAATGTGGTAATGGGAAATGAAGGTGTGTGCTGACTTCCAGGTAGCAGTCCTGCAGATTTCCTGAATAGGGACGTTCCTAGAAGCAGCCACCGAAGCAGTGGTATGTCAGGTAGAATGAGCTCTTATCCCTTTGGGAGGCTCCATGCCCGTCAACCTATAGCAGAGATCTATGCAGGAGGTGGCCCACCTGCCTATTGTCCACTTGGCTGCAGGTCTGCCAGGTGCGGCTTCAGCGTAGGTGACAAACAGCTGGCGAACCTCTCCCTGAACTTCAGCCATTCGCACCTTATAATAAGAGAGCGCTCTTCTAAGGGTCCAAAGTATGGAGCCTATATTCGGCCTCCTAGGTGTGATTGGGGTAGAACACCGGCAGAGTCAACACCTGGTTAAGGTGTAACTCCGACACCACCTTCGGAAGGAATTTCGGGTGGGGCGGACAACCTTGTCCCTGTGGAAGACCAGATAAGGAGACTCAATGGAAAGCGCCTGGAGCTCACCCATCCTTCTGACTGACGTTGATGGCCACCAAGAAGGCGGTCTTCCATGACAGGTGGGAGATATCGCACCTGTGCATCGTTTTGAATGGCTTGCCCATGAGCTTAGCCAATACCAGCAGTAAATCCCATGGAGGTGGAGGTTCTCGCACCGGAGGGAATATTTGATCAAGGCCTTTGAAAAGCACCCGACCACCTTCTCCTGCGCCCGGTAAGCAGAGATGGCTGTCAGGTGCACCTTTAGGGTTGTCGATCAAAGCCCTAGCTGAGAAAGGGACCACAGGTAGTCCAGAACACTAGTCAAGGAACAGGAAGAAAGGTCCAACCCCTTGTCCTGACACCACATGGAAAATCTCTTCCATTTGAAGGTGTAGCATTTTCTAGTCGACTCCTTACGGGACGCCTCAACGACGTTGAGGACCTCGTCAGAAAGATCCAAGGCCTGGAACTCTAGCCACTCAGGAACCAGGCCTTCAGGTGCAGGGATTGAAGGTCCTGATGGAGAACCTTCCCCTTGTCGACTGAGAGCAGGTCCGGGCGGGCTGCGAGCCGCCTCGGGAGCCTGGAGCTGAGGCTGAGGAGATCTGGGTACCAGAACTGGCGGGGCCAGTCTGGGGCTACCAGAATCACCTGCATCTTGTCCCTCTTTGCCTTGAGAAGCACTTTGTGGATCAAGGGAAATGGAGGGATGGCGTAGAAGAGGCCCAGGGTCCACGGCCTCAAGAAGGCATCCCCCTGCAGCAAGCCCTGCTGGGGGGGAGGGGTTGGCGTGAAACAGCCTCAGTTTCGCATTCTCCCTGGAGGCAAACAGGTCCACCTGAGGGATGCCCCAATGGGAGAACAGATCTGGTACTACCTCCGGCAGGAAAGACCACTCGTGAGATGCAGCGCCTATCCAGCTGAGGGCATCGGCCAGACTGTTGGAGGCTCCTGCCACACAGATGGCTAGGAGATCTGCCTCCAGGCTGATCAAGAGAGACCAAATGCGGAGAGCCTCCTTGCACAAAGGCAAGAAGTGCGTCCCGCCCTGACAGCTGAGGTAGTACATGGTCGTGGTGTTGTCCGTCTGGACCTGAACCACCTGACCCCGTACAAATGGAGCGAAGGTGGTGAGGGCTAGTCGCACCACTCGAAACTCCAGCAGGTTGATGTGGCATCGAGACTCCTGAGGGGACCAGAGGCCGTGGTCCCTGAGCTCCCCCAGATGGGCACCCCAACCCATCAGAGAGGCGTTGGTCGTTAGAGTGACCGTCGGCTCGGGGCGGACGAATGGAATACCCTCCTGCAGATGAGCTGGGATGAGCCACCACTGCAGGCCGTCCCACATCTCCTAGGTCACCATCACTGGCTGGTCCAGAGGACCGGAGCGCTGTGACCACTGACTGGCCAGCCCCCATTGCAGGGGATGCATATGCCAGCGGGCCCAATGGACCACGCTGGTGCAGGCCGCCACGAGGCCCAGGAGGCGCAGGAAGTCCCGGGCAGGGCACAATTGCCCAACCAGAAATGATTGGGTAAAGGAGGAAAGGACCTCGGCCCTGCCCACTGGGAGCCGGGCTTTGCCTCAAAGAAAGTTGAGCTCTGCCCCGATGAACTGAATCACCTGCGATGGCATGAGTTCCGATTTGGCCTCGTTGATGAGGAGGCCAAACTGAGAGCAGACCTTGAGGGCCAGATCCCTGGACCGCTCCACCTCCAACCTGGAGGGGGCTGCAATCAGCCAGTCATCCAGGTAAGGGTACACCCAGACCCCTCGGTGCTGAAGGAATGCTGTCACCACTGCCATGCATTTGGTGAAGACCCTGGGAGCTGGAGAGAGGCCAAAGGGCATGGCCCAGAACTCATAAAGAGATCCCTCTGCTCTGAAGCGGAGGAATCGTTGATGAGCCGGATGGATTGGGACATGAAAGAACGCGTCCTGAAGGTCCAGAGAACAGAACCACATGCATGGTTACAAGGATGGAATGATATGAGCCAGAATGACCATCAAGAAGGTGCAAGACTTTAGGAACTTGTTCAGGTCATGCAGGTCGAGAATGGGGCGCCAGCCCCACCATCCGTTTTGGGACCAGAAAGTACCTGGACACAAACCCTAGGTCTGGAGGAGGGTCCGCCACCTCGCTGATCACCTCCTTCTGGAGGAGCAAGGAAATGTTGGCTCGATGAGCCGACAGAGAGGGTATGGAACCCGTTGCCCCACATGGGATGACGGCTCGATAGGGAGAGAACTACTTGAATTCCAGAGGCAGACCCCTGCCGACCACTTCTAGCACCCAGCGGTCCATGGTGATAGCAGACCAGGTGGAAAAGAAGTGGCGGAGCCATCCCCCCACGGGGGGAACCCAGGGAGGAGTGACGAGGCTGGGGGCAACACCCCTCAACCTGTCACTGGGCAGGCTTGGAGGAAGGGCCCGCTGAGGGACCTCCTGGACCCTTACCTCCAGGCTTCCTACTGGAGGAAGCGGCAGACTTGGCCTTAGGGTGCCAGTGTGAGCCTGCTGGCCCTGTTGCTGGTGTTGCTGGGCCGGACGTGCTGCAGGAGCGGAAGGGCGAAAGGGCTTACACTGCTGCTGGTGGCCTTTGTCCTTCTGGGCAGACGTGACAGAGTCCAAGGTGGCAGTGGACTTCTTGATCCTCTGAAGATGGCCTTCCACTTCGGGCCCAAACAAGTCGATGCCCAGGAAGGGAACATCTGCCAGCTTGTGCTGGGTGTCCGCCGTGAAGGTGGGGATCCTCAGCCAAGCTCTGCGGCGAATGGCCACTGCGACCACTACTGACCGGGCACAAGATTCATCAATGTCCAATGAAGTTTGGAGCTGTTATTTTGCCACCGCCCTTCCCTGATCCCACACCTGCTTGACCATCATCTGAAGATCAGCCGGGAGATGAGGAATCACCTCATCCAGGGAACCCATAAGGGCATGTGAGAAATGTGCCATCAGCACGGCCGAGCTAGCCTGTCGAAGGCCTAGGGAGGAAGCAGCATAAACCTTCCACCAGAGTAGTCCAGCTTTTTGGATTCCTTATCGGGTGGCTTGTCCACGTCCCTAGTGTTCCCAGAATGCCGGAAAACGCTATCGGTCACTAACCCCTCCGCAGAGGAGTGCTCTGAGAAACCGGAGAATGAACCGGTTGGGGCCGCATACTTGCTAGCCATCCTGGCCGAAGGCACAGGACAAGATGCTGGTCAATGCCATAACTCCAGAGCCGGGCCCACAATGGCTTCGACCACTGGAAAGGCCTCCGTAGGGGAATCCCTCGGTCCAGTATCTCCGTAAGGGGATACTTGGCCCGTTTTTGAATGGGTTTGAGCTGCATACCAATAGACTCTGAGATGAATCGAAGCATACCCAAAAACAAGGATGGGCTCTCGTCCACCGACTAGCCCCCTGCAGATTCCAGGTCAAGTGGCCTGGAGAACAGGAAGGAGTCGTCGTCAGACTCTGAGGAGTCTGCAAACAGCTGCCGAGTGCCTGAGCCACCCTCCACCTGCCGAGGTCGATCGGGAGTGAGGGTGACTGACAACCTGTGGGGCAAGCCCTGACCTGACCGAGGGGCCCCAATCTTCGGTTGTAGAGGCGGTGGTTCCACCACAATGGGTGGAGCAGCTGGTTTCGGCCGAACAAGCGGTGCCGGGGTCGGCTCCTCGACTACAATGAGGGGTTGTTTCGGCCGCTCCGGTAACAGCTACTTAATGGCTGGAGAAGGTGACAGAGTTGGCTTGTTACCGGTCAACAAAAGTTGCTGCCGCATCAAGTCCTCATAGTGCTGATGTAACTTACACCGGAGCCTATCCTCTGAAGAGGACGAGTGGCGACACCGCTTTCCATGGTGCCGAGAGCGAGACCACTGTCGGCGGGACCGGCTGGACCTGGAAAAGAACCGAGACTGAGACCTTCGGGGTTGCCGAGGGTGAGTCAGAGAGGGGACGGGGGAAACCCGCCCCTCCCTCGGTTCAGGGACCTTAACCGGGGACTTTGGCACAGGAGGCACAGGCAAGTCTTCAGTAACCACTGGGGGAACCGGTGAAGCAGGGTTGTCGGCTTCTCCAGTTGAGAGACCGTCCAACAGGTCGAGAAAAATCTCGACCGCATTGATGGGTGTCTCGGCTGGCTGACCTGATGGGGACACCGTGAAGCCAGCGGCCGCAACCTTGACGAGTCGAGTCTCGGCGGTCTGGTGAAGGGTCTCTCCCGCCTCTACGAGCGTCGATGATGAGACTTACCTCTTGGTTCTTTCTTCTTGGACCGACTGGTATGTCCCGATGGCCCTTCTCCCTTAGTGGAGAGGGACTGACAAAGCTCCTTAAAAGAAGCAGTGTAGGAGGAGCCCAAGGAGAGCAGGATAAATGCCACGGCCAAGGAGGAAGAAGATGCGGCCTGGGCCGCCTCCTCCTGGAGGGCGATCAACTGCTCCAGCTGCCCCGTGGAGCCCACCGCTGCGGACACCGTTCAACGGGCCTCCTTAGACGTCACTGGCAGGTACCGTTTTTCGGGGTGCCTGAGTTGTAATCTGGCAGCGCAGTCCTCTAAGACCGAAGCAAAATAGGACTTGACAAGTCGCAGGCCTTCGAATCGTGGCCAAGCCCCAGGAAGTAAATGCACATGGAGTGCGGATCGGTCCAGGACATCTTCTGCCCACAAGGGCACCGACGGAATCCAGGAGTCGATTTGTCCATCGCAGCCACGAGGGAAGATGAAGACCTCAGTCTTGTAAATTTTAAAATTAGTTTCGAAAAACACAAAGAGTTTGGATCCAGGCCTAAAACGCAGAGCGCTAAGGAGGGAACCTTAGCTTCCAAGCGGTAAGGAAGATCTGGTGACATGGAGCGGAGTCAAGGGTTTTACCACCCAGGTGGGTGAGAGGAGCCAGATTGAAGACCTTCTGGCAAGATGTAAAGTGGCAAGGAACCTGCCAGACAGTGTGGATTGAACAACATATCCACGTCCCTAGAAAAGCAGTTTTCCAGGTTAGGAACTTTAGGCCATGTGTAGCTGTGGGCTCAAAGGGCTTACAAGTGAGTACATCTAACACAATGTTGATACCCCAAGCGGCTACAGGTTTCCTGACTGGGGTCTTATGTGAAAAATGCCCTCCCAGAATCTCTTAAAGAGAGGCAGCTGGGCTAGAGAGAGGTTCTGTACTGGCTTGTGGTACACTAAAACAGTGCACAAGTGGACCTTAACTGTTGTGTATTGCAAGCCTGCATCAGGGAGATACAACAAGCACTCCAGAACCTTGTCTAGTGGGCACTGGAATGGGTCCATATGAGTTTTGGAGCACCACAGAGAAATGTTTCCACTTGGCTGTGGAGGTTTTCCAGGTGGAAGGTTTACAAGAGGCCAAAAGGATCTCAAAGACCCTCTGATACACTTTATACCAATTCACCTCTATCTTCTCATGAGCCAGGCCTGGAGTTGAAGGAAGCAAAGATTGGGATGGACAAGTGACCCCTGCATAAGAAGGTCCATCCTGAGAGGAAGGGCCCTTGGAGTACTGAGTGAGAGTCTGTTGAGCAGAGGAAACCATGTCTGTCGAGGCCAGCATGGCGTGACCACAATTATCTTGCCCCGTGTGCCTCCAACTTCAGCAGTACCCTCTGACCTAGAAGGACTGGTGAAAATATGTACAGAAAAACATTTCTCCACTGCAGCCTCAATGCACCCTGATAGAAAACGCCATGTCCTGAATTTTTGGAGCAAAACTGAAGCATTTTGGCGTTGAGTGGGGATGCTAAAAGGTCCATATCTGAGGTTCCCCACTTGTTGAACAGTGACTGCACGACATCTAGTGCTAATGACTAGGGCTCCAAAAATAGATATTTATTTAAACTGAAAACCCACGTTCAGAAGTGCTCCCGACTTCCGCACAGTCTCGAAGCCACAATTAGTGGAAGCTCAGCAGCACCCAATCCGATCTGAGAGATGACCCCCCCTCAGCCCCAGCTTAGCTGCATAGAACAACCTACAGCTCACTCTAAAGGATCCCAACCTGCTGTTATTGTACCTGCCTGATCAATTGTCCCTGCTGAGTCCATTCCTGATGGCAGTCCTTCCATGAGCTCTGAGCACCGGTTCCCGGTTGTGTGTCCCTGGATCTTCTTACGCCGTGATCAGAACTTGCCAGTGGCATGGCTTAGGGGATGAGACAATGAGGAACCAGCAGCACCAGCAATAATGGGACTCCTAAAAGTGGGGTCACAGAGGGTGCAGGCAAGGCTGCGGCGAGCAGAGGTGGAGTAATTGGGCTCATCAGCACTTGTGGCATTACCGGAGGTAAGTGAGAGGGGGCTGAAGAAGAGGGGACCCTGCCTGAAGTGAACTGAGATATGAAGCACCTGCCTAAGTTCGTGTCCTGAGTTAGGGATGTGGAAATACCCTGACAGAGGTGGGCTGGGATTATGGAGGAGGGAACACGTCCTTGCGGAACTCTGTCTAAATCAAAAATGCCAGTGAGGAAGTGGTACTAAGATTTTCATAAATGACTGCCGATTTCACGGTAATTGTGAAATCCGAGACCATGAAATAATTACAGCCTTACTAATGACCTGTCATGAGGGTCAGCTTCTGTTTGACTGAGCCCGTCCACCAGAATGTTCTGAGCTCCTGGTAAGTAAACTGCCTGGATCTGAAACCCTGTTCTAGACACCATGCCCACACTCTCATTACCTCTCTGCAGAGAGGGTAAGAGTGTGTTCCCCCTTGCTTGCAGTAGTACATGACAGACTTGTCCATCTGGAGGAGTACTATCTTGTGGCTGGCAAGATCTACAAGGGCCCACAGGGCATAGAGAACTGCTCTCATTTCCAGCACATTGATGTGGAGATGGGACTCTACAGGGCTCCAAATTCCTTGAGTGTGCCCCCTCTCCCCGACAATGGGTTCCCCATCCCAGCAGAGACTCATCCATGCTGAAGGTTACGTGAGAGAAGGGGAGACCCTGGAGGAGACTGTTCTCCTGTGTCCACCATGCAAGAAATCGAAGCGGGGCTTCGTCAACTTGATGGGGTAAGACTGAGGGTGTATTGCTGGAGACCACTGTGTGCTGAGTATCTGGCTATCAGGCCTAGCATGTGCTGCACAAGGCGCACCTAAACAGACTTGTGCTCTATGATGTAATGAGCCATCTGAAAGATTGCTTTTCTTCTGCCCTCTGGGAGAAAGGCCTTGGCTCTGGCAGTGTCAAGAAGGGTCCCTATGAAGAGGAGCTGCTGAAAGGGCTAAAGCTGCAACTTCTCAAGATTCAACAGGACACGCATGCAGATAAGGAATTTAGAGGCAGAGGCCACTGCTCATTCCATCTCCTGCTTGGATGGAGTGGCTAGTAGCCAGTTGTCCAACTAGAGAAAAACTTGTCTGAGTTTTCTTAGATGGGCTGTGAGAACGGCAAAGCATTTTGTAAAGACTTGAGGATATCCCAAAAGGCAGGACTTGAAACTGATAATGCTAACCCAGTACCACAAAGCAGAGGAATCTGTGGTGGCTGGGGTGGACCACGATATGCTGGTAAGCATCTTGCATACCAAGTAAGGCTAATCAATCCTGAGGCTTGAGGAATGGTAACAGGGTCCCCAGAGAGATCATTTTGCACTTTTCTGGTTCCATGAACTTGTTCAAGTTTCTGAGATGGAGAATGGGGCACATGCCACCTGACTTTTTCGGAACAAGGAAAAATGGGAATAGAACCATATTGCACTCTGCCTCTGGCACTACGTCCACTGCCCTGTTACTTAGAAGGCCCACAATTTCCTGTGCCAGAAGCTCTGACAAGAGACCAAACAGGAGGGGTTGCTTTCTGGGTGGATAATCTGGAAGGATTTCTGTAAAATTCAGATCTTACTTTTAGAGGGTTCATGCAGTAGGTCATAACACGTGGGACTGTGCCCCCTGACATCCGGATTGCACGGCAAACTTTCGCTAGTAATGTCTGGCAGGGACCGCCCACCCGACATCACGTGACGGATGTCAGTGTGATCCTATATAATGGACAGTCCCCGCACCCGCCATTCAGTTCTTTCCCACCATCGACCTGTGCAAAAACCTCACGGTAAACATTGCTCCAGTCGATCGCCATCTTTCAAAGTATTTCTTAATTTTTTTCTCATTCGAGTGTTTTTTTGAGTAGTTTTACATCTTCCCCACCTCCAACTCCAAAGATTAAGTGTGAAATGTGCAGCGCATAGATTCCTCACAAGGATGGCCACTGGCACTGCATCTTTAGCCTAGTACCAACCCACAATACTGAGGCCTGCCCTGATTGTAAGCCCTTCAACCAGGCCACGTGCAAACGTAGACAGCAAGCCTTGGAGGCCCATCTCCTTAAGTCCAGAATGGCCACCCTGGAAAAAGAGATGCAAAAGTTGAGGGATTCTGCTTCTTCTCCTTCCTTGGAGCTTAAAAAGAAGAAAAGAAATAAAGAGAAGCATAGGGAGCGGGAGTGTTTGAAGGACTTGGATCAGGTCTCCTCCAGTAAGGCCTCGATGAGCAAGACCGTTCCCCCGCTGCCTGCCCTGGTGATTGTCCAGCCGCTACCAAGATTTCTCCAGGTACCTCTGCTTCCTTTCAGCCATTAAAATGGGCCCAAACCTAGCTCTTCAAATGGTAAGTCTTCCACAGGCTCCTCCGGTGAGCACCCGGTTCTTACCAATAAGTTGGACTCCGGACCCCCGGAGCATGCCCGGTAGTCGGTAAGGCAGATTCCCGCCAAAAGGGAACCCACATGTTGCCTGCCGATGTCAGTCGAGGATCCACCCCCTTGTCCACCCCTGACATCGATCGATAAGCCGGCCGCCGAAGTTCCAGGTGACCACCCGATCAAAGCTCACCCATCAGGGGCTGGCGCTGACACACCTGACATCCGGTCGAGCTCGCTGACCTCTTCTGGTCAACCCTCCTCCCAGGTTCCCCCTGGTCAGGAGCCTTCCCCTCCGCCTTCCCTGGAGGAACCTCCTACCCCAGACATTCCAACTGGGGCAGAGGGGGAACAGGGTCCCCTAGAAGTGGTCTTTTCTTCCCCTACTCCAGTGACCGTACCCCATGTCACTCCCTCAGATACTCTTCCTGGGACTTGGACGTCTGATCTGGTCTTTACACCAGCTCCTGGGAACCTTTCTCTTCCAACGAGCCTATCCTTTGCCCCACCATCAGAGGTCCCTCCGTTGGGCACCACCCACCTGAAACATGGTGCTCCACCAGATACTTTCGATATCCTGCTGCCATCAGGGCCCTTACAACCATCCCTGACACAGGCTAACCTAATGCCAGATCCGACGTCTGACCCTCTGACGTTGACTATCCATGCGCTAGATAATCTTCCAGGCTGACTTTAGACCAGGGCCATCTGTCAGGGTATTGCCCCTACCCGGGCTTTCCAACGTCAGTTTACCAGCCGTCGGGCCTGACAATGGCCCCTTTCTCCCAGGCCTGGTTAGAATTTTGTGTTACTATGTCCACAGGACCAAGGACGTTCTCAGATCAGCTTTTTGTCTCCTTTGCTCTCAAATCTCGGGGGTCGGCAGTTTCTAAGCAGTGCCTCTCCAAATGGCTGGCTAACTTCTTCCACTTCTGTTACCAGAGGTACGACAAACCTCTTCCAGGAGAGATCAGAGGTCATGCTAGGAGGAGTATGGCTGCTTCTGCAGCCTTCCTCAGGAATGTTTCCTTAGCAGAGATTTGTGCTGTGGCAACCTGGAGTTCCTTCCACACTTTCATGAAACATTACAGTCTGGACATTGCCTCTAGGTGTAGGACCGGATTTGGCCTACCCATTCTGCAGGGCCTTCTGTCTTAGACCTGCCCCGGTCTATTTCCAACTTTCCTCCTTCCCTGCTTCTGTTGGTCTCTCTGAGGGTGATTGTCTTGATTGCCTGGGATTCAGTCCTACGTGTTATGACCTACTGCAGGAACCCTCTCGAAGTAAGATAGTACAAGTAAGAACTTACCGTAACAGTAAGTTTTTGAGAGAGGTTCCTGCAGTAGGTCACACTTTCCCTCTCTCCTTCCCCCAGCTTTCTGCATTTCTTACAGACTGTTCTGAATTGGGCTCCAGTATATGCATCCTTTCTCCTGTCTCATCCTCCTTGAATCTCGGGCGGGAGAACTGGAAGGCAGGCGTGGGGACCGCCCACTATATAGAGTCACGCTGACATCCGTCAGGTGATGGGTGGGTGGTCCCCCACTAGACATTGCTAGCAAAAGTTTGCCATGCGGTCCTGATGCCAGGGGGCGCAGTCCTACATGTTATGACCTACTGCAGGAACCTCTCTTGAAGATCTACTGTTATGGTAAGTTCTTACGTAACTGTACTTTAGTATCCCTCTCAGATAATACTGAGCACCCAACTTGTCCATTGTGATGGAATCCTATTGATGGTAAAAGTGAATCAGGTGCCTTCCTCAGGCAGCACAAGCAGGACTGGAGCCGGGACTTTGGAGAGTGACACTAAGCGCTTTTGGAGCCTGTGCCTTCGGCTGAGCCTTCTTTTGCAGCTGGGGAGACTGAGATCTGACTTGAGCTCCCTTGCCTTTGCCTCAAAAGGGCTGTATTTTTATGTTAGAAGTCTCTCCCTTTCCTCCTTTCGGGGTAGGAAAGGACAGGCCTGGAGGTCTTGATGGCAATCCTAGTTTTCTAGGAAGCCTCAAGAGAAGCTTCTTTCTGCTGTCCAAACAGCTAAGAACCATCAAAAGGAACATTTATAACTTGTTGCTGGATGTCGTTGGAGAAGCCATTAGTCTGAAGCCAGGAATGTCTCCTAATACAAATTCCTGCAGCAGCAGAGTGTGAAGCAGTGTCAATGGTGTCCACAGGCACCTTGAGCCGATGACTGTTAGATTCAATACCATGAGTAACAATCTGAAAAGTCTTGTTTTTAGTCTCAGATTCAGGCAGGGATTCTGCTAGAGACCTAAGCCAGGTCCAAAGTGCATACTCATACTTGCCCTTGGTAGCAGACTATTCACATGCTAAGGGTAGCAGCTGCGAAAGCCCTTTTCCCCACAGTGTCTATTTTACGTGACTCCTTATTAATAGGGTACACAGTCACTTCTTGAGGACGAATGGCTTTGTCGTTCTCAGCCAAAATGACAATCTTGTTAGTAATAGGCTGAGAAGCGAGGATAGGCCTGTCCTTAGGGGCAGTATACTTACGGTCTATCTGCCTATAGAGAGGGAACAGACACAGGCCTATTCCATACTGCATCCAAAAGAGTCTCAAATGTAGGGGGAATAGGAGGTATGAGATTGACTGGCATGGTGGAAACGTTGATCCACTCCAGATGGAGACGTTTACCTGGATGAATGGCAGAAGGCTCAAAAGCAAGCATAGCATACATGTTGCACAGCACAAGAAGGGCTTGGATTTGAAGTTTGCAGGTTATAAAAACAGTCATCGCCACCCTCAGAAATCACAAGTCTGGGGTCAGACTCGTCCCCCTACAGGTCCTACCCAAGGAGAGCATCTGGAAGAGGGATAGACCTCAGCGTCTCTAACTCAAACCTAGGAGCAGGCAACACTGGTGACAACAGCACAGGCAGAGCAGGAGCCGGTGCCACAGGTGACACTGCAGATGCAATGGCCATTTTGACACCGGGTGCGGCCCCAGACATGGTGCTGAGCTAGGCCCATGAGAGACCCGAGTCCAGCGCTGCCCGTGGCGTTGAATGTCCAGCTGGCACCAGAGTGAATGCCAGAGGTACAGAGTGTTGATGAAGTCAGACATTCTACCTGGCTAGAAGGCCCCGGCTGCACCTCCAATCCAGAAGGAAATTTTCTGTGGATACAGCGCTCACCGGTGCTGGGTGGGGTGCAGTTAAGGGTTTTTTCTGTTCCATTTAAAGCACAAATCTGTCAAAAACAACTGCACTCTGGAGTAATAGTGTAGACGGTAATGATCCCTTAGCTCTAATATCTATGTGCATGTAGGTTCAATGCTGCTGGTATTTGTTCTTCAAATAAATAGCATCGAATGGGACATTTACGTGAAGTGTTATTTCATCAGAAACTCCAGAGTGCGGTTGTTTTTGAACAGATTTGGACCCTAGCCCCGAAGGTCCTAGGGCCTGTTTCACAAAAAGGGGTTAACGAGCCAGATGCTGTACCCATTGCTCCGTAAGAGCTGCCCAGTGGTGGAACTGCCCACCAAAGTCTCCACAGGCAGACAGGAAAGGACTCCAGGCCTGAGACCACGACTTCTCATGAGCAGAAGCCGTTGGTGACACCTACAGTGCCAGGAAAGGCCTTCTGCTCCAAGCCACCGAAGACATTGTGGCAGACCTCATAGAGGGCAAGCTCGGGCAGTACAGTTTCTTCTCCTTCCTCCAGGAAGAGGAAGAACTCGAGGCCAAGCAGTGCTGGGTCCCTGACTGGGATCGGGAACAGACTGACTTCTTTGTGTGTTTGAGAGCAGTGGCATTGCACTGGAAAAACCCAAAGGCCCCTTTGATGACAACGTGGCTATCCGACCTGCTTCACATAATGAAACTTGAACATACACAATACATTGCTTTGGGTCATAAAGAAAAATATAAAGAACAATGGGCTCCGCTAGAAAAAGCTATGGCATCCAATTGGTTCCCAGTGTTTTAAATAATACCGGGGGGGGTGAAAATGGAATAGATTTTGGTATGTAAAGTGACATTCCAGGAGCATAGTAAGTTAGATATGTAATATAACACAGTAAAGAAGATAAACTTAAAGAATATGAGAAAACTGGTGTCTAAAATGACTAATATATAGTAAATATAGAATCAAATGAGAACAATGATGTATTTTAATGATACAGGTATTAAGAAATGTATGTGTATATCTCTGTGTCCGGACAACTAAATAAAGTAAAAAAAAAAAAAAATGAGATCTTATTCCTCTGGAAGGCTCCTTGCCTGCCAACCTATGGCAGAGATCAATGCATGATGTAACCCATCTGCCAATCGTCCGCTTTGCTGTAGGCCTGCCAGGTGCAGCTTCAGCATAGATGACAAACAGTTGGAGAACCTCTCCTGGAACTTCTGCCGTCCTCTCCTTATAGTAGGAGAGAGCACATTTCAGGTCCAGAGTATGGAGCCTGTACTTGGCATCCGGGGTGTAGTTCGGGTAGAACACAGGTAGAGTCAACACCTGATTAAGGTGAAACTCTGACACCACCTTCAGGAGGATTTTCGCGTGGGGGTGCAGGACAACTTGTCCCTGTGGAAGATCAGATAAGGAGACTCCACTGAGAGTGCCAGGAGCTCCCCTGTCCTTCTGGTGGACATGACAGCCACCAAGAAGGCCGTCTTCCACGACAAGTGCGACATCTCACACTTGTGCATTGGTTTGAATGGCTTGCCCATGAGCTTTACCCAAACCAGCAGTAAATCCCATGGAGGTGGAGGTTCACACACCGGAGGGGATATGTGATAGAGGCCTTTGAAAAAGCGCCAGACCACCTTCTCCTGTGCCATCGTCTGCTGACCGGCCCACGCCCAGTAAGCAGAGATGGCTGCCAGGTGCACCTTAAGGGTCGAAGACCAAAGACCCCCTTTGGACAGAGACCAAAGGTAGTCCAAAATGCTCACCACAGGGCAGGACAGAGGGTCCAGGCCTTTGCCCTGGCACCAAATAGAAAACTTTTTCCATTTGAAGGCGTAGCACGTTCTGGTCGACTCCTTTCTGGATGCTTCCACTACTGCGAGTACATCCTCAGAAAGACCCAAAGCCTGGAACTCTAGTCGCTTAAGTACCACGCTGTTGGGTGCAGGGATTGAAGGTCCGGATGGAATACCTTCCCTGACTGACAGGTATCAGGTCCGGGAGTGCTGGAGGATACCTCAGGAACCTGTTGCTGAGGCTGAGGAGATCTGAATACCAGAACTGGCGGGGCCAGTCTGGGGCTATCAGAATCACCTGTGCCTTACCCCTCCTCACCTTGAGAAGCACCCTGTGGATCAAGGGAAATGGAAGTTAGGCATAGAGGAGGACTAGGGTCCACGGCCTTGAGAAGGCATCCCCATGCTGTGATCCCCGCTGAGGGGGGCGGGCATGAAACAGCCTCAGTTTGGTGTTTTCCCTGGAGGCAAACAGGTCCACCACTGGTTTGCCTCAGTGGGAGAACAGGCTGTAAGCTACCTCTAGATGTAGAGAACACTCGTGGAATGTCTCGCCTATGCAGCTGAGAGCATCCGCCAGTTGATTTGAGGCTCCTGCCACATGTATGGCTAGGAGATCCGCCTCCAGTCGGCTCACAAGTGTCCAGATGTGGAATGCTTCCCTGCAAAACAGCTGGGAGTGCATGCCGCCCTGCTTGTTGAGGTAGTACATGGTCATGGTATTGTCCATCTGGACTTGAACCACTTGACCCCAAAGCTGCTGAGCGAATGCTGACAACGCCAGTCTGACCGGTCTAAGCTCCAACAGGTTGATATGGTATCGGGATTCCTCGGGGGTCCAGAACCCGTGGGCCCTGTTGTTCCCCATGTGGGCTCCCCAGCCTGTGAGAGAGGTATCGGTCATGAGGACGACCGTTGGCTCAAGGCAGACAAATGGGATCCCTTCCTGCAACCGGCCTAGGACTGTCCACAACTAAAGAGCATCCCACATCTTCTGGGTCACAGTGATCAGCTGGTTGAAATGACCTAGGCACTGAGTCCACTGGGCGACCAGCTCCCATTGAAGGGGGTGCATATGTCACCTGGTCCAATGAACCACAGTGGTGCAGGCAGCCATGTATCCCAGAATGCATAGAAAGTCTTGGGCAGGGCACGAGTGCCCAAACAGAAATGATTGGGCAGAGGAGGAGAGAACCTCTGCCCTGTCCGCTGGGAGTCGAGCTCTGCCCCAATGAAGCGTATCACCTGAGAAGGCATGAGCTCAGACTTTGCCTCGTTGATCAGGAGGCCAAGTTGAGAGAAGGGTCTGGAAGGCCAGGTCCCTGGACCTCTCCACCTCTTGCTGGGTGGAACCTGCCAAGAGCCAATCGTCGAGGTAGGGGTACACTCTGACCCCTCAATGCCTGAGATGGGCTGCCACCACTGCAATGCATTTGGGGAAGACCCTTGGGGCCGATGACAGGCCGAATGGCATGGCTCAAAACTTGTATAGGGTTCCCTCTGCTCTGAAGTGGAGGAACCGCTGGTGTGATGGATGAATTGGGACGTGAAAGAATGTGTCCTGGAGATCCAGTGAGCAGAACCATATGTTTTGCTCCAGGGATGGTATGATCTGGGACAGAGTTACCATCTGGAAAGTGCATGGCCTGAGATACTGATTCAGGTCGTGCAGATCTAGAATGGGGCACCAGCCCCCCCGTCTGTTTCGGGACCAGGAAGTACCTGGAAACTAACCCTTTGTTGGCTGGAGAATCTGCCACTCGAATCACTGCCTCCTTGAGGAGGAGCTGGGCTATGTCATCTTGAAGAGCTGACCAAGTGTGGGCTGATACTCTCTCCTCCTGTGGTGCGTGGGCTTGGCTGGGAGGGTACTGCTCGAATTCCAGAGACTGACCCTGGCCGACCTATTCTGAGACCCACCTATCTGTGGTAACAGCGGACCAGGCGGAAAGAAAGTGGTGGAGCCGACCCCCACGGGAGGACCCAGAGCTGACGTGACAGGGATAGGGGTGGTAACCCCTATCCTGTCACTGGGCAGGCTTGGAGGAAGAGGGTCCAAGGCCTGAACACCGACCTCCCTGTCTGCGGGCCAGAGGAGGCCCGGACTTGGGCCGAGGGTGCCACGCCTGTGCCTGCTGTTGCTGCCCACCATGAAAGGAGGGCTGCTGGACCGCAGGAGCAGGGTGCTGAAAAGGCTTTTTCTTTTTTTGCTGCTTCTTGGCACCAGGGCTGTTTTGAGCAGAAGTGGCTGAGTCCAATGTGGCATTGGACTGCTCAATTCGCCGAAGGTGATCATCACACCTGGGCCAAATAGATCAGTATCCAGGAAAGGAACATCAGTGAGTTTGTGCTGGGTATCTGCTGTGAAGGTGGAAAGCCTTAGCCAAGCCCTGCAGCGAGGCAACCACGGCTGCCACCGAATGGGCGCAAGAATCCCCAAGGTCCAAAGCCGTCTGAAGCTGCTGCTTGGCAACGGCACGGCCCTGGTCCCTGACCTGCTCGACCGTAGTCTGAAGGTCCGCAAGGAGGTGTGAGAGAACTTCATCTAAGGAGCCCAACAGGGCATGGGAGAAGTGCGCCATGATGATGGCTGAGCTCGCCTGACAGAGGCCTAGAGAGGAGGCTGCGTAGACCTTCCTGGCTGTGTGGTCCAGTTTCTTGGACTCCTTGTCAGGAGGTCTATCAGTGTCAGCAGAGCTGCCTGTGCGTCTGAACACTGAGGCAGTCACCAATCCCTTGGCCGAGGGGTGTTCAGTGAACCCCGAGAGGGACCCGATGAGCACCGCATACTTGCAGGCCATGCGGGCAGATGGTGCTGGGCAGGAGGCAGGATGCTGCCAGAGCTACAAGGCTGGGCCAACAATGGCTTCGGCCACAGGAAAGGCTTCCGTGGGAGTATCCCCTCTTTTAAAAATATCTGTAAGAGGGTACTCTGTCCTTTTCTGGACAGGCTCCAGGGGCATCCCTCTGGATTCGGAGATGAGGCAGAGAATCCCCTGAAAAAAACCAAAGGGCCCTCCTCCATCAACAGACTCATCATCCCCTGCGTGAGAGGTAAGTCGGTGTCTTCTATATCCGAAGAAGACAGACAGATTGGTCGGCCACCAAGGTCTCCTTCAACATGCCTGGGGCGGTCAGGCGTAAGGGTGACTGACAACCTATGTAGAAGTCCCGGAACAGTCTGAGAATCCTTGGTAGGAGCCCCTCCTGAATGCTGTTTAGGCGGTGGCTCCACCATGATCGGCGAAGAGACCAATTTTGGGTGAACTGGAGCAGGTTTGGTCAGCTCTGTGGGCAGGGGAACTGACATGACCAGTTCCGAAGGAGTTGGCTTTGGCCTAGGAGGTGAAAGCCATGTAATGGCCACAGTAGAAACTGTGGTCAGCTTCTGTCTGGACAGAATCAGCTGCTGCCACATCAAATTCTCGTAGCGTTGACGGAGTTTCCGGCAAAGCCTCTCCTCATCTGAGGATGAGGTGGATGACTGATGGCATCACCTTTTTTTAGAGCGTTTGTGCACCTTCCTCGGCTTGTCGGTCAAGGGGGTCCTAGATCTCGACCTCCACTGGACTGGCCGTTTCGGTCGCTCTGGAGACACTGGGGGAACTGGCGATTTACCCGTATCGGAGACCGGTTCCTTGATGGGATTCCCAGCAGGTTAAGTCTCCTCATCGGGAAGAGACAGCACTGGAGTCCTTGTCAGAGTCGTCGGCCTCATCAGGCGACAATGAGTCGATGAGATCAAGAATGATCTCAACCTCGTCGATTGAGACCTTGGTTGACTGGCTAGATGGCAGGGCTGAGAAGCCAGCGGCCCAGGAAGCAATTTCGACCGTAGTCAATACTGCCGGCTCCTGGGACCGAGATTGCTCATGATTTCAAGAGTGTCTTCGCTGAGACGATGATGATTTCGGATCCTTTTTCCTTTTACAGGACCGAGAGGAATGCCAGCCCGCAGGTCCCTCGTCTTTAGTGGGGAGGGATTGACACAGTTCTCGGAAGGAACCCGAAAAAGTGGAGCCCAGGTTGAGGGGAACAAAAATCGACTGAGAAGATGATTCCGCAGCCTGCGCCACTTCTTCATCGAAGGCCTGCATCTGTTTCAGCTGCTCGGTGGACCCTGAAACCACGGAGACTGCCCACCGGGCCTCTTTGGACCTGACTGGAGGATTCTGTTTTTCAGGCCTGGCCAACTTAAGGTGCGCGAGACGATCGTCCAGGATGTTCAGGTGCAACCCGAGACGCATCTCACTAGCCTGGGTGTCATGGCCAACACCCAGGCAGTAGACGTATGTGGAATGTGGATCAGTGCACGACATTTTTTGGCTGCACAGACATCAGCGAAATCCGGGGGAAGATTTATCTTCCATGACTGAATAACAAAGAGCACAGTCGCTAGCTAGAATGAGCCTAATTTTCAGAATAACCAAAGATTTAGAAGCCAGGGCCTACAAAAAGCAATCGCAAAGAAGAGGCAACCTGAATCTTCTAGCGGAAAGGAAAGTCTGGCGTCATGGGGCGGAGCCGAGGGTTATACCACCTGGGTGGGTGGGAGAAGCCAGCTTGAAGACCTTCCGGCAAGATTTAAAGGAGAAAGGGACATGCTAACAAGTGTGGATAAGAACAACATAGCCACTTGCCTAATCATGCTACATCTTATTTCATGCACTCAGGCATACCGTATGTGTATTGATAGGGGTACAGGAAGTTCTGGGGGTGCGGAGAGATGGAGGGGGGTTGCTATCTGGGTGGCTTCTAATACTGATGTAAGTTTCTTGTAGCGGAGAAATGTTAACTGTAGTTTTTACACTCCGTTTGTAACATAGCAAGCATGATGCTTAACTAAGGAATGTCTCTGATCAATAACCCAACAGGTAGAGCAGGGGTTGAAAGTTGTTATTGGTCTGAATACATGTATTAGCTCATTAGTGCTACAGTATTTTATGGTGTGTTACAGCTCCACAGGGGCAATCACATACTCACAGCCTTTCATAAACCAAACTGTTGCTTGATATACAAAGGTTTATTTCACTTGAATTGGGAACTATGAGGAATGGTCTATCTTTAAACTGCTCAGTACTCTCTGTATTAGTCTTTTAAATGCATTACTTTTTGTCAGTGTTGTACTTCCATGAGGAAATCCCAGCCAGGATTTGCCAATGTGATGTATGCTGTATGTGATTTTTAATACCTATGGTTCATGCCTATAAAATAAAAATGGAATTCCTACAATGTATGCACAGCCACGAAGGAGAGGACCTGTCCCTTCCAGCTGAAAGATCTGACATCACAGGGCGCAGCCGAAGATATAACACACAGATTGCGGGAGATGCTTAGCTTGAAGATGTCCTGTGACTCGGCTATAGCCAGCTAACTGCTGGAGTGTGGATAGTGAACTCTATCCATGCTTGTAGAAATGGCATTTTCCAGGGCCAGGAGCACACTCAATGGAAGTCTGCCTAGTCTCATCTATCCTCCAAACCTAGGCGGGTTATGGGTTTACAGTCTGAGAGCAAACAACTCATGATTTTTCTAAAACAACAACAAAAAATAGCTGTGTCTACAGGGGTATGGCAGTCCTATATTCCCCTGCAGCCAGGGAGCAGGAATTCATTTTTTGGCTGGACCGAGCTTCCTATAGGAAGCTCATTGCACAGCAAAGCTCCACTCCATGGCCAACCTGCCATTTTTGCAGTGCTCTACACGCTTACTGCCACACTGTTCAATCTCTCAGCATTAAAATGCACAGCACTGACCTTTAAAAAGAGCAGCAAATGGTCAGAATGCATAGAAACATTTTAAATTTAAACAATAATAAGTTTAACAGTAATAAGCACCACACAGTATATTTAGTGTTAAGGACTGTTTCTATCAAGTTTATAGTTTGCGTGTCTAGAAACAGCTGCAACATTATATAGAATGTCAGTAAGCCTTTGTGAAGCAAGGGTTAATTTGCATGTAAAATACAAAGCGCTATGCAAAATGCAATACAGTTGAGAACTATGCTTACAGCCAATGTAAGATAATCATTAAGCGGCATCACTGTGTGGAGCTTCACAGGCTCACAACACACGAATCACATGTATATCAGCCCCACTGATGAACAGGACTTTACAGGGAAAACAAACCTTGCTTTTTGTCCCCAAAGAGCTTTTTCTTTCAGCAATGCTCGTCTTTTCAGGGATATACTTTGTTACCAGGGATATTCCTAGTTAAGGCCTAACAAATGCCATCTGCCCAGGTCTAGTGCCCCACCGACCACCCGTACAGCCTTTCCTTTGTGGCAGTGGCTCTGAGGCAGTCTACTGTGTGGAGTAGGACTCAGAGGAATCCAGGGCCCCAGACCATCATACAGACTGATGCAGGATTTTTCTTCTCTTTGGCTGGGTGGTTTTAGGGGGCCTCATGGACCCACAGCACATCCCTGTGGCAGAAGCAAGCTCCCTGGCCCATACCCAGGGGTTGCTATGGCATTGTCACCCTTCCCTAACGTAGGCACCCTGCGATGCAACAGCTACCCCAGCCTGGCTTGTCTTCCAACGCAGCAGCTTGAGTTCACTCCCAAAACCTGGGTCGCCTGCAGGGCAGTGTGACACAGTGCTGCTGGCCCAGTGGGCAGCTCTTTACCTTTCTGTAAAACATCATTAGAATGTGGGCATGAGTATGGCCGTCTTAATCTTCCTACTGTGCTTTCCACAGTTTAGCATTATCTTTTTAATCATTCTTTAATTACTGTTCAGTTTCAGAACCAGGTGGCATCTGCTGAGCAGAGGCTCACAGTACAAATTTCACAGCAGGGTCTCCACTTAACTGATGTGACTCAGTTCCAGAACTGATCAGTAATGACAACAACTGATATTCATATGTGTGTGTGGGGGCGCACAGCAGGGCAACATCAATGTGGGATCCAAAATAAAATTAAAAGATTATTTCAAAACATACACATGTAGAAGTACAGCAGGGAGATTAAGGAGGGTACACACATGCCCAAATTTCCAATTATATTAACAACAAATAAATAAATAAAAAGAAGGCAAAGCAAGGTTTATGTTCCTTTAAAGCGCAGCTGACAGGATTGGGTCACAGTTACTGTACATCAGGGTGACGGTACCTGCTCAAGGTCTAAATAAGTACAGTAGTTCTAAAAGAAGTTTTATGGACTAAATCCAAAACAAACACAAAGGGCAGCATTTACGAAGCAGGAGCCTAGTGAAGGACAAAGCCCATCACTGGTCTGCAAAGCAGCACAACATGCCAAGAGTGGTATAATCAAACATGCACAGAGCAGTTTGTCTGTGTAAAGGATGTGCGAAAATACCCCCATGAGCGTGCAGTGCAATGAAGGCACAAATTGGAGGCAAAATTCCCTGCTTGGCTGCAAAGGTTAGACAGCTGGGACAACAGTACAAGCACAACACACTTACACAGGAGCAAACAAGCCATGTGCACAGGACCAATCTGTTTGCTCCCCGCAACTACAGCCCTATATTGGAACCTTAACATGTAGATGACCCTGCAGCCTTGACAAGAGTGCAAAAAGGTAATTTGCTTTACATCATAGCATCATTACAACGCGAGGGGCAATCCTTTGCCCCTGGATTGTGTACATGCTGTGTGCTCCACACTGCTGCCCATGACTGGCTGTGGTGCTCACAAACCCATGGGCTATGATAGCATGGATCACACTTTCCTCACTTGATGACTGCTTTTAAGATATTTCCCTAGCCTAGTGTCCTATGAAACACAAAATTTGACAGCAGATAAGGACTGCTTGGCCCACCTACTCTGCCCATTTTCCCTCCTACTGTAATACTGCAGACCCTACTTGATCTCTGGTCTTATCATCCCTTTCCTAACCACTAAGGTTCCCTTCTGCCTATCCCATGCATTCTTGAATCTGGTTAGTTTTTTCCCCCACCACCTCCTCTGGTAGGCTGTTCCAGACATCCACCACTCTTTCTGTGAAGATGTACTTCCCCACATTTCCCCTGAGTCTACCACCCTCCAGCTTCATAGCATGACCCCTTGTTCTTGAGGATCTTTTCTGAAAAATGCTTCCCTCTTGTATCTTATTTATACCCATGAGGTATTTGAAAGTCTCTATCATACCCCCCCCCTTTCCTCCAGGGTACACATACTGTCCTTAAGTCTCTCCTCATAGGGCTTCTGGTACAGACCCTGCACCATTTTAGTTGCACTCCTCTGGACCACCTCTACTCTATGTCCTTCCGGAGATGTGGTCTCCAGAACTAGATACAGTACTCTAGATGAGGTCTCACCAATGATTTATACAGCAGTATCACCACCTCCCTCTTTCTGCTGTTGATTACCCCTCCCTTTGCACCCTAGCATCTCACTGGTTCTCCCCACTGCCTTGTCAAACTGTTTGGCCACCATTAGGTCATCAGATAGGATTACCCGCAGCTCTCTCTTCTATTTGGTGGTCATCAGTACCACTCCCCCATCTTGAACTCTGCCCCTGGGTTTCTGTGCCCCAAGTGCATGATTCTGCATTTCTTCGCACCGAAACTCAGTTGCCACATTCTTGACCACTCCAAGTTTTCTTAGATCCCTATTATTTTTTTTCCCACCACCCCATGGAGTGTCTACCCTACTGCAGATCTTTGTGTCATCTGCAAAGAGGCATACCTTCCCTCTTCCCGCCCCTCTCAATGTCCCTAATAAAGACATTAAAGAGGACCGGTCCTAGTACTGATCCTCGTGGCACTCCGCTGGTCATCCTCCGTTCCTCTGAGTAATAAGGTTTACCATCACCCTCTGTCGCCTATCCCTCAAATCAATTCCTTACCCAGTTTACCACCTTTGAACTCACTCCCACGCTGCCCAGCTTTTTTATTTTATTTTAGTCTTTGGTAACCAGACACTGCCCACTAGGCACAACTGCCTGTTTTCAGGGGAGACCTTGGAGGTTAAGTGACTTGCTTAGAGTCACACAGTATGCAAGTGGAGGTTGTGGGAATGAAACTCAGGTCTGCTGGATGTACCAAGCTCATTCACAGCTCGTTACTCTTAACGGCTAGGCTATACTGCCAGCCCAGTTTGTTTACAAGTCTCCAATGTAGAACAGTAGAACGGTGTCAAAGGCCTTACTGAAATTTAGGTAGGCCACATCCACCTCTCCATGTTGATCTAATTCCCTGGTCACCCAATCAAAGAAATCTATCAGATTTGTTTGACATGCCCTCCCCCCAGTGAATCCATGCTGCTTCGAATCCTGTAAGCTGCTGGATTCAAGATACTTCACAATCCTTTCCTTCAGTAGTGATTCCATTAATTTCCCCACCACCGAAGTCAGGCTGACTGGCCTGTAATTGCCAGCCTCCTACCTGCTACCACTTCTGTGAAGTGGGACTACAGCTGCCCTCCTCCAGACCTCTCAACCACTCCAGTCTCGAATGAGTGGTTGCACAGGACTGTCAGAGGTGCAGCCAGCACCTCTCTGAGCTCCTTCCATATCCTTTGATGTATTGTGTCTGGTCCCATTGCCTTGTCCACTTGCAGATTTGAGAGTTCCTTCAGGACTCTCTCCTCTGTAAATGAACTAGTGTCCACCCACCTTCCTTTGATGCTCCTGTCACTTATCTGTGGTCCTTCACCTTCCCCTTCCTCTGTGAACACTGAATAAAAATATTTGTTCAGGATGTCTGCTCCTGGTACCCCTCCGTATACTGCTCCCTTTTCCTCCTTAGCCTTACAATCCCTCCCCTGGTTTTTCTCCTTTCGCTTACATACCAGAAAAATGTCTTGTCCCCATTCTTTACTGCCTAGGCTATTTTCTCCTCCATTTGCGCTCCTGACTACTTTCCCTGCCTGCTTCCGCTTCTCTTGCTACACCTTCCTATCCTCTTCCCTCTTTGACTCCTTATACCTCCTGAATGCTAATTTTTTTCCCCTTACCTTCCCAGCCACCTCTTTTGAGAAACATAGTGGTCTCTTTTTCCTCTTGCTTTTGCTTGCTTGCCTGATGCAGAGGTTTGTTGCCTTCACTATTCTCCCTTTTAGTTTCGCCCACTGTTCCTCCACTCCACCAAAGTCCTACCCCCTGCCAGGGCATCCATGAGGCACTTCTCCATCTTTGTAAAGCTGGCCCTCCTGAAGTTCAGAACCCTTGCCTTGTGTGGTTCAATTCTGCCACAGTACTTATATTTAACCACACCATACAGTGATCACTGGTCCCCAGGTGGCCATCCACCATGGCATCTGGATCACTGTCCCCGCTGGTGAGTACAAGGTCCAATACTGCTCTCTCACAAGTGGGCTCTCTTAATAGTTGCCTGAGGAACGCCCCATCCCTGCTCCTAGCTGAAGCTGGGATTCTCCAATCCACATCCAACATATTGAAATCCCTCATCAGCTGCACCTCCCCTTAGAGGTCATCTTTTGGATGGCTTCCACCATAACCGTATCCATCCCACCCACACTCCAGTGCTGGAGGTCTGTAGATCATGCCAGTGTGAACAGTGGCTCCATTGTCTGTCTCTAGGGTGACCTACAGTGCCTCCACCCTTCCCTGTGTTCCCTGTATGTCTGTTGCTTTTATGCTATCCCTCATGTAATGAGACACTCCTCCCCCTTTCTTACTCACCCTGTCCTTCCTGAACAGAGTATAGCTTAGTACAGCTACATCTCAGTAATGGTTCTCACTGCACGACTCAGTAATTGAGACAATGTCCAGGTCAGACTCTGCTATAATGGCCACTAGGTCCAGGATTTTATTTCCCAAATGGCATTCCAAATTCTGCTATCACCCTTCTTGTCAGACCCCCCTTTTACCCACTCTTCTTACCCCCCCTAGTCTTCATTCCCATCTCTCTTCATTTCTACTATTCTGGTTTTATTGTTAGTAGGTACCCTTGGGGATTTCCCTTCCTTAGGGTTCTCCCTACTGCCTACTTCAGCTTGCAAGGGTGGACAGTTTATGTCTACCTGTTTCCTTCCGCCACCCTCCTCAGCTAGTTTAAATGCTCGCCAATGTAGCATTTAAACCATACACAGAGGACTGTGGTTCCCCTTCCAGATGGATGTAACCGCTCATTGAGAACTGTGGTCCCCTCTCCTCCCTCACCTGATCCCCACTGACTAATTTGATATTTACTTGGCATCTAGCGGTCCTCATTTCTGACCCTCACCCATTTCCCCGATGACTAACAGTATATTTCTTTAGTCTCTACTGGTTCACCCTCCCTCACCTGATCCCTGATGACTGAGATGATATTTCCCCTGGTGTATAGTGGCCCTTCCACCTGGCCCTAGTAGCCCCCTGCCTCTCCCCAGCCAGCACTTACCATCCACTCACCTCCCTGGTCGAGTGCCCTGCTTGCTTCCGGTATTGCTATATACTGCAGTCTAACATTAGATCATTAACATTAGCATCAGTGTCAGTGGCTCAGTAGGTAGCACACTCGCCTCTGAGGCCGGGAGATCGGGGGCTGTGGGTTCAGTTCCCACATCTAGCACTTGGGTTAATATCCCAGTACTGACACTGTAGTGCAGCATGAGAGGGGGTGCTGCACTTCTAAGGTGCTGTCTTTCGGATGAGACGTTAAACCGAAGTCCCATCTGCCTGGACTGGTGGTAGTTCAGGTGGATGTTAAAGATCCCATGGCACTTATCAAAAAGAGTAGGGAAATTTCCCCGGTGTCCTGGCCAAATTTCCCTCATTCACTAAAAATACCACCAACAGCTTAATCTGGTTCAAGGTTAGTTGGCATTCATCTGTATCTCCCTCCCCCGGGTCGTGCCTGAAAATAGGCAGGATTTGTCAAGTGCACTTACCCGGTCAACAAAAACTAAATAAAATAAATAAATAGACAAGTCCACATACACAGCATCTGCGAGTGTGCGTAGACTTAGTCGTGTTTCAGCAATGGTTCTTCTTGGACCTACAACTCTGCCACAAGACAATCTTTTCTCCCCAGACTTATGTGGCAGCTTCAGGAACCTCCATTTTTACCTTATTAGTGATGACCCCCCCCAACTTAAATGGGTGCGTGAATACATATTTATGGTGGTGGTACACAAGTACCTAGGATCTATGCACTCTGCAAAATAAAATGTGACTGCTAACATCTTCTCATTTTTTGCCATAATTTTAAAACATTACTGCCTTGATGTGTGGCTTTCCTATGTGTTTTTAGTTACCTGGTGCTCTTAGCAAGCAGCATAGATTGGCTCCAAAGCATGCCCCTGTTTCTGTTCTTTGAGGGGAATAGCTCAGTCAACTGGACAGAAAACTGGGTCAGAGATAGGACATACAGGGCAGTGGTGTACGGGAGTCACTTAAAGGTCGGGATGGTGACTAGTGGGTGCCAAAGGGTCAGTCCTCAAGACTGCTGCTCTTCAACGTATTAGTCTGTGACACAGGAGCAGGAGGACTACAGGGTTAACAGCTGTGGGAACTGGACAGGCAGCAATGATACGGTGCAGACTGAGCTCAAAGCAGGGGCTCATTCTAGGGGACACACAGCAGCAGGCTAGTGCAACTGTAAGGTAGAAGCAGAGCAGACACAATGGACTGCAACCTTTTTCTGCCCTGTAAGTTTCTATGTACTATTACTGGCTTGTTCCTTCAGGCTAATTTTATAATAACCTGTACAGTATTTTTTTAGTGTTTCTTGGTTTTGATTAAGAAAGCAAAGCTTTAAACATACAGTAGTTTAATGCAAGCCTACTTCATGTTGTAGGACATTTTTATTTAAATACAGCTACCATTCTTTATTGTACAAATGGTACTTTTGCTGTGTTAGTTTCATAATGATGCTTTAAAGCAGGGGTTCTCAAATGGTGAGGCCAGCCTCCCTGGGGAGGCCCCAACCTGTTCCAAGGGAGGCTCAAGCAAGTCTGAAAAAGTACTGTATTTAAATTTTGAGTTTTATATATTTTGTGTGAAGAGATGAAGCAAACTGAAAGAGGATAATAGTAGGTGAATTTTATGTATTTATTTACTAATAGGTGACAAGGGAAGGTGAATGAGCCAAGGCTCATTTCAGGTGTACCCAGGGAAGGTTAGGGAGTGAATACATTTCAAAAGGTAACTGCAAAACAATCAAGAAATACACAAAGAATAATAGTGCAAACAAATATGAACAACAAACTAATAATGAGTGGTGGTAATTGATCAATTTGTAGACTGATGGCAGAACAGCCCAAATACAAGGGTTGGTTGAGCATAGAAGTGCTAGGAGCAATAGCAGGAAGTAGCAAAGTAATCCATGAGAAGTTGCTTATGAGCAGGGATGGAAGGGGAGAGGCAAAGTAAGTAGGAAGGTTATTTCATATAGAGAGGAAACAGAAAAAGTAGTCTGACCCATGAAGGCACTGCAACAAGGGGCAACAATGGTTCAAGAATGAAAATAGGGAGGACGTAAGGCTGGCCTGGGGGTGGTGGGGGTTACAATACGCTGAATAATAATATTTGTTGTTGTATTTATTTGTTATTCAGATGACACCTTTGGGCACAGGAGCTCTTTTTCACAGGTTCCACGTCAGTATAAGACAAAGAACTGAATGTGAGCCAAGTACTCGGAGGGATTTCAATTTATTCATGGTGTACTGCGCAAAGTACAGTATGTTATTTTTCTTTGGGGAGGCCCAAGATTTTTTCAGTTTTGGGGGGAGGCTCAAAATCTTTTCCATGGATTTGGGGAGGCTCACTGTGACAAAGACTGAGAACTATTGCTTTAAAGGTACAATACTGACACCCTGTGGTGACTTCAGGAACCACATTCTGTCATTTTTAAATAGAATCCTAATATGAAATGGCAAATTTGCATGACCATGCCAATCTGTGTTCTTTACATATCTCTGAACTGCTATGAATTTTGCAAAGTGTTATAAATTTTGCACTCAAATTTTCCTTTACTCCGCAAAGGTTGCACTGGGAGACGAGCAACTTGTTGCTCAGCATGCCTTCCCGGTGAAACATTTCAATAAATAAAAAAAAAAGATTTACTGATGTTCCTTATACAGCTAGAGCCATTTCTGGGGTTGGCAGTATAGCCTAAAAGTTAGCATAATGAGCTTGGTACACCCAGCAAAGCTGGGTTTCATTCCCACAACCTCCACTTGCACACTGCGTGACCCTGAGCAAGTCACTTAACCTCCCCAGTACTCTTGGATCACCCCTAAAAATGGACCTTGTGCCTAATGGGCCTCACCTGGTTAACAAAAGAATAAAAGAAAGAAAACAAATTCTAGAAACACAAACTATTAAAACGGTGAACTAATGTTATAGAAACATTCCTTAAAACTAAACATATGGGGCCCACTATTTTTAGACATATTCTTCAAAAATAAGAAAGTGCTGCACATTCTTGCCATTTGCTCAGAATTGTGAAGACCAGTGCTATGCATTTTAATGCTGACAGGTTGAGAGGTATGGTCCTGTACTGTGAAATATGTATTGGTTCCCCTGCCATCTCATGTGCAAAGGACTGATCCTTGAATTTGCAAATGCTTGTACAGTGTTACAGTTAGCTGGCTTACTGTAATTTCCTGATTTTTCACAAACAAGGTGCAACATGGAAAACTTTAAATGACACTTGTTTTAACCAAGATCTCTTTATTGGATTCATACGTTCCATCACTGATCTAAAATTCCCAGTTTTTATCAATGTAAATCATACTTTTTGGCCCATAAATGGTAAAAGGTAATCCCCAAGTCATCATCAAATACTTTACCAGTGGCTCAGCGATATCAACCCCCAAAAAATACAATGACACTAGCATTGCATTACAAGGGAAACAAAGTGAAAAAACAATAAATTACTTTTAAATATACAGAGTAATCTAACCCACATTATAAATTTGGTATTCCAGTGGCTTCACTCCTACTAACAAAAACAATTACTAAAGTCGATGATCCACAATTTCAAATAAATATGAAGAGATCTGTCACTACATACGAAATGGAACAAGTAACAAAACATTAAATCTTTTATCCCAAATTCCAAATATTCCACTTTTTTCTTTCAAGTTGGTAGTACAGTGGACAATGACCAGAAACAGGCCGATGTGCATTGCTCCAAAAGAAGCGAGAAACCAATCAAATATTCCTTTTTCCTCACGTTCGTCTTTTCTGCTTTTTTGCTTGCCTTTTGGCATCCTCCAGACCTCCAATGTCAGAGCCTATCTGTCCAACCGAACGCACTTCTAGCAATCGACTTGAAAGTTGTACCAGCAGGGGAATCAACTGAAGAAATAAAAAAAAAAAAAGTGAAAAAAAAAAAACCCCAAAAAAACACAGTTTGCAATTTATTTCAGGTAAAGCAGAGAGGGGTCATCTTGTTCACACTTGTAGCAGTGTCAGTGGTTCAGCAGGTGGTACGCTACCCTCTGGGGCAGAAAAATCCGAAACAAAGAATGTACTGGAAGAAAAGGACCAGTAGGCCCATTTAGTCTACTCTATTTTTCCTGTTTAACACTATACCCTGAACTCAGTTTGGTCATAGATGTCCCCCCCTCCTCCCTCACCTCTGTTTATTATGTACATGTGCCTATCCCATGCATGTCTGAAGCTCCCCACTGTCTTTGCCCCCACCCCTGATTCTGGCAAGCTGTTCCAGGCATCCACCACCCTTTCTGTGAAGAAGTATTTCCTCACATTCCTCCTTAACTTCCCCCCTCAAGCTTCATAGCATGTCCCCTGTTCTGATGCTCCTCCTCCTGTGAAAGAGACTCCCCTCCTGCAGCTTGTTCACCCCCTGTGAGGTACTTCTAGGTCTCTATCATGTCCCCCTCTCCTCTCCTCCAAGGAGTACAAGCTGAGCTCACATAATCTCTCCTTGAACGGTTTCTTGTGCAACCCCCTGCCCATTTTAACAGCCTTCCTCTGGACCGCTCCCACCCTGTCGATGTACTTGCAGAGGCGTAGCCTCCAGAAATGGACACATTACTCTAGGTGGGGTCTCACAAGTGAGCAATACAGAAACAACACTAACTCCCTTCTCCTGCTTGGGATACCCCCTTATATAGAAACACAAACTTTGATGGCAGATAAGGACCGCTTGACCCACCCAATCTGCCCATTTCCCTACCTATTAGATAAGCTGCGGATCCTAGTTAACCAACAGCCTACTTCCTCCTATCCCGTGCTATAATTGCCTTACGTCTGTCCCATGCATTCTTGAATTTCCCCACTGTTGTTGACTCCACAACCTCCTCAGGAAGGCTGTTCCATGCATCCACCACCCTCTCTGTGAAAAAATACTTCCTCACACTGCCCCTGAGCCATCCCCCCGCTGTCTTCAAACTGTGCCCCCTGGTTCTTGCACATCTCTTTTTCTGAAAGATGCTACCCTCTTGGACTTTGTTGATTCCCTTGAGGTACTAGAAAGTTTCTATCAAGTCCCCCCTTCCCCTCCTTTCCTCGAGGTTATACATATTAAACTCCTTTATTCTCTTTTCGTATAGCTTCTGTTGCAGACCCTGTCCCATTTTAGCTGTGCACCACAGCATACAGCTCGCCTTACCTATTGCCCTGTTGCTCTGTTCTGCCACCTTGAGATCATCAGATATGATCACTACAAGGTCTCTCTCCTGCATGATGACTGTAAGTACCCCCTCTCCCCAAAATCTTATACACAGCCTCCAGGTTTCCCCACCACAGGTGCATAACTTTGCACTTTTTGGCACTGCAACCCAGGTTCATATTATATAGTCTGAAACCCTGGGATGTTAGACCGCTCCCATTTTGATCCAGAATGGTTTTATACATGAACAGTCAAAAAATAAATGGGCTTTTGAGACACAGTTATATGTGTCCCTGGGGCAATACCACTCTGCTAAACTTTTGTGATTATGAGGGTTCTGGACATTCAGTCTCCTGTGACAGTACAGCCAGACTATGTCCTATATATGTACAGAAATCCTGGGGTCGGTTAATTTTCTGACTCTAGTGTAGACTACTGTCCCACCGGGAAATTCCAAAGATTCAAAGAAACATTTCTCTAAAATAGAGGTATAAAGCGGTTCCTGGTAGCAACACAGAATTGTTCTGGGGTCAGTTTCCACGGTTTTATTTCCGTCATGGCTGAAATCAACTAAACAGATAAATGGTCCCCCCTGGGAAGTGGAGTAACTAAGGAGAAAAGAAAGAGCAACTCTGCACAGCAGTATGTACTTTTATAAATATGTTTCAGCTACTGCAATTTACTAGACAATATTTTTCAATACTCCTTTCCAAGGTTTACAGCATATAGTAATAGTCTATCCAAAAAGTCTGTATATAAAAAAAGCATTTGTCTCTCCCCCTGTAAACATCCCGGTGCTTTTGTTTATGACATCATAGTGCTCACCATGACAGCAAACTGTGATGTCACAAACAGCAACTGTGAGATCAGCAGGGGAGTCTGATGCATTTGGAAAGAATCAGCAAAATAAGTACTACATTATCTGCAATATTTAGAAGATTTAATAACAGGAAAAAGTAAAAAAAATACTAAAGTTCAAACATAACGTGTAAATCTAGTGGTTTTAAGCTTATTACAGTAGAGTTGTTCTTTAAGATACACCAGATAAACTATGGAAACGTTTTGGTTCTGTACAATGAAAACATTATGAGGCACTGAAACAGTTAAATTATATAGCTATGCAGCATAACCCGTGCAATCCAGAGTATAGTGCAGATGATGGGCAAAAACAACACTGGCGGACAGCAGCATTATCAGTTAATCAATTTACAAATCGAGGCTCCTTACAGATATTGACTTCAGCCAAAATAAGTGAGCTCTGTGTATACAGCTTGCACGAATTCAGATTGAGTTCAGTGAAATTAAAAGGTAAAATCGTGCTAAACTGGTATATGTTACCTTATCATGATTGTAGCCAGCCAGCAGCAGAAGAAGGGTGAGGGGCAGCGCAATGTATGACCCCTGTGCGACGTCTTGATCAGGCACCTTTCTCTGAAAAGAAAAACGGAATTAAATCAGAGGTGAAGAGTGGAGGTACTTCAGTTAGATGCCAGCAGATATGTCCCCATAAATCCTTAGATGCATAGCTGGATACTTTAAAAAATAAGACTGTAGTTAAATAAAACACAATTAAAGTTGTACCAAATAAAGGTCTTGAACAGTAAGTAGACTGCAAATACAAGTTTTTTTCTATATTTGTCAATCCTTGTATCCCTAACAGAATATATTATAATCCAGAAAATTCACAAAAGAAATTCACATTTGCAGATCATTTTCATACCTAACAGTGACTTGAGGGCAGTTTTTGCGTAGTTTGAATCATACGCCTAAGCCTAACAAGAGACTGTAGTTGTACTGGTCCTTGGAAACCGTGAGTCGTTGCATCGTCTGATACCATTTATTGCACCAACATATGTCTTGCACAAAGTACAGAACACATGCCTTTGGGACCAGGTAGGTCCCTTCATCAGGGGGCAACAGCATTCCGAACAGAATAATCTGAATTTGTACTTTAAGTTATATTGTTTCAAAATAATTACTATCCAGCCATAAATGATGCTTTTGTGTATAAATTGTATGAATATTCCTACATTTTACTCCATAAATTTCTGTATAATTAGATCAATCAGTATTACACAGTAATAGTAATTTAAGGCAGCAGTGCAATGAAACTGGGCAAAGAAATTTATCTTTTTCCCCCACTATAAAGGATTCCGAGCATCTTCCAGATTTAGTTGGTGGCAAAATGTTCTAGTTCCACCAAAATCTGAGTATTACATAAATGTTTTCATTTAGTTTTTTCTCAGGAAAAAAAAAAAGATGTCTGCCACATTTGACTTAGAAATACAACTGTAAACCTAGAAAGGGTTAGGAGTTAGAAAATAAAAAGAACTTGTGGTGCACTGCACAGTAGATACCTAGAAAAGTATATCTGACAGGTATGCTCATATTTTTATTACCAGTAGTTGAAACAGGTTTCTGGAAAAATAATTTTTGTTGCACTGCTGCTTTAAGGTTGGAAGGGACTCTAGGGCATCCTGACCATCCCTCCTCCATCCACTTCACAAACGGAGGAAATAAGAAAGCTGTGCAAACATACTAATTCACAGGGATTCCCTACCCACTCTACTATGCAGGGTGCTCAGGGGTTAAATTGTGCAGGAGCCTACAGGAGCTCAGTTCCTGACCACCTGTTAAAAAACTGTACGAGAGTTCTACCATGTCTCATCTTTCTCCACGGATCACTAGAGGAGAGTTCCACCATCCCGAAATGAAAATTATGTACCTACCGTAATTCTTGATCTTGGATGAAGTCTCCACCACTCATTCACTCTAATGAGACTATGCTGGAGGCACTAGGACCTAGCGGGAGCCAAAATCTTCAGGAGGGCAGAGCAGCAAGGTAGGACACGTCTTGGAAGCAGCCGAGAACCAGCTCGCACTGTATAGGCTACCTCTGGCGCCGACCCTCCAACTGCCTCAGTACCTTTTTTACCGAGGAGGTGCAGCGTAAACTAACCTAGTGAAACTAACCTATGTCAGACATAAGATAGCCCCAATTACCCATATAAGAAGGGTCAACATCACAGAGTCTTCACAGCCCAGCCATCGAGGGAGGGAAGACCAAAAGCAGATGAGGATGGAGGGTGGGCGTGTGAATGACTGGTGGAGACTTCATCCAAGAAGATCAAGAATTACAGTAGGAAGGTAATTTTCATATCTTCTTGGACATAAAGTCTCCACCACTCATTCACACTAATGGGAGAGTACCAAGCTAAAATCATTCCCCGAGAAGAGTGGCAGGAAAGAGGAGCTCGCTTAGGACAGGAGTCAATTAAGGATTGTCCTGACAAAGGATTGATGCCGTCTGTCATGGACATCCAAAGCGTAGTGCTTCACAAAAGTGTGCATGGAGCGCCAAGAAGCTGCACTGCAAATGTCTGCAATGGGCATGTTCTGTATTTCTGCCAGAGATGCCACAACTGCTCTGGTAGAATGGGCATATACCCTGCCTTCCAGCTTAACCTGAGCCATGGAATAGCAGTGTCAAAGACATGCCACCAGCCACGCTGAAATACACCCGATGGCAACAGGCTGATCCAGCCAGGCCATACTGAACAAGACAAAGTTGCTTTGACTTACGGATTGCCTTAGTTCTGTCTATGTAGAACTGCAAAACCCTTTTAACATCCAGAAAATGTAGGGTACGCTCTCCCTCATTCTGGAAGTTCGTGAAGTACGTCGGAAGAACCAAGGGCTGGTTCAGATGGAATTACGAGACTACTTTGGAGAGAAACTTAGGGTGAGAAATACTGTATGAGGAGGGTCTGTGACCAGGGCATGTATTTCAGACACACTGTGAGCAGAGGTAATGGCTACAAGGAAGGCGGCCTTCCAGGTCAGGAACTTCAGCTCACATGTTGCTAGAGGCTCGAAGGGTTTACGGGTAAGCATGTCTAGCATCAGGTTAATATCCCAAGCGGCTACCGGTCTCCTGACTGGTGGCCCAGTATGAAGTATACCTTTAAGGAACCTCTTAACCAAGGGTAACTGAGCCAGAGACATAGAGTGCATAGGCTTGTGATAAGCAGAGATCGTGCAGAGATGAATCTTCAAAGTTGAGAATTGTAGCCCTGTATTTGACAGGTCTAGAAGATACTGAAGGACTTTGTTTGGTGGGCAAGAAAAGGGACCCAAGGAGGACTTTGCACATCAGATGGAGAAATGCTTTCACTTTGCCGTGTAAGTTTTCCTAGTAGCTGGCTTGCATGCCACTAAGAGAATGTCTGAGACTCTACGTGAGACATCAAATCTACCCATTTCTATCTCCTCAGGAGCCATGCATGGAGATGAAGGGATTTCAAGTTGGGATGGACTACTGGGCTCTGGGTCAGAAGGTCCATTTGAAGTGGAAGTTGTCTAGGAGGTATTTCTGATAATCTGCTGATCAACGGAAACTAAATCTGATGAGGCCAGAATGGGGTGAGGAGGATCATTCTGCCCCTCGTGCCTCCAGCTTGAGCAGCACTCTCTGAACTAAGGGAAAAGGAGGAAATGCGTACAGAAAGAGTCTTGTCCACCGCAGTCTGAACGCATCCTGACAGAAAACACCAGGTTCTGGATTTCTGGAACACAACAGAGGCAGTTTTGCATTGTTGGGACCCAAAAAGGTCCAGGCCCGGAGTGCCCCACTTTTCGAAGGGCGACTGCACGTCGAGAGACCACTCGGGAGGATCCGCTAGATCGTTCTGGACTCCAGGCAGGTAGACTGCCTGGATCAGGGCTTTGTGCTCTAGGCACCATTCCCACACTCTCATCATTTCCCTGCACAAGGGATAAGAGTGTGCCTCCTGCCTGTTTGTTGATGTAGTCAACAAACCGCTTTGTTGTCCGTTTGAAGGAGAATTATTTTGTGACAGAGGATGTCCTTCAGGATACAGACTGTGTATAGGACAGCTCTCATTTCCTGGACATTTATGTGGAGTTGAGATTCGTCCCGACTCCACAGACCTTTGGTGTGGAGATCTTGACAGCGAGCTCCCCATCCGAGTAGGGAAGCATCTGTGGTGATGGTGATCTGTTTCTCCAGTGGGGTAAAGGGAAAGTCTTTCAGAAGGCTGTCCTCTTGAGTCCATCAAGTGAGTGATTGTTTTAGAGGGTCTGTCACCTTGATGTGAAAGGACTGGGGATGTGTGATCGGAGACCACCGAGTACTGAGCATCCACTCAGTAGTCCTCATGTAAAGATGGGCCAAGGGCACCATGAACACTGAAGACGCAATGAGACCTAGCATCTGCTGCATCAAGAAAGCTCGGACTGAGTTGTTCTTTATGAAGCGAGCCATCTAGAGGATATTGTTCCTCCTGTCCTCTGGGAGGCAGGCCGTTGCATTGGAGGCATCCAGGAGGGCTCCTATGAAGAGGAGCTGCTGGGAGGACTGTAGCTGTGATTTTTCCAGATTCAACAGAACTCCCATAGAAGTGAGGAACTTGGAAGCTGTGGTTACTGCTTCCTGTGTTCCTTGTCTGGAGGAGCTTGCTAGGAGCCAGTCGTCCAGATATGGGAAGACTGGAATTCTGAGTTTCCTTAGGTGCACCGCGAGAACTGCGAAGCACTTCGTAAAAACTCGCAGCGCCGAGGACAGCCCAAAGGACAGTACCCTGAGTTGATAGTGTTGGCCCAGGGCCACAAACTGAAGAAATATATGGTGGCTAGGGTGCACAGGAACGTGATGGTAGGCATCCTGCATGTCCAGACAGACCAGCCAATTGTTTAGATGAATCAAAGGTAGAAGCATACCGATGAACTGCAGGCTTTCAGTGGGAGTCAGAAATGACTTGTCAGGATTTATCGTGACACCCAGATGCCGACACAGGGCCAAGGTGTCCCGAATCATTTCTTGAAGGCGGTCCCTGGAGGGAGCCAGAAGGAGCCCATTGTTCAGGTAGGGGAACACAAAGTGGCCCATCCTGCGTAGTGCTAGGGTGACCACCGCCATGCACTTCATGAAGACTCTTCGGGCCGAGGAGAGACCAAAGGGAAGACTCAAAATTGGAAGTGTCTTTCTTCGAATCTGAACCTCAGGAACCTTCTGTGTCCTTTGATGATATGGATATGCAGATATGCATCTTGCATGTCCATAGATGCCAACCAGTCTCCTCCAGAGATTATGGGAAGGAGACTGGGGAGGGAGACCATCCTAAATCTTTTGTAGGAAGTCCCCAGATTCAGATCTCCGAGGTCCAAGATGGGTCATAAGTCTCCGGTCTTCTTCGGAACTAAGAAGAAGTGGGAATAAAAGCCTGAGTCTCTCTCTGCAGGAGGGATGGGTTCTATGGCCCTTTTGGCTAGCAGAGCCTGAATCTCCTGTCGTATTTGATCTCTATGTCCCCTCAGATGGCGGGATGGGAGTGGTGGTCTGTCCGGGGGAAGTTCTTCGAATTCGATGGAATGCCGTATTCCATGAGCTCTAGGACCCACTGGTCAAAGGTTACTTCTCTCCATGCTTCTGCGTACAGAGAAAAGCGGCCTCCCACCTGCTCTCCTGACAGAACGTCATGGAGAGGAGGGTCGCCTGGATAGTCAAGCGTTTGGAGGAGGGAGAAGGTGGCTGGGGCTGGTTTCACCTGTCAAGAGGTGGAGGCTGAGGAGCCCTTGGCTCCGCCTCTTTGACCGAAGCCTCCCCGCTGAGGCTGTGGCTGGGAGTGGGGTTGCTGAGGCTGGAGTCCACCTCGGCCACAAAAACGGAACCGATGAAACTGTCCCTGTTTCGGGAGGTACATAGACTGCACGACATGTACAGCCTTACCGGAGTCTTGTAACTTCTCCAACTCTTCTTCGAAGATAACAGAACCTCTAAGGGGGCGTCCAGAAGGTTTGACTGAACATCTGGTGCGAACCCTGAAACCCAGAGCCAGGAGTGACACCAGAGACAAATGCCCGTAGCAGCTGCCCTTGCAGATGTGTCTGCCGAGTCGTACGCAGAAGTCAGAATGTGCGTACCAACGTCTGAGCCTGTCTGAAGCAATTTTGCAAGCTCTGCCTTTTGCGGGCAGTCGGGCATGCCTTGCAGGATGTCCAGCCGTTGTTCCCAGAGGGTGTTCTGGAACTGGACTACATGGGTCAGAAAGTTGAGATTTCTGATGCTGCAAGTGGCAGACGTGTACACCTTTCTGCCCAACAAATCCAGATGCTTAGATTCCCTGTCAGGCGGTTGGGTGCTCAGGTGTCTGGGCCTCTGTGAACGGTCATGAGCCACCAAAATCACCACCAAATCTGCAGCTGGTTGTACGGACAGAAAGGGATGGTCCTTAGGTGGCCAGTAGAGACGGTGCGTTTTCTTGGGGACCACGGAGGATGAATGTGGATGCTTCCAGGTGGCTTGGGTAACATCCTGGAAGGTGTTCACCATGGGTGGGATGACCATGGGCTTGAGGTCTTTTTGGCATAGATATTTTGCCAGACTCAAGCGCTCTGGGTCAAGGGCCTCTGTGTCCCACCCCATGTTCTCTTGTATGTGGCACATGACCGCCATAAAACTGGGGTCATCCGGCAGAGATTTTGGTTGATCCTCTGTGTCCCCGGGCAGAGACTCGACCTTGGAAGTGGGAGGAGAGGAGTTAGAGTCGACATACATTTCTGAAGAGGAGGAGGAAGGAGAGTGTCATCTCCTTCGCTTGTGCCTGTGTCGGTTGGGCAAGGCAGAACGAGAGGAGCTCCTAGAACGAGATCATCTGTGCCTGTGCTTGTCCAGATGCTTTTTAGGACTGCAAGGTGAACAGGGTTTCCCAGTACCTTCAACGGGAGGCTGTGGCACCTCTTTATCCTTTGGTGGAGGTTCAGGAACCGAATCAGGTTGAGGAGGGGCAGCTGGACCCGGTTTGGGGAGCAGGTCCGGTTTCACGGTCTCCCATCAGTGGGAAAAGAGCACCTTAATCTGGGACATATTTAGCCTGGGGGAGCTAGGAGGTGGGTCAGGTGTCAGTGTCCCAGTAGTGGCGTTGGTGCTGGCGTCAGGCTGGTCTGGCGTCGGTGGTGGCCGTATGGGTGATGATGGTGGGGCCTGCTCTTCAAGGCCGTTGTCACGTTCGGATGGCTAACGGACCGACATCCACTCTACAGACGATGGAGTGACATTGGAGCTGGTGTCGGGTTTGGCCAGAGTCGCTCGTGCCGGGGTAACCTTAGCTGGCGATGGCGGGATGGCAGCCAGAGGACTGGCAGTGGGGTGGCGGTCCGAGGCCGGCTTGTGTCTCTTGTCCGACGGACGTCATTCTGACGCCAGAGGCCGACAGCGGTTGGAGGACTTATGTTTTGGAGGCAAAGATGAAGCCCGACCAGATGAATGTCCGGAAGACTTTTTCCCTTCCTGGGAGTTGGCACCAGAGACAGAGGCTGAGCGGGAGGACATCTTACCTGGGTCCACAGATCTCCCCGATGAAGCTGGGGGAGGACCGACCTTGATTGGCTAAAGAGAAGCTGAAGAACTGGTGAACTTGGAGAGAAAGTCCGACTCAGTCGTGGGAACAGCTGGCTTCAGGATTGTCAGGTGGGACTCATGACCCAAACAGCCTGATCTGGAGGCCGCGTGCGATCTCTCCCATTTCTTGCGCTTCTCTCGAGGCTTCTCCTTGTAGTGCTTCTTCCTAGCGGGCGAGCGATCTGGGGAATCCCCTCCGGATGAAGAGTCTCATTGCATGGAGGCCAACTGTTGTTGCACAAGGAAGACTTGGAGCGATTTTTGGCACCTTATGCAGGTCCTGCTGTTAAAGGCCTGGCAGTGGGTGTCATGGTCTGGGCCCAAGCAGAAGAGACAGGCAGAGTGACCATCCTTGGAGGGGATCTGATGCCCGCAGGAGCACTTGTTGTTGTGCCCCGTCGATGGAGTGGACATACAGAAGATTGATGCGAAATTTACGAGAAAAAAGTAAACTTGAAGTAAGCTGCGGTCAGTACTGGCGAAGAGCTAGCTGAAAGCCAACTAACGTGTGCAACGGCGGGAAAGAACTGGAGCACATGGGGACCGTCGCCTCCTATATACTGGATGGGACATCAGGGGAGGAGCCTACGTTGGGAGGGCAGTCCCCTAGGTACTTCTAGCAGAAATTTGCAGTGATCTGCTGCCAGGTGGTGTCAGTCCTACATGTAATTACCTGTGGCAAGAGCTTCCTCTTGAAGTAAGATCGAGTGATAGCAACTTGAATTTTTCCTTGAAGAGAAACTTGTTTAACTTCCTTAAGTCTAGAACAGGGTGCATGCCGCCTGTTTTCTTTGGAACCAGGAAGCAGAGGGAGTAAAAACCTCTGTTCCGCTGATCCTGCGGCACTAAATCTACTACTCTGTTGTTCAGAAGGCCTTGAATCTTGGAAGCAAGGAGGTCTGACTGAGTTACTGACAGTGTGGACTGTCGTCTGGGTGGATGATCCAGAGGGGTATCTGAAAAATTCAGCGAATATCCCTCGTGAATTATCCTGAGAACCCATTTGTCTGAAGTGTCTGTCTTCCACTGATTGTAAAATTGATTCAGATGCCCCCCTACTGCTGACGAAGAGTACCCCCTCGGACAGTCGAGGAGGGACCTGGGCTGGATTCTCATAGGGTGGCACTAGGTGCTTTCGGGCCCTGTGCCTTTTGCTGCATTTTCTTTTGTGGCTGAGGGGCTTGGTTTTTGCTGAAGCCTCCTCTGCCTTTGCCACGAAAGGACTGATGGTTATGAAACTGCCGGCGGTTCCCTCCATCCTGAAGGGGCTGGTCTGGCCTTTCTGATAGCTGTCCTAGTTTTCTGTGTGACTTTGAGTGCCTGTTCCACCTGTGGGCCAAACAGATAAGCACCATCAAATGGCAAATTCATGACTCGTTGCTGGGCATCATTTGTGAACCCCGAGTGGCGACAGCTGCATATCCCAGCTGCTGCTGCTCTAGAAGCAGTGTCAAAGGCGTCCATAGTAGCCTTAAGTTGGTGATTATTGGACTCAATACCTCTAGTGATAGTTTGGAGAAGCTCTGAGGTAACGTCCGACTCTGGGAGAATCTCCACAGTAGCTTTTAGCGAATGCCAGAGGGTATACTCATACTGTGAGCAATAACCATGGTAGCTAGCAATACGCATACCTAGCGTAGTGGCGGCAAAGAATTTCTTCCCCAAGGTGTCAATCTTACGAGTTTTTGTTTACTGGATAAGACGTAGATTTCTGAGGGAGAACGGCATTGTCATTTTCTGCCAGGACCACTATGGTGTCAGCGAAGGTCTGAGAGGCCAGGATTTGTCGATCCTTAGGGAGAGTGTACTTCCTGTCTCTAGACTTAGCCATACAAGGAATAAGTGCCGGATTGTCCCACACCATTTGTGAGAGAGTCTCGAAAGAAGACTGCACTGCAGGAGTCAATTCCACAGGGATCTCTGGAACATGCAGATACTGAAGGCACACTAACTTCCCGGGATCTACCTCCAAAGTCTGGAGAGAGAGAGAGAGAGAGAGAGAGAGTGGAATTCATATTCTTCAGAAGAGACTCAAAGGACAGGTCCTCGACCAGAAGCTCCACTGAAGCAGAGAGCTTACTTCCCACTCCTAGAGACGACTCTTCATCAAAGTCGTCTCCTAACTGCAGGTCAGGATCAGGCTGAATGTAGTCTCCTACTGGCCCAGGAAGGATAATATATAAAGGAAAGGGAGGAAAAAGAGCAGGAGGAGGTGCTCCTCAAATCGGGGTTGAGAATCTTGGTATCCAAGGTAGTGCCTGCCGCAGCGCCACCAAGACCGGAGTCGAAGGCGGCACCGCAACTGCTGCGTGCCAGTGCCCGGAGACCCCAACCCAACTCTTGGTGCACCTAAGGATAAAGATCTGAAAACATGAGTTGGAGAAAATGGTACCTGTGCCGGCCACTGCGTCACAGCCATGTGAGGGGGGAAAGCACAAGAGCGCAGCATCGACAGCACCAGAGAAGGTGCCGCACGACTAGGAAGCCCCAACCACCCCGCCCGTGGGTTTGAAGCTCCTAGGCCTGAAGGCCCTGGGGCCAACTCCGCAGGCTCAGAAAGTCGGGACAACCGCCGAACCCACTGCTCCATAAGAGTGGCCCCATGATAAAACTGCTCACAGGAGGACACCCCAGGGGACGGGGAGGAACTACGGAGTCGAGGATGTCAGCCACTAGGAACAGAGTCCGCAGGTGACCCCAACGGAGTCTGCCTTCTGTCCACCACTACCGACAATCGTCGTACAGACATGCCAAATGATGACTTCGAGCGGTACTGTTTCTTCTTCGACAGTGGGACAAAGAAGAGCTCAAGGTTGAGCGGTGCCAGGTTCTCGACAAGGATCGAGAACGGGCCCGCTTTTTTTTGTGCTTTCGGGAGGACCGCCCTTCCTTCCGGGCACCGGAGTGCCTGTAGTCAGACCCACCCTCCATAGAGGGCAGCGGACTAGATCTAGGCCTGCTGGGAATACAGCTGTCATGCAACGTCTCCCTATCGTCACCTGCCCCGTTCATGGTCAGCTCCGTCGAAGGTGGGCTGAAGAGGACTTCTGTGTTCTTCCGATGAGAAAACTTTTTCTTGACTCCCGGTGGGCGAGCGACGTCCTCATTGAAGTGCACTCGACGGCAGGAAAAATGGAACTCGGGTGGTTGGAGGGTCGACGCCTAAGGTAGTTTACACGGCGATGTTAGTCCTTGCTGGCGCGCCTGGCTCCTACCTCAGTGCCGGCCCTCCTGAAGATTTTGGCCCCGCTCGGTCCTAGCACCTCCGGCATAGTCCCATTAGTGTGAATGAGTGGTGAAGACTTTATGTCCAGGAAGATATGACAGTTCCACCACCCAGAAATCTAGGTATAAGAGTTCCCCCACCTAAACATATCCAATTTAACCACTAAAGAGTACCCTGTGATGCCTTTGGTAAGTAGAAATTTGTACAGGCTTAACTTTGAGACCTGCACAGTCTTCATGTCCACTGTTCATGGGTTCACCACCCTCAAGGAGAAAAAATGTCTCCTAATGTTATCCTTGAGCTTCAGGGCATGTCAATGCACACTGCTAGAGGCAACCAGATCAAACAGCTAAGACTGACCCTGTTGATACTGCTGACTATGCTGAAGACATATCTTTCCCCCTCTCTGCCTTCTTTTTTTTTTTTTTGTTATTCAGGTTTAACACGTTAAGGGCCTCGAGCTTCTCCGCACAGCTTTTGTCCTCTACACTCCTAATCATTGTGTTGGCTGCACTGCACCCTCCTGACATCCTCAAAGTCCTTTCTGTATTGAGGAGCCCAGAACTGCATGCAGGACTCCAGGCGGGGCCTGACCAAGGCCTTGTAGGGTGGCAGGATTACTTCCCCTGCTTTACTGCCCAACTCCCTTCTGATGCACCCCAGCATTCTGCTGGCCCTCTCGATAGTGGCCACACACTGCTTGTCATGGTTCAGCATTCTGTCTATTATTATCACCAGATCCTTTTCCTCCTTCAGTGTAGCATGTGGAACCCCACACGGGGTTTGAGTCCTACCTCTGTTTTTCCTCCCCACGTGTAGCACCTTGCATTTGGTTACACCGAACTGGAGGTTCCAGGAATCTGACCAATCACCAGGCTTGTTCAGGTTCACCCGAGGTTAGTCCCTATCCTCAAGGAGTAGTGTCAGCAGTGAAAGTAAGCAGCCTGCTGGAGAACCCGCCTCCAAGATGCGGATAAAAATGTTGATCAGCAGTGCGCCCCCCCAACACCAATCACTGAGGGAGTCTGCTGAGTGCCCCCTTCCACTCTGAACAGTGTCGGTCAACCACCACTAGCTGCTTCTTGCCCCCAGGCTAGTTAGCAACACAACCTGTGTATGCCTTGTGTATACCTGAACTGGTGCACTTTGTCCAAAAGCAGAAACCGCATGAAGGCGCTCAACATGTACTCCCTGGAGGAGCTCGACAGGGGACATGACTGAGACCTACAGAATAAGTACTTCACATGGGTGAAAACGTTGAGGGGGAGGGGTCTCTTTCAGAGCAGGAGGAGTACCAGAACATGGGGGCATGCAAAGAAGCTTGGGGGGGGAGATTAAGAGGGATGTGAGGAAAGAACAGGTTACTCACCTGTAACAGTAGTTCTAGGATTGGTATATATTGTTCATCCACACTCTTTGGCATGTCCATTTCCCCTTTAAGGATCACCGGAAGTCTTCAAGCTGGCTCCTCCCACCGACCCGGCTAGTATATACCTCGGCTCCGCCCCATGACACCAGATGTTAGCCCACTGGAAGCCAGGTTGTGCGTCTGCAGTCAGGCAGGTCAGGTGGGTCCGTGTGGAAGAACAACATATACCACTCCTAGAACTACTGTTACAGGTGAGTAATCTGTTCTTCTAGGAGCATGGATATATTGTTCATCCACACTGTTTGGCAGACTCCCAGCAGTTCTCCGGGAGGAGGGAGGAAGGCACTCATCCCCTACTTAGGGAACAGAGATTGGAGAACTGAGGCCCCAAAACCAGCATCCCGGCATGACTCAAGGTTGATGTGGTAGTAGGTGATGAAGGTGTTTGCTGACTTCCAGATAGCAGCCCGACAGATTTCCTGGATAGGGATGTCCCTGGAAGCAGTTACCAATGCAGCAGTATGGCAGGTAGAATGAGCTCTTATCCCTCTGGGAGGCTCCTTGCTTGCTAACTCATAGCACAGACCTATGCATGATGTAATCCACCTTGCAATGGTCCATTTAACTGCAGGTCTGCCAGAAGCAGCTTCTGCATAGGTGACAAACAGCTGGCAAACCTCTCCCCCGAATTTCCGTTGTCCTCTCCTTATAGTAGGAGAGAGCATGTCTCAGATCCAAGGTATGGAGCCTGTACTCAGCCTCTGAGATGTAATCAGGGTAGTATACTGGCAGAGTCAACACCTGGTTAAGGTGAAATTCTGACACCATCTTCGGAAGGAATTTCGGGTGGGGGCATAGGACAACTGTGTCCCTGTGGAAGACCAGATAAGGGGACTCCACCAAAAGCACCTGGAGTTCTTTCTGGCAGACGTGATAGCCACCAGGAAGGCTATCTTCCATGACAAGTGTGACAAGGCACACTTGTGCACTGGTTCGAACGGCTTGCACATGACCTTTGCCAGTACCAGCAATAGATCCCACAGAAGTGGAGGTTCATGCACCAGAGGGGATATGTGATCCAGGCCTTTGAAAACACACCAGACCACTGTCTCCTGCCCCACCGGCTGACCGGCTCATGCCCGGTTAGCACAGATGGCTGCCAGGTGCACCCTAAGGATCAATGACCGTAGACCCCTTTTGGAAAGAGACCAAAGGTAGTCGGGAATGTTAGACATGGACAGAAATGAGGGTCCAGGCCCTTGCCCTGACACTAAATGGAAAATCTTTTCCATTTGAAGGCATAACACTTCCTGGTCGATTCCTTTCTAGATGCCTCCACCATGGTGTAGACATCTTCGGAAAGACCCAAAGCCTGGAATTCTAGCTGCTCAGGTACCAGGCTGTGAAGTGCAGGGATTGAAGGTCTGGATGGAATACCTTCCCCTGATTGAGTGATATCAGGACTGAGCATGTACAAAGCTGCTCCAGGTGCCTGAAGCTGAGGCTGAGGAGATCTGGATACCAGAACTGGCGCGGCCAGTGTGGGGCTACCAGAATCACCTTTACCTTGTTCCTCCTCACCTTGAGGAGCAACCTGTGGATCTCCCTACCACCTAGCTTGACGAACTCAACCACCCTCACCCAGTTCAAAAATGGACTCAAACTATATCTTCTCAATCTCAGTCTCTGTGGTTGTAACCGCTAGCTCCCCAGAACAGTTTTCCCTGGCCGCTGCACTGCTTTGAACAATCCCTCTGATTTGTCATGAAATTCTAATATGGACCAACTTGTGTAATCTGATTACCATCCCTATATACTGCTTCCAATGTACACTGGTGTAACTAATGTACATACTGTACATAATGTGTGAATCCATACCTACTGTATATAATGTGTGAGTCTGAATGTGAACCCGACTTCTACCCTTGTTTAATGCTGCCAATGTAAAACTGTGTAACTAATGTAACTACTGTATATACAGATTACTCACGTGTAACAGGAGTTCTAGGAATGGTATATGTTGTTCATCCACACTTATAGGCAGGTTCCTTGCCGCTTTAAATCTTGACGGAAGGTCTTCAAGCTGGCTCCTCCCACCCACCCGGGTGGTAAAACTCTCGGCTCCGCCCCATGACGCCAGATCTGGCCCGCTGGAAGCTCAGGTTGTGCGTCGAAGCTGGGGAGGTCGGGTGGGTCGTGTGGATGAACAACATATACCATTCCTAGAACTCCTGTTACAGGTGAGTAACCTGTATTTCTAGGGACATGGATATGTTGTTCATCCATACTTATTGGCAGACTCCTAGCGGTTCTCCGGGAGGAGGGAGGCAAGGCGCACACCCCCTACTTAGGGAAAAGAGACTGGAGAACCGAGGCCCCAAAACCAGCATCCCAGCGTGACTCAAGGTCGATGTGGTAATGGGTGATGAAGGTGTGTGCTGACTTCCAGGTAGCAGCCCTGCAGATTTCCTGGATAGGGACGTCCCTGGAAGCAGCCACCGATGCAGCAGTATGGCAGACAGAATGAGCTCTTATCCCTCTGGGAGGCTCCATGCCCGCCAACTTATAGCAGAGATCTATGCAGGAGGTGACCCACCTGCCCATCGTCCGCTTGGCTGCAGGTCTGCCAGGTGCGGCTTCAGCGTAGGTGACAAACAGCTGGCGAACCTCTCCCCGAATTTCAGTCGTGCGCTCCTTATAGTAAGCGAAATTGCCCTTCTAGGATCAAAGTATGGAGCCTATATTGCCTCTGAGGTGTGATTGGGGTAGAACACCGCAGGAGTCAACACCTGGTTAAGGTGAAACCCCGATACCACCTTCGGAAGGAATTTCGGTGGGGGCGAGGACAACCTTGTCCCTGTGGAAGACCAGGTAAGAAGACTCGATGGAAAGCGCCTGGAGCTCTCCCATCCTTCTGGCTGACGTAACAGCCACCAAGAAGGCGGTCTTCCACGACAGGTGAGAGAGATCACACCTGTGCATTGGTTCGAATGGTTTGCCCATGAGCTTTGCCAGTACCAGCAGTAGATCCCACGGAGGTGGAGTTTCTTGCACCGGACAGGAAATGTGATCAAGGCCTTTGAAAAAGCGCCAGACCACCTTCTCCTGCGCCACCGACTGCTTCCCGGCCCACGCCCGGTAAGCAGAGATGGCTGCCAGGTGCACCCTTAGGGTCGTCGACCTGAGTCCTTGCTGAGAAAGGGACCATAAATAGTCCAAGATGCTTGCCAGGGAACAGGAGGAAGGGTCCAGGCCTTTGCCCTGACACCAAATGGAAAACCTCTTCCATTTGAAGGCATAGCATTTCCTGGTCGACTCCTTACGGGACGCCTCAACTACATTGAGGACCTCATCGGAAAGACCCAAGGCCTGGCACTCTAGCTGCTCAGGAACCAGGCCGTCAGGTGCAGGGATTGAAGGTCCGGATGGAACACCTTCCCCTGATTGACTGAAAGCAGGTCCGGGTGAGCTGGAAGCTGCCTCGGGAGCCTGGAGCTGAGGCTGAGATCATCCGGATACCAGCATTGGCGGGGCCAGTCTGGGGCTACCAGAATCACCTGCGCCTTGTCCCTCCTCACCTTGGGAAGCACCTTGTGGATCAAGGGAAATGAGGGAAAGGCGTAGAAGAGGCCCGAGGTCCATGGCCTCGAGAAGGCATCCCCCTGCAGAGAGCCCTGCTGAGGGGGGTGGGCATGGAACAGCCTCAGCTTCGCGTTCTCCCTGGAGGCAAACAGATCCACCTGAGGTATGCCCCACTGGGAGAACAGATCTTGTACTACCTCCAGCAGGAGAGACCACTGTGGGATACAGCCCCTATCCGGCTTAGGGCACCGGCCAGGGTGTTGGAGGCTCCTGCCACATGAATGGCTAGGAGATCCGCCTCCAGGCTGCGCACGAGTGACCAAATGCGGAGAGCTTCCTTGCACAAGGGCATGGAGTGCGTCCCGCCCTGGCGGTTTAGGTAGTACATGGTCGTGGTATTGTCCGTCTGGACCCGAACCACTTGACCCCGTAGAGAGCTAGGCGGACCGCTCGGAGCTCCAGCAGGTTGATATAGCATCGGGACTCCCGCGGGGACCACAGGCCGTGCGCTCTGTGCTCCCCCAGATGGGCACCCCAACCCATCAGAGAGGCGGTCGACAGAGAGACCGTTGGCTCGGGGCGGACAAACGGGATGCCCTCCTGCAGATGAGCTGGAACGATCCACCACTGGAGAGCGTTCCACATCCCCTGGGTCACCGTCACTAGCTGGTCCAATGGATCGCAGCGCTGAGACCACTGGCTGGCCAGCTCCCATTGAAGGGGGCGCAAGTTCCAGCAGGCCCAACGGACCACGCTGGTGCAGGCCGCCATGAGACCCACGAGGCGCAGGAAGTCCCGGGCAGGGCGCAATTGCCCAACCAGAAATGATCGGGCAAAGGAGGAAAGAACCTCGGCCCTGTCCGCCGGGAGCCGTGCTCTGGCTCGAAGAGAGTCGAGCTCTGCCCCGATGAAGAGAATCACCTGCTTCGGTACGAGTTCTGACTTGGCCTCGTTGATGAGGAGGCCGATTTGAGAGCAAACCTGGAGGGCCAGATCTCTGGACCGCTCCACCTCCTGTCTGGAGGGGGCTGCTATCAGCCAATCGTCCAGGAAAGGGTACACCCGGACCTCTCGGCGCCGCAGGAATGCTGTCACCACTGCCATGCATTTGGTGAAGACTCTGGGTGCAGGAGACAGGCCGAAGGGCATGGCTCGGAACTCGAAAAGGGATCCTTCCGCTCGAAAGTGAAGGAATCTTTGGTGAGACGGACAGATAGGGACGTGAAAAAACGCGTCCTGCAGGTCCAGAGAGCAGAACCACATGCCACGTTCCAAGGATGGTATTATCTGAGCCAGAGTGACCATCCTGAAGGTTCGAGACCGTAGGAACTTGTTTAGGTCGTGTAGGTTGAGAATGGGGCGCCAGCCCCGGTCTGCTTTGGGACCAGGAAGTACCTGGACACAAACCCTCGGTCTGAGGGAGGGTCCGCACACCTCTGATCACTTCTTTTCTTGAGGAGCAGAGCGATGTCGGTTTACGAGCCGACAGCGAGGCTGCGGACTTTGAGGCCCCTGGGGCGACGGCTCTGAAGGGCGGGGCCTGCTCAAACTCCAGAGGCAGGCCCTTTCCTACCACTTCCAACACCCACCAGTCTGTGGTAATAGCAGACCAGGCGGAAAGGAAGTACTTGAGCTGCCTCACGGGAACTAGGGTGAGGTGACGAGGTTAGCGACACCTCAACCCGTCACTGTGCAGGCTTGAGGAGGGACCGCCGAGGGACCTCCTGGCCTTTACCTCCTGCTTCCTGGAGGAGGAAGCCCAGGCTTGGGTTTGGGACGCCATGCGAGCCTGCTGGCTCTGATGTTGCTGGGCCGGACGTGCCAAGGGTGCAGATGGACGAAAGGGCTTGGGTTGCGGTCTGCGGCCCTTGTCCCTCTGAGCGGATGAGACAGAGTCCAAAGTGGCATTGGACTTTTTGATCCTCTGGAAGTGGCCTTCCACTCCAGGGCCGAAGGGGACATCCGCCAATTTGTGCTGGGTATCCGCTGTGAAGGTGGATATCCTCAGCCATGCCCAACGGTGCATAGCCACTGCGGCCGCGACTGACCTGGTGCATGAGTCTCCAATGTCCAAAGCAGTCTGAAGTTGCTGCTTTGCCACCGCCCTGCCCTGGTCCCGCACTGCCTAACCGTAGTCTGCAGGTCAGCCGGGAGATGAGAGATTACCTCTTCCAGGGAGCCCAACAGGGCATGGGAGAAATGTGCCATAAGCACGGCCGAGCTGGCCTGACGAAGGCCAAGGGAGGACGCAGCGTAGACTTTTCGCCCGGCATAGTCCAATTTCTTGGACTCCTTGTCGGGAGGTTTGTCCATGTCCCTAGCATTTCCGGCACACCGGAAAACGCTGTCGGTAACTAACCCCTCGGCTGAGGGATGTTCCGAGAAACGGGACAGGGAACCGGGGACCGTGATACTTCCTGGCCATCCTGGCCGGGCGCAGGGCAGGAAGCAGGACGCTGCCAGAGCTCCAGGCCGGGTTTACAATGGCCTCGGCCACAGGAAAGGCCTCCAGGGAAATCCCCGGTCCAATATCTCCGTGAGGGATACTTGGCTCGCTTGAATACGGTTCGAGCTGCATCCCGTGGACTCCGAGATGAGCCTAACAAACCCAGAAAGGACGGAGGCTATCGCCCAGCGACTGACCCTCAGAGGACTCCCAAGTCCACTCGCCTGGAGAAAAGGGAGGAATCATCTGTCAGACTCAGAAGAGTCCGCAAAGAGCTGCCTCGGGCCTGAGCCACCCTCCACCTGCCGAGGGCGATCGGGAGTAAGGGTGACCGACAGCCTATGGGGTAAACCCTGACCCGACCGAGAGTTCTTGGTCGGAGTCCCAAACAATGGCTGTGGAGGCGGAGGTTCCACCATAATCGATGGAGCAGCTGGTTTCGGCTGAGCAACAGGCCTGGAAACAGGCGCCGGCAAGCGAGGGTTGCTTCGCCGCCCGTGACAGCTACTTAATGGCTAGGAAGAACGACGCCGCCGGGTTGTTCCCGCCAGCAGAAGCTGTTGCCACATGAGGTCTCGTATCGCCGACGCACCTGGCGCAAGCCCCCTCATCCGAGGAAGAGGACTAGCGCGGCGCCGGCTGTCAGCTGGTGCCGAGACCGCCTATGATGGCGTGGATCAGCTGACCGCCAAGAAGTCCGGAGACCGCAACCTCGGCTTTTCCGGTGAGGGTGCAGGAAGGGAGCGGGAAACCCGCCTCCCTTGCCTCGAAGGAACACCCAAGGGCCCGAACCGAGGCACTGGCAAGCCCACGGATCCTCAACCACCACCGGGGAACCGGGAGAGAGGATTTGCTTCGCTGGTCGACAACCCGTCCGACGGGACGAGAAAGATCTCGACTGCGTCGACTGGAGTCTCGGTCAACTGACCTGACGGGGACACCGTGAAGCCAGTGGCCGAAGCCGAAGGATCGACCGAAGTCGATGGTCGACCACTGGGAGTGGGGACCTCTCCCGCTCCCAAGAGCGTCGACGGTCGGACTTACCCTTGTCCTTCTTCTTTTTGGACCGAGAGGAAGGTCCAGAAGATGAAGGTCCCTCTCCCTTGGTGGTGAGAGACAGACAAAGCTCCTTAAAGGAAGCAGAATATGAGGATCCCAGGGAGAGCGGGATAAATGCCGCGGCCGAAGAAGATGCGGTCCGCGCCGCCTCCTCTTCGAGGGCGATCATCTACTCTAGCTGATCCGCCGAGCCCACCACCGCAGAAACCACCAACCAGGCCTCTTTCAACTTTACCGGAGGGTAACGCTTTTCGGGTCGCCCAAGTTGCAGACGGGCAGCACAGTCTTCCAGGACATAGGCCGAGAAAGAAGAGCACAGGTCGCAAGCCTGCGGGTCGTGCTCAAGGCCCAAGCAGTAGACGCACGTGGAGTGCAGATCCATCCGAGACATCTTCTGCCCACATGGGCATCTCCGAAAACTGGGAGTCGATTTGTCCATCGCAGCCGCAAGGGAAATAGTTGACCAAAGTCAAGAAAACCTTAAAGTTTGATTTCGGAAAACCGAAGAGTTAGGAACCAGTCTTAAATGCGGAGCGTTAAGGAGGGAACCTGAGCTTCCAAGCGGTAAGGAAGATCTGGCGTCATGGGGCGGAACCGAGAGTTTTACCACCCGGGTGGGTGGGAGGAGCCAGCTTGAAGACCTTCCAGCAAGATTTAAAGCGGCAAGAAACCTGCCTATAAGTGTGGATGAACAACATATCCATGTCCCTAGAAATAACTGTTTCTAAATGTCCTCTTCTGTAACTAACTCCGGGTCACTCCTGAAAAAGGGACCATTGGTCTCAGTGGGCTTACCCGGTAAACAAAATCTAAATAAATAAGGGAAATGGAGGGAAGGCGTTGAGGAGGCCTGGGGTCCACAGGCTTGAGAAGGCATTCCCCTGCAGTGAGCCCTGCTGAGGGGGGCAGGCATAAAACCGCCTCACCGTGGTGTTTTCCCAGGAGGCAAACAGATCCACCAGCAGTTTGCCCCAACAGGAGAACAGGTTGTAAACTACCTCTGGATGGAGAGACCACTCATGGGATGTCTGGCCCAAGCGGCTGAGAGCATCCGCCAGATGGTCCGAGGCTCCTGCCACATGGACGGCTAACAGATCCGCCTCCAATCGGCTCATGAGGGTCCAGATGCAGAGCGCCTCCTTGCACAGCAGATGGGAGTGCATACCGCCCTGTTTGTTGAGGTAGTACATGGTCATGGTTTTGTCCGTCTGGACTTGAACCACTTGACCCCGGAGTTGAGGAGCGAAAGCTGACAGTGCCAGTCTGACTGCTCTGAGCTCCAACAGGTTGATGGGGGATCGTGACTCCTTGGGATCCAGAGCCCGTGGGTCATTTTGTCCCCCACGTGGGCTCCCCAGCCCACGAGAGAGGTATCAGTCGTAAGGACGACCGTCGGCTTTGGGAGAACAAATGGGATCTCTTCCTGCAACCGGTCTGGGGCGGTCCACCACTCTAGAGCATCCACATGTTCTGGGTTACAGCGATCAGCTGGTCAAAATGACCATGGCGCTGAGTCCACTGGGCGGCCAACTCCCATTGGAGGGGGCGCACGTGCAACCGGGCCCAATGGACCAAGAACGTGCATGCTGCCATGTACCTCAGAAGGCGCAATAAGTCCCGGGCAGGGTGCAAATGCTCAACCAGAATGATTGGGCAAAGGAGGAAAGAACCTCTGCCCTGCCCACCAGGAGCCGAGCTCTGGCTTGACGAGAGTCGAGTCCTGCCCCGATGAAGCCTATCACCTGAGAAGGCACGAGTTCCAACTTGGCCTCGGTGATCAGGAGGCCGAGTTGGGAGCAGGTCTGGAGGGCCAAGTCCCTGGACCTCTCCACCTCCTATTGGGTGGGATCTGCCAGAAGCCAATCGTCGAGGTAGGGGTAAATTCTGCCTCCCTGACACCGGAGATGGGCCGCCACCACTGCAATGCATTTGGTGAAGACCCGTGGGGCCGATGACAGGCCGAATGGCATGGCTCGGAACTCGTACAGGGTCCCTTCGACCCCGAAGCAGAGGAACAGCTGATGGGACAGACGGATTGGAACGTGAAAGAACGCATCCTGCAGATCCAGTGAACAAAACCACATGTTTTGTTTCAAGGATGGAATGATCTGGGACAAAGTGACCATCCGAAAGGTGCGAGACCTGACATACTGCTTTAGGTCATGGAGATCTAGAATGGGGCGCTAGCCCCCTGTCCGCTTGGGCACCAGGAAATACCTGGAGACGAAGCCTGGGACTGCTGGAGGATCTGCCACAGGAGCTATTGCCTCCTTGAGTAGGAGCTGAGCAATGTTGTCTCGAAGAGCCGACTGGGTGTGAGCGGATATCTTTTCTTCCCCAGGGGCATGGGCTCGGCTGGGAAGGTGCTGTTCGAACTCTAGAGGCAGTCCCTGACTGACCACTTCGAGAACCCACCTGCCCGAAGTGACATCGGACCAGGCGGAAAGGAAGTGATGGTGCCGGCCCCCCACAGGAGGACCCAGAGCTGGCGTGACGGGAGTAGGGGTGGCAGCCCCCACCCTGTCACTCAGCAGGCTTGGAGGAGGAGGAGGCTCCAGGACCTGAGCCTCTGCCTCCTTTACGGATCAGTTGGGGTCCAGGCTTGGGCCGAGGGCGCCAAGATTGAGGCTGCTGCCCCCCTTGAAAGGAGGACTGCTGAGCCACAGGAGAAGAGTGCCAAAAAGGCTTCTTCTTCTTCTTCTGCTGCTGGTTCTTTCCCAAAGAACCCTTGGCAGAAGTAGCATCCAAAGTGGCACTGGACTGCTCTACTGTGGCGAGAGGCAACTGCGGCAGCCATCAAGCAGACACAAAAGTCCTCAGTGTCCAGGGCCATCTGGAGCTGCTGTCTGGCAAAAGCTCGGCCCTGGTCTTGGACCTGCTTGACCATGGTCTGCATGTCCATGGGGCGATGTGGGAGGACCTCTTCTAATGACCCAAGAAGGGCGTGAGAGAAGACTGCCATGATGACGGCCAAACTTGCCTGACGAAGGCCCAAGGAGGAAGCCGCATAGATCTTCCTAGCTGAATGGTCCAGGAGCTTGGACTCTTTATCGGGAGGTCGGTCCCTATTGGCAGAACTGTCAGTACGCCTGAACACAGAGGCAGTCACCAGGATCTCGGTTGAAGGGTGCTCTGTGAACCCCGCTAGAGATACAATGGACACTGCATACATGCGGGCCATGCGGGCAGACAGAGCTGGACAAGAGGCAGGACGCTGCCAGAGTTCAAGAGCAGGGCTAACAATGGCCTCAGCCACAGGGAAGGCCTCTGTCGGGGTATCCCCCCTCTCTTAAGGATGTCCGTAAGAGGGTACTCCGCCTTTTTCTGGATAGGCTCCAGGAGCATCCCTGTGGACTCAGAGATGAGGTGAAGGATCCCTTGGAAGGAGAAAGGACCTTCCTCCATCCCTATGCCAATGGACGATTCATCACCCCCAGGATGAGAATGAAGTCTGGTGACGTCCGAATCCGACAAATCCGGATATAGAGACCTGCCACCCAAATCACCCTCGACTCACCGGGAGCAGTCCGGAGTGACTGTGACTAACAAATGCTGGGGAAGCCTGGTGTCCGGTCTGTTTTCTTTGGAAGGAGCCCCTCCCACAGGCTGCTTAGGCAGCGGTTCCACCACGACTGGTGGAGAGATCGGTTTAGGCTGAACAGGTGGTCTCCCCGGCCCCGCGGGCGGGGGAACCGAAGATTTCACCTCCGAAGGGGTCGGCTTCGGCCTAGGAGGTGAAAGCCAAGTAATGGCTGGGGTAGGAGCCGGGGAAGGCTCGTGCCCGGACAAGATCAGCTGTTGCCACACGAGGTCCTCGTAGCGCTGACGGAGTTTCTGCCGGAACACCTCCTCATCCGAGGAGGATGAGGACGACCGATGGCATCGCGTCTTTTTTGAGCGGTTATGGCTCTTTCTCTGACTTTTGGGCAAGAGGGTTCTAGACCTCGACTGAGATTGGGCGGGCCGACTCAGTCGCTCAGAAGACACTGGGGGGAACCGGTGACTTCCAGGCATCCGGTACCAGGTCCTCGATGGGGACATCAGCGGGCTGGGTCTCCTCATTGGGGAAGACACAGACCGGAGTCCTCTCTAAGGAGTCATTGACCAGGGTCGGCAACAGTGGGTCGAGAACAATCTCTACCTCATCGGCCGCATTCTCGGTCAGTTGGCCCGATGGAAGGTCTGAGAAGCCAGCAGCCGAAGAAGCGATCTCGACTGAGGTCAAGACCGCATGCTCCTGGGACAGAGGCCTCTCCCGGTCCCAAGAGCGCCTTCGTCGAGAAAAAGACTTGCTTGTTTCCTTATTCCACTTCCAGGATCAGGAGAAGTGCGAGCCCACAGGCACCTCTCCCCTGGTGGGAAGAGACTGGCACAACTCCCGGAAAGACCCTGAGAAGGTGGAGCCCAGGTTGAGCGGAATGAAGAAGCTCAGAGAGTCCACAGCATGAGCGGCTTCTTCCTCGAACGCTTGCATGCGATCCAATTGCTCGGCAGATTCCGCAGCCGTGGAAACTGCCCTCCTAGCCTCCTTGGACTTCACCAGAGGGTTCCTCTTCTCCAGTCTCCCCGGTTTCAAGAGTGCAAGATGGTCGTCCAGGATGTTGGGATGGAAGGCCAAGCAAAAACTGCAGGATGAGGTGTCATGGCCGACACCGAGGCAGTAGACGCACATGAGGTGGGGATTGGTACGCAACATTTTCTGGCAGCAAGGGCACCGGCGAAATCCCGGGGAAGATTTTTCTTCCTCAATCGAAGATGAGAAAAGGCGATCGCTAACTCAAACAATTTTTAATTTCGGTAGAACCAAAGTTTTGAAAGCCAGGGCCAACGAAATGCGTGAGCACAAGGGAAGCAACCTGAATCTTCCAGCAGAAAGGGAGATCTGGAGTCATGGGGCGGAGCAGAGGTATATACTGTATAGCAGTTTATATTCACGCCCTTTATATTTAGCGCTCTAACCCCCCCCCCACACACACACACACATATTCTCTTACTTTCACTGGTGGAACACTAGTGCTGCCATATATAATAATCTACCAAATATTCACTGTCTTTATCTTCACTGTAATATGGAACCAGCGAATATAGTGATAATAAAATGACAGTGAATATTTCCTGCTATATAGTACCACCCGGGTGGGTGGGAGGACCCAGCTTTGAAGACTTCTGGTGATCCTTAAAGGAGAAAGGGACATGCCAAAGAGTGTGTATAAACAACATATCCACGCTCCTAGAATACTTATTCATAGAAAGGGTGATAGATGCCTGCAGCAGCCTGACAGAAGAGGTGGTTGGGCAAACACAGTGGGAGCTTCAAGTATGAAATCTGCACACAGGCAAAATGGGTAGAAGAAAGAGAGGGAGGCATGTCTATGACCAAACAGGGTTCAGGGTGTAGAAACAGGCAGGGAAATAGAGCAGACTAGATGGACCTACCAGTCCTTTTCTGCACACAAATTCTGTTTCTATGCTTTTCATGCATCCAGATAGACTGCATCTACGGCTCTGCCCACCTCGATGATCACCATGTCAAAGAAGGTGATCAGGTTGATCTGGTATATTCTTTTTTTTTTTTCGTTAAAGCATATTGGCATAATTTGAAACTGAACTGTCGGTACGGTTTTAGATTGGGATCCATATTCTGCCCCAACAGCCCTGAATTTATCTACAGTACGTATCTGACTGTCACGGCTCCAGGCCCTGCAGCTTGTACAGTGAGGCAATTTCAGTGCAACTCCACAGTTCTTTACAAAGTGACACTTTACGACTATGTGTCATAATTGTTACTGAATAGAAGCATCAGCGGCATCAGTAGTCATAACGTGTGAAACGTGAGATTCCTCAAACATCTGCAGAGCTGCACAGGTAAATGCTCTTAAAATGATTGCTGTCCCATTATGGTTAAAACAACTGATTATCAAAATACAGTACCTGTTTAAAGGAAACGGTGCAGAACATGTAAGTAATTTTTTTTCTCCTGTATTAAATACCAGTTCAAATTCTGGTATAGTTTCATCTTTCCTGAATTTTTTATAAACTCAGAAGGCATTTCAGATTTTCACTCTGGTGGTAAATACCACTGTATAACTGTATATGATGTAGTTTACGTCCCTTCCAGCTGCAAAGTATATATGATAGTAGAATATGGATGCATTGTACCAACAATTTAAGGACTTAAACATACGAACTACACAACATCTTATAATTCTGCAATGTTGCAATTCTTCATCGTCAGTGTGTATTTTAGAAACACACACTGATTTTACTAAAATGCCAGCAAACATGAAAAAGGAACAGCTTCTACAAAAATTACATGCTTGCAAATTAAATGCAGTTTTCTTCTAAAATGATTAAAAACTGACAATATTTCAAACGTTCATACGCACCGCTGGATTAAATTTTAATGTGATGTGTTTGTTGTATCCAGATGTGCTGAAGGTGACCTGAGGCAACGTGTACTCGTACTGGGACTTCGGTAACGTAGAGTCCAGCATCACAATGTAGTTCTAAATGCAAACAACATGGCCCATTAATGACTTTAAATGCTACGTTCTGTTGTTGCTGTGACTAGATGCCCCATTCCCCCCCACTCAGAGCACAGTGCTGCACCTGCCCTCAGCGCTACGGGTGGAGGGTGGGTCCTGACACTCCATTATGCTCCACTCGCTGCCTGTTCACACAGGGACATGCTCCAGCCCTCCTTCACCTACATCACCCATACTGAAAAGATGGTTCTGTATGACTTCAGTTAAAGAGCTAGTGTACTAACTGGAATTAATTACTGTATAAGTTTCAGAAGTAGTGAGATATCATTTCTTATATCTGATGTACTTCTTCTCGGTTTTGCTAATTAGAAGATTTTCTACCTGAAAGTATGAGGATCAGATGTGTGGAACAACACTCTACCTGGAGGCAACCAACCTCTGCATGATGTAAGTAAGTAAAAGCAGAAGGAAAAACAGACTATTATGGTTCTCTAGGGAAGTGGCAAAGTGGTGAAGGAAAAAAAGAAGAATCAGCATTTATATAGCACTTTTCATACACAGTGTATCCCAAAGCATTTTACAAGCAATGCTAGACTGGTACAGAAGTGAGACTGAATGTGTAGTGGCAGCCGTATCGCACATCAACACAGAAACACAGCCTGGACAAACGGAAATTACGTACCTACCGTAATTCTTGATCTTCTTGGATGAGTCTCCACCACTCATTCACACTAATGGGAACTGCGCCGGAGGCACTAGGACCCAGCGGGAGCAAACTTTTTTGGTAGAGGGTCGGCGCCAGAGATGGAGCCGCGAGGAACGACACCGCCGAGCCCCAGCTCGCAGTAATGACCATCTCAAGCAATAACCCTCCAACCACCTCAGTACCTTTTTTCCGAGGAGGTGCAGCATAACTAACCTAGAAGGATAGCGTAACCATAAAAACGGACATAAGATAGTCCGGACGACCCGTATAAGAAGGGTCAGAAAAGAAGTCTTCACAGCCTAAGATTGAGGGAGTGAAGACCAACAACAAAGGTGAGTTCGGGGGATGGAGGGTGGGCATGTGAATGAGTGGTGGAGACTCGTCCAAGAAGATCAAGAATTACAGTAGGTACAAAATGTCCATATCTTCCTGGACATAAAGTCTCTACCACTCATTCACACTAATGGGAGAGTACCAAGCTAATAATCCCCCGAGGGGGCGGCAGAAGAGACCAAGAGCTCATACTTTTAGGACAGGAGTCCATTAAGGATGGTTCTGCCAAAAGAAAGATGTCGTCTGGCATGGACATCCAGGGCATAGTGTTTGACGGAAGTATGCACCAAGCTCCAGGTAGCTGCATTGCAAATATCTGCGATGGGCACGTTGTGGATTTCTGCTAGGGATGCCACGACCGCTCTAGTAGAGTGAGTGTACACTCTGCCCTCCAGCTTAACCTGCACCATGGAATAACATGCGAAGGCGAAGGCATGCCACCAGCCATGCTGAAATGCATCTGATAGCGACCGGTTGACCCAGCCGGGTCTCGCTGAAGGAAACAAACAGTTGTTGAGCTTTGTGAAAGTCTTTTGTTCTGTCTAGATAGAAACGCAAAGCTCTTGACATCCAAGGAATGAAGAGAACGCTCTCCTTCATTTTGGAAGTTCGCAAAGTAGGATGGAAGGACCAAAGGTTGGTTTAGATGGAATTCTGAAACAACCTTAGGGGGAAACTTAGGATAGGTCCCAAGAACTACTTTATCTTTATGAAACACAGTATATGGAGGGTCTGTGACCAAGGCATGTATCTCAGAGACCCTGCAGGCTGAGGTAATGGCCACTAGGAAGGCCGTCTTCCAGGTGAGAAATTTTAACTCACAGGTAGCTAGAGGCTCGAAAGGTTTTTGACTGAGCACGTCTAGCACCAGATTAATGCCCCAGGCTGTGACTGGACATCTTATAGGATTAATCAATCAATCATCTTTATTTCTAAAGCGCCTTTCAAAACCAAGGCGCTATACAGAGAGATCATATATACATATAAATTTTAAAAACATAAATTAATCAACCATAACTAGGATACGCTAAACTAAATAAATGAGTCTTCAGCTCCATTTTAAATCTCTCGACGGTTGGACATTCTCTTAACCAACGAGGTACAGAATTCCACAGGGTTGGTGCTGAAAAAGCAAAAGCACGAGATCCTCATGTTTTTAATCGAACCCTGGGAATCTCGAGGCAATCCCTCGTTGGCGGGGCGGAGAGGACAGAGGGGGCAATAGGGTACCAAGAGAACTTTCAGGTAGCTGGGTCCCTGATCATGTACGGCTTTAAAGGTTAATAAACCAACCTTATAGGTGATCCGCCACCTAACAGGCAGCCAGTGCAGTTCGTGGAGCACAGGCGTAATATGGCTGGATCTGGAAGTCCCAGTCAGAAGCCTGGCCGCCGCGTTCTGCACCAGCTGCAGGCGGCGGATATCAACCCCAGGTAGCCCTAGGTAGAGGGAACTGCAGTAATCAAGACGGGTAGTGATAAAGGCATGGACCAATGTTTGAAGATCACCCGGTGGAACCAGGTGTTTCACCAGGGTGATCTGTTATGCAGAATTCCCTTAAGAAACCTCTTAACCACAGGCAACTGAGTCAGTGACAAGGAAAGTACTGGCTCATGATAAGCTGAAATGGCACAAAGGTGAACCTTAACTGTAGAGTATTGCAGACCTGAATTTGAGAGGTCTGAAAGGTACTCTAGAACTTTATCTGGTGGGCAGGAAAAAGGATTCAAAGAGGATTTTGCACACCCGAGCGAAAAACGCTTCCATTTGTCTGTGTAAGTTTTCCTAGTGGCTGGCTTGCATGTAGCCAGAAGAATATCTGAAACCCTACGAGAGACACTGAACCTGTTCACTTCTATCTCTTCAGGAGCCAAGCATGAAGGTGAAGTGACCTCAGATTGGGATGGACTACAGGCCCCTGAGTCAGAAGGTCCGTCTGAAGGGGAAGCGGTTTCGGAGGAGTTTCTGACATACTGTTGAGTAGTGGAAACTATATCTGTTGCGCCAGAAGGGAGCAATGAGGATCATTTTGTCCCCTGGGACTCGAATTTGAGAAGTACTCTGAATTAGAGGAAGAGGCGAAAGGTGTATAGAAAGAGTTTTTCCACTGCAGCCTGAACGCATCCTGACAGAAAATGCTAGGCCCTGGATTTCTGGAGCAGAAGAGAGGCAGTTTTGTGTTGAGGGGATGCAAAGGTCCAGGTCTGGAGTTCCCCACTCTGTGAATAGTGACTGAGCTATGGCCAGAGTCGAGGGACCATTCGTGAGGATCTGTCTCATTCTGCTGGGGCGGTCTGCCAGTTCGTTCTGCACTCCGGTGGTAGACCGCCTGAATTACAGCCTTGTGCTCCAAGCACCATTCCACACTCTCACTGCTTCCTGCATAAGGGTAAGGAATGAGCACCGGGCCTGCTTGTTGATGTAATACATCACTGCTTTGTTGTCCATTTGAAGGAGAATGTTCTTGTGACAGAGAATGCCCTTCAAAGCCCGGACTGCTTAAAGGATGGCTCTCATTTCTAAGACATTTATGTGAAGTTGGGACCCGTCCTGAGTCCACGTACCTTGAGTGTGGAGAGTCTGACAGTGAACTCCCCACCCCATCAGGGACACATCCCTGGTAATGGAAATCTGATGATCCAGAGGAGCAAAGGGGTATCCTTCCAGAAGATTGTCCTCTTGCGACCACCAGGTAAGTGACCTCTTCAGAGGTTCTGCCACTTTGATGAGAAAGGACTGAGGGTGCGTGGTTGGGGACCACTGAGCATCCACCGAAAGGTTCTCATGTGGAGGCGTGCTGGGGTACAGTGAACACCGAGGATGCCATGAGACCTAGCATCCGTTGCATTGAGAGAGCTCACACCAAGCTGCTCTCTCCAATGTATCGGGCCATCTGAATGATATCGCTCCTCCTCTCCTCTGGAAGAAATGCTTTTGCACAGGAGGTGTCCAGAAGAGTTCCTATGAAAAGGAGCCTCTGGGAGGGCTGCAGCTGCGATTTTTGAGGTTTAGCAGGATTCCACAGACGAGAGGTGCGAGGCCGTGGCCGGCGCCCAGAGTTCCTTGCATGGAAGGACTTGCTAGAAGCCAATCGTCCAGATATGGGAACACTTGTATTCTGATTTTTCTGAGATGCGCTGTGAGAATTGCACAACACTTTGTAAAAACTCACGGCGCCAAGGATAGCACAAAGGGCAGGACTCTGAACTGATAATGCTGTCTCAAAGCCATGAACCTTAGGTATTTGTGATGCTTCGGATGAATAGGAATGTGCTGGTAAGCATCCTGCATGTCCAGGGAGGCTAACCAGTCATGTTGATGAAGCAAAGGTAACAGGGTTCCTAGTGATATCATTTTGAATTTCTCTTTGGGTAGGAATTTGTTTAATTTTCTGAGGTCCAAAATTGGACGCATGCCCCTGGTTTTCTTTGAAACCAGAAAGTAATGGGAGTAGAACCCTGTGTTCCGTTGATCCAGCGGAACTACTTCCACTGTCCTGTTGTTCAGAAGGCCTTGCATCTCGTAGGCGAGAAGTTCTGACTAAAGAACTGACAGCCTGGGCTGTCGTCTGGGGGGACGATCCGGAAGGGTGTCCAAAAGACTGAGGGAATACCCATCGCGGATTATCCAGAGGACCCATTTGTCCAAGGTTATGGACTTCCATTGATTGTAGAAGTGAGTCAGAAGACCTCCCACCGCTGAGGAAGAGTCCCCCTCGGGCAGCTGAAGTGGGACTTGGGCCAACAACTCAGAAGGTGGCACTAGGCGCTTTGGGTCCTTGCGCCTTCTGCTGCATTTTCTTTTGAGGCTGAGGGGCTTGGTTTTTATTAAAACCTCCCCTGCGCTTGCCTCGAAAGGACTGACGGTTATGAAACTGGCGTCTGTTAACACCCCCTCGAGAGGGAGAGGGAGGAGGTCGAGCCAATTTAATGGCTGACCTAGTCTTTTGTGTGGCCTCCAGAGCTTGTTCTACTTGAGGGCCGAAGAGGTACACACCATCGAAAGGCAACGCCATTACCTGCTGCTGTGCATCATTCGTGAAACCTGAAGTGCGCAGCCAGGAATGGTGACGGGTACAAATGCCGGCTGCCGCCACTCGGGAGGCAGTATCGAAAGCATCCATAGCCGCTTTAACCTGCTGGTTGTTGGACTCGATACCCCTGGTAATGATTTGAAGAAGCTCTGACTTTGTATCCGATTCCAGTAGAGCTTCAACCATCTGTTTGAGCTAATGCCAAAGAACATACTCATATTGAGAGAAATAGCCCAGGTAGCTGGCAATACGCATACCCAGGGTGGAAGCAGCAAAGACTCTCTTACCTAAAGTGTCTATCTTACGAGATTCTTTGTTAATAGGTAAAGTTGTAGTAGTCTGGGGGAGGACGACCTTATTCTCTGCCAAAACTACAATAGGATCCACAAAGGCTTGGGATGCCAAAATGGGTCGATCCTTGGGGGCTGAGTATTTCCTATCTATGGATTTAGCCACCAAAGGAATGAGAGCAGGATTACTCCATACCATTTGAGACAGCATCTCAAAGGATGGCTGTACCGGAGGAGTCAAATCTGTAGGGATCTCCGGAACATGGAGATATTGGAGTCTTAATAGTTTCCCAGGATCGATATCTGTAGTTTGGAGAGAAAGAGTGGAATTCAAGTTTTTCAGCAGAGACTTAAAAGACAGGTCCTCGACCACAGGCTCTGCAGCAGGAATAGATCCTGTTTCTTCCACTTCATCACCCAGCCTAAGGTCTGGGTCAGGCTCAATGTCATCTCCTAACAGTTCAGGAGGGACTGCATGGACAGGAAAGGAGTGTAAATCAGATGGAAATGAGGAAGGAAAAGGGTTAAAGGAGGAGTCCTAAGAGGTGGACGACGCCTTAAGCACCCCGCATCGCGAGAAATGCAGGCGCCCGGCCAAGCGCACTGGAGGGACGGCGCCGGTAGCCGACGGTGTCAACAAGGCGCATGGCGCCGAGAAGCCACACAGCGCCAAGATGGTGCTGAGAGGCCATATGGCATCGGGCGCTGTCCGCATGGCACCACTAACCCAACGGGCGCCGACAGACGACGGGGCGCCGAAGTATGTCATCGACGCCATGGCCAGAAAACCCCAAGATCCAAAAAACAGGATTTGAGGAGAAGGGAGGAGGAAGAAGAGCAGGAGATAGAGGCATCGGTGTGGCCCCCTGCGCCGCAGCCATATGGGGGGGGAACCTAAGCACGGAGTTGATGGCACCGAAGACTGTGCTGCGCGACCAGGGAGGCTCAACCGCCCTACCTGGTCTCCCAAGAAGCCCGAAGGCCCCTGAGTGACCGGGCCAGGCAGCCGGACCAACCTCTGAGCCCATTGCTCCATAAGAGAAGCCCACTGATGAAACTGCTCATCTGAAGACCTACCAGAGGGCAGGGTAGGGCTCCGATGTCGAAGATGTCGGCTACCAGAAACAGAAGCTGGCTCCAAAGGAGGAGACCGGCAACTAACTCCAATAACTGACCATCTACGCGCAGACATATCAGAGGGTGACCTCGAGTGATGCCTTCTCTTTTTTGACCTATGGGCCGAAGAAGAGCTCGAGGCCGAAAGGTGCAGGGAATGCAACCGTTTATTTTATGCTTTGAAGGACGCCATACTTCTCGGCAATGGACTGACCTTTGTCAGACCCCCTCTGGTGAAGGCGGTGGACCGACCCAGCCCGCTGACTGAACAGTTTACACGTAAGTCTCCCTACCATCACCTGACCCGCTCATGGTCGACTCCGTCAAAGTAGGCTGAGACTTCTTTGTAAATGAGAATAAACGTAAGCGATACTTATTCGAGATATTACTACAAAACAATAAAACTGAAAACTATGCTGCTAGTTTGAAGTTTGACTCCCGGCGGGCAAGCGACGTCGTCACTGAAGTGCACTCGACGAGGGAAAAAGGGAACTGAAGTTGGAAGGTCGACGCCGAGATATTCATTACCGTGACGAGCTGAGGCTCATGTGCTGTCTCAGGCCACCTTCCAACAAAAAGCTTGTTCCCGATGGGTCCTAGTGCCTCCGGCACTGATCCCATCAGTGTGAATAAGTGGTGAAGACTTATGTCCAGGAAGATCTGCTCTCATGTCCAGGACGTTGATATGCAGGGTTCGTTCCACTGGAGACCAGGAACTTTGGGCCTGCTGATACCGAAGATCAGCTCCCCATCCTAGACCTGACGTGTCTGTCAACAAGATTTGTTGCAGAGAGCTCTTCTGGAAGGGCACTCCCAGCTCCAAATAGAGAGGAGTCAGCCACTAAGTAAGTGAGTTACTGTTCTGGAGATTAGAATGGGCTCATCAAGCTCATCCACCCATTGGTCCCTCTGAACTCAGAGTCCACAGGGGAACTCTCATGTGTAGTTGTGCTAATGGGACCATCACTATAGCTGCTGCCATGTGGCTGAGTAGCTGGAGCATAGTCTAGGCCAGAACTTGGCGGGAAGAGGAGACCCTCTGAGTCAATGCTCGAAGTCAGGCTGCCCAGTCAGAGGGAAGAAAAGTCTTTCCTTGTGAGGTGTCCAAAACCGCCCCCAATATTACAGACATTGGCTGGGCCAAGAGGACGACTTTGCGATCTTCAGTGTAATGCCTAGATCCCTGAACAGCTGGAAGGTTTCCAGCAGGGTGGCCAGTAGCTAATCCCTGTTGGGGGCTGTCCAGGTAGGGATAGATGTAATGGCCCCATCTTCTGAGAGCCACAGCTACCACTGCAAGGCACTTCATAAACACATGTGTGCCCAAGAAAGATCGAAAGGCAAGGCCCAGAACTGGTAATGCTTCCCTTGGAAGGAGAACCACAGGAACCTCCTGTGGGCCAGGAGTACCAAGATATGGGGGGTAGGCGCTCTGCATATTGAGGGAACAAAGCCAATCTCCTAGATGGAGCATGGGGAGGAGGCTTTGCAGGGTCACGATTCTGAACCTCTTGTACTCAATGTAGTTGTTCAGGAGGCTTAGGTCCAGGATGGGACAGAGATCCCCCATCTTCTTGGGGACCAAGAAGAAGTAGGAATAGAACCCTTTCCCATTGGGAAGGGGGAACCGGTTCCATGGCCAGTTTTTCCAGGAGGGTCTGAATTTCTTCGCGGATGAGGGCGGTGTGGGATGGGGAGTAGGTGGAAGGGACAGGAGGGTTGTCTGGAGGCATCTGCAGGAACTCCAGAGCATGCCCCTTTTCTACCATCTGAAGGACCCAGGCATCTGATTTTACTCTGGTCCATCCCTCGAAATAGAGGGTGAACCGACCCACCACTGCTTCCCCATGGACTCTACTGGAGAAGGGGGGTCGGCAGGGAGTCAGGCAAAGGCTCTAGGAGTGGGCATGGCGACCTGAGAGGACTTAGCGTTTCGAGATCCCATGGCAGCTGAGGGCTGTAAAGGGGCCTTACGCCTGAATGATCATCTTGCTTGTTGCTCCTTGGATCTTTGAACCGCGGGATGACGAAAAGGCTTCCGTCTCACTGGGTGTGGTTCCGATTTATACATCTGATACACGGATTGGACCGCTTTGCTTGAGTCATCAAGGCCTATGATTATTTTCTCGGAGTCCTCACCGAATAACACAGACCCGTGGAAGGGGGCCATCCAGGATGGCTTCCTGGAGGTCCTATCTGAAGCCAGAAACCCTTAGCCAGGAGTATCTCCTCAGGCAGACACTGGTGGCTGCTGATCTAGCTGCGGTGTTTGCCGAGTCATAGGAAGATCGTAAGAACAGGTTACTTACCTGTAACAGTAGTTCTAGGAGTGGTATATGTTGTTCATCCACACTCTCTGGCATGTCCCTTTCCCCTTTAAATTCACCGGAAAGTCTTCAAGCTGGCTCCTCCTACCCACCCGGTGGTAAATACCTCGCTCCACCCCATAACACCAGATTTTAGCCCGCTGAAGCAAGGTGGTGCTTTGCGTCGAGGTTTGAGAGGCGGTGATGAACAACAAATACCACCCTAGAACTACTGTTACAGGTGAGTAACCTGTTCTTCTAGGAGCGTGATATGTTGTTCATCCACACACACCTGGCAGACTCCAAGCAGTTCTCCGGGAGGAGGGAGGCAAGGCGCACACCCCCTATTTAGGAAACAGAGATTGGAGAACCGAGGCCCCAAAACCAGCATCCTGGCATGACTCAAGGTCGATGTGGTAGTGGGTAATGAAGGTGTTTGCTGACTTCCAGGTAGCAGCCTGACAGATCTCCTGGATAGGGATGTCCTTGGAAGCAGCCACTGATGCAGCCGTATAGCGGGTAGAATGAGCTCTCAGCCCTCTGGGAAGCTCCTTGCCTGTCAACTCATAGCACAGACCTATGCATGATGTAATCCATCTAGCAATGGTCCACTTCACTGCAGGTCTGCCAGAAGTGGCTTCAGCGTAGGTGACAAACAGCTGGTGAACCTCTCCCCGAATCTCCGCCGTCCTCTCCATATAATAGGAGAGTGCACGTCTGAGGTCCAGAGTATGGAGCCTGTACTCGGCGACCGAGGTGTAGTTAGGGTAGTATACCGGCAGAGTCAACACCTGGTTAAGGTGAAACTCTGACGCCACCTTCGGAAGGAATTTCGGGTTGGGGCACAGAACAACTTTGTCCCTGTGAAAGACCAGATAAGGGGAGTCCACCGAAAGCGCCTAGAGTTCCCCTGTCCTTTTGGCTGACATGATAGCCACCAGGAAGGCCGTCTTCCATGACAAGTGTGAGAGCTCACACTTGTGCATGGGTTCGAATGGCTTGCCCATGAGCGTTGCCAAAACCAGCAAGAGATCCCACGAAGGTGGAGGTTCACACACCGGAGGGGATATGTGATCCAGGCCTTTGAAAAAGCGCCCAACCACTGTCTCCTGTGCCAATGTCGGCTGACCGGCCCGCACCTGGTAAGCAGAAATGGCTGCCAGGCGCACCCTAAGGGTCAATGACCGTAGACCCCCTTTGGAAAGAGACCAAAGGTAGTCTAAAATGTTAGCCACAGAACAGGATAAGGGGTCCAGACTCTTACCCTGACACCAAATGGAAAACCTTTTCCATATGAAGGCATAACATTTCCTGGTCGATTCCTTGCGAGATGCCTCCACCACAGTGTAGACATCCTCGGAAAGACCCAGAGCCTCGAACTCTAGCCACTCAGGTACCAGGCTGTGAGGTGCAGGGATTGAAAGTCTGGATGGAATACCTTCCCCTGGTTGAATTATATCAGGTCCGGGCATGTACAAGGCCACTCCGGGGCCCTGCAACTGAGGCTGAGGAGATCTGGATACCAGAACTGGCAGGGCCAATGTGGGGCTACCAGAATCACCTTTGCCTTGTCCCTCCTCACCTTGAGTAGCACCTTGTGGATCAAGGGAAATGGAGGGAAGGCACAGAGGAGGCCTGGGTCCACGGCCTCGAGAAGGCATCCCCCTGCAGCGAGCCCTGCTGAGGGGGGCAGGCATGGTACAGTCTCAGCTTGGTGTTCTCCCTCGAGGCAAACCGGTTTGCCCCAATGGGAGAACAGATTGTAAGCTACCTCTGGATGGAGAGACCACTCGTGGGATGTCTGGCCTGTGCGGCTGAGAGCATCCGCCAGTTGGTTTGAGACTCTTGCCAAACGAATGGCAAAGAGATCCGCCTCCAACCGGCTGACGAGGGTCCAGATTTGGAGCGTCTCCTTGCATAGCAGACGGGAGTGGGTGCCGCCCTGTTTGCTGAGGTAGTACATGGTCGTGGTATTGCCATCTGGACTTGAACCACTTGACCCCAGAGCTGAGGAGCGAAAGCTGACAGGGCCAGTCTGACTGCTCTGAGCTCCAACAGGTTGATGTGGCATCGGGACTCCTCGGGGGTCCAGAACCCGTGGGCCCTGTTGTCCCCCATGTGGGCTCCCCAGCCCATGAGAGAGGCATCGGTCATCAGGACGACTGTCTGCTCGGGGCGGACAAACAGGATTCCTTCCTGCAATCAGTCTGGGATGGTTCACCATTGGAGAGCGTCCCACATCTTCTGGGTTACAGTGATCAGCTGGTCGAAGTGACCATATGGCTGAGCCCACTGGGTGGCCAGCTCCCACTGGAGGGGGCGCATGTGCCACCTGGCCCAACGGACCACCGAGGTGCACTCCGCCATGTAGCCCAGAAGGTGCAGAAAGTCCCGGGCAAGGCGCAAGTGCCCAACCAGAAATGATAGGGCAAAGGAGGAGAGAACCTCCACCCTGTCCGCTGGTAGCTGAGCTCTGGCTTGACGAGAGTCAAGCTCTACCCCAATAAAGCCCATCACCTGAGACGGCACGACCTCTGACTTGGCCTCGATGATCAGGAGGCCTAGCTGGGAGCAGGTTCGAAGGGCCAGATCCCTGGACCTCTCAACCTCCTGAAGGGAGGAACCCGCCCGGGGAAATCGTCGAGACAGGGGTATATCCGAACTCCTCAACGCCGAAGATGGGCTGCCATCACTGAAATGCACTTGGTGAAGACCCGAGGGGCCAATGACAGGCCAAATGGCATGGCTCTGAACTCGTACAGGGTCCCATCGACCCTGAAGCGGAGGAACCGCTAGTGGAACGGATGGATTGGGATGTGAAAGAACGCGTCCTGTAGATTCAGTGAACAGAACCACATGTTTCGCTCCAGAGATGGTATGATCTGGTTCAGAGTTACCATCCGGAAGGTGCGAGACCAAAGATATTGCTTCAGGTCGTGGAGATCTAGGATGGGGCACCAACCCCTATCCGCTTGGGTACCAGGAAGTACCTGGACATGAAGCCTGGGTCTGTAGGAGGATCCGGAACTGGAGCTACCGCCTCCTTGCGGAGGAGCTGAGCAATGTCGTCCTGAAGGGCCGACTGAGTGCGAGCCGAGATCCTTTCCTCCCGAGGGGTGCAGGCTCGGCTGGGAGGGTACTGCTCAAATTCTAGAGACAGTCCCTGGCCAACCACTTCCAGTACCCACCTGTCGGAAGTGACACTTGACCAGGCGGAAAGAAAGTGATGGAGCTGGCCCCCCACGGGAGGACCCAGACCTGGTGTGACGGGTGTAGAGGTTGCAACCCCTGACCCATCACTGAGCAAGCTTAGAGGAGGAGGCTCCTGGACCTGCACCTTGGTGTCCTTTATTAGGCTGTTGAGGACCCTGCTTGGGCCTGGGGTGCCAAGCTTGTGCCTGCTGTTGCTGCTGACCTCCTTGATAGGAAGACTGTCTAACCGCAGGGGAAGAGTGCCGAAAGAGCTTCTTCTTGCTCTTCTGCTGGCTCTTGCCCGAAGAACCCTTTGCAGAGGTAGCATCCAAGGTGGCACTAGACTGCTCTATTCACTGGAGGTGACCTGCCACTCCTGGACCGAAGAGGTCGGTACCAAGGAAGGGCACAGGAATCTCCAATGTCCAGGGCCATCTGGAGCTGCTGTTTCGCAAAAGCATGGCCCTGGTCACGGACCTGCTTCACTGTGGTCTGCATGTCCACTGGGAGATGAGGGAGGACTACATCTAGTGACCCCAAGAGGGCATGAGAGAAGTGTGTCATGATAACAGCCAAGCTGGCTTGACAAAGGCCCAAAGATGAGGCCGCATAAAACTTCCGGGCAGAATGGTCCATATTCTTGGACTCCTTGTCCAGATGGCAGTCAGTGTCAGCTGAGCTACCCGTGCGTCTAAACACAGAAGCAGTCACAAGGCTCTCGGCCGCGGGATGCTCTGTGAAACCCGCCAAGGACCCCATGGGTACCGTATACTTGTGGGCCATGTGGGCAGACGGAGCTGGGCAGGAGGCAGGATGCTGCCATAACTCAAGGGCCGGGTCAACAATGGCTTCGGCTACTGGAAAGGCCTCCGTCCGGGTATCCCTCCTCTTGAGGATATCCGTGAGGGGGTATTCCGCCTTCTTTTGGACAGACTCCAAGGGCATTCTGGTCGATTCGGAAATCAGGCGGAGGATGCCCTGAAAAGAGGAAGGACTTTCCTCCAAGCCTGCCACTGATGACTCGTCATCCCCCGGATGTGAGTGCAGACCAGTGGCATCCGAGTCCGAATAGTCGGGAGATAAAGGTCTCCCGCCTATGTCTCCCTTGATACGCCAAGGGCGATTGGGGACAACAGTAATGGACAGACGATGGGGGAGGCCAGTGTCTGTCCTAGCCTCTTTCGAGGGAGCCCCTCCCTGAGGCTGCTAAGGTGGTGGTTCCACCAAAATCGGTGGGGAAACCGAAACAGGCAGAGCTGGAATGCGTGCCAGCCCTACGGGGGGAGGAACCGAGATCTTCGGTTCTGGAGGGGTCGGTGTTAGCCTAAGAGGATGGAGCCAAGTAATGGCCAGTGTTGCCAACGGAGCCGGCTTCTCACCGGTCAGAATCAGCTGTTGCCAGATGAGATCCTCATAATGTCGACGGAGCTTCCGTTGAAGTCTCTCCTCATCCGAGGAGGATGAAGATCGGTGGCGACGCCTCTTCCTAGAGTGCTTGTGACCTTTCTTGGTTTTTCGACTGAAGGGATCCTGGTCCTCGATCGAGACTGACGGGGTCGGCTCGTTCGATCGGGAGAAGCCGTAGTCAGGGAGAACCGAGGTTCCGGCACCTTTCCCTCAACCGAGACACCCGAGGCTTGGGTCTCCTCGTCGGGGAAGGAAAGGATAAGTGTCCTTTCCAAGGAGTCGGTGACGGCTCGATTGGGTTGAGAGAAATCTCGGCCGGTTCAGCCGTTTCCTCGGCCCCAGTGCCTAGGTCTGACGGAATGTCCGAGAAGCCGGCGGCCGAGAAAGAGGTCGAGACCGCAAGTTCCTGAGAATCAGACCTCTCTCAGTCCCAGGAATGACTTCTTCAGGATGAAGAAAACTTAGGGTCCTTGTCCCTTTTCCTAGGGCGGGAGGAGTGTGAGCCCAAGTGCGCCTCACCCCTGGTGGGGAGAGACTGGCACAGCTCCCGAAAGGATCCAGTGAAGGCAGAGCCAAGGTTAAGTGGCACGAAAAAACTTCGGCTGGCTGAAGCTTGAGCAGCTTCCTCTTCGAAAGCCGCCATCTGGTCGAGCTGCTCGGCGGATCCCACGGCCGCAGAAACTGCCCACCTTGGCTCCTTCAATTTCACCGGTGGGTTGCGAAGCTCCAGTCTCCCCAGTTTTAGGCGCGACTTGCGGTCGTCCAGGACGTTGGGATGGAAGGCCAGACAGATGGTGCAGGAGGTGATGTCATGTACGACACCCAAGCAGTAGACACACGAGAGGTGGGGATCGGTGCGCGACATTTTCTGTTCACAGGGACACCGGCGAAAGTCGGGGGACGACTTGTCCTCCATGTCCAATGTGTTCGGATCGGTATCGTTAACTCTGATGAGTTTTAAAGAAAGTGATTGCAGTGAAAACCGTTGTTGAGAATCCAGGGCCTACGAACTGCAGAAGCAGCGTGAGGGAACCTGAATCTTCCAGCGGAAAGGAAGATCTGGCATCTGGAGCTGAGGTATTTACCACCCAAGTGGGTGGGTGGAGCCAGCTTGAAGACTTTCCGGTGAATTTAAAGGGGAAAGGGACATGCCAGAGAGTGTGGATGAACAACATATCCACGCTCCCAGAAAACGTGTTTTCCTACATCCATGCCTGATTGGAGGACATACAACAGTTTTGACTTCTGGGGGGAGTCAGGCTGTTTCTGGGCAAACTCCAGGGCTTTCTGTCATAAGGACTTTTGGTACTGCACCGTATGTGCCAGGAAATTCAACGAACGTATGGTGCAGGTGGCTGAAGAGTAAATCTTGCAGCCCTTCTGCTGCTACCAGTATCAGGATTGGACTGTTATACCGCCACAGGGACTGCCTACCACAAGAGGCCCTTAGATTGGCAATCACCTTGTCTGTCCTGTCGCTAATCGACTATGGGCTGCCCATCTATACTGCAGCTGACAACACTGCACTTGCAAGAATCCAGCTCTCTATAAAAAAGGCCTGCGGGCTAATGCTGGGAGCCCCTAGGCGTACCCATATGTGACTGCTATACTCCACCACCAGCTTGCTCAACCTTAAAGAAAGACTCCGCTTCCAAACCTGTCTTCTTGTAAAAAAGACCCTGCTAGCGCTCTCCCCCCCCCCTTGGGTCGCCACCTCCCTGCAGCGTGCCTCCCCCTCAGTCTCCACCCGCAGCACTGTCAAAACCTCCCTTACTGTCCCCAGGGTAAGGACCTCTATGGCCCAGAGATTCTTTTGCTGGCGGGCTCCCTCCTGGTTCAATTCCCTCTCAGCCAACATAGCTGACTCCACTAAGCTTGGTCCTTTCAAGGTCTTCCTCAGAAGCATCTGACAAGCACTCGCTGCTGCAACTGCACATAATCCCCCACATGCCCCTTACCCTCACCCCTAGGCTGGGTTTTCCCTGTCTACTTTTGCTGTACATGCCTGGGGTCTCAGGCAACATCTGCTGACTAATGTAATAAAATATCTCTGGTTGCTACCTGACGTGGTACTCACGTACCTATATTATGACTACTGTGATCTACCTATTACCAAGCTTGTACCACCAGTGAATGCCTGTAACACTGGTTGTTTTTTTAATCTAAGCGTTATGTACTGTACCATTTTGTTTGATGTGATGTATTGCTGTCTTGATGAGGTGCCTTTGTAAATGAGTCTTTGACTCAAAGGTCTGTAAACCGATGATCTAATGAATAAAAATTAAAAAATAAAATAAAATTGATCCAGCTTCTTGGATTCCTTATCTGGTGGCTGTGAGCTCATGTGCTGGGACAGTTTAGTCCTGCCATAGGCTGCCGAAAGGACCACAGAGTCGGCCTTTGGGTGTCCTCCCAAAAGGGGCTAATTTTTAGGAGGCCTATACAGCCTGTCTGCCTTCTTTGGGACAGCTGATGTTGCGGAAGGGTGTCTCCAAGCTAGCTTGGTGACATCTTAAAAGGGAGCCACCAAGGGTGGCACAACAAGTGGCTTAGGGTCACTCATTCCCAGGAAGTGGGCAAGCCACCGTCCTCTAGGTCCAAGTCCTCAGTATCCCATTGATTCAGGAATTGAATATGGAGCATCACGTCCATGAAAGTAGGGTGGTCCGGGAGCGACCGTGGGGAATCAACCATGGATGTCAGGCTGAGGAGGAGAGGTGAATCCCTCCAAGGACCTAGAGGATGAAGAGGAACTCCTTCTGGGTGAGTCTGAACAGGGAGATCTGGTGTAACAGCACCTGGACTGGCAACCGCGAGAGTGGCGTCACTGTCTGGAGAAGGACCGTGATGAAGAGTGATGTCTTCATCTATGACTCCTAGGATTTCCTTCGTCTGAAGGATCAGGAGGAGGTGTGACCATCTTGGGTGGAGGCAGCCATCTCCTGGGTGGTGGAGTGGGTGGTCTTGGAGGTTCCCGAGGAACATTCGAGGGAAACTGATCTAGCAAAGGAGTCGGGTGCTCCTTGAGCAGGAGGTCCCCTTTTATGGTATTCCACCATGCTGTAAACAAGGTCCCTACGTCTGACAGTGAGACTAGGGGAGCTCCTGCGTTGTCTGGCACCTGGGGAGGTACATCAGGCCTACCTGGAGTCAGGTCTATAAGCTCTGAAGGCCCTGCTGTCAGGTCTGGGGACGCTGGCATCTCTGGTGGTGGGGTGGGTGATGTCAGGTCAGCCGACTGGTCAGGTGACATCAGGCTATCTGACGTCAGCTGATTTGGTGTCGGGGTGCCAGTTTAGCTGGCAGCTGAGCCCCTGACGGCAGCTTGGGAGAAGCCGGCAGAGGTGGTGTCGCCTGGTTCGACCCCGGAGAGCCAGACGTAGAAGACATCGGGGTCTGACGATGGGTATCCGTCGTCTTGTGTTTAGGGGAGCGTACTCCAGACTGGAGTTCTTGATCTGGGCATCTCTTCCTGTTCCCGGACCCTGAAGAGAGGCTCGACGAGGAGGACGCTCCGGTTGGGTGGACGACAGGCCCATGCTCGCTGTCTGAGAGGTGCCGGCTGCACTCCCTGGCTTAGGCCCGACTGATGCTGGAATAGCCCAAGACTCAGGGAGGGGGCCGAAGGCCCTAGCCCTGCAGTCACCCCACCCAATGTTTGGATTAGGGTGGGGGGGCCTCATCAGCGGCGGTCCAGAAAAAGTGAGAGCTGCCGGATGGGCAGAGTCTGCTCTCCCACAGGAGTGGGGACTTGAGGGAGCCATCTTCCGATGCAGAGATCTGGAGCAGGAGTCTGACCTGGGTCTCTCTTTTTCCTTATGGTGCTTCCCACTGGTCTTTTTGTGGGATGAAGTTGAAGACCCAGGGACCGAAGCTGAAAAGGAACTGTGGCTGGAGGGGGTCCTCTGCATGGCAGCTAGTTGCTGCTCCAAGAGATGGGTCTTCAAGGCCGTCAATCGATGGATACACGTGCGGCGGTTAAAACTGCGGCAATGTGGCAGGCCTCAGAGTCGTGAGACCGGCCTAAACAAATCAGGCAGGCCACATGGCCGTCTCTGGTCAGAATCTGTTTCCCCACAGGCGCACTTAGATTTTCGCCACTCTGTGGAAGACGGAGAAGATATGCATGGAGAAACTTGTAAAATGGAGTAAAATAATAAAACGCAGAACTTGTGAAGAAATGATGGTCAACAGGTAGCAGGAGGCGTCCATGGAACCGAAGCATATGGGCTGATGGCGGGAAAAGAATGGAGGTGGGGCTGGGGACTGCCCCCTTTTATACCATTGGCCGATGGAGGCAGTTCCCCTGTATACTGCTAGCCAGAATTTTTCCGTGGGGTCCTAGTGCCTGGCACCATAGTCCTTATTGTGTAGCCTGCTGCAAGAGCTCCAACTCGAAGTAAGATCTAGATATGTCAGCTGCTGCTGTCTAATAAAACAATGCTCTTTACATTACACCTTAAAACAGCAGTATTTTTCAGTCTGCAAAAATGATTTTTTAGCAAAAATATATTTTTGACATCCTAAGATTCATCCTCAGTGTATTTATAATTTCTTCACATGTAACACATATTTTATAGCTAATTTTGTATTTATTGACTCACATCTTTAAAGATGGATGTCACTCACAATTTTTACAAATCTGGAAAGACATTATATATCATGGCTGTCTACATCTCTCCAGGTAACCAGCCTTTGAATCATTTCTGTCTAACATTGCTCAACTTCCCTCCAAGAACGAAATCATTATTCTGGGAGATTTCAATGTCAATTGGCTAACCACCGCGTCCTCCCTCTACAAAGAATCCATTCTAGTTTATGACCTTACCCAAGTGGTCCGTTCACCAACCACAGCAGACCCTAAATCTGGTACTTCCACTCTTATTGACCTCATCTTCACAAACCGCCCAAACACTCACTAAGTGATCACTCTCCAGTCATCTGCTGGTGGTCAAATAAACAGCCCCCTATTATGCCTAAAGTTCATGCCCACAGGCATCTCAAAAAAGGATCCCTCCCCCGTCACAAATCATACCTTGCTTCCTGTGACTGGACCCCTCTCCACATTGCTCCTTCCGAGGATGCAGCCCTCACATATTTTATCTCTACCTTTAACTCTGCCGGTGACATCTTTGCCCTCATCACCAAGCATATGGCTAAACAATGGGACACACCCTGGATCTCCCAATCATTGCTGGACCAAATGCACCATAGAGATAACCTCTGGCACAGGGCACTGGACTCGCAACTCCCCCATGACAGACAGCTATACAGAGAGGCCAGGAACAAATGTGGCTGGGCTATATGGCAAGCGAAAGCTAATTACTATAGGCAAACCCTAACCTCCTCCTGGGGCTCCGGGAAAAAATCTTGGGATAATATAAAAGAACTCTGTGGGAAAAATATCCCCTACCCCAGACCAGCTACAAATTGATGGGGCAATTTCGCAGGACCCTGCAGCTATCTCCAATGCTCTCAATCTGGCCTTCTCAGACCTCAGTAACATTCTCCCCCATAACTTCTTCAGCCTGAGTCCAAGTCCTACTGCTTACAAACCGGCCACCACCCCCCCTTTCCAGCTACGGGTCCTCACTTGCAGTGAAGCAAAACGATATCTTACCAAATTCTTGATGAATGCAATGACTCGCTGGACCTCAAACTCCTCCTGCTCACCCTAGATGTGACCCTGCCCCAGCTCAACAAAATAATTAACCTCTCCTTATGTCTCAACCAATTTCCCACACCCTGGAAAAATGCAGTTATAACCCCCTATTCTGAAGAGTGGTGATCGCACTTCTACTAGCATTAATCGGCCCATTTCAATCCTACCTCCGCACTCCAAGGCACTCGAAAAAAATCGTATCAGACCAACTCACAGAGTACTTGAACAAACATAACCTACTCAGCTGTGAACAGCATGGCTTCCGGAGGGACCACAGTACTACCACCGCCCTCGTCGAGTACACATCATACATGCATGAGGTACTAGAACAAGGCTCCCTTGTTAGGGCAATCTAAGTTGATTTAACAAAAGCGTGCGATACTGTCAACCACACGCTGCTCCTCCACTCTCTCAGTTCCCTGAACTTTTCCCCAGAAGCCACCTCCTGGTTTGAAGACCATCTATCCGGCCGCACTCAACAGGTCAAAATAGATACCACTCTCTCCAACAGTAGACCAGTCCTTGCCGGGGTACCACAAGGATCCATTCTTGGTCCACTACTTTTCACCCTCTTCCTAAACTCCCTTCCCCAATCCTGCAATGGTAAACTACTGCTCTATGCAGATGACGCTGTGGTATTCCGGAAACACTCCCATCCTAACTCCCTCCAAACCGCCCTGCAGGCTTTCTTTGGAGAACATGAAGCCTGGTTCTCTGAGCATAGACTATTGCTCAACTACCACAAGACAAAGTCTATGATCTTTGCTCACCGTCAGAGTCCTCTCTGTAACACCCCACTAATTATCATGAACTCACTAGGCACAAAACTTGAACAGGTCTCCTCCTTCAAGTACCTTGGTATTAACCTTGACACTTCTCTCACCTACCATACACATATTCAACACGTCTCATCCTCCATTAACACCAGGCTAGGGATCCTATTCCGACATAAGCACTGCCTACCCCCCCAGGACCTCCGCCTAGCAGTGTCCTCTTCAGCCCTTTCCTTGGTGGATTACGTCATAGTAATTTATGGGACTGCAGACCAAGCAGCCTTACGACGCATTAACTTAGCTCTCAATAAAGCCTGCTGCATGATCACTGGATGTGAACGTTTTACTCACACTTGTGAGCTGTACAATCTAACAAACTGGTTAAACTTTGAAGGCAGGCTCAAATATCACACTTGCCTCCTTGCAAAAAAGATAGTCCAGAAGCAAGCCCCCCAAGGCCTTCACCACCTCATCCAAATAGTCCCTAACAGAAGAGCCCCCAGGCTTTCTCCCAATAACACACTCCTGGTCCCTCACTGTGGGACCTCCCTTGGTCAACGATCCTTCTGGTATCGGGCTCCCCTGTGGGTAAATAACCTTCCGCCCTCCATCTCCATGGCGCCCAGCCTTGGCCGATTTAAAACCGGCCTCACGACCCACCTCCTTGCCTCCACAGCATGCGACTGCACATAATACTCCATCTTTCTACTTTTCGTCTCCAGAGGGGGCATAGCTTAATCTCTAGGAGGAATATCTTCATAACTTGTCAGTTTACTCACTTAGGATACACACTGGAAAGGGGAACCATATATGTATCTTGTTTGTTTCCCTCATTACTCCTCTCACACTGTGTATATATCATGACTCAGGGTCCACTTAAGACCCCCTGAAACTGTAACCTACCATATGTAATGACATGGGGTCTACTGTTAATGACCACCACAGATGTAACCTGCTAATTATATATATTCCCTGTACTGTATTACCTATGTAAGTATCCTGTTATCTGTATATGTGTCTATCTGACTTTGCCTTTGCAAAGGAGTCTTTGACTCAAAGGACTGTAATTCCGATTTCTCTCTTAAATTAAAAAATGTAATTAAAATTAGGGTTACCTATTAAATATATAACAGTTGATTATTACTGTGGATAGTAGAGTTACGTAAGAACTTACTATAACAGTAGATCTTCGAGAACAGCTCTTGCAGCAGGTTACACTATTAGGACTGAAGTCAGCAGGCGCCAGGACCCCACGGAAATTATCTAGCTTGCATTATTCAGCGGGGACCGCCTACGGCCGGTCCCGCCCGACGCGGCAGACATAGTACATAAGGAGGTGATCCCCCAGAATCCCCAGTTCTCCCACCGGAGACTCCCGGCAGCTGGATGACATCAGAAGAGGAGACTGAGGATCCGCCATCAAATGGCAGTCAGACAGATGCTGAGAACACCTGATCCTAGGAAAAGGATGTTGGAACTAGAATCTACCTCCAGTGGGGATGGTGGGAGGGAAAGTACCTGCTGCAAGAGCTGTTCTCGAAGATCTACTGTTACGGTAAGTTCTTACGTAACTGTATTATCTTACTTCGAGAAACAGCTCTTGCAGCAGGTTACACCATTAGGACTGATTCCCAAGCAATAATGGAAATCCCACACCATTGGGAGAAGGGAAGATAGAAATCTTTAATGAAACCTAAGCCTAGGACAGAAGTCCTTGAAGGACTGCTAGACCAAAACCTGCTCTTCACCTCGATGCAATATCCAGGCTATAATGCCTGATGAAAGTGTGCACGGAGCTCCAAGTAGCTGCAGCACAAATGGCCGAGGTGGACACATTCTTAAGGGCGGCAAAGGAGGTAGCCACCCACCTTGTGGAATGACCCTTAACCGCGCCCGGTAAGGGTTTGTTCGCTTCTGGTAACAGAGCGTGATACACTGAATGAGCCACCTGGACAGCGTCTCTTTGAAACAGGGCTCCCATCATCCTGTGAGCAAAGGAGACAAAAAGCTGGTCCGATTTTCAGTGGTGTTTTGTTCTGGTCAGGTAGTATCGAGACACCTATGCACATCTAAAGTGTGCAACAGGGCCTCTCCTCGATTAGAATACTTAGGAAAATACACTGGTAGGTCGATGTCCTGATTAAGGGTGAGAGCCGAGACCACCTTAGGCAGAAACTTAGGATTAGTCCTTAGGGATACCTTGTCTTGGTGAAAAACCAAATAAGGTTCTTTGCACGTAAGTGCATGAAGTTCAGAAATTCTTCTGGCCGAGGTAACGGCAACTAAAAACAACGTCTTCCAAGTAAGAAGACATAGCTCGCAATCCGTGGCTGGTTCAAAGGGTGGCAGCGTGAGCTGCTCCAGGACAAAGGGTAAATCCCATGGCAGAATCAGATCCTTAGTTGGAGGTCTAAGGTGGAGAACACCTCTCAGGAAGGCTCGTGTTGTGTCCAACTGAGATATGGTGCCTTGGCTTATAGGAGTGTGATAGGCTAAGATGGCACAGAGATGTACCTTAATCAAGGAGTAGGCCAAGCCTGTCTGAAAAAGGGACAGGAGGTAGTCCAAGACCAACCTTTCTGGACAATCCATAGGTGAAAAACCGCGTGCTTGAACCCATATACAAAATCTACACCATTTCATGGCGTAAGTAGCGTGGGTAGCCGGTTTCCTAGCAGCAGCAAGAACGTCTGCTACCTCTTGCGAGACCCCGTATCGCATCATGGCTATGTCTCTAGGAGCCAAGCGTGCAGGTTCAGAGAACGAAGGTCCGGATGAACTAAGGAACCCGCCTCCTGAGACAGCAAGTGGAAGCTGATTGGCAGAGGCACTGGAGGTTCCCGGGACAGCTGATATAGTAAAGGGAACCAGATTTACCTGAGCCAAAACGGCACAACAAGTATCAGCGTCGCTTGCTCTCTGCAAAGTTTCAGAAGGGCCCTCTGGATCAACGGAAAGGGGGGAAAGGCATAGAGGAATCTGCCCACTAAGGAGAGGGACAACGCGTCTCGCTAGAAAACACCAGGCCCCGGATCTAGCGAGCAAAAATTGGGCAGTTTTGCATTGGATGGGGACACGAAAAGGTCTAACTCTGGTGTACCCCATCTGTGAAACAGATCCTCTACTACCTCCTGGAGTAGTTCCCACTCGTGGACTCTTGCCTGAGAGCGGCTGAGGCCGTCTGCAATGACGTTGTCCACTCCTGGGACATGAACAGCAATGAGGTTTGCACTGTGTTGCAAAACCCAATCCCACACCCTCATGGCCTTCCTGCAAAGTGGGTAGGAATGGGTACCTCCTTGTTTGTTGAGGTAATACATCACCGCGGAATTGTCTGTTTGTAACAGAAGAGTACCCGGTGGAATCTCCGACTGGAAGGCCTGCAGGGCGTAGAGAACTGCTCTCATTTCCAGGATATTTATGTGGAGATGAGTTTCTTGGGCTGTCCACGGGCCCTGATACTGGCCACCATCGAGGTGTGCACCCCATCCGAGCCCTGAGGCGTCTGTGGAGTGTGTCACAATCGGAGATGGCGCAATGAAGGGGACTCCCGCCGATAGGTTCTTCGTATCTAGCCACCATTGCCAATCCCAGATTACGGCTTTCGTGATCCGGATTGGGAGCTGCAGATGGTCTTGCTTTTGATCCCATTGGACTCGTAACATCCACTGGGTCACCCGCATGTGGAGACGGGCTAGCGGGACTGTTGCAATGGCTGCAGCCATGTGTCTGAGCAGGCAAAGGACCAATCTAGCAGGAACGGTCTTCTTGGCCAAAACGTCCCTGATGAGGGATATGATGTGTTCTGCTCTGTCCTGGGGAAGAAAAGCTTTCCCCTTGATGGTGTCCAGAACTGCGCCTATGAACTGCAGAGTCTGTGACGGAACCAGGCATGACTTCTCTTGACTGATAATGATGCCCAGCGTCTCGAACAGAGACCGAGTAGAATGAATGGCGGACATCAGGGCCTCCTGAGAGGGCGCCATGAGAAGCCAGACGTCCAGGTAGGGGAACACGTAGTGGCCTTGTCTCCTCAGAGTTGCCACTACGACCGCCATGCACTTTGTGAATACCCGAGGTGCTGATGACAGTCCGAAGGGGAGGGCTCGGAACTGATAATGGTGGCCCTGAAACTCAAAGCGCAGAAACTTTCTGTGCGCTTCAGCAATGGGTATATGCAAGTAAGCATCCTGCATGTCCAAGGACGCTAGAAAGGTGCCCTGCTTGAGCATGGGAATCAGACCTGGGAGGGTCACCATGTGGAAGCATTTGTTCAGGACCGACTCGTTGAGGTCGCTGAGGTCCAGTATCGGACGGAGGTCCCGTTTTCTTGGGAACCAGAAAGAAGTGAGAATAATATCCTGCACTCCTCTGGTTCTGTGGTACGTGCTCTACAACTTTTCCCAGAAGCGCGAGCACCTCCTGCTGTATGAGCAGGGCATGCTGACCAGAGTAATGGGAAAGCAGGGGAGGTCTTGCCAGTGGCTGTTCGAGAAATTCTATGAAGTGACCTTTCTTGACCAATTGGAGAACCCACCGGTCGGTGGTAATTGACTGCCACCCTAAAAAGTGGCGAGCGATGCGACCCCCGACCTTTAGTGCCCATTGATCCAGAGGAGGGGCGGGGGCCCGGAAGGAGTCATGCTGTGGCAGCAGTGGTCCCTGCAGGCTGGGCAGGTTTAGTGTAGCGTTGGGCTCTACATGGGGATGACTTAGCCTGGGCTTTACGCTGAAAAGTGCCCCTTTGTTGCCAGCTGCGAAAATGGCTCTGGATCTGTACATGGCCTGTACAGACCTGACTACCTTCCCAGCGTCCTGGAGTTTGGTGATAACCTTCTCCGAGGGTTCACCAAAAAGTACTTCGCCGTTGTAGGGGACGTCAAGAATGTTCTTCTGTATGTCTGGGGTGAAGCCGGAGACATGGAGCCAAGTTATCGCTGGAGACTGGCGCCTGAAGCTGCAGCTCTGACGAGCCCTCGTAGAATCGGTATGCAGCCTCGTAGTACTTGCGAACCCACATCAGACCCTGTGCGGAGAAGGTTTAGGAGCTCCGCCTTCTGATCATCACCCGGAAGTTTATCGACCAGGTCCTGGCCCTGTTCGCACAGGGCATTCTGAAATTGTACCATGTGGGTTAGGTAGTTCAGGGACCTGATGGAGCATGTAGCAGCTGCATACATGCGCCTCCCCAGGGCATCCAATTGTTTGGATTCCTGGTCTGGTGGCTGTGTGCTCATGTGTTGCAGTCTTTGGGACTGGTCATGTGAGGCCATAATGACCAGGGAGTCTGACAGAGGTTGTTGAGCCAAGTACTGGTCCTCTCTTGGGGCCTTGTACGGGCGGTCAGCTTTCTTCGGCACAGGTGAGTGAAGTCACGGGCCTTCCACACTCAGCCTTGGTGGCGTCCGTGAAGGTGTCACCAAGGGTGCACTACCACAGGCTTTGGGTCTTATGTCAAGATAACAGGCAAGGCGCTGCCTTCGGGGTCGAGGTCTTCAGCATCCCACTCCATGTTGTCCTGGATGTGCCTCATGATCTCAGAGAATGAGGATCATCTGAGGAGACCTGGAAGGTCATGTGGGTCAGTGATGGAATGCTGAGTGGAGAAGGAGATCTGGAATAATCCAAGGTATCCGATCTGGAGTCCTCCGACGGAGTGTAACGACGACGTCTGGGTCGCTTGGGACGGGGGGGGGGAGGGGGGAACCTGATGGAGATCTTGAGGGAGGCCTTCTCCGGTCCTTGGATCTACCCCAGGAGGTGGAGTCTGCTCCTTAGGGGTTGGTGGTTGTCCTGCTGGCCCCTTTGGTGGAGGAGGTGAAGGAGGAGGAGGTTTTACGGGGACCACATCCTTTTGGATGGTGTCCCAACAGAAAGTAAAGAGATCCTTTACTTCTTGTAGATTCATGCCTGACGATGGGCCTGGCGCCGGTGGTCTGTCGCCGGGGTCATGCGTTGGGTCCGCGGGTGTCTCCGGAGTGAATGAAGGTTCTCTCAGGAGCCCGGCATCCTCAGTGTTGCCCACCTGGTCTTCGGGCAGTGTCGTGTCCTCCTCCGTTGAATCCTTGTGACCGGTGTCCACCGGTGACTGGGGTTGCGGTCTTCAGCTCCGGTGAATGCGAGGCCGACATTGGTCGCTTGGCCGACACCTTTGGGTCCGGCGAACGCCCAGCCGGCATCTGGTGCCTGGCTGGTGTCCGCGGCTCCGGCGAACGCCTGGCCGACTTCGTATGCTTGGCCGACATTGGGTCCGATGTCCGCTTTAGGGACGTCAGGTCTTTCGTCTTCCTGGGTGGTGGAACTGGACCTCTGGGAGGCTGGGAGACCGATCTGGAGTCGGGGTCCCATCAGGTCGATGAGAAAGACTTGTGGCATTCGGAAGACTTGGAAGAGGCCCGAGAGGTAGTGGAGGAAGCCGAGGGCCTTGAAGTCTTGATGGGCTGCAGAGTCGAAGAGCTGCCTGAAGCCCAGACTTTTGACTGGAGGGGGCGGAGAATGAGCCCTGGAGGGAGAGCGGTCAGACCTGGTGGAGCCTGAGCTATGGGAGTCCGAGGCCCGATTCGGGGATCTGGACCTTGCTTTCTCCTGGTGTTTATGGGCCTTGGAAGAAGAATCGCCCCTGGAGGAAGGTTCTTGGTCCATCCTGCTAAGTTTTTCTTCCAGCAGATAAGCCTGAAGTGCCTTCTGACGGCAGATCCTGGTGCGGCTGTTGAACCCTTGGCAGAAGGTGCAGGCCTTGGTGTCGTGGTCCCGGCCTAAACGCCGCACACAGGAGGAATGAGGATCCTTAAAAGGGATCTGTTTTCCGCGGGCACACTTGGAAAGGTGTCCCTCAAGTGAAGGACTTGGAGAGGACATTAGTTTGGAGAAACTCTTGAAGTTCTAAGTCGTCGTGCACTAGGTAGAGACCGAGAGGCCGATGCTGGCGAGTCGATGGCGGGAAAAGAACTGAGGATTCTGGGGGAATGCCTCCTTATGTACTATGTCTGACGTCGGGGGCGGGACAGACGACGGAGGCGGTCCCCGCTGAATACTGCTAGCTAGAAAATTTCCGTGGGGTCCTGGCGCCTGCCAGCTTCAGTCCTAATGGTGTAACCTGCTGCAAGAACTGTTTCTCGAAGTAAGATGTATTGTTACTACTTGCTAGTAAACAGCAAGTACAGTACCATGATAATACATTTTTTCATTGTGGCCAAGTCACAGGAGAGGGATTTTATATTTTTTTAATTCTCCCTTTTTGCTGCCCACAGTCGCTGACACATCTGCCCCGGTGATGGCCACCCTGGACCCCCAGTTCCACATTGTCCGTGACTCCAGATATCCCTGGCTTTCCCCCTCGGGGTGAGGTTGTGGCACTGGAGCTCAGTGCCGCAATCGTGGGACTAGCTCGGGAGCTGGCCTGGAAGCTAATCAGGGCCAGGGGCGAGTGTCATACATGGCGGCTGTGAGCAGGGAATTTCTTGAGTCCCTGGGCCGGGACATGCAAAGATGTCCAGCGTCCACCTCTCAATGACTTTAGACACTGGTGCTTGCGATTCCTCCTGGCCTCCGCCAGGAGTCCTACACGCACCAGGCATTCACCCCAACCCTCCTCCCAGAGAAGGAAAGCAGCACTGGGGGTGCTCAATTCTTCTCCCCCGGCCGGCCCTCCAGCTCCCGGGTCCGTTCCCGAACCCGTGCCACTGGCATAGCAAGCGGAATTCCAACCACTGCGCCGGCGAGCCGGGATTTTATTAAAAAGTTTTAAATCCTACACCTTAGTCCAGGAATGAAAGGAAACTACACTGGTCTTTCACCAGCCAATGGTGCAGGTGGTTGAAGGGCTGGATGGCACACACCAGGTCATGCTGGTGACCCAAGTTCAGAAACGGACTTGGGTTGCCAAAGGTCAACCAAGCAGGGAGAGAATACAGTGTCCAGAGAACTGCTCTTGTCTCCCGCGGAGGAGGGTTTCAGTGCACGGCACTCGCCTGGCCCCCCAAGCACTGGTTGGGGGCAAGGCAGTCAGGACTGTCGGTGCAGGATGGAATGGGTGTCGGGTGCCAACACTCCACACACAGAAGCATGCGTGGAGACATCTGCACAGCACTGCATGCCGCCCCTCAGAAAGAATAACGGGAAAAAGGTTTTCCCGAGCAGATGATGACCCGAACCACCCGGCAGCCCTGCACCCCCAAAAAGCACCCAAGCCATGCAGCACTGGCGCAAAGATAAGTCCTGGAGGTTAGTCAGGGAGCACAGCTGGGGTGGCTGATGTCTGGAGGGTGGCTTGTGGTCACAGGGAGAAAAATCACTAACTGCAAAAAAAAAAAATATATATATATATACACACACACACATTGGTCTTTCCTAGTCTACTGACTTCCAAAATGTGGGAGTCAGTAGACTAGGAAATCCGACTGCTATAGTCACTTAAAATCTGGACCCATGGAAGATTCTGACATTACCCCCAAAAAAAAAAAAAAAAAACATAGCCACGGTTCTCTATCACAAAAATGCAAGCAATTCCAGCACCTACAATGACACAACTTCTGTCCTTGTGTCTCAGGACTTGCAACACAATTTGTTTTTCCATACAGATTCTGGAGTTGCACTTCTTTTGCAATTCATATTCAGGACTTTTAACTGAAAAACAGCTGCAAGCTGCTGCACAGTTAAAATGCGTTCGGTTTCATTTCCTGGCTCTGCAAAGCTCCCACCCTCCAGTATCCCAGTGAGCAGCAGAACCTGGGTTGCTCTGAAATCCAAATTCCCCAGAATGGCAGGGCACATACACTGCTGCCAGATCCAATGATCCTTACAAACATTCCAAGTTTGTTCCGTCTTGAAAATTAAGATGGCTACCTTTGAGGTGCATAAAACGCTATTAATTTATAAGCATCTGAATATCATTTTACTGTGACAATATGCATCACTTTTTTTCTTGAATCTTTTATTTCTCCTCCTGGACTACCTGCCTTGCTCCCACCATCCCCAGGTACTTACCATGACCTCCAATTTCTTCTGTGACTTATCCCCAAAGTGGCACCATCTGGGAATGCGCTTCCCCCTACAGGGAGCACGATCCGGTCTGGGAGAAGGGTGCCTGGTTAACAGTTTGGGGCCTGCATAAGGCTGGTTGCCATCGTGCCGCTGTGGCGGTTTCCCACCCTTTTTCCTCCCCAGGGGGACTGACAGTGTGCAATGATGTGGCGTACAAACGTGTAGCTGTGTGCAAGCATGCATCACCATTGGCAGCAGTCCCCAACTCTTTAGGCAGCCTCCATATGCGTGGCCACCTACCCTCCGCTAGGCAGAAATTGGAAACATGGCTTACAAATAGGAGACAGCATGTGTGCACTAGAGGATATCTGTCCAGCTGGGCAGGGGTGTCAGTGGAGTCCCTCAAAGATCCGTTCTTGGACCTACACTGTTCAATATTTTTGTGTCATCTCTTAGCTGTAATAACATGTGGTTATCTAAATTTGCTGATGACATCAAGCTAGGGGGCACTAGTGGTGAATACAGTCAATTCTAGGCTATTTCAGGAAAATATAGATAAATTAGCTGATAATCAAATTAAACTTCAGTTTCTTAGACTAAGTGTAAAATCATGCACCTGGGAAGGAAGAATTGCAAATTCAATTACCAAATAAATGGAACTAACTTGTCCAGTATCATTTCTGAAAGGGACCTGGGAGTCCAAATAATAAGTGACTTGAGATTTACAGACCACTACTCTGGAATTTCAATGAAGGCATATGGGATCCTTGCAGCAATGTATAGGAACATTAAAAGCAGGACAAGAGAGGCGATTGTCCCATTCTATTGTTCTCTAGTTTGCCCCCATCTGGAGTACTGTGGGCAGTTTTGGCCTCCGTAACTCAAGAGGGACCAGAGGAGAATTTAGGGCATGCAGAGACGGGCTACCAGAATGGTAGTAGAGTGTCATGGTATGACTTATGAGGAGTGACTTTGGGCACTGGGGATCTACTTGCTCCAATACAGGAGCCATAGAGGTGATATGTGCCTTGTGTATAGGGCATTCTTTAATAAAGATCTTTGGGAATGCTTAGGATTGACTTCAAGATCAACTGTAATAAATACCAGGGGCCATCATCTCCAGTTAGGGGGTGAGCACTTCAATAAAAATCATAGAGGAAGCTGGTTCTCTCAGAGGGTTGCGTCACCCTGGAATTCATTGCCTACGACCATAGTCTCAAGTAGCACTATGAATGAATTCAAAACTGCACTGGATAACTATAATGAAGACAAGTGCTTTCAAGTGAGCACTTAGTTTGGCTCAGGTCACTATGGCTAAATGCTACTGAGCCTTTTTACATCTTACAAATCCCTTCCTAAAGAACCTCTCACTGGTCCTTCCCCCACCTGGGGCCCTGCAATTCGAGCCTGTTCCTGAGCTTCGGTCACCGAAGTAGCGAGCCGACGACCTGCCACTGCGCTACCCAGCTAGACACAATATGCATAATCTTAACAAGGCCTAGCATGTAAATACTGCAATCTCTTTTAGCACTGCTTTTGTCAATTTATGTTCTTTGATATCTGTATTTCTGCAGAGGCGGTGTGGTCTTCTAGAAATTTCCCAAGTGAACAGTCCTAGACTTTTCAGAAAAGTATGTCACTTTTTTGTCACCTACCAGTTTGCAGTTTGTTATTGTGTAATAAATCATAACATTATTCTTAGCTAATCAAGATTGCTTATTTCTAAACATTCCAGACACCCTTAAAACCATAATAGAGCAAGAGAGTGCTCCCGACCAATCAGAGTGCTCCTTTCCTCTGCAAGTGAGAGACACTTATTCTGTGAAGAGTGTCTTACATGCAGCTGCCTTGGACATAGGCGCAGTCTGTTTTTTTTTTTTAATTTTAATATATTATTAATTGATCTCGATCAATAAAAACAGGTTGCTGACCTGTAACACTAGTTCTAGGAGTGGTATATGTTGTTCATCCACACTTATTAGCATGTCCCTTTCCCCTTTAAGGATTGCCGGAAGTCTTCAAGCTGGCTCCTCCCACCCACCCAGGTTATATAACCCTTGGTTCTGCACCATGACGCCAGATCTTAGCCCGCTGGAAGCTAGGTTTGTGCGTCCGCGGCGGGCGGTCGGGGTGGGTCCGTGTGGATGAACAACATATACTACTTCTAGAAAGAACAATTACGTAAGAACTTACCGTAACAGTAGATCTTCGAGGGGCTCTTGCAGAAGGTATTCACATATAGGACTAAGCCGCCAGGCGTCAGGACCCCATGGAAAAAATTCTAGCTAGCAGTCTCTGGCAGGGAATCGCCCCCACGTCAGGTGACCGGCATCATGCGACGTCAGTATAAAGGGGCGGTCCCCCACGCCTGCCTTCCAGTTCTTTCCCGCCAAAGGCCAAAAGAGGCAAAAGAGACGAGAGAGAAGAGGATATTTCCCCTATGGAAATGAAGCAAAGAAACTTAGGAGGACAGAGGGTGGGAAGGCAATACCTACTGCAAGAGCCTCTCTCGAAGATCTACTGTTACAGTAAGTTCTTATGTAACTGTACTATCTTACTTCGAGAGGGCTCTTGCAGTAGGTATTCACATATAGGACTGAGTCCCAAGCAGTCTGGAACAAGCAAAAACACTCGGGAGGAGGATTGTCATCACAAAAAACCTCAGGGCTGAACAGGTCTCATTAGAGGAGACCTTGCAGTACAGCCAACCCGAAGCCTGCACTACGGCGAGAGGCAATATCCAAACTGTAGTGTTTCGTGAAGGTATAGACAGAAGTCCAAACTGCGGCTGCACAGATGTCTGCCGCTGACACATTCTTGAAACAAGCCATAGAGGCAGCTACTCCTCTGGTGGAGTGACATCTGACTTGACCCAGAAGGGTCTTGTTGTACTTGTAAAAGAAAGTGATACAATTCGCCAACCATTTTGAGAGGCATTGCTCAGAAACAGCATTGCCCTCTCTCTTTTGCGAGCGAAAGAGACAAAGAGCTGATCAGTCTTCCTGAGAGCCTTAGTCCGATTGGTGTAGTATCTCAGGATTCTGTCAACATCCAAAGTATGCAAGAGGTACTCCCCTTGATTGGAGTGTTGTGTAAAGAAAGCAGGTAGCTCAATAGATTGATTCAGCGTAGATTCAGCAACCACCTTAGGGAGAAACTTAGGGTTGGTGAGTAGAGCCGCATGTTCCTTGTGGAAAATCAAATACAGGATTTTACACATCAAGGCCTGAAGCTCAGAAATGCGCCGAGCAGAAGTGATGGCCACTAGAAAGGGAGTCTTCCAAGAAAGGAACTTCAAATCAGCTTCCGCTGTGGGCTCGAAGGGAGGCAGTGTAAGCTTCTCCAGAATGAAATTCAAGTCCCATGGAGGAGCAGGAATGCGAATGGGGGGTCTCAAATGGAGAACCCGTCTAAGAAAAGTCTTGGAGACTTCCAACTGAGCAAAAGTCCTGTCTACAAAGGGAATATGGTAGGCTGAAACAGATGCCATATGGACCTTTAAGGAGGAATGGCTGAGACCCAGGTCGAAGAGGTGACGTTATGTAATCCAGGACTTTGTTGGCTGGGCACAAGAATGGCTCAAAGTCTTTTGAGTTTGCCCAGATGGAAAACCGTTTCCACTTCATCGCGTAGGTAGACCTGGTGGAAGGCTTCATCACCTCTCCCAAAATGTCCGCTACTAAGGGACAGACTCCGAAGCAGGCTTTAGCTATGTCTGCAGGAGCCATGCATGGAGATGAAGGGATTGGAGACCTGGATGAACAAGGGTCTCCTGATCCTGGGTCAACAATTGTTGCAACAGAGAAAGAGGTGGTTCCTCTGAAAACTGTTGCAGAAGAGAGAACCAAACTTGCCTGGGCCAGAAGGGGGCGATGAATCATTCGAGACCCTTCCGATCTGAGTTTGTTCAGGACCCTCGGAATTAAAGGACTGGGAGGGAAGGCATAAACTAATCTGTCCCTCCAACAGAGAGACAGAGCGTCCCGAAAGAAAGCATCTCGCCCTGGAGTGAGCGAGCAAAAGGCGGGATGTTCTTCATTTTGGGGAGAGGCAAACAGGTCTACTTGAGGTGTCCCCCACCACCGAAAGATGTCGTCTATGACCTGCTGATCTAACTCCCATTCATGGGACCTGGCTGAGGACCGACTGAGTTCGTCTGTCAGTGTGTTTTCCACTCCCGGAACGTGAACTGCGGTCAGGTGAAGGTGGTGCTGGGCTGCCCGGTACCAGACTCTCATCGCTTCCCGGCACAAGGGATAGGAAGGTGTTCCTCCCGGTTTGTTGAGGTACCAGACTACGTACATGTCTGATTGGATGAGAAGATGACCGGGAAGAATGAAGGGAAGAGGGCATAAAGGACTGCCCTCAGTTCGAGCTCATTTATATGCAGATTTTGCTTGAACCTGGGCCAGCTGCCCTGAGTACTGTGAGACCCTAGGTGGGCACCCCAGCCCTCCCCTGACGCATCTGTCATCTATGCCTGGGAAGGAGGAGCGATGCAGAAAGGAACTCCCAGAAACAGGTTCTCTTGAACCATCCACCAGTGCAAGTCCCTGATCATGGGAGCCACTACTAGCACCTCTTGGTCTAGATCGTCCCTGGTCTGGTCCCATTGCGACCAAAGCGTCCATTGAGAGATCCTCATATGAAGTAAAGCGAACGGGACTGTTGGAATAGCAGCCGCCATTAGCCCAAGGAGGCGGAAGACTGATCTGGCTCTGACCCTGCTGCGACCTGACAGAGGATGAGCCTGATTCTGAAGGGTCTCGACCCTGTCAGGAGGCAAAAAGGCTTTGCCTATGGTTGTGTCCAGGATCGCCCCTATAAACTGCAGGCATCGGCTAGGGACCAAATGGGACTTGGCCTGGTTGATGGTGATGCCCAGGCTGGTAAAAACCTGCAGAGTAAGGGAAAGGGAGTGCAGGAGTTCCTCCCCTGGATGGGGCCACCAGGAGCCAATCGTTAATACCTGCACACCCTGGGTACGCAGGTGGGCCGCTACCACCGACAGGCATTTGGTAAACACTAGGGGGGCTGAGGAAAGACCAAACGGGAGGGCCTTGAATTGGTAGTGGTCCCCCTGAAAACAAAAAGAACAGGTTGTGCACCTAAAACCAGAGAGGTCGGGTGGGTGCGTGTGGATGAACAACATATACCACTCCTAGAACTACTGGTACAGATGAGTAACCTGTTCTTCTAGGAGTGTGGCTATGTTGTTCATCCACACTCTCTGGCAGACTCCAAGCAGTTCTCTGGTAGAAGGGAGGCAAGGCGCACATCCCCTACTTGGGAAATAGAGATTGGAGAACCAAGGCCCCAAAACCAACATCCCGGCGTGACTCAAGGTCGATGTGGTAATGGGTAATGAAGATGTTTGCTGATTTCCAGGTAGCAGCCCCACAGATTTCCTAGATAGGGATGTCCCTGGAAGCAGTCACTGATGCAGCGGCATGGCGGGTAGAATGAGCTCTTATCCCTCTGGGAGGCTCCATACCCGCCAACTCATAACACAGACTTATGCAAGATGTACTCCACCTTGCAATAATCCGTTTTGCTGTAGGTCTGCCAGAAGTGGCTTCAGCGTAGGTGACAAACAGCTGGCAAACGTCTCCCTGAATTTCCGCCGTTCTTTCCTTGTAATAGGAGAGGGCTCGTCTCAGGTCCAGGGTATGGAGCCTGTATTCGCCTCTGAGGTGTAATTAGGGTAGTATACAGGCAGAGTTAACACCTGGTTAAGGTGAAACTCTGACACCACTTTTAGAAGGAATTCTGGGTGGGGACGTCGGACAACCTTGTCCCCGTGAAAGACAAGATAAGGGGAGTCCACTGAAAGTGCCTGGAGCTACCCTGTCCTTCTGACAGATGTGATAGCCACCAGGAAGGCCGTCTTCCATGACAAGTGTGACAACGCACACTTGTGCATTGGTTTGAATGGCTTGCCCATGAGCTTTGCCAGTACCAGCAGTAGATCCCACAGAGGTGGAGGTTCATGCACCAGAGGGGATATGTGATCCAGGCCTTTGAAGAAGCGCCCAACCACTGTCTCCTGCGCCAATGTTGGTTGACCGGCCTGCGCCCGGTAGGCAGAGATGGCTGCCAGGTGCACCCTAAGGGTCGATGACTGACGACCCCCTTTGGACAGAGATCAAAGGTAGTAGAGAAGAAAAAATTACTCACCTTAGTAATTATATTTCTTCTAATGGAGTCTTGCTGTATTCTGACTATTGCGGTTAGCCCCAGCACTCAAACTGCCACGGAGAGTAGATGGTTAATTTTCTATGCAGAGCATAGAACGTTGAGCTAGAGCTCAGTTCAAACCTCTGTCTGCTGCACTTTGAAGTGCAACTGTCAGATTCTTATGAGCTAATACTGACTACTATGTGGAAATTGTAAAATTTTTACTAGCCAAAGGCAACCAAATATTTTGGATCCCCAAAAGACAAGTCAAGAAATCCAAAAATCAAATACCAGGTAGTGAACAACTTAAGACTGTTGAATTAATAATATAACCCACTCCCCCTCTCTAAAAGGAGGGAGTACCCAAATGCACCCCTGGGGTGCAACACTGCATCTGCCAGCCCACTTCCCAAAAACAGGTTCTGAGAGGGGAGGTAGGGAGGGAGGTCAGAATACAGCAAGACTCCATTAGAAGAAACAGAATTACTAAGGTGAATAATCGTTTCTTCAAACAACATGAAGTCTTGCTGTATTCTGACTATTGCAGACTACCAAGCAGTACCTCCATGGAGGAGGGAATCAAACCTACCTTGGGAATAGGCTCTGCAGTACTGCTGTACCAAACCGAGCATCACTCCTAGCCTGGATGTCCAGGGAGTAATGCTTGGTAAATGTATTGACTGTTTTCCAGGTGGCTGCTTTACATATCTCTAGCAAAGGAATATCCCTGGCCGCAGCCAGGGAAGCAGCTGTACCTCTAGTTGAATGAGCACTCAGGCCTGAGGGAGGTATTTTGCCTAGCTTCTCATAGGAGAATTGAATACAAGAGACAATCCACCTGGCAATAGTTCTCTTAGTGGCAGGTTTGCCCTTACCCACTTCCCCATAAGTGAGAAACAACTGAAGGGAGTCAAACCTGTGAGCCTTAGTATGCTCAATGTAGTAACTAAGGGCTCTTTTAACATCCAAACCGTGTAAACTTCTTTCTCCTGAAGATTGATCAGTGAAGAACACAGGGAGAGACATAAATTGGTTCAGACGAAAATCTGAAACCACTTTAGGTAAAAACCTCATATTAGTTCTAAGGACCACCTTATCTCTATGGAATGAGATAAAATCAGGCTCCACTGACAGAGCTTGCAATTCACTGATACGCCTGGCAGAGGTAATAGCTACCAGGAACACAGTTTTCCAAGTCAAGTACTTAAGCTCAGCTGAAGACAAAGGCTCAAAAGGGGGTTGCATAAGCTGAGCAACGCAAACATTAAGATCCCAAGCAGGGGTAGGATCCCTAAAGGGGGGACTGGTATGAAGCAATCCCTTGAAAAATTTACAGAATACAGGGTGAGAAGACAGTGAGGAAGGCTTTCCTGCTGACAGAAAAGCAGAAACAGCTGACAAATGTACTTTGAGAGTAGCTGGTCTGAGGCCTAGACCACTAAGATGAACCATATAATCCAGAACTGTAGACAATTCAGCAGTGTCTGGAGATATATGCTTCTTGGAACACCAAATGCTGAATCTTTTCCATTTGGAGTTGTAAGTTTTTCTGGTGGCAGGCTTTCAAGAGGCTTTGAGATTATCCAGAACCCCTTGGGACACATGCAAATCTGCATACTGTAACTCTTCATGAGCCATGCCTTGAGATTGAGCGACCGAAGACTGGGGTACCAAATCCTCCCCCGAGAGGAGGTTAACAGGTTGTAATTCCTGGGAAGAGACAGGGGAAGATGGACTGCTAGGGACAGCAACAGGGGGAACCAAGGCTGCCTGGCCCAGTCTGGAGCAATCAGAATCACTTTGCAAGGTTGTGACCTTACCTTAACAGAACCTTGAACAGTAGAGGAAAGGGAAGGAAGGCATATAGAAATTTCCCTTCCCAGTTCAAAATCAGAGCATCCAGAGGGACTGAGCCCAATACTGGGAGTCTGCAACAAAACAGAAGAAGCTGGCGATTGTCTGGGGCTGCAAAGAGATCTATCTCTGGAGTGCCCCACCTTGAAAAAATCACTTTCAACACCAGAGGGTCCAGGGACCATTCGTGATGGCCCTGGGAGATCCTGCTCAATGCATCTGCTAGCACATTGTCCTTCCCTGGAAGGTGGACTGCTATCAGAGAGGTCTGCAGAGAATAAGCTAGGGACCACAATCTCATGGCTTCCGTGCACAAGGCCGTGGATCGAGTACCTCCCTGCTTGTTGATGTACCACATGGTGGTGGTGGTGGTGGTGTCCTGACCTGAACCACCTTGTTCTGCACTGACTGAGAGAAAGCTTGCAGGGCCAGAAAGACCACCCCGCATTCCAAGAGATTGATATGAAGAAGGGATTCCTGAGGAGACCACAGTCCCTGGGCTGTGAGAGCCCCCAAATGGGCCCCCCACCCCAACAGAGACGCATCCGTGGTTAGGACCACAGAGTGAGACTGAGTGATGAATGGGACTCCTTGCCTGAGGTTGCCCTGATCCTGCCACCACTGGAGAGCCTGGATCAGAGTCTGGGTCACTGGAAATGAAAATTACGTACCTACCATAATTATGATCTTTCTGTGTATCTTCGCCATTCATCACTGTTGGGTACTTGGCCAGGACACCGCGGGAGCTTTTTTTTTTTTAAGGTAGGTGGAGCCAAAGCACCATCGGCACCATCCTCGAGGCCACATTGCGTGGCACTCGCGGGTTGGCCGTTAGGCTGCGTCGACTCCGTCTGCCTGCCAGTTCTGAGTCGCTGGAGAGGTAAGAGGAAGGGAGTGGAGGGTGGGACAAGGAAGTCCAAGGGACGGAAAAAGGAAAAGATATATGAACCAAAAGGAGAAATAATGACTGAAAGGACAGAAAGGGAGAAGAGTTGGAAACTAAAGGGATTGGGAGGGGCCCCAATCTCTGGAAAAAGAAGAGGGAGGTAGGGTGGAAAAAGTACTTAGGAAGAGAGGGGAGAAGGTTAACACATCCAAGACCCTGGTCCGTCTCCAGATTGTATAGGAACTGCAAGGAATAGCCAAAGGCTTTCTGCCAGAATTCAAGGCACAGAATAGCTGGCAAACACTCCAGATAAGCAGAGTCGGCTATTCTGGAGGAAGGACAGGGTACAGAGAATTAACACCCTCTCAAGGAAAGATTATTGGTGAAAAAAAGGGAAACTTTTTTTTTTATAAACAAGGAGAAATAGGTTGGACGGGAACAGGGAGGAGGAGGAGAGAAAGGAGGGCAACTGTCAACTCCCACCCCACAGGGGTGGAGCCAAAGCACTGGAGAAGAAGTGTCCCCCCCCTGCTGTCCACTCTCCCTTGAATTTTATCCCCATGTGTGCCCCTGTTTTACCCCACTCCTAAGAAAGGAGAGGGGAAGGATGGGCACAGAGAGGGAAGGGGACCCAGAGACTGAGGCCCCAGGGGGATGGAGGGTAGGATTGTGATGAATGGTGAAGATACACAGAAAGATCATAATTACGGTAGGTATGTAATTTTCATATCTTATCTGTGTCAATCTTCACCATTCATCACTGTTGGGTGAGTACCATGCCCCCCTTCCCCCGAACGGGGTTTCTTTTACACCCTAAGGGACAAAGTCCCTTAGCTCTCAGTGGTTGACATACTAAGAGGGAGAACCTTCAGGGCCTGGAGAGGCCCGAGAGTGGGGAGAGTAAGACGGGGTTCCCCCAGAGGGGGAAGGAAGTTGCCCCGACGAGCGCTATCTCGCTCTACAGGAGAAGAGATAGGTTCTCTGATGAGCAGAGCTAATCACCCTACGCCGGGCCAAGGGTGACAACCGGGAAAGACGCAGCCATGCCGTCCACCTAGTGCAGATCGCTGTCCCTACGACCCTGGTAGCTACCACGTTGGCATCATAGGATGCCCTTGCTTGGTGCCTTGCTAGCTCCAGGCCACGGGCAGAGAGTGCAATGGCTTGTCTGGTTTGCTCCATATCAGGCAATGAGGCTAGGAGCTGACCTAGCCTGGACCACAAGAACCTATCATAGGCTGCATAGTGGGCCTGATGTGCAGAAATGGAAAGCAATAACCGTGCCGAGTAGAAAGTCCTCCTACCCCAGAAGTCAAAATCCGAGGAGTCTTGATCTGGGGGCCAGTCACGGTGAAGGGCGCGAAGCCCATCAGGAGTATCCAACTGCATCAATCCAGGCTGCGGGTCAGGCATGGAACCTGGAGACTCCAGGGGTGCGCAATACCTCTGGCTGAGATCCCTTGGGGCAGGAACTCCGGAGAAGGGCCTCTGCCAGGAACGCAATGACACCTCCCGAAAGGGCGCAGGCCAGGGCGGCACCACAGAGGTGGCCTCACCAAAATCACCTAGAAAGGCGTGCACTGAGTGCTCAGGATTGCTAATAGTGGCAGGTGTGAGGTGCAAGTCCTCCAACATCCTCACAAGGAAGCGCTGATACTCAGCGAGATCAGCAGCTGGAGAGATGTGGACAGAAGGTTCCTCTCCCCCAGAAGAGGGGGATGAGGAGCTGGAGGGCACCGGCTGTTCAGGGCGTGGCTGCCCGGGGGAGGGGTTGAAAAACCTGACTGTCCATCGCCATAACGTAAGCTGGGAACCAAGCAGCTACCGCTCTGAACTGCTCCCTTGAGAGAGGCCCGCTAGGATCAAGGATGCCTGGGAGTGCAGGAGAATGTGGCAGAGGAATGGGGACAGCGCCGAGAAGAGATGTCGGCTGACCTCCGGCTGGGCTAAGGAGCGGACCGGGAGCACCCGCAGAAGAAGGTGCCCCGGAAGACCCCACAGCAGACAGCTGAACAACAATTTCGGTACTGCCTTGGCTGCGCCCAGAAGAATCCCCCCGGTGAGGCGACCGGGGCCGTATAGGTCCAGAAGGACAGTCCCCTACCTCAAAAGAATGGGGCTCTCTCAAAGAGACCAAGAAGGAAGAGCGGAGATCTGCACTACGGCTTCTCCCAGAGCCCAGGTGGACCCCCGAGAAAGGCTGCCGTGCCGACCCCATGCCCCTCGACCCCTCGGAATCCAAAAGAGCCCTCCTCCTCCTCAAGAGGGCCAGCCTTGGTAGCTGACAGTGCTGGGCAGCACCCGAAGGAGCTATCCAGGGCACAGCACCTTCCCCTCCCGTAGGTGCTCTGATTGGCCACAAAGTTGGGCGATCTAGGCACACCACAGGTGGGGGTACCACTACCGAGGGGTCAGTGAACCCACCAAGACCAGGCTGCAGAGCAATGGTGGCCTGCACCACTGCCCGCTGGTCAGCACCCCTGACCCCAGTCTCGGTAGCCACCGACCCCACCTCAGAAGGGGGCTGACTCCGACTTGTTGAGGAGACTACTGGGCTGCCCACCTCAACAGCCAACCCCAAAGGGTCAGACTGTCTGTCTGACTCAGAGTATGACTCCGCCTCCGAGGAGGTAGAGGTCGAGGCCCTGTGCCAAACCGTAGGAGGGCGCCCACTGCCATCTTTGCCAAAGGCCAGAACCAAAGCCGCGGCCTGCCGGGTACCAGTGCCCTACAGCACCACGAGCGAATCCATAGGGGGCACGGCCCCAGCCTGAACAGGAGCTACAGAGTCGGGACCAGCCAGGCGCCATCCGGCCCCACGGCGAGGACGAAGACGGCACCGACGACGGCCCCATCGGTGCTGAAGATGGCACCGCCCGGCCCCACGGCGTCGCAAATGGCGCCGAGGGCAGAGATGGCGCTGATGACGGCACCGACGGCGGCATCAGACGGCCCCATGGTGCAGAGCCCCGAAGACATGGCGCCGTGCTCAACCTTGGCACAGAGGACGGCGCCGAGGCGAGACATGGACAAAGACGGCACCGTAGCAGCTCCCACGGCTCTGCTAGCAGTGTCGGCTCTGCGAACGGCTCTGACAGAAGCCACGGTGCCGCGCGACAAGTCAAGGCCGACCACGGCTCCGTCAGGGCCCATGGCGCCGCGAATGGTGCAGAGGCCCACAACGGCACTGACCAACGGCATCGAGGATGGCGCCAACCTGGGCCTTGCAAACCGCAGGTCCGACACAGGGGGAGCCTTCACCCTTGAAGGGGTGACTGCCGAGGCTCCCTCCTCCTCAGTCCAAGTAGAACTGGGAGGGGACCCGGAGGAAAGGCCGAGAGAGTGTGGCTTGGTAAACCGAGAATTACCCACCACAGGGAAATCCATGGCATTAGCCTGGGTGTCCTGTGAGAGACTAGTACATCTGAGCCAAGCCATTCTCCGAAGAGCCACAGATGTAGCCATGACTCTGGAGAACACATAACTGGAGTCCACAGCAGCATGGAACTGTACCTTAGATGTCTCAATCCCATCAGCAGCCACCCCCTCCAGCTCCGAGGCTAGCTGGAGGGAGGCCTGCTTAGCCAGTGCCAGTACAGTGTCCCACCTGGACTTCTGGTACCTGGCTGCACAGGCCATATAATTAGCCTGCCAGAGTCCCAAGGCGGATGCCATGTACTGTTTCTTTACCATGGCATCCAGCTTCCTAGAATCTTTATCTGGGGGGTGTGAAGCCAAGGGTATATTAGCCTTATCACAGGCTGCGGCCTGCACAACCCCAACATGGCTGCTTGTTTATACAAGTACTCTGTAACAGAACCTGATAAGGTGTACCTTTTGTCCATCCTTCTGTCGACAGGAGGTACAGAATTTGGAGTTTTTAAAATCTTTTGTGTCCGTTTCCCAAAAGACATATGAAGGGGAATAGACGTCTTGTGGACTCTGGGATGTCCATCATCTCCACATAATCAGGTTCCTCTTGTTCCTCTACAGCTTCTTCCACAGGGAGCTGGAGGGTTTCTGCCACTTTCCTGTAAAACATGTAGTGGGAAGGGGACTCAGAAAACCTAGGAGGGGAAACATCAGAAGGCCTGTCTGGGGAGGTGTCCGGTTCAATGGGCTCAACCAGACCCCCCACACCATCGTCATCATCACAATCTTCAATCCCCTCCAAATTCAGTTCATAGAAATCTTCAGGGGCATAATCTTGAGCCGGAGGAACCGACTGAACTGAGCGCCCGCCGGAAGGTGCTGGATCAGACGGAACTGGACGAAGCAATTCTACAATCCTTATTGCACTGGCAACCTCTTCGGCAGTCAGAAAATGGGTCTCTGGAACCGAACCGGCCGATTTTTCTTTTTCTTTTTGTAGGAACCGATCCCTCAGGATCAGCTCTCCTCTTGCCTGAAGAAGTTTTGCCCTGGTCAGAGGACAGTCCCTCACGTTCGGTCGGAACCGAACCGGGCTGGCCAACCAGGTCAGCGGACTAAACGGCCTCCTTATCCCTGAGCCTACCTAATCTTTTTTCCAGGGTAGACTTAGGGAAATTTTTTACAGATTTGGCAGTCTGAATCAAGGTGGTCAAACCCCAGACAATAAAAACAGGTGATGTGGGGATCAGTCTTAGCAAAGGCCTCCCCACACACACTGCAGTGCTGAAACCCAGTGGGCCGGTTTTTCTTTTGGGTTTCTCAGACACAGCCATCCTAACCACAAACTTACCCTTTTTAAGGCAAACAACCAGGCAAGACACCCTTATCAGTTTCTAACCGTGTCAGGGGTATTGGAAAAAAAACACAAGAAAATGCAGTTTTTTGGTTTTTTTTTTAAACCGATAAGGACCGGTAACCACACTCTAAGTTTAAAAACAAAGACAGAATTTATAAATCACTAAACGGCCAGTTCAGCTGAACCGGTCGAAAAATCAATTTTACAATTTCCACAAGTTTACTATATCTAGTTCACTACCTAGTACTTACTGTACCACAGACAGAGATCTGAACCGAAACTTGCAAAAAAAAATAAATCGGTAAAACCGAGGACTTTAACCGACTTACGAACCGTGAGCAAAGGAGAAATCTCCAGAGTGGCCGTTCAGTAAGGTGGAGTAAAGAATCTGACAGTTGCACTTCAAAGTGCAGCAGACAGAGGTTTGAACCGAGCTCAAGCTCAACGTTCTATGCTCTGCATAGAAAATTAACCATATACTCTCTGGGGCAGTTTGAGTGCTGGGGCTAACTGCAATAGTCAGCCCTTGCCCTGACACCAAATGGAAAACCTTTAACATTTGAAGGCATAACATTTTCTGGTCGATTCCTTTCTGGATGCCTCCACCATGGTAAGGACATCCGCGGAAAGACCCAAAGCCTGGAACTCTAGCTGCTCGGGTACCAGGCTGTGAGGTACAAGGATTGAAGGTCCGGATGGTATACAGTACCTTCCCCTGATTGAGAGAGATCAGGTCCAGGCGTGCTGCAAGCCGCTCCGGGGGCCTGTAGCTGAGGCTGAGGAGATCTGGATACCAGAAATGTCGCGGTCAGTCTGGGGCTACCAGAATCACCTTCGCCTTGTCCCTCCTCACCTTGAGGAGAACCTTGTGGATCAAGCGAAATGAAGGGAAGGCGTAGAAGAGGCCTGGGGTCCATGGCCTCAAGAAGGCATCCCCCTGCAGTGAGCCCGGCTGAGGTGGAGGGTGGGCATGAAACAGCCTCAGCTTGGTGGTTTGCCCCAGTGGGAGAACAGGCTGTAAGCTACCTCTGGATGGAGAGACTACTCGTGGGATGTCTCGCCTAAGCGGCTGAGAGCATCCACCAGATGGTTTGAGGCTCCTGCCACATGAATAGCTAGGAGATCCGCCTCCAGACGGCTGACGAGGGTCAAGATGCAGGGTGCCTCCCTGCAAAGCAGACGAGAGTGTGTCCCGCCCTGTTTGTTGAGGTAGTACATGGTCATGGTATTGTCCGTCTGGACTTGAACCACTTGACACCGGAGCTGAGGAGCGAAAGCTGACTGTGGCAGTCTGACTGCTCTGAGCTCCAACAGGTTGATGTGGTATCGGGACACCTCGGGGGTCCAGAACCCATGGGCCCTTTTGTCCCCCATGTGGGCTCCCCTGCCCATGAGAGAGGCATCGTGAGGATGGCTGTCGGCTCTGGGCAGACAAACTGGATCCCTTCCTGCAACTGGTATGGGGCAGTCCACCACTGGAGAGCGTCCCACATCTTCAGGGTTACAGTGGTCAGCTGGTCAAAATGACCATGGCGCTGAGTCCACTGGGTGGCCAGCTCCCACTGGATGGGGCGCATGTGCCACCGGGCCCAACGGACCACCGAGGTGCACACCGCCATGTAACTCATAAGGCACAGAACGTCCCGGGCAGGGTGCATTTGCCCAACCAGAAATGATTGGGCAAAGGAGGAGAACATCTTCACCCTGTCAACCGGGAGCCGAGCTCTGGCTTGATAAGAGTTGAGCTCTGCCCCGATGAAGCACATCAGCTGAGAAGGCACGAGTTCTGACTCGGCCTTGTTGATCAAGAGGCCGAGTTGGGAGCAGGTCTGGAGGCCCAGGTCCCTGGACCTCTCCATCTCCTGCTGGGTGGGACCTGCAAAGAGCCAATCGTCGAAGTAGGGGTAAATTCTGACATCCCCCCCGGACACCTGAGATGGACTGCCACCACTGCAATGCATTTGGTGAAGACCCGTGGGGCTGATGACAGGCCGAACAGCATGGCTCAGAACTCGTATAAGGTCCCTTTGGCTCTGAAGCGGAGGAACCGCCAATTAGACAGACGGATTGGGACGTGAAAGAACACATCCTGCAGATCCAGTGAACAGAACCACATGTTTCGCTCCAAGGATGGTATGATCTGGGAAAGAGTGACCATCCGAAAGGTGCGTGACCTGAGATACTGATTCAGGTCGTGCAGGTCTAGAATGGGGCGCCAGCCCCCCCGTCCGCTTGGGCACCAGGAAGTACCTGGTGACAAAGCCTGGGTCTGCTGGAGAATCCACCACTGGAGCTAATGCCTCCTTGAGGAACAGCTGAGCAATGTCATCTCGGAGAGTCGACTGAGTATGGATGGATACTCTTTCCTCCCGAGGGGCGTGGGCTCAGCTTGGAGGGTGCTGCTCGAATTCCAGAGGCAGTCCCTGACCGACCACTTCCAAAACTCACCCAACCATGGTGATAACAGACCAGGCAGAAAGAAAGTGGTGGAGCCGGCTCCCCACGGGAGGACCCAGAGCTGGTGTGACGGGAGAGGGGGTGGCAGCCCCCGGCCTGTCACTGAGCAGGCTTGGAGTAGGAGGATCCAGGATCTGAACCTCGGCCTCCTTTACGGGCCTGGGAGGGCCCAGGCTTGAGCTGGGGGCACCAAGCTTGAGCCTGCTGCTGTTACTGTCCTCCTTGAAAGGAGGGTTGCTGTGCCACAGGGGAAGAGTGCCGTAAAGGCTTCTTCTTCTGCTGTTTCTTGCTCGAAAAACCTTTAGCAGAAGTAGCGTCCAAGGTGAGATTAGACTGCTCAATATGCTGAAAGTGACCAGCCACACCTGGGCCGAAAATGTCGGTGCCCAGGAAAGGCACATCAGCTAGTTTGTGCTGAGTATCTGCCGGGAAAGAGGAGAGTCTCAGCCAAGCCCTGCAATGAGAGGCAACTGTGACTGCCATTAAGTGGGCACAAGAATCCTCAATGTCCAGGGCTGTCTGAAGCTGCTGTTTGGCAACAGCCTGGCCCCCAGATCCCGGAGAGGTGTGAGAGGACTTCATCCAAAGACCCCAAGAGGGCATGGGAGAAGTGTGCCATGACAACAGACGAACTTGCCTGATGAAGGCCTAAAGAGGAGGCCGCATAGACCTTTCAAGCCGAATGATCCAAGAGTTTGGATTCTTTTTCGGGAGGACGATCAGTGTCGGCAGAACTGCCAGTATGCCTAAACACAGAGGCAATCACCAGGGTGCTCTGTGAACCCCACAAGGGACCCCATGGGCAGTGCATACTTGCGGGCCATGCGGGCAGATGGAGCTGGACAGGAGGCAGGGTGCTGCCAAAGTTCTACGGCCGTACCAACTATGGCCTTGGCCACAGGATAGGCCTCCGTCGGGGTATCCCCTCTCTTGAGGATGTCCATGAGAGGGTACTCTGCCTTTTTCTGAATAGGTTCCAGGGGCATTCCTGTAGACTCAGAGATGAGGCAAAGAATGCCCTGAAAGGACGAAGGACCTTCCTCCGTTTCTATCCCACCAGTCGATTCGTCATCCCTGGGATGAGATTGTAGGCCGGTCTCATCCGAATCCGAGGAATCTGGATACAACGGTTGACCGCCCAGGTCACCTTCGACCTGCCGAGGGCGGTCCGGGGTGACAGTGACCAAAAGACGCCGGGGAAGCCCAGTGTCTGGTCTATCTTCCTTAGAAGGAGCCCCTCCCACAGGATGCTTGGGTGGTGGTTCCACCATGATTGGTGGAGACCCCCGGTTTAGGCCGAACCGGAGGTTTCGTCGGCTCCACAGGCGGGGGAGCCAACTTAATCAGCTCAGAAGGAGTCGGCTTCAGCCTGGGAGGCAGAAGCCAAGAAATGGCTGGGGTAGAAGCTGGGGTCGGCTTGTGCTCAGACAAAATCAGCTATTGTCACATGAGGTCCTCGTAGCACCGGAGTTGACGCCGCAGCCTCTCCTCATCCGAGGAGGACGAGGACGACTGATGGAGTCGCCTCTTTTTAGAGTGCTTGTGGCTCTTCCTCGAAATGTCTGTCGAGGGGATCCTAGACCTCGATCGAGATCGGATGGGCCAATTTGGTTGCTCAGGAGACACAGGCGGGACTGGCGATTTCCCAGGGTCGGGGACCACTTCCTCGACAGGATTCCCAGCGGGCTGCGTCTCCTCGTCGGGGAAAGAAAGGACCAGAGTCCGACTGAGAGAATCATCAACTGGGGTCGGCGACAATGGATCGATGATTACTTCAACCTCGTCAATCGACACTTCAGTCGACTGGCCAGATGGCAAAGCCGAGAAGCCAACAGCTGAAGAGGCAATTTCAACCGAAGTCGAGACTGCCAGTTCCTGGAACCAAGATCTCTCCCGATTCCAAGAACGTCTTCGTGAAGACAACGGCGATCCCGGGTCCTTTTCCCGCTCACAGGACCGAGAGGAGTGTGTGCCCGCAGGACCCTCTCCCTTACTCGGGAGAGACTGGCACAACTCTCTGAAGGAACCCGAGAACATGGAACCCACGTTGAATGGAATGAAGAAGCTCTGAGAGGAAGATTCCGCGGCATGAGCCACTTCCTCCTCGAAGGCTTGCATGCATTCTAATTGCTCGGCGGATCCCGCGGCCGAGGAAACCGCCCACTGAGCCTCCTTTGATTTCACCTGAGGGTTCCGTTTTTACGGCCTCCCCAACTTCAGGCGTGCGAGATGGTCATCGAGGACGTTAGGGTGAAATGCAAGACAAAAGTCGCACTTCGAGGTGTCGTGGTCAACACCCAAGCAATAGACGAATGAGATGTGGGGATCGGAGTACAACATTTTCTGGCCGCACGAACACCGACAAAATCCGTGGGAAGACTTGTCTTCCATAACTGAAGATAAGCAGTCATGATCGCTAATGCAAACTAGACGAATTTTCGGAATAACTGAAGGTTTTGAAGCCAAAGCCTACAAAATGTGGGAGCACGAAGGAGGCAACCTGAATCTTCCAGCAGAAAGGAAGATCTGGTGTCATGAGGCACAGCCAAGAGTTATACCACCCGGGTGGGTGGGAGGAGCCAGCTTGAAGACTTCCGGCAATCCTTAAAGGGGAAAGGGACATGCCAATAAGTGTGGATAAACAACATATCCACGATCCTAGAATGTATTAATACCGCCACTGAGACAGCTCTTATGGTTTTAAAGTGGTCTCGCTTACATCCTTAAAGTATCAGAATTGCTCACCTTCTTTCACGGTTCTCACACCATACAAATACACATCGAGACAACTCTTAACACAGGAGGAGTTGTCTGGTGGCCTACTCGAGCTCGACACCCCCACAGCAAAACTCGAAAACACACTATTACAGCAACATTCGCTGTAATGGTCCGTTTTCGGCGTTGCTCTTTCCCAGTGTCCTGCCCCCTATCCGAAACAACTCCGACCTGGAGTTGATAATCAACAAATGCGGGGGGCGTATCCCCCCCTCAAAAAACACAGTCTGTTGTGAGGATGCAATACCGGTGTCAATATTGTGCCGTCGCTGTTGGGAACGTTGGGATTTTCACTGTCTCAGTCACTTGGTGCTTCCGAGTTGTCTAGGTGGCTGCATTAACATACACGAGTGCTGCTCATTCTAATACAGTGGTTCTAAAATTTGGAAGTTCTGCGTTCAGGTGGGACAGTCTATTTCCCACGTGGATTTCTCCAATTCTCTACAAAGCAAAGTATATTTATTTTAACTTTAATTTCCTTTTTTTTTTTTTTTTTTAAAACAGAAATCGTAATATGATCTAATATACAGTATATGTGTAGTTCCTGTGCCTCTTATGGTTGTGAAGTTTCTTAAGTCCTGTGTGTGTGTGTGTGCGCGCGCCAGCAGTGCTCAGGTATGCTTCGCAGTTCTCTTAACTCTTACAGCCACATAAGAGACACAGCAACAGTACATAGAAACTTATTATAGTCTGCTTCACTGGTAACCTATTGCAGACTTGACAGTGAAATATCCTAGTATGCTTACAGCACCAAGATGTACTTAAAACAAAACCCTAGAGTTCCATTACATGTCTTAATAGACTCATTACATATCAGTCACAGGGGGCTACCCTGGAAATGAGAGGCTTATGTCTTTATCATCTCTCCTTGAATTAAGAGCCTACACAATTGCACACACACATACACACACAAGCAAGAAAGCAATTGGTCCTACATTACCTCTCCATCTCTGGGCAGCGGTGGGAAATGGAAAAACAGCGACTGGCCCAATGAGACCGTCTGAATTGGATTGTCTAGGTTTTCGCTTCTGAAGAGCTTCACCTGTGGACCAGAAGAGCATCACATATGCATTTTAACCTAACAGCCATTTACATCTGTTCATACTGCCGCAGCAGCACAGCCACCAACACCACCTCTTTCTTCGGTGACATTAATCTCATAAAAAAAAAAGTCATAATGACAGAAAAAAAGGTTCTATGTAGAAAATATGCAGTGCTTCACTAACAAATAGCTTTTACTAGCAGAAAAAAACATGCTATATATTCTGCCTCAAAAAAAAAATTCTATGTGTCTACAAAAATTCAAGGAGTTAGCTTCGTTTATTCAACCTGTCAACGCCATGTTTACTTGCACAGACTTATAATACATACTTGAACTTCAGTTTGCTGCTACATTTTCTGACCAGGGTGTTCATAGTACTCTCAATATATTTAATGCTTTGTTTGTTCTAAATTATACTAATTCATTAAATAAAAACGCATTATTCCCACCACCTCCCTACCCGTTTGGATATATATTTTTTTGTATTATTTCTTTATGCACCCACCCACACCCTGGCCAGTCGCTCCTTCGGGCACTGCATGAACCTTACTCACTCGGCAGCCCCCGACCCCATCACCCCACATCGCAGCCAGCCCTGGCAACCCCGATGTATCCCTACATTGGGAGGGTCCCTTACCTCGTAGCGGAAGAGCCTGCACGGCTATACCAATGATCCTGGGTGCTACTGAGGTGGCGACAGGCATCCAGAAGCTCGCCAGTGAGGGTCCGGGAGGCAGTCATCTAACCGACCAGGGTGCCATTTTTCCCCATTTTCTCCCCCGAGGAGTGGCACGCCACAGACATCAGGGCTTGTGCCAATGTCTGCCACTCCCCTTAGACATCTAGGGTCTGACGTCTTGCCATGCCCCCAGTCCCCGCCAGGGGCCAGCAAGTGCCAGGCCGCAACCCCACCCTCCCCCCGGAGAAGGTGCGCCATCGCTGGATGCTCCAGCATTCTCCCCCTGGCCAGCCCTCCAGCAACCAGAGTCCATTCCCAGACCCGGGTCACCGGCGTCGCAGATGGAAATTGCTGCGCCGATGGGCTAGCAGTTTGGATATTTTAAAAAAGCAGAGGGTTAAGTGTTTTCCCAGGAAGATACAACTTTTTGACCAAAATGGTAATACAAAAAGAGAGTGTTTTGGACAGGAGCTTTTTTTTTTTTTTTTTGTGAAAATGCAATCGGGAAACTAACTGCCCTGACCAAGTCATTTCCTCTAGCTGGGGGATGACCATCTCAGATGGTCTCCACAAACCAACCGAGCTGACTTTCCTGCTCCAGCTGTGCCCGTTCTCACTGCTGCAGCGTATCCAGGGTAGGACAATAGCCACAAAATAATTGATATGACTATTAGAGTCTCAAAGCTATTGGCCAACTAGCAACCTGCCCACAAAGTGATTTTTGTGCCCTTAAAAAGGAAAGCCACTAAAAGTACTGATTTGGCTACCAAATTTTGAAAGCTTGTGGCCAAACAGACCTCCAGCTGCAAACTGATTTGTCACACCTTGATAATATCCGGGAAAGTCTGTTCATACTGAAATGAGCAAAGCCGTGCTGGAAGAATGAAAGTGCATGGAGTCATGTGAGGCAGCACACAGCTGAAGGCACTAATGATAGAACACGGTTTTTAAACTTCCACAAGAAGTTTTGGTCTGTGCACAAGGTGTTTGAACTGGCTGAATTCCATACAAAATAAACCCCAACTATGTGCTACTCATTCAAAAATTCAGAGAAAGCAGCAATTTTACAGGACCCAGTGAGCATAATAAATTAAAAGGCACATAATCTGCTAATTGAGGGCAACGGAACATGGAGGTGTGGGACATCCAGTAATGAGTGTTCCCCTTCTAAAGACATTTTGTTTAAATGTAAATTAACTAAAGATGCTGACCCAGCTGACTGACAACTACTCACAGACTGGAATCATACTATAAGAGTCTCAGAAATATTATATAAAACAAAAATAATGATCACATGGGACGTAGAAGCAGTTTTCTCCCTGAGAGACAGGAAGTGAACTGAGGCTGGCACAGTGTGTATTAGATGATGATACAATCACAAAATTCTGTTCCCTCTCTCCATTTGCAGGCATGGGTTTCTACCAAATGTACTGACTAAAATCATAGTATCACAGTAATGCATCAGCAGAAAAGGACCATCCTGGTCCATCTAGACTGCACATTTCCCACCCGCCTCCACTTCGCAGGGTATTTTCCTCTGCCCACCAGCCAACCCCTTGTGTCTGTCCTATGCCCTCTTGAATTCCTCCACTGTTTCTGCACACACCATCTCATTAGGTAATCTGTTCCAGGGCTCCACCACCCTCTCAGTGAAATAACAGCTCCTTACACTGCTCTTAAATCTTCCCCCCCTTCCAATCTTAAATTATGACCCCGTGTTATAACACCTACTTTCCTTTTGAATACTCTACCTTCATTCACTATTTATTCCCTTCATACTTAAATGCCTTTATCATGTCACCTCTATCTCTTCTAACCTCCCGCAGGTATAGATTTAAATCTTCCCTTGTCAATCTTCACCATTCATTACTGCTTGGGTTAGTGCCGGAGGCGTGCACCCGCTACGGGAGATTTTTTTTTTTTTTTGGAGTTGGCTCCAACCGCGCTGCCCACGAGAGTGACGCACTGCGTCATGCGCAAGGGGCGGACGTTAGGTGCCGCAGACTCCTCCTCCATCTCAGTTCGGTTTCTCCCGCCATCGAGGCTGCACCTGCTGTGTGGTAGAATTTACAGTACGCCACTAGTTGTCGTTCGTCGATGCCATATTCGGACTTCTCCTTCATCCTGCCTTTTTCTTGACGTCGTCACTGGTAAGACCGTTCTGTTTTTCTCTCTATTATTCGATGACGCCAAGAGTTATGCTTTTTTTGCCTTAATTGTTTCGCGTCATGTCTGGTTCAGGGGCAAAACGCAAGTCGAAGGCAGGCCGTGCCCCTATGCGTTGGTGCTCCTGTGGCCGGCATTTTTTCCATCAAGGACCAACATGATGTTTGTCTCCGTTGCCTGGGACCCAACCATAATATGGATGCGTGCGAGGCCTGTTTATTGATGGACCGTCGCATCCTGGAAGTCCAAGCGTTCAAGATCGGCAATGCTCAGCCGACCTTCAGGGGATGGCGCCGCTCCAGGGATTCCCAGGTAAGGTCTCTAGACCCTTCCTCTGGGTCCCCTCTCAGGCCTTTTCAGTCTGGAGAGGAGGAGGCCTCCTCATCTTCTCTTGCCGAAGAGGAGGCCTCTTTCACGGTGTCGGAGGAATGCTGGGGTCCCTCCCGGGGCTGCGGTGGAGACACTGCCTCGGCAGTCACCTCCTTGGAGGTGCAGGCTCCCCCAGTGTCGAGGCCCAGGTCTGCTGGGCCCGGCATCGGTGGACCCTCGATGCCGCCTTCCGGTGCTGTTTCAGATCCCAGCGCTGCTCACGGTGCCAGTGATCAAGGCGTGTTGGCTCTCAGTACCACCCGTGGCACCGTGGGCACGGTCGACTCTTCTAGCGGTGCACAGTCGGGTCCTGGTGCCTAGGGCGGTGCCGCGGATCTGGCTGGTGCCGTTGGGGAGTCAGGGCTGGGTTTTGGCATTGCGGGGGGTCCGGGGTCGTCTGGCGCCGTCACTGGCACCGTTCACAGTGCCGTTTCACTGGAGACCCCCAGGGTGGCCAGTATTGTGGTCCAGCTGGTCTCTTCCTCCTCCTCGGAGAATGATTCAGGTGTGGACCCATCCTGGCACCCTGACTCTTCAGAGTCAGGGTCTCCGGTGAGACGAGGCGTTAGGTGGCCCAGTGCGCCTATGCCTCTGTCTCCTCTGCTGTCCTCCCCCGAGGCCTCCCAGGCTGGGGGTGGTCTGGGGTCCCTGGAGGGGGATGGCGTGGGGGCGGAGAGAGGGGCTCTCCCTCCTGGGGGGGTTGTGGCAGCTGCCGATCCCAGTGCTGCTGCTGCACCTCCTTGGGGTGAGGTACCGCTGGGGTCGAGTAGAGCATTCTCGGAGTCCGGGGGGTAGAGAGACCAGGCTGAGGCACCTCGGTCTTCATCTGCCACCCCTCGCGGGCGGGTAGGAGCCATAGCGCCAGGCCCCGTCTTTCCCTCTTGAGCCCCAGGGACCCTTCTGGTGGCATTGCTGTGGGCTGCCCTTCTGGACCCATGCAGCCCCAAGTTCATCACAGGGGAGGATCCCCTACTAGACTCTTCCAGGCTTCACATCCCCAGGGTTCCGTTCTGCGACCTGGTTTGTTGTCCGGGATCCCGCCGGCTCGGGCCCCGTTTTCCGGATTTCAGAGCCTCAGCAGAGGACAGTTGCCTCGCCGTAGGTGCTCCTCTCCCATTCCTCTGCAGCCACCCCCCTCTCTCCCAGGCCATGTCGGTCCTACGGGCCCGTTATTCAGAGGCTCTGCGGCGGCCTTCCCCTCATACGTTAGATATATGCATGAGCGGGTGTTTCGCCTATCCCCACTGCCACAGGAGTTCTCTGGACATTCGAGCTCTCCATCGTCCTTGTCTCCCTCCTCGGGGGGAGAGGAACCCACTGCTCATCTCTCCTCCGATGCTGATTTCACTGAATATCAGCGATTCCTTTCGAGGATGGTGAGAGATCTTCATATCTCCTTTGTTAGGTGAAACAATACCGAATGGGAGATGCATGAATTCCTCAGTGAATTCAGTGCCCAGCATTTGGTGGTACTATCCTGGCCTATTCCCTTCCAGGAGGCGTCTATCCATTCCTGGCAGTCGCCAGCCGCCCTTTCTCCAGCCCAAGCAGACTGCAGAAGGAGGTACTGTGCCCCATCCGAGTCTCTAGGTATTCTCCCCAACCCGCCTTCGGGATTGACATACCTAGAAACTCCCTCCGGGCACCGCCGCCTGGCGCACGACCGTCCGCCGGACTCAGATTCCCTACCATTTGACCGGTTGGGGCGAAGAGCGTTCTCTTCCTCTCGTGCGATGTTATGCATTGCATCACATCAGGCCCACCATGCTGCCTACAGTAGGCATTTGTGGTCGATGCTCTCCCAAATCTTAGCATCAATGCCTGATACGGAGCAATCAAGACAAGCTAGTGCCCTCTCTGCTATAGGCCTGGAGCTGGCAAGACACCAAGCAAGGGCATCTTATGACGCCAATGAGGTGGCTTCCAGGCTTGCAGGGACAGCGATCTGTATTAGACGGACGGCATTGCTTCATCTATCAAGGTTGTCACCCCTGGCCCGGCGTAGGGTGATTTGCTCCACTTTCTGGGGGACCCATCTTTTTTCCTCCAGAGCTAGGAGACTTCTGCAGGGGCTTCCTCCATCTCCCCATCCTCGGGGGACACCTCCTAGCTCTCCTCCACCATAGGCTTCTCACCTGATTAGCCCAGGGTCTTCCCCTCCTGTTTCCCACCAACAGGAGGCTGGGGGTCTTGCTCCTCAGGGTTCCTATTATTCCCCCGCTTGGTACTCACCTAAGCAGTAATGAATGGTGAAGACTGACAAGGGAAGATATGAAAATACGTACCTACTGTAATTCTTGATCTTCTCTTGTATCTTCACCATTCATTACTGATACCTGCCCACCTTCCCTTCAGTGGCCTCCTACTGCGGCGTCTCCGCCTCCCTTCGCGTTCCTCTCCTTTCCTTTGGCCTTTATGCCAAAAAGAAAAAAAAACGTATCTTGGTTTTCGTTCTTCTATGGCCGGATCTTTTTTCCTCAAGGTAAAGGGGAACGAGTAGGACTTTTTTCCTATCCTGAGGGAACTCTTTCTGACTGCCCCTAAGGGTGACCTCTTGGCTCCTTAGCCACGTTGTTCAGTTCACAGCTGAAGACACCGTCCCTCTATGGCTCGGCCTCAAATTTCAGGTTCCCTCTGGCAGGCATTATTTAATTGTCAGCTTCTTCTGGTTGGTGCTTCTGCACTTCTTTAACCTTGAATTGTTGTCCTTGCCTTGCCTTCAGGGAGTCCGATTGAGTTCCCACTCTATCCTTCATACAAAGCTGCCTTTTGTAGGGCCTAACCCCTACCCACACACTTCAGTGTTACACTTAACAAGGTGCTAAGGGTCTTATCCCCCTCATAGTTGGGCGCTCTCCTTCCGGAACAGATTTCTGCCTGGGCAGTCTGTGAGCTCTCAGCTAGAGTGTAGGGGGTTGGGATGATGAGAAGTTAGAGAATCTGCCCTTTGTGTCCAATCGATACAAGCGGTTCAGCTGAACCTTCTCTCAGTCCTATAAGGAGGGATTCTTGCTCCCTTGTTTTTGGTTCCGAGCTTATAACCCTCTCAACCAATGTGTCTATGGGCAGTGTTCTCCCCTCTTAGGATCCCTTCTTTTTCTTCTCCTCTTTCTTCTTCTTCTTCTTTTTCTCTTTATTTGTTCCTCCCTTAGAGCCACCCCAGAAGGGAGGCCCTGCGGTCCCTTAGGGTAGGTATTCTCCCTCTTCTAGCTGTCCTCTACCAGCTTAGTCCTTCTTCAGCTTATATCCTTTCCTTTTTCTGTCCCTCGTCTCTCTTGCCTCGCTCTGCCTTTTTTTCTTTTACCCTTTATTTCACCTCTTCGGCTACCAAGAACTGAGATGGAGGAGGGTCTGCAGCACCCTAGCGAGCTCCTCGCGCGCCAGCCTTGTAGCGTCACTCATGGTGATGGGCCAACTCAAAGAAAAAATCTCCCGTAGCGGGTGCACACCTCCCGCACTAACCCAAGCAGTAATGAATGGTGAAGATACAAGAGAAGATCAAGAATGGTAGGAACGTAATTTTCATTTCTCTCCATCCGGTCTCATATGGCTTCTCCTGCATACCTAGCACCATCTTTGTTGCTCTTCTCTGAACCCTCTCCAACCCATCTACATCCTATCTTAAATGAGGCCTCCAGAACTGTACCCTGTACACCAGGTGCGGGCTGACCAAAATATATGGGGATATTTCAGAAGAAATAGACATATGTTAAAAACTAGTCCTTTTTTAAGGTCTTAACCCCAGAATTTATTCAAAGACACTGTCAACCCCACACATCAGCTTAAGGTGGCTAAAACCACCAGTGGGGGGTGAAACTGTCCCAATAACACACTTTCTGACTGAAAGACTAAAAACTGGATAAGTTTGCTACAGCCCTCACATGGTATTAGTTCCAGAACTGATAATAATAAGAAAACAAATTGACGCAAAAAAAAAAAAAAAAACCTGTTTACGAGACTTACCCACAACGTTGAAAGATACTCAGCTGACGTGACGACATTTCCACTTAAATCAAACTGATTGATCTGCCGGAATGCTATAATATTTACCCCTTCAATATCACTGTTGCCAACCTAAGAATGCAAACATTCATTTGTAGGAATCCAAAATTTCTGATAGGAACAGTTTCACAACAGAAGTAAGGTTTCCCTTACAGCAAAATAACACATGTGAATCCCCTTATTCTAACCACCTTCAGTAAAATGTGTGTGCCTCCTTAAAGGAGAATTGCACTAGACCTGTACATCAGTTCTCCGCACAGAATCTGATTTTAAATACTGGTGCCAATTCTGGTACTGTTCCATCTCTACAGGCTTTATAGTTATTCTAGTGGGTGTTTCTGATCTACACACAGCTTTTAAGTACCATTTTAGAACTGTATGATGTAGCTCCTCCATTGTTGTCACAATGCATCCATGTTCTACTATAGAACGCTGTGGCTGAGAGGGACATCAACTACACCATACAGTTCTGAAACAGTACTTCACACCACAGTGTAAATCAGAAACACTGCCTGGTGCTACTAACAAGGCAGTAAAAGTTGGAGCAATAACAGCATTGGAACCAGTATTTAAAAAAAAAAACTGCTTCTACTGGCAAAAATGACTTTTGGGTTCAGCACAGTTCTCCTTTAAGGCTGAAATGCACTCATTACAAATGCAAACTACTGCTTGTCTACAAATAAACTGACAACATGATGGAAAAAAGCATTTAAGAAAAATTGTGCTGGGTATGGCAAAAAAAAGAGAAAAAATACAAATTCCAAAAGGGAAAGACCATTCTACTGAAATTGCAAAGCTAAGCATAACGCCAAAAAGGTGACGATGTAACCATATATTCTGTAGAGATTATCTATACACTGATATATTTAACAGTACTGTTTCATCTATAACAAGTAGCATGCCAAAGCAGTTTTCCCTATAACCTCTCAGATGGCCATTTAAATTTTTTTTTTTTTTTTTTAAAGTATCTTGGTCTCCTGCTAAGTTACATTTCCTCCAAAGATTTCTGTATTACTTGTTCCGCTGCGTATTCTAGGTTTGGACTGAGACAGAATATCATCCAAGGTTTCAAAGACCAAGAATACGCAATGAAAGGAATATAACAGATGATTCTACTGAATTTAGAAGGTAAATACAGGCTAGAAACACTAGGATTCTAATCTGTTCTTATTCTCCTGAAAGTTTATTTGAAAAAAAATTTTTGAGCTTCATTGCCTGCTATGCAGGGGCGGTGATAGCCACTGTGTGTTAAAATTAATTATATACTGTAATGCGGTCCTGTAAGTCTGGAAAGGGATCGTAACTCTGGCTAAACTGCCAGCCAGCTGATCCCTTCGTACTTCCCAGTCCACTGCCACACTCTCGTTTTATGACATGTCACCAGGGACAGTGCGGGAATGTACCCTATAGAGTCTATGCGGCTCGTTTTCAGAATGTTTTTTGCTGAACTTTAAAGCTACCTTTTGATAAAAATGTAAGCCACTGCCCAACTAATAAGGACCCTATTAGTTGAGTGATGGCTTTCATTTTTATCAAAAGGTAGCTTAAAGTCTGGTAAAAACATTCTAAAAACGAGTTGCATAAACTTCTATGGAGCACATCCCCGCACTCTCCTTGTTGACATGTCACAAAACGTGGGAGCGCAGGGGCGGAACAGGAGGACTGGGAAGGGATCAGCCAGTGGCAGTTCAGCCAAAGCTACAATCCCTTTCCAAACTTAAAGGACTGCATTACAGTTTATAATTTTAACACATAGGGGCTATTGCTGCCCTAGGGTAGTGGGCTATGAAACCCGCACAGATATTTCGCACCTATACCTGAATGCATCACCAGGCTGTTCTGCACATCGGGGCATATCATTGGGAACACACACTTCTTAAAAAAAGCAAACATACACACAAAACAGTTATGTTTCTGCCTTCTTAGCTGACAGTGAAGTAGGCAGTGCAGACCGCCCCACTTATTTATTTATTTATTTATTGAATTTTGATGACTGGGTAGGCCCAATGGGCCCCGGAGGTCCCTTTTTCAGGGGCGACCTGGGAATAATAGTACATGAAATAGCAGACAGTGATACATATACAGGTTATGGGTATACAGTATACTGCAGTTTACAAATAAGTGAGACAGAGCAGTCTTTTCTATGGGTTGTATATATATCTAACTAGTAAGCTGCTGTTCATTTGATCGTTCACTTGCCCCCCCAAAGACATTATACATGACATCCACTACCCGATCATAATGAATGACGGCAGTAATTTTTTTAGATCTTTCCACAGCATCATAATCAGCTACAGATACCATAACCTGAAAAGTGGCTGCCCCTTTCATCACAATCAGACCTTGGTTATCAACTTTAGCCTGTTTTGCTGGTGGTTACACTTAAAATACTGCTTGCTGTGAACAGAATTCGTTGCTAATAGTTACAACACAGCAAAAAAGTAAACATTGCAAAGGACAAGTCAACTGCAGAAAAGCCTCAAAGCTTCGCTGCTTGCCCTTCAAGTGACATAGAAATTACTACCTCGAGCTAGTAACTGCTAATGGAATGTTGAGGAAGCCCAGGTTTCATGGCGATGTTACAGGTGTGTGTATGTGTGGCTGCCTGTCGGTCTCCTTAGTAGACACAAGACATGATTTACCCACCAGTTGTGATTAGCCCGGTAACAACTTGGAATAACACAGATAATCATTCTGAACATAGAACTGTGCAGAACAGCCTTTTCTGTACTTTGAATCAATAAGCAGAAAAGGTTTCCAAGGAGACCAGAAAAGCACCTTCTAAGCGATCACCAGTTTGTTCCATTAACTTGGGAACATGAAAAAGAGCCCTATTAGATACTCTTTGGCACTGGATGCACCCACCCCACATCCCCTTCTGTTGAGAGTTAACAGTATCACTCGTACTTTGCACTCAGTTCTGTGATGTCAAGAAACCCTCCATAAGCAGTCATCACTATGTTCAACACAGTAATGAATTCTGAAGTGAAAATGAATACAATACAGTTCCAATAATGAAACATTGCCACCCTAACTTGAAGTTCTATTTGTTGCCTCTTTGAAAAGTTAGATGATGTCCCAAGCCAAGAGTCTGGCTCGTCAGAGAAGGGAATGGCACTCAAATCCGCCCCCACGACAAAAACTTCAAACAAGCACTGGGGTGACCAGTATTTACCCAGTTGCCAGTCATTAGTGTTTGCAATTTCAGGCATGTGTGAACGAGCACCTTCTAACAATAATACGGAATGAATCTAATGGGGTAAACAATAATTTACCCACATGATAATCCCTTTGCTTGAAGTTTTTTGCAATTAAAGGGAAACTAAGATGAATTATAAAATGTATCAATATTGTTACTGATGGAAATTTGCTTTACATAAGCTATTGGCTGAACCTGTAACACGTTTAGTTGTCCCTCCCTTTATAGCTGCAGGCATCCATTTTCTAAATCACAGGCACATGAAATGACATCACACCAGAGGAAAATATAGTGCTGTCAGTAATTTACAATGAATAGTTTTTTATCCTCCAACTCTCAGTGACACTTGTGGTAAACTGTGCAGATAGCATTTTCAGGCATCGGCATCTCTGTCATCTTGCAAATCTGGAAAGCCACTGTGTCATACAGCTACAAGTATATTGCCCTGTCGTAAAAAAGTTGTGTGCTGCCAGTGCCAACAGTTTCCGAGCTCCTTTGGGGATCTGTTGATTTGTGTAATGTTTTGTGACATTTTAGTCGAGTCTGAAACGTTGCATCTGTGTGGTTTGCAAAAAGTCCTGCTAGTACCCCTGTAAACAATATTGGCACCAGTGCTGTTTTACATTTCTTTGTACTGAAGCAGTTGTGTACAATTTTTGTTTCGCTAGCATCATTTTGTGAAATAAGAGGCAGTGTGGTTCTACTGGGTTGAACACCAGATTTGCATCTGGGAGGGTCACAGATTCAAACCTCAGTAGAGCCAAATACGAACAGTGTGACCTTCAGCAAAAGACTTAACCTCCCTGTGCTCCATTCCACTCAGCCGTACAAATGGGTAGAAACAGGATCCCACTGGAAACAAGAGGTTACATCTCAACTAGGCTACCTTTGATCAATCAGTTATTATTTTGTGCTGATGTGTGATAGGGAAGATAACTGGTATAAGTGATATTGGGAATATTCAATAGAGGACCCTTTTAAGGGTTCAAAAATTTAAAGCATTTTTTTGAACACTAGAAATAACCTTTCTTTTATTAAAATAAAAAAAAAAGGTTTATTTTCTTTATAACTGCAGCTTTTACACTCTATCCTGCCTTTCCAACATGAAATATACAGCAGCTCCTCATCTCACTGAGGCGTGACCATTTCTATGCCAAGTTCTAAACACTCTCAAATACTTAATACTTCGTAAGTGTACAAAAGTTCTGATTTACTGTAGCACAGAAAAATTCTTGCAAGCAGCACCTGCTGCAGTACTGCTTTGTTTTAGCACAGAAAACTTACTGCAAGAAACACCTGCCACAGTACTGTGGGCCTACTGGTGTGCTGGTCTCAGCCTCCAATTTACTGATTACAACTGGGAGGCTCAGGGGACTGAAATGGTCATGTCTCAATGAAATGAGGAGCTGCTGTGTATTTCATGTTGGAAAGGCAAGATAGAGGGAAAAAGCTGCAGTTATAAAGAAAATAAACATATTTTTTATTTTGATAAAACAAAGCCTATTTCTAAAGTGTTCAAATAAATACTATTAATTTTTGAACCCTTAAAAGGGTCCTCTACTGAGTATTCCCAATAACTCTTACACCAGGTATCTTCCCTATCACACACCAGCACAAAATATGTTGATGCTTGAAAATGCCATCAGCACAATTTACCGCAAATGTCACAGAGAGTTGAGGGGAATCAAAAACTGTTCATTGTAAATTACTGACAGCACTGTATATCCCCCCCCCTCTGTTTTCCCCTGATGTGATGTCACTTCCTGCCTGTGATTTAGAAGATGGATGCCTGCAGGTATAAAGGGAAGGGCTACTAAACGGGTTACAATTCTGACACAAAGTGTTACAGGTTCAGCCAATAGCTTATGTACAGCAGATTTCCATTGGTAATAATATTGATACACTTTATAATTCATGTTAGTTTCCCTTTAAGGGAGCATTTGAATGCCCTTCTGCTTTAGCATGTATGTTTTGGGCAGCCCCCCCGGAAGTAACACTGGCTCCATGTCAGGAGTGCCTTATCTTCATGCTTGCTGTCACAATTCTGGCTCACCTCTATAGCACGGTACTGTGGCAGGGCCCTTTCAATGTGGTCATTGCCTTCAGCTTTTAACTGAACATGATAAACACATCCAGGCTGCAAATGAAAATAAATAAGTTATTTATATGATAAAAATGCAAACTGTTGGTTTAATTTGATCAAATATGATACCTAACAGACTGAAAATAATTCCTATACCCTGTTTAGACTACAGTATTCTTTTTGCTATAATGATATTTAGCTATTTCACAGGACTGGAGAAATGCCAGCCACACATCATTAATTTACTTAAAAGAAAACCACACTCTCATATCTTGTAGATTTTGTTTCCATGTCAACAGACCACTCTTTTTGTGTAGTTGTCAGAGGTGTATGCAATTGCTTTAGTTTGTTTTCAGACTTCATACTAGGCCCTGTAACTCTCCTGAGGGTCTCCATGTGTTGACTGTTGAAATCTCATTGTCCCCCGAGAGCTGCATTATCATATGAGAACATGGTGTGTAACCACCCTATAGACTCCACACTATGCTTGCCTGCTTAATTAGACTTTAAAGAAACCAGCTGCAGGACGGTGTGAAATACTACATTTACCCTCAGTTAGCTTTGCAAACTGTCTTGAGTTGTAATGCAAGGTATTTCCAACTGCACTCAGTTTGTGTGTTTTCAAATAGTTTTTGCAGGGTATTTGTTCTTTCAGCACAGAGATGCATTGTCTAAATGGGTGTTGTGACATCATCTTCTCATATTCTAATGCAGCTCTCATGGACAATGAGATTTCAACAACCATAAAATGGAGACCCCCCACCCCAGGGTACTCACAGGGGGATACCATGAGGAGAGAAAACAAACTAAAGCAAACACATATAGTCCCAACAGCTTCATGAAAAGTTGTCTGTTGACATGGAAGCAAACAAAATTTACATGATATGAGGGTGTAGTGGTAGTAAGTAGTAAAATATTTGTATTCATATAAGATTTCATATGAATAGAGATTAACTCGATCAAGTAAAGTACAGTTACGTAAGAACTTACCGTAACAGTAGATCTTCGAGAGAAGCTCTTGCAGCAGATTCAACATTGAGGACTGGCGCCACCTGGCTGCGGTTCCAGAAACTTTTTCTCTAGCAGTACCGACATGGAGAACGCCCCCTGCCGACGTTGGCTCCACCCCCGACGTCGCCCTATATAAGGGAGGAGCTCTCCACGTGCTCCAGTTCTTGCACCCCCCCCCCCAATCAGGCAAAGAAACCAGCAGGCCAGAAACGGTAACTGATTGTCAACGGACAACCCCTCAAAGAGGAAACGATGCCAACCTGAAAAGGACCTGATCCCTAGGGGAAGGAGGGTGGGAAATATTCCTGCTGCAAGAGCTTCTCTCAAAGATCTACTGTTATGGTAAGTTCTTACGTAACTGTACTATCTTACTTCGAGGAGAAGCTCTTGCAGCAGGTTCAACAATGAGGACTAAGTCCCAAGCAGTATAAACTTATGACAACCCCTTGGGAGGGGGAGAACAGGAAACAGGGAAACATGGAGAGGAGAACCCTCAGGAAACCAGGACCGCAAGGCCAAACCCTGCTCTGCATCTGGAAATAATGTCTAGGCTGTAATGCCTGACAAAGGTATGCACGGAGCTCCAGGTAGCGGCAGCACAGATATGTGCCGTCAGAACTCTCTTCAGCGCAGCGAAGGAAGTTGCAATAGCCCCCATAGAGTGGGCTTTAATCGGCCCCGAAGTCGATCTGTTGTGCTTCTCGTAACAATAGGAGATGCAATGGACCAACCAGCGCGAGAGCATCTGTTTGGTGACCGGGCGACCTATGGACCGTGGGGCAAAGGACATGAACAGCTGATCAGACTTCCTGACCTCCTTGGTTCTAGCCAAGGAACACCTGAGAGCCCTGTGGATGTCCAAGGAATGGAGAAGGGCCTCTCCCCTATTGGAATGTTCTGGGAAGTAAACCGGAAGCTGAACCGACTGGTTTAAGGTGAGCTCTGAGACCACTTACGGCAAAAACTTCGGGTCTGTGAGCAAATCTACCCTGTCCTTGTGAAAGACCAGATAGGGTTCCCTACACATGAGGTCTTGAAGTTCCGAAATGCACCTGGCCGAAGTAACAGCTACCAACAGAGGCGTTTTCAGGAAAGAAAATAGAGCTCAGCGCTCATCGCCCGTTCGTTCGAAGGGGAGAAGAGATAGCTTCTCAGGACGAACAGGAGATCCCAAGGGGGAACAGGGTCCCTGATGGGAGGTCTGATATGCAGAATGCCATGCAGAAAAGCTTTGGAGACCTCCATCTGAGCCACCATCTTATCTGACAAGAAAGAATAGTAAGTGGAGATGGCAGTTAGGTGTACCTTGATGGAGGAATAGCTAAGGCCTTCCTCAATGAGAAAGAGCAAGTATTCTAGGACAGTGTTAACCGGACAGACCAACGTGTCCACCTGCTTCACTGTGGCCCAAATGCAAAAACGTTTCCACTTCATAGCCTAAGTGGCCCTCGTGGTAGGTTTCCTATCCTTAACCAACACCTAGGCAACTTGATCAGACACCCCAAATCGGACCTTGGCTAAGTCCTGAGGAGTTAGGTGTGCAGATGACGAGAACGCAGGTACGGGTGCAACAGGGACCAGTTGTCCTGCGACAGAAGGTGCGAGGATAGAGGAAGAGGCATCAGAGGCTCCGCCGCTAGACGCTGCAGTAATGGAAACCAAATCTGGCGAGGCCACATCGGAGCAATCAGAATAATGGTGGAAAGTTCCGACTGAGCCTTGAGGAGGACCTTCTGAAGAAGAGGGAAGGCATAAAGGAACCTCCCGCTCCAACAGAGGGATAACGCATCTTGCCAGGAAGCACCAGGCTCAGGACCTAGCGAGCAAAAACTGGGCAATTTTGCGTTGAATTGAAACTAGAAAAGATCCACCTCTGGTGGCCCCCACAAGTGAAAGATGCGATCAGCCACATCTTGACACAATTCCCACTCGTGAGCTTGCGACCTTGTCCTGCTGAGCACGTCTGCCAGCACGTTCTGAAGCCCGGGAATGTGAATTGTCAGGAACAGGTGGTGTTCCAGGGCCCAATCCCATACCCACATTGCCTCCCTGCAAAGGGGATAGGAATGTGTGCCACCTTGTCTGTTGATGTAAAACATCACCGAGGTGTTGTCTGTCTGCACCAAAAGATGTACCAGGGATAGGACCGATATCAAGGCTTGTAGGGCATTAGAGCACGGCTCTCATTTCCAGGACACTGATGTGCAGATTTGCTTCCAGAGGAGACCAAGTACCTTGAGTACGGTGGTTTCCCAAATGTGCACCCCCATCCCAAGGACGATGCATCCATTGTCAGAGAGACTGGTATGGTGCCCCCAACTGAAAGGGTATGCCTATTAGTAGATTTTCGGATGACATCCACCAGTGAAGCTCTTGGCAGATTGGCTCTGATATTCCGACCAAGGCGTCCAGATCATCTGACATTTGGTCCCACTGTACCCGCAAGGACCACTGAATGGTCCGCATGCGGAAATGTGCCAGAGGAGCTGACACTATGGCCGCAGCCATGTGTCCCAGCAATCTGAGGAGCAGGCGAGCCGGCACCTCTAAGGCCGAAGAGATCTGGGACACGATGGATCGAATGCGACCCGCTCTGTCGGAGGGTAGAAAAACTTTCCCGAGAGTGGTATCCAGAGAGGCTCCTATAAACTGGAGGATCTGAGAAGGAGACAGATGAGACTTGTCCCAGTTGATGGTGACTCCAAGACTCTGGAACAGAGAGATGGAGTCACTGAGCGTCTCTGACAGGCGGGGCCTGGAATGGGCCAGGAAGAGCCAGTCGTCCAGGTAAGGAAACATGAAGTGGCCCCGTGCTCGAAGCGAAGCGGCCACAGCCGCCAAGCACTTGGTGAAGACCCTTGGGGCCGAGGAAAGGCCGAAAGGGAGGACTCTGAATTGATAGTCCTCGTTTTCGAACCTGAACCTGAGGAATCTCCGATGGCTTCTAATAATTGGGATATGCAAGTAAGCGTCCTGCATGTCCAGAGAGGCTAGCCAGTCTCCTGCCGAAATGAGAGGGAGGAGGGTGGGGAGAGAAACCATCCTGAATCTCTTGTAGGAGACCCACTGATTCAGATCACTGAGATCCAGAATGGCTTCTGAGATCTCCAGACTTCTTCAGAAATAGTAAGAAGCAAGAGAATAACCCCTTTCCTGACTTGGCCAGTAGAATCGGCTCGATGACCCTCTTGTCCAGAAGGGAGGATATCTCCTGTCTGATCAGGGCTCTGTGTTTCCTTGGGTACCAGGATGGAGGAGGTGATCTGTCCTGAGGAACAGATGTGAACTCGATAGAGTGCCCAAACTCCACGAGTTCCAGTACCCAGTGTTCGGAGGTCACCTGAGCCCACGCATCCATGTAGAGCGAAAAGCGGCCTCCGACCGGCTCCTCTGGTGTGGGTACCAGAGGAGAAGGGTCGCCTGAATAGTCAGGCGTTGGGTGGGGGAGGGAGGGCGGCATCTTTGGGAGGTCTAGATGTGGAGGCAGAGTTCCCTCTGGCTCCGCCTCTACGACCAAAGCCTCCTCGTTGAGCATGCTGCTGAAAGCGAGGTTGCTGAGCTTGGTATCCCCCATGGCAACGAAAACGGGGCTTTCTTGTGCGCCCCTGCTTTGGGCGGTACATGGACTGCGCGGAACGGATAGCCTTTCCGGAGTCCTGCAGCCTGGTGATGATTCGCTCCGTGTCCTCGCCGAAGAGCACAGAGCCCTTAAAGGCAGCATCCAGAAGATTGGTCTGAATGTCTGGATCGAACCCTGATACCCAAAGCCAAGCTTGGCGAGGGAGGCAGATGCCAATGGCGGCCGCCCTAGAGGAGGAGTCCGCAGAGTCGTAGGCTGACCTCAGAACGTGGGTACCCACATCTGAGCCGGTCTGCACCAATCTGGCGAGCTCAGTCCGCTGAGGACAATTGGGCAGGCTCTGCACTATGTCCAATCCTTGTTCCCAGAGGGCGTTCTGGAATTGGACCATGTGAGTTAGTAAGTTGAGACTCCTTATGCTACAGGTGGCAGCAGAGTATACCTTACGGCCCATGGAATCCAGCTGCTTCGATTCTCTATCAGGTGGCTGAGTGCTCAGATGTTTGGGCCTCTGCGAACAATCGTGAGCCACCAAAATCACCACTGAGTCCACAGCAGGTGGTTCAGCTAAAAAGGAATGGTCTGCAGGTGCCCAGTAGAGCCGGTGAGCCTTCTTTGGCACAGCAGAGGAGGAATGAGAGCGCTTCCAGGTCGCCCAGGTGACATCGGCAAAGATGTAGACCATGGGAGGGATGACCACCTGCTTTGGGTCCTTTTGGCGGAAGTACTTAGCCAGCTGCAATCGCTCGGGGTCCAGTGCCTCTGTGTCCCAACCCATTTTGGACTGAATGTGCCTCATTACCTCCATAAAACCGGGGTCATCTGGGGGGGGATTTGGGGAACCCCTCCATGTCCCCTGGGTTCGGCTCCGAGTAGACTGAGGAGGAGTCCGAGTCTACGTAGAAGGTAGTAGGAGAAGAGGGTGAGGGGCTACACCTCTTCCCTTTAGGCCTCTTGTCCGGAGGAGGAGAGGGGGAACAAGAGGAACTACTGGACCGGTCCCTCTTAGATTTTTTGTTGTGCTTATTTGGAGGAGGCACGTTCCCTCCCCCCGCCATCTGGTTCAACTGGATCAGGAACCGTCACCGGAGTAGGTGGAGGCGCACCCGCTGGTAGGTCTTATTTAATGGTCTCCCATCAGTGAGAAAAAAGCTCCTTAACCTGTGAGAAGTGTAATTTTGGAGAATCAGGAGTAGGCTGAGGAGCGCTCGAGCACGAACTGGCGTCGGGTCCGCACCCTTATTGACCGGCGTCAGCACCACCGTCATTGGGGTCAGGTGGACCGGTGACCACGGAGTAGGGGTGTCCGAGCTGACATCGGGTGTCAGAGACAGAACCGGCGCCGGACGGGCTGGCATCGGTTTGACTACGACCGCAGGGGGGACAACCGTCGCCAGGACCGGGGCCGAAGGAGCAGCGGGCGGACGACTGTCTGGCGTCTGTTTCTCCTTGGGAACCGACAGGCGTCGTTCCTTGTCGTGAGACAGACGAAGGTCAGGTTTATGGCTCGAGGACTTCTTGGCCGAACGCAGGTCAGAAGCCGGAGGCTGGCATCGGTCAGAGGTTTTATGTTTTGGTGGCAAGGAGGCGGCCCTGCCACTAGAAGACCCGGAGGCCTTGCTCAACTCCCAGGAGTCGGCTTTAGAAGAAGAAGCCAAGCGGGAGGAGCCCTTACCTGAGCCCTTGGATTTCTCGGAGGGCTGAGACACTTTGAGTGGCTGAAGAGCAGTTGACGTGGAGCCCACAGACGACGGTTTGTGGGTCATGAGGCGGGAGTCATACCCCGAAGACATGGACTTCGATCCCGACCTGTGTCTGGAGAGGGATCGATCTCTGTCCTGCTCCTGATGTTTGTGAGCAGGTTGAGGATCAGATTCTCCCGAGGAGGAGGCCCGATCCATGGCGGCAAGTTTTGACTCTGCGAGGTAGGCCGCAAGGGACTTCTGGCGCCGGATTCGCGTCCGCGAATTGAAGGCCTGGCAATGAGGACAGGCGTCGGTGCGATGGTCGGGCCCCAGTCAGTAGAGACACGCGGAATGTCTGTCCTTCGCAGGAATCTGTTACCCACAAGCGCACGTCTTCACATGCAATGACACAGATGTTGAAAAAGCAAAGAGAATTCGAATTTCTAAGCGGTGGAGAAGAGTGATCGGTACAAGTCGAAACAATGAACTAACTCTGACCATGCAGCGGGAATGAACTGGAGCATGTGGGGAGCTCCTCCCTTATAGAGGGTGACGTCGGTGGGGGCATTCCCCACATCGGTACTGCTACAGAAAAAGTTGCCGGAACCACCACCAGGTGGCGCCAGCCTTCACTGATGAACCTGCTGCAAGAGCTTTGCCTCAAAGTAAGATCAGTCATTTTCAACGAGGTCCACAGCATTGTAAACAAAATTTTAAAACACAAAATGTTCCATACACATTCTTAAATCACTTGAAATAAAATAACAGCAAAGCATGTAACAATAAGTTCACCCTTATCGTCTACTGTAAATTACAATTCTAATATTAGTTAATAGAGCAAGCAACATTATTTAGTAATATGCTCTTCCTTAACCTCAGCTAGGCTAAAACACTTTTAACCCTCTGTCCCGGTCCAGTCCTGCCGAATAAGTTCTAATTATGAAGGTACACAACATTGCCTTGAATTATGCAACTCTTTTCTTAGCCAGGATTTTATCCCTTTCCAAGATTTATTCGCATCTTCCATTCGCAAGTGTGCGGGTATCTTATTCCAGCCTTGTATTCCCCTTTAGTATACAGACTGGCGGCCAGTCTCTAGGCTACACATAGGTATTTCCAGGTCTGGTACTTCAACAGTTCTTAATTAATCTAATTTAGTTCTATAGACCAAGTTATTCAAGATATACCTGGGGAGTCTGCCCAACAGACCCTTACATATAAAGGCCAGCAGGTGTTCCTGACTACCCTCATTTAATTTCTGCCATCCCAGCTGATTATATAAATAACACTTGTGGGTTAGCCGAGGGGCCCCTAATATGAATCTGGTAAGACTACCATAGCAAGCTTCTTAGTTTTTTTAGATCCCCTTTTTAACCACAGAAGTAGAGAATATCTCCATAATCCAACATAGGAATGATCATGGAATTCACCACCCTTCTTCTAACTTCCATACTCATACATGAACTTGCCCTGTAAAGGGCTCCAAATGTTTTACTCACATTTTTAGCCAGGTTATTAATATGGATACTCCAAGTTAGAGAATCATCCACCCATAAACCCAGGTTTTTATAGGATTGTACCTCAGCTGGATCAGGGCTCCCCCAAGAGTAACCAGCACCAAGGCAAAATTGTCCTGCCGATCACTCGTTTTAATGGAACATCATGGATTGTGTGGTTTTTTTTTTGCATTTAATACTGATTTACTATCTTCAAAAAAAACTTGTAACTTATTAAATGCTCTCTGGAGTATCATTTGTATAATTTCTAAGGTATAATCCGATGTGTAAATAATGGTGTCATCTGCATAAAGGTGGTATGACACCGTTGGATCTGAAAAACACAAACCATTTACATGTATGTTGAACAAAAGTGGCACTAAGATGGAACCCTGGAGGACCCCCGATCCAACAGGTAGTGAACCAGAAACCAAGTTGCCCATTGATACCATCTGACTCCTGCCCGTCAAGTATGCCGCCAGCCACCTCTGTTCCAATCCCATTAACCCAAGTGATGCCCTCTCGACAGGAGGACACCATGGTCCAAGGAATCAAAAGCCTTGGATAGATCTATAAACATGACACCATCCTGTCCAGGGCCACCTGTACATCCCCCACCACCTTAACAAGGGCCGAGGTGGTACTATAGCACTTTCAAAATTCCGACTGCATGCCACTGATTAAGCTTTGGGAGTACAGATATTTCTTAAATTGAACCGCCAGTAGTTTTCTGAATATTTTTGATGTCTGAGACAGGAGTGAGATTGGGCAATAAAAACAAGTTACTCACCTGTAACAGTAGTTCTAGGAGTGGTATATGTTGTTCATCCACACTATTTTGTATGTTCCCTTCCACTTTAAATCTCACCGGAAGTCTTCAAGCTGGCTCCTCCCACCCACTCGGGTGGTATATACCTCGGCTCCACCCCATGACGCCAGATCTTAGCCTGCTGGAAGCCAGGTTGTGTGCGTCTGCAGCCGGGGAGGTTGGGTGGGTTCGTGAGCATGAACAACATATACCACTCCTAGAACTACTGTTACAGGTGAGTAACCTGCTTTTCTAGGAACGTGGATATGTTGTTCATCCACACTCTTTGGCAGACTCCTAGCAGTTCTCTGGGAGGAGGGAGGCAAGGTGCACACCCCCTACTTAGGGAACAGAGATTGGAGAATTGAGGCCCCAAAACAAGCATCCTGACGTGACTCAAGGTCGATGTGGTACTGGGTGATGAAGGTGTTTGCTGATTTCTAGGTAGCAGCCTGACAGATTTCTTGGACAGGGATGTCCCTGGAAGCAGCCATCAATGCAGCAGTATGGCGGGCAGAATGAGCTCTTATCCCACTGGGAGGCTCCTTGCCTGTCAACTCATAGCACAGACCTATGCATGATGTAATCCATCTTGCTATGGTCCGTTTGGCTGCAGGTCTGCCAGAAGTGGCTTCAGCATAGGTGACAAACAGCTGGTGAACCTCTCCACGAATTTCCGCTGTCCGTTCCTTATAACAGGAGAGAGCACGTCTCAAGTCCAAAGTATGGAGCCTGTACTCGGCGTCTGAGGTGTAATTAGGGCAGTATACCGGCAGAGTCAACACCTGGTTAAGGTGAAATTCTGACACCACTTTCGGAAGGAATTTCGGGTGGGGGCGCAGGACAACTTTGTCCCTGTGAAAGACCAGATGAGGGGAGTCCACCGAAAGCGCCTGGAGCTCCCCTGTCCTTCTGGTTGATCTGATAGCCACCAGGAAAGATGTCTTCCACAACAAGTGTGACAGCTGACACTTGTGCATGGGTTCAAATGGCTTTCCCATGAGCTTTGCCAATACCAGCAGTAGATCCCACAGAGGTGGAGGTTCACGCACCGGAGGGGATATGTGATCCAGGCCTCTGAAGAAGCGCACGACCACTGTCGCCTGTGCCAATGTCGGCTGACCAGCCCGCGCCCAGTAAGCAGAAATGGCTACCAGGTGCACCCTAAGGGTCGAGAACAGCAGACCCCTTTGGAAAGAGACCAAAGGTAGTCTAGAATGTTAGCCACAGAGCAGGATAAGGGGTCCAGACTCTTACCCTGACACCAAATGGAAAATCTCTTCTATTTGAAGGCATAACATTTCCTAGTCGATTCCTTGCAAGATGCCTCCACCACAGTGTAGACATCCTCAGAAAGACCCAGAGCCTGGAACTCTAACCGCTCAGGTACCAGGCTGTGAGGTGCAGGGATAGAAGGTCCGGATGGAAGACCTTCCCCCCCTGGTTTAATGATATCAGGTCCGGGCGTGTGCAAAGACGCTCCGGGGGCCTGCAGCTGAGGCTGAGGAGATCTGGGTACCAGAATTGGCATGGCCAATCCGGGGCTACCAGAATCACCTTCATCTTGTCCCTCCTCACCTTGAGTAACACCTTGTGGATCAAGGGAAATGGAGGGAAGATGTAGAGGAGGCTTGGGGTCCATGGCCTCGAAAAGACATCCCCCTGCAGCGAGCCCTGCTGAGGGGGGCAGCCATGGTACAGACTCAGCTTGCCATTCTCCCTGGAGGCAAACAGGTCCACCAACGGTTTGCCCCAATGGGAGAACAGACTGTAAGCTACCTATGGATGGAGGGACCACTCGTGGGATGTCTGGCCTAGGCGGCTGAGAGCATCCGCCAGTTGGTTCAAGACTCCTGCCACATGGATGGCTAGGAGATCTGCCTCCAACCGGCTGATGAGGGTCCAGATGCGGAGCGCCTCCTTGCACAGCAGACGGGAGTGCGTGCCACCCTGTTTGTTGAGGTAGTACATGGTCGTGGTATTGTCCGTCTGGACTTGAACCACTTGACCCCGGAGCTGAGGAGCGAATGCTGACAGTGCCAGTCTGACTGCTCTGAGCTCCAACAGGTTGATGTGGCATCAGGACTCCTTGGGGGTCCAGAACCCATGGGCTCTGTGGTCCCCCATATGGGCTCCCCAGCCCATGAGAGAGGCATCAGTTGTGAGGATGACCGTCACCTCAGGGCGGACAAACTGGATCCCTGCCTGCAAACGTTCTGGGACGGTCCACCACTGGAGAGCATCCCACATCTTCTGGGTTACCGTGATCAGCTGGTTGAATTGACCATGGCGCTGAGTCCACTGGGTGGCCAGCTCTCACTGGAGGGGGCGCATGTGCCACCTGGCCCAACAGACCACTGAGGTACACACCGCCATGTAACCCAGATGGTGCAGAAAGTCCCGGGCAGGGCGCAAGAGCCCAACCAGAAATGATCGGGCAAAGGAGGAAAGAACCTCCACCCTGTCCGCCGGGAGCCGGGCTCTGGCTTGACAAGAGTCAAGCTCTGCCCCGATGAAGCCCATCATCTGAGACGGCATGAGTTCCGACTTGGCCTCGTTGATCAGGAGGCCAAGCTGAGAGCAGGTTCTGAGAGCCAGATCCCTGGATCTCACCACCTCCTGAAGGGAGGAACCTGCCAGAAGCCAGTCATCGAGATAAGGGTAGATTCGAACTCCTTGACGCCGAAGATGGGCTGCCACCACTGCAATGCATTTGGTGAAGACCCGCGGGGCCAATGACAGACCAAATGGCATGGCTCAGAACTTGTACAGGGTACCTTCGACCCTGAAGTGGAGGAACCGCTGGTGGGACGGACGGACTGGGACGTGAAAGAATGTGTCCTGCAGATCCAGAGAACAAAACCACGTTTCGCTCCAGGGATGGTATGATCTTGTTCACAGTTACCATCCTGAAGGTGCGAGACCTGAGATACTGATTCAGGTCGTGGAGATCTAGGATGGGGCGCCAACCCCCCATCCGCATGGGCACCAGGAAGTACCTGGATACGAAGCCTGGGTCTACAGGCGGATCCGGCACTGGAGCTACCACCTCCTTGCGGAGGAGCTGAGCTATGTCATCCTGAAAGGCCAACTAACTGCGTGTGAGTTGAGATCCTTTCCTCCTGAGGGGTGCGGGCTCAGCTGGGCGGGTACTGCTTGAATTCCAGAGGCAGTCCCTGCCCAACCACTTCCAGAACCCACCTGTCCGAAGTGATATTGGACCAGGCGGAGAGAAAGCGGCGGAGCCTACCCCCAATGGGAAGACCCAGGGCAGGCGTGACGGGAGTAGGGGTGGCAGCCCCCAACCTGTCACTGAGCAGGCTTAGGAGGAGGAGGAGGAAGCTCCTGGACCAGCACGTCGGCCTCCTTTACGGGGCTGTTGAGGGCCCTGCTTGGGCCTAGGGCACCAAGCCTGAGCCTGCTGCTGCTGCTGCTGTTGGTGCTGCTGACCTCCTTGATAGGAGGGCTGCCTGACCGCAGGGGAGGACTGCCGAAAAGGTTTCCTCTTCTGCTGGTTCTTGCCCGAGGAACCCTTAGCAGAAGTGGCATCCAAGGTGGCATCGGACTGTTCAATACGCTGAAGGTGGCCTGCCACTCCTGGGCCGAACAAGTCAGTACCAAGGAAAGGCACATCAGCCAACTTGTACTGGGTATCCGCCAGAAAGGAGGATAACCGCAACCAAGCCCTGCGGCGGGTGGCCACTGCGGCTGATAAAGAGCAGGCACAAGAATCCCCGATGTCCAGGGCCGTCTGAAGCTGCTGTTTGGCAACAGCATGGCCCTGATCACGGACTTGCTTGACCGTGGTCTGCATGTCAGTGGGGAGGTGAGGAAGTACTTCATCCAATGACCCTAGGAGGGCATGGGAGAAGTGTGCCATGATTACAGCTGAACTGGCCTGATGAAGGCCCAAAGAAGAGGCCGCGTAGATCTTACGGGCAGAGTGGTCCATGTTCTTGGACTCCTTGTCCGGAAGTCGGTTGGTGTCAGCCAAGCTACCAGTATGTCTAAAGATGGAAGCAGTCACCAGGCTCTCAGTCGAGGGATGTTCCGTGAATCCTGGTAGGGAACCCATAGGCACCGCATACTCACGGGCCATACGGGCAGACTGTGCTGGGTAGGAGGCTGGATGCTGCCAAAGCTTAAGGGCTGGACCAGTAATGGCTTCAGCCACTGGGAAGGCCTCCGTCGGGGTATCCCCCTCTTAAGGATATCGATAAGGGGGTACTCCACCTTTTTCTGGATAGACTCCAGGGGCATTCCGTTGGAATCGGAAATGAAGCGGACGATGCCTTGAAAGGAGGAAGGACCTTCCTCCAAGCCACTGAGAGTGACTAGGAATAACGTCCGGTCGCACAGGAGGAGGAACCGAAGATTTCAGGTCCGAAGGGGTCGGTGTCGGCCCTTGATGCGCAGGCCAAGTAATGGCCGGGGTGGACGGCGTAGCCGGCTTCTGTCTGGCAAAAATCAGCTGTTGCCACATAAGCTCCTCATAGCGTCGACGGAGTTTCTGCCGAAGCCTCTCCTCATCCAAGGAGGATTAGGACCTGTAGCTTTTCTTCGGTTTTCCCGCCGAAGGAGACAGAGTCCTCGGTCGGGCCGGCGGGCGTCGACACAGGATCTGGCGAAACCGGCTCCGGTGAAAACCGAGGCCCGGATCAATTCCCTTGATGGGGACACCCAAAGGAAGTGTCTCTATTGGGGAAAGAAAGGACCGGTCCTTCTAGAGAATCGTCAGACCGGAGTCGGCGAATCGCTCGATCGCTTGAGAACAATCTCGGCCGGATCAGCCAATCCGGCCCTGCCTGGCCAGACGGAAGATCCGTGAAGCCGGTGGCCGAGGAAGCGATCTCGACCGAAGTCAAGGTCGCAGTGTCCTGGGACTCGGACCTCTCTTGGTCCCAGGAATGTCTCCTCTTCGAAGACGTTGGATCCTTGTCCCTCTTCCGAAGGCGGGAGGAGTGCGAGCCCGAGGGCGCCTCAACCCTGGTGGGGAGAGACTGGCACATCTCCCTAAAGGAACCTGTGAAGGAAGAACTGAGGTTGAGAGGCACAAAGAAACATCGACTGGCTGAAGCTTGGGGAGCTTCTTCGAAAGGCCTTCATCTGCTCGGCGGATCCCGGGTCCGCGGAAACCGCCCACCTTGCTTCTTTCAATTTCACCTGCGGGTTCCTTTTCTCTTGTCTCCCCAGCTTAAGGCGCGCCATGCGTTCGTCGAGGATGATAAGATGAAAAGCCAAGCCAAAGGTACAGGTGGTGGTGTCATGACTGACACCTAAGCAGTACATGCAGGTAAGGTGGGGATCCGTGCGCAACATTTTCTGGCCGCATCAGACAATCAAGGCTAAACCCAGGGATCAACTTGTCCTCCATATCTGATGCTGCTTATTATCAGAATCAAAACTGTAGAGTTTGAGAGTTAAATTTGGTAAAACCGACGATAATTAATCCAGGGCCTAAGATGGCTAGAGTTAGCACAGGGAACCTGAATCTTCCAGCAGAAAAGGAAAATCTGGCGTCATGGGGTGGAGCCGAAGTATTTACCACCCAGGTGGGTGGGAGGAGCCAGCTTGAAGACTTTCCGGCGAGATTTAAAGGGAAAGGGACATGCCAAAGAGTGTGGATGAACAACATATCCACGCTCCTAGAAAAGACTTTTTCAGTTGGGATCCACTGTCTACGACTCAATATCTGATGTAGTTATCCTAGATGTTCTGTCCAAAAGGGAAAACGGTGATTCTCTCTCAATAAAGATAAGAACACTGATTTTCTCTTCTGCAAGCACTCCTAATATGGGCAAAATTACCCCCTTCCGTCCCTCCCTCCCCACATTCCTCCATCTCCCAGTGTATTGTACTACATAAGTATTTTCTGGTTACTATGTCTATACAGCAGTATTATGAGTAACTTTGTATCCATCCTGTGACGCAATATATGTACTCTGTAAAATGTATGCTTATGTTGTCAGGTGCTGCCATGTGGTGCAACAACCTACAAAAATCTTTACCTTTTTACTTGTTTAGATGCAATACTGTGTATATGCCTTGTCTGTATAGCTCCCATTATCACTGTATTGTATACGTTTACTATGTCATCCAGGACCATCTTGTAATCGAGGTTGCTCAACGGTGTATAGCCTGGTTAAAGAAAGTTTGATTGATTGAAAATATAAAAAAAAAAAAAAAAGGAAGAATTGCAAGCACACTTGATGCTGCATATAATGCTCAGTTTCCAGCAGCTATGAGCGAGTCAAAGGCAGTTTGAAAGTACCTTAGTTATTTTACAGGAATCTGATCCTCTGGGTGGCTTTATAAGTCATTCTGCCATGAAGTATGGATGCTCTTGTCTAACAAAATGCAACCAACCAGGAAAAACTACAGTCAAGGCAGTCCACAATAGGGTGACTAAAATGGTGCAGAGTCTGCATCAAAAGCCCTATGAGGAGAGACTAAAGGAACTTGATGTGTACACCCTGGAAGACTGAAAGGGGGGTATGATAGAGACTTTCAATTACCTCAAGGGGGTAAATAAGGTACAGGAGGAATGTATTTTTCAGAAAAAAAAAGGTGCACAAGAACACGGGTCATGCTATGAAGGTGGTGGGAGGTCACATGATAGCATCTAGCTAGGCAGCAGCTAGGACTCTGAGCTCTCCCCTCTAGCTACCTTTCCCGGCTGTTTTTGGATTCATCTTGGCATCTAAACGTAAAATTTGTTGAGGAGACGTCTGACTAATCTGTCTGCCATTGCAAAACGAGCTCTGTGGGCGAAATAACCGTTTGTATTATCGGGATGGAGGTGGATGGGAAGCAGGCCTCAGTCAGACACACACCCCTGCATCCCCGGAGAAAGCTGCAAAGAAACAACGCAATCAGGGCACTGCTAAACCTGATCGAAGCGGGGACAGAGTGCAACAGGCTATTCCCTTAACGGAGGATAGGTTCCTCCAAGAGCTTACTCCATTGAAAGATATTTTGAAAGAGCTGACTGGCGAACTTAAGTCCCTGCGCTGCGATCTCTCCTCTGTCTCTACTAGAGTTTCGGATGTGGAAGCTAGAATTTTCTCGTCGGAGCAGTGGAGGTCAAAAACTGAAATTGAAGTCACCGAGCTTAAACACCAGATTAAAAATTGCAAGCTAAAACTGAAGATCTGGAAGGGCGTAATCGCCGGAACAACTTATTAATTCTGGGCCTACCCGAGATGGAAGAGGCCCAGACTTGATGGCCTTTCTGCAGAGGTTCCTGAACAAGGTCGTGGGTCCATCCCTATAAGTCCCTCTTATCACCTAGAACGGGCCCATCGCTCCCTGAGACCCAGGCCCTCGTCTGGATCCCCCCACGTCCTATTATTGTCAAGTTCTTAAGTTATCTTGAAAGACAGCACGTCTACATGAAATCGCGTGAACTTAAAGATGTCTTCTGGGGTGCATCCAGAATTCGGATTACACAGGACTTACCTAAAGAAACCCGGGAAAAAAGGGCAGTTTACCATCCCGTAGTGCAGAAGCTAATAGCCGCTTCTATCCCCTTCAGGATGATTTATCCGGCGATTCTTAAGGTCACTGTCGGAGGCACAGCAACCAGCTTTAACTCCCCCGAAGCGGCCCTCAAGGAACTGGCCACTAAACTACCGGATCTGTTTAAGTCGGCTGGTTGAAGGAATTTCTATTTTTTAACTTAATGCAAGAGTGTGATGATCCTGTGGGGTTACGATTTCTTCTGCCCTAAAATATGTATACCTCTGCCTTCAGTGATAAATGTTTAACTTTCTGCTATCCTAGCTGACTTGGGGTGCTTCTTGATCTTACCTTCCTTCCCCTGTTTTTTTTCTGCCTCTGGTCCTTCTCTCGGTCTCTTTGCTTTCCTGTTCTTTTCTTTTCCTCCCAGGAGTTTGAGCCTGGTTCGGGTTACGATGAGTGGGTTTTTGGTGTGGGATCCCCATTGCTGTTCCCATTCATGTTTCCCCGCGACAGAACCTTTTTTATGGCTGCTGTTTCCTGGGGATGACTTCCTGGCGGGCGGACCAGTTTGGTTCCCCTATCTCACCGGTCCCTCTCGAAACAGCAGTTCTGGGTTGATGTTTCTATGGATCCAGTGCTTCATTACTCCTTTCGGATTTCAGGATTTTCTTTTCTATGGGCCGCCTGGATATCGGGTAGGTGGGCTACTTAAATTGCACTCTTCCTGGGGTAGACGTGGGGGAGACCGATGGGCTAGATTGGGTCTGGATACATGCCTCTCGGCTGTCCCTGATTTTCAGGGATGTCCCTGGTTTTGCCTCAAGGTTGTACTCTGTCCTCCTGCAAGCTGTGTTTCTGTGGCGAACAGTGGAGTTTGGGAATAGGGCAATGGCAAGCCTTGAAGTTATAGACTTGTTCTTCCTTGGAGAATGCGTTTTGAGCAGAGCCCCTCATTTTACCAGCTTCCTATGTTGATGTCCCCAGTTTTGGGGATATGTTCCTGGTTTTGGTCTTTTGTCCCTGATTTTGGGCCTTGTTTCTAGTTTGTGGGGCGGGAGGTTGAGAGGTATGGTTGGATGGGCTTTTTATCGTTGAGATGATTCGCTGGATTCCGGTGTCTCCCTTCCTATCTGCTTTCCTCTTACTGTCTATTCCTTTTGCCTGCTTACCTCCTTGATTATTGGTGCCCGGAGGGGGTGGGGAGGGCTCGGGTTTAAGAGTGTCTGCTCGCTGGATGTGGAATCGCGAGCCGTATTTTGGGGGTTGGCTAACCTCTCCCTGGCATTGGGACTGTTAGAATATTATGTTGGGATGGTGGACGTCTGCTGTCATGGGATTGTTTCTGAATTATTTTGCATATTGGTATTTGTACTCCACGCTGGGGAATTTGAGGTTCAGAATGGGGTCGGGAGGTTCGAGCCCTTAGGCTTAGCTTGTCTTATAGGTTTTTCATGCTCGGGCCACTCGTTGTATATAGTTATCTTTTGGTTTGCTGGGGTATTGGATGTTTGTGGGGGGACTGGTTGGATCTTTCTCAGATTATGTTGGGTTTCGAATTGGGGAGGGGTTTTTCTTTCACGGATTGGCTTGTTCTGGGCTTTTGGATTTTGGTCTTTGTTGGGTGGGTGGGGATTGGGACTGACTAGGTGCTATCTCACATGTTTTGTATGGTCTCTTGCCTATTATGTGGAGGTTGGTATTAATGGGTGGGAGGGGGTGGAATGATGATTACCCTCCTTTGTATTTTACACAACATTTGGTTAAATGGGACATGCTGTTATGGGGGGGAGTCTGTCTTCTGTAATTCTTGTTTGGGGTTGTTTCGGACTGGGGTTTACTTAGCTATTAATAATATTGGGCTGGGGACATATAAAGGGGCCAGCTTAGTCTACCAATTTAGTTTAATGTATTGTTTTTGGGGGATTAAAATGGGGGGGTTCTCCCTGTGGGGACTAAAGCTTGGTCTGTTCGGGTACTATAAGGTATTCCCAGCCTTTCCTTTTGGGGTGCACCTTTTTTTTTCCCCTATAATCCTGAATGTGTCTGGTTATTTGGTTTTGTATACTGTATCTAAAATGGCTATGAATACTCTCAAAATAGCCTCTTGGAATGTAATGTGGACTTAGGGATCGGGTCAAACGCCTGCAGATGTTTAATCATTGTTCACTACTGCAAATTGACATCCTTTTTTTGCAGGAAACTCATCTAAGCCATGGTGACACCAAGCTATTATCACGTTCTGGCTTTTCTCAGTCCTATCTTGGGTAATTCTTGTTTTAGTAAAGGGGTGGCGGTTCTAGTCAAGAAGCATGTCTTATTTACTAAAGAGACGACTGTGTCAGACCCAGAAGGGAGGTTTATGTTGGTCAAAGGTACTTTAATGGGGATAACGTTGTTCTGGGCTCTGTATATGGCTCGTGGGGGTGATCCGGATTTTTCATGTCCCTTGCTGATAAATTGGCTAATTTTCTTCCTGCCCAGTTTATACTGGTGGGACTGAATATTCCCTGTTCACCTATTCTAGATAGAGACCTCAGGATAGGCGCCTCCCCGCTCATAGAGCCTTTCTGGAATTGAGATCGTTGCTGGGTCTATGTGACCCCTGGAGACATGCTAATCCTTCTCTCCGAGCCTTTTCTTCCTTCTCAGTCGCATGGTACCAAATCCAGGTTAGATATGGTTTTAGTTAGTACTTCCTTTCTCCCGAGTCTCTGTTTATCTGGCATTGACCCAATTATTTTATCGGATCATGCTGTCGTCTGGATTAAGCTCTCCTTAGCCCCGGATTTCTCCCGAGATTCGGTTTGGCACCTGAATACTCAACTGCTGAAGGATCCTCAAAATGTGTCTGATATCAGCTCCCTGATTTCCCTTTTTTTTTGGCAGATAATCTTAATTCTACTCCAAGGCTGGACATGGTCTGGTCTGCCTTGAAGTGCTATCTTAGGGGTGAGCTTATTAAAATGGCTTCCCTTAGAAAGAAAAAGGGGCTTGCAAAATCCTTATCTTTGATGGGTAAAATCAGGATTTGGAGGCTAAATACTCCTCAACTTCTTCTTTAACTGATCTTAAAGAGCTTTTATCAGTTAAGAGTGAATATATGGATCTTTTGAAGGAGAAAACTGAGTATTGCCTGTTAAAACTCAAGCCAAATATTTTGATCAAGGGAGAAGTCCGTATACTCTTGGCTTTTATGCTCACGGCATTGGAAAGCTCCAGGATTATTCCTCTCTGCTTCTTCATCCGTGCAGTTGTCACTTCACCCAGAGGAATTGCCCATATTTTTAAAGAGTATTATCTGGACCTTTACAGTAAATCCCCTGTATCGCACTCTATTTCGGAGCTAAGCGAATATTTGAGGGAGATCGATATTCCTTGCTTATCAGAGGCCCAACAGGCTATTTTGTTGGCTCCTATCTCATCGGAGGAGATTGAGAGATCTATTGCTTCCCTTGCTCCTGACCGAACACCGGGTCCTGATGGTCTCCCGGCAAATTTTTATAAGGCCTTTGCTAAGGACTTGATACCCACTCTTCTTAAGTTATATGAGTACCTATCTGTATCTCCGGATGTGGATCCCTCATTGTTTGAAGCTATAATTGTTTTAATCCCTAAACCAAATAAGATTCTCACTGATCCAGCCAATTACAGACCAATCTCTCTCCAAAACTATGACATGAAAATTCTTGCTAAAGTATTAGCTGAAAGAATCAGAATGGTCTGGTCTGGTCTGGTCTGCTGAGCCCTAAGCAGGTTGGTTTTGTCCCTGGTAGATCGGCAGCCGATCATTTGAGGACCCTGTCACATATCTCCCAATATGCCCAATCCGTTTCGTATCCGGCTGCTCTGGTCTCTCTTGATGCTGAAAAGGCCTTTGACCGCATGGACTGGTCTTTTCTCTGGGCGGTTATGGAGAGAATGGGTTTTCCGCCTGCCTTTCTAAATAAGATTCGGGTGTTTTATAGTAGCCCTTCTGCTAGAATTTATTGTAATGGGGTGTTCTCTTCCTTTTCGCTTATATACCGCACTAGACAGGATGTCCTCTTTCCCTTTATTATTTAATTTGTATTTGGAACCTTTACTTATTAGGCTTAAGGCTTCTTCTCAGGTTAAGGGACTTAGGTTACATCAAAGGAATTGGTCCTTTTCGCTACGCAGATGATATTCTTTACATTTAGCAGATCCGCTGAATCTTTGAAGGTGTGATAGGTATTGTTGAGAGGTTCGTACTTTCTCTCGTTATAGATTGAATATTTCCAAATCTGAAATCCTTCCTCTTAATGTATATACTAAAAAGCACGAATTTTCCTCTTTCAGGATGAGATGGGCCCCTAGGTCTATTAAATATTTAGGGATTTACTTTTCTACTGATCCTTCTCTTTTGAGAAAGCTAAATTTGGATAGAGTCAAGGACTCGGTTTCTCAGGATTTACAGCGTTGGTCAGCTCTTCCCATCTCACTTTGGGGTAGAATAAATATTCTTAAAATGAACGTCCTCCCCCGGATTTTTTACCCATTGAACTTGGTTAACCTTTGGCTTCCTATCTCTTATATTCAGCAGTTTCACGTGCTTTTTTCTAATTTCGTTTGGCTGGGGAAGGGGATTAGGCGCTCCTATGCTAAATTATCGCTTCCTAGAGAGAAAGGGGGTCTTAGATTACCTAATCTCCTGTTGTACCATTGGGCGGCTCACCTCTCTAAGTTGGGAAGATGGTTCTCTACCGAACCAGACTCATCCTGTCCAATCTGGCTTCAACTTGAACGCGCCTCTCTTTCTGAGATTAAACCAGACAGGTACGCTCTATTTTATCTATCCCCAAAGGTATTGTCATATTGGGTGCCGGACAGTGTAATGATGGCTGCTCTTAAGACACTCGTGCAATGCTTAAAGTTTTTCCGTGTCTCCCCTATCTCAGACCTGGGACAACCGGCTGTTCGTAATCCCAACGTTAAGCTGGGTACCTCATGGATTACCTCGGAGTGGCTCCCGCAAATTAGAGAGGCCAGACTTGAGCATTTCTTTAGCAGGGACTCACTTCTTTCTTCCGGTGATATTCTGGAGAAATTTGATATACCTAGGAGAGAGATTTTCAAAGTCTATCAACTGAGACATATGATCAGCCGGAGATTTGGTACCAATTTTAGGGACTCGGTTGTTTATCCTTTCTCTTCCCGAATTATCAATCTTGCTTCCCAATCCCATTCTATTTCTCTGATATATTCCTTCCTTTTGAATTATAATTTGCTCGATACGGTCAAGGCTCGGGTATGGGCACACCTTCTACCTGATATTTCCTGGACTGGTCCGGTATTTGGAAAGATCTTCATAGATACCATACCCAGGACAGGTTGCGATTAACGCAATATTATATTGTCAATAACCTCTACTATACTCCAGTTAAACTCTTTCAGCTTAAGAGGGCCTCTCATTCAAAGTGCTCTAGGTGTTTGCAAGGGGAAGGTAACTTAATCCATATGTTCTGGGAGTGTCCTAAAGTTGCCCCTTGTGGTCTCTGGTCCGGGACTATCTTGATCCTCTTCTGGGTCTGTCCAGTTTTTTCTGTCCTGAGATATGTATTTTAGGGGAACTTTCCCGTATAGATAGTGTTGAACGTAGGTACTATATGGCTTTGGTGTCTATGGCTGTTAAAAAACTGGTTTTAAGACATTGGACTGACCAACTGGCCTTGTCATTTACGGATTGGTTGACTGAACTGGTCTCATACCTTCAATCTGAAAGGTTGATTGCTAGTCTTAAATGTCGCTTGGACCTATTTCAGAGGAGATGGAGTAAACTCCAAGCCCTGTGTTTGACCTAACTTATATAACTCTGAGACCCGACTCCTCAAGTCTGCTTCTCACTTTAAGATTTATGTTAATTTTTATTGTTAAGTTTGCCTTGCTTTTATACAAATGTCAAGATTTGAAGTTTGTGTAGACATGTTGCTTTGTCCAGACGATGTTTGGTGTTTGTCGGTGCACCCGGTGGGAGGAGAGAATGGTTTGTGGGGTTGAGCGTTCGATACTGTATAATTTTCTTGTATTTGTGGTTGGGTGGGTTAGGCGGGATTGTGGGTGAGATTGGGTTTGGGAGGTGGGTTTTGTGTTATTTTCTTTTTGTTGGGGGTTGGGATATGTGGGGGGGAGGTTTTAGTTTTTTGGTTGTACTGTTCATTCTAATGTTTTCTTGTATTCTCTTGATGTGTTTTGTATTATGATGATGTTGTTTTGTTTTTATCAAACTCAATAAACTTAAATTTCAAAAAAAAAAAAAATGCTATGAAGGTGGTGGTGGGGGGCAGATTCAGAGGAAATTTGAAGAAGTACTTCATCATAGAAAGACTACTGGATTCCGGGGACAGCCTACCATTCCTGAAACATTTCTGAGGAGGGGGCAGAAACAGTTCAAGTATGCATGGGCTAGATGTGAGGGAACCTGAGTGGAAAGGAATTTATTCATTTAGCTTTTGTTAACCGGCTACATGCACTAGCCATAAAATGACTATTTTCAGGCACGACCCGGGAGAGTACATACATGCAGAAACTTAACAGGATAACAATTTATAAGTGCTTTACATACAATGAGTTAAAGAGGATATAATATATCAGAACATACAAAGTAAAGCGCTTTACATACAATGAGTTAAAGTGGATACAATATATCCGAGACATACAGAGTAGAACACTCAAATTCATAGGTGCCTACCTATGCAATGAATAGACAGGACCTTGGACAATAAATTATCAGGTGACATCTCATATGAATAGAACAAGGTACACAAAAACAAAAACAGGTAATAAAAAAAGGAAGAAATAACCATTGAGAGCAGGGGGTGTCATTAAGGAAAAGGATGGTAAGCGAGGAAGAGGGGAGCAAGCCATGAAATTAGATTATATGAGTGTATGTAAGTGTAAGGGAGATGCCTGCAGTGCAAGACTGTATACGGGCAGGGAAAGGGAGCCGGGACAGGCTGAGGCAATAAGAGAGTTATATAGAGGTGAGGAAATACTATTGTATGGCAAGAGACATCAGACATTAGGTAGGGTGAAAAGCAGGAATGGGGGCAGGGAAAAAGAATCGCAAATCAGGTAAGGTCCATGGTGGTACTTTGGGTAAGGAAAAAATGGGCGGACTAGGTGGGCCAAGCAGTCCTTATCTGCTAACAAATTCTATGTCTCTGAGTTTAACTAATACTTCACCTCTCCTGCCAGTGGACATGTGCAACTGGAGGTCAGTAGTAATGCACAGGTGCCACAGAATTGTTTTGTTTGACTACCTGCAGTATTGAGTACTGTGCGAACCCAGCAACTTCAGTTCAGACTGCAAAGGACAACCCAACCACAAAACTACAGCAAAGTAGAAACGTAACTGCTGAGGTGGCCTAGAGGCATAGGCAAGGCAGTGCTTCCAAGAAGCTGGAAGCAGTGCCACTAACTAGCCAATGGTTGTCACTATGAGCATCACCACAGATGTGCTAGATACAGAGAGGAAGACTTCTTTGTCATTTACTATGTATTAAGGGGCTCTGCATTTCCTTGCTGCCAACCACAGTTACATAAAAAAAGGAGATTATTTCTTACCCGCAAACCTCGCAGTCTGAACTTTCCTTCTTCGTCTGTTATTGTATCCTCTCCATAAATACTGCAGTCAGTTTGTCCCACTGCTTCTACAGCAATTCCCTGTTCGGGTTCCCCATTTAACGAAGACACAGTACCATAACAACTAAACAAAACAAAAACAATATGTCATCAGAGTGTCTCTCTTGAGCTGGATTGGCCTACCAGGATACTTGCACAATTCCAGCTGGGCCCCCCTGTTAGGCACCTGGGTAAATGTAAGATGTGAACACAGAGCATGTGTATCACATTTAAGTAGAATACTGATGTGAGTGTGTCACCCTGGGCCCTCCTCTATTGATTTCCTGGGTGGACCCTTATTTCCACTCTTTTGGTGGGCCCCCTGTAACACAGATTGACCTTACTGCTTAAAAAGGATTTTTAAGACAGTGAGTAATGCCAGCCCGGTGGCACAATGGGTTAAGGCACTACATGCCTTACCTCGCACCACGCCGGTGACCCGGGTTTGGAAGGACAGAGCGTCTGGAGGATTGCTCTCCTTCCTCGGGGGGGGAGGGGTCTGAACTGCACGCTGTCGGCCGACACCTAGCAGTGGCTGGGGGTCAGCACAAGCGTGCAGCCACGTAAAGGGCTGGCCCATGTCCAGGTCAATTAGCTGCCTCCGTGGAGGTGGAGATTGCCTCGCCGCCCACTGCACAGATGTGGGTGCGGGAGAAAAATGGCAGAAAATTCCTGGACTTGGCAGGGCCCGTGATGGCCCAGTCCCCGGCACCAGACTTGATGTACCGGGGGGGGGGGGATGTTGGCACTTCTCACCCTGGCCCTGCCATGGGGAGGGGATCTGTAGGGGAACTCCAGAGGTGTGGACGAGCGGGGGGATCATGGCCAGATGATGTACCCCTCCAACCCCTGTCGGGTCTGCGGCGTAAAGTGTATTTGGAAAAAAAAAGACAGTGGCTAGTGTTTCAATGTGTTTGGGATTCACTTCAAGCTATTCATCTCCGTACTGAAGTCAAGAGTCTACATGGGATAACCCCCCCAAAAAGAAAGTCCCCCCATCCTTTCAAATGCCTCGTATGAGTACAGTATGATTAATATTGCAACTGTATGAATTCTGCTGCCTTGGGGCATCACCTGAAAATGGGATACAGTAAGTGTCTACCTTTCTATGTATATCACTGCATGAAACCATATCCTTGCCTGAGAATTCTCAATACAATTTCTACAGTAAATTACAATTAACCTGGTTGATACTGTGCATTCCGACACCCTCCCACAACAAGACAGCATTCCTTCTTCCCACCAATCCCTGTAACACCCACAACTATTCACACCCCACTACATTCCATATTTTAAAATATCTGGGTTGCCCACCACTGCAATTAATATTCCTGTTTCTCCCTAACCCATGTAGCACCCTATTTCTCCACTTCTCTCATCCCATATTTATCATTATCTGGTTATCTTGCCCTCACCACCACCCCCATATCCTATGTAGTTGATTCTATGCCCCCCTTAACAAGCACTCTCCCTTCCACACCAACTCTGTATCACTTTACCCCATCCCATCCCCACATGGTTGCCAGCAAAACCTCTCCACTCAGTTCCCAAGATGTCTCCTGTCAGCGCCGCAAAACAGTCTCTAATCGCACTCAATTAAAGATCCTGCATGCTCAGCATGTCTTTTCCAAGTTTTTTTTTTTGCCTAATTAGCTCCCAAGGATCCTTGCGGCAGACAGGCAAAAAAAAAAAAAAGGGCATTGGGAGAAGGGAGGTAACTGTGAAAAAGAAGCACAGCAGGATTACTCAGATGATGAATGTGAAATGGCCAAAACTAGACAGAAGAATTCGATTAGCTAATGAACATTCCCACCCGTGTAATTAAGCACCAACTTCGAAAACGCTTTTCTTTTTTGACGTTGCCTATAAACACTAACACTACTTTAAAGCAGCAGTGCAACAGAAATGGGCAAAACATTTGACCCTACCTTTTTCCCACTATAAAAGATTCCGGGCATCCTTCAGTTTTATTTGGTGATAACATTTTCTAGTTCTACCAACATCTGAGTATTTTACAAAATATTTAAATTTATTTTCCACAAGAAAAAAATATGACTGCCACAGTTTGCTTAGAAATAGCACTGTAGATCTGGCAAGGGTTAGGATGGAGATAAAAAAATGAATGGAGTGTAACATACAAGTTACTTAGGACAGTAGATTTGACAGGTATGCCAACATTTTTATTAGCCATAGTAGAAAATGAAAATTATGTACCTCCTGTAATTCTTTATCTTTCTGTGTATCTTCACCATTCATCACTAGTGGGTATAGCGCAACGCAGCTAGAACCCCGCGGGAGACTTTTGTTTCTCCACCCCCCATCATGGGCAGAGTCGACGCAGGGCCAGCGCTGCCCTCGAGGCCGACATTCCACGTGGTGCTCGAGGGTTGGCCATTAGCTGACGTCGACTCCACCCCAGCCCCAGTTGACACGCTGGAGAGTGTAAGGGAGGGTGGATTGAGGCAAGAGAGCCTAAGAGATAGATAAAAGGAAAGGAATATTAAACTAAAAGGAGAAATAAACAACTGAGGAGACAGAAGAAGAGATTAAAAACAGGAAACTGGGGAGAAGGGGCTCCAATCTCTGGAAGAAGAAGGAGAGGGAGGAGTGGTGGGGGGGTAAGAGTAGCACACCCCCAGGATCGAAATGCACACTGATATATTTAGAAGACTATAGTCCAGCTTTGGACTATAGAGCTCAGCTGCAGGAGACAAGCAGACGTTGCAAGCAGCCTCGGTCTAGAAGACGAGACAATAAGAGGATGTAGGCTGAGGGTGTGTCTCAAGCTCCCCCCCTCCCATAATGGGGAATTTTAAATAGCCAAAAAGGAATGGGGGGGGGGGGAGAGCTCAAATTATGAGTCTCTAAATAAAATATATACTGAGGAAGGGGGGGAGAGAGGAAGGGGGGCCCCCAAACTCCCCAGAATAAGGGAGAAGAGAAAAGAGGGCCCCCCAACATCTCCATAAAACCCCAAAGGGATTCACCCCTGTGTGTCTCCGAAGTCCCCTTCCGCCTAATTGCAAGGGAAAGGAGAGTGAAGAAGGAGAAGACACACGGGAGGAGGGAGGAGGAAGTCCAGAGACTGAGACCCACAGGGGGAAGAAAGGAGTGATTTAGTGATGAATGGTGAAGATACACAGAAAGATCAAGAATTACGGTAGGTATGTAATTTTCATATCTTATCTGCATCAATCTTCACCATTCATCAGTAGCGGGTGAATACCGCCCCCGAAGGAGGCCCTGAACTACCCTAAGGGACTAGGTCTCTTAGCCTCCAGTGGGTGAGACACTGAAGGGGAGAACCCTTACAGGCCTGGGGAGGCCTGGGACTGGTCTGGGCGAGACAGGAATCCCCCAGTGGGGGAAGGCGGATGTCCCGAAAGCCTCCATCTCACCCTTCGGGAGAAAAGATGGGTTCTCCGGTATGCGGAGTAAGTCACCTACGCCGGGCCAGGGGTGATAACCGGGATAGGCGAAGCCATGCCGTCCGCTGGAGGCAAATCACTGTCCCTACCACTCTGGATGCCACCTCACTGGCATCAATCGATGCCCTTGCTTGGTGCCTTGCTAGCTCCAGGCCCTGTGGAGAGAGGGCAATGGCTTGCCTGGTTTCCTCTGAATTGGGCATTAAGGCTAGGAGCTGACCTAGCCTAGACCACAAGAACCTGTTGTAGGCTGCAAAGTGGGCCTGATGTGCTGTGATAGAAAGAGAGATCCGTGCCGATCAGAACACCCATCTCCCCCAGAAATCGAAATCCGCAGAGTCCAAGTCCGGGAAGTGGTCACGGTAAGGGGCGCCGAGGCCCAGAGGGGGTGTCCAGGGAGGTCAAGCCCAAAGAGGGATGAGGCAGAGAACCTGGAGACCCAGGGGGAGTGCAATACCGCTGGTGTAGGTCCCTTGGGGCTCGTACGGTGGAGAATGGACACAGCCAGAGATGATGTGACACCTCCTGAAAAGGAATAGGCCAGGTGGGAGCCACCAGATGGGCCGCACCACTATACTCGCCTAGGAAGGCGCTTCACATGCTCGTGATTGCTGACTGGGACTGGGCTAAGGTGAAGCTTGTCTAACATCCTCGCAAGGAAGCGCTGATAGGAGGACAGCTCAGACGCTGGGGAGATGTGGACCGAAGGTTCCTCTCCCTCCGTAGAGGGATAATAGGATGAAGATGAGCTCCCAGGTTCAGGGTCCGGGTGCATGGGAGCATGGTGAAACACCTGCTGGTTCAGGGCATGGAGGTAGGTGGGGAAATGTGCAGCAGAACCTCTGAACTGTTCCCAGGTGAGAGGTCCGTGAGGACCAGGAATACCTGGGACAACCGAGGATGGAGACAGAGGCTCGGGGACAGGCTCCTGGCAACAGGAGAACGGTCTCTGTCAGGACAGGGGGGCCAACAGGAAACCCTTCACAGGGAGAGGGATCTGAAGGTCACCGCAGCTAACAGCCGTTCAACTGGATCAGAACGGTCAGAGCTGTGCCCAAAGGAAGAAATCCCTGTGAGGTAACCGGGACCGTGCAAGTCCAGAAGGACGGCCCTGACCCCAGAAGTTAAAGTCCCTCTCGGGGACTCCTCCAGGGAAAGGCAAGGGTCTGCACTTTGACTCCTCCCAGAACCCGGCTGGGCTCTGGGGAGGGTGCGCCGGGCCACACCTCTACCTCTCAACCCTTCGGAATCAGAGCGGGACCCCATCCTCATAGCCACCAGCCTAGGTAGCTGGCAACTCCGGGCAGCCTCCAAGGAGTCCACTCAGGGAACCGTACCCTCCCCCTCCTGGTGTGCCCCGGACTGCCCCAAAATTGAGCTGTCCAAACACACCAAGGAGTGGGGTGCCCCAACTGGAGGAACAGCAACACCAGTGACCCCAGATTGCACAGCAGTAGTCACGGGGACCACCGCTGGCTGGTCAGACCCCCTGACCCTAAGGTCCACCGGCGACTACCGACCCCCAGAGGGAGGCTGAGTGGGGGTAGAGGTGCTAGAAACAGAGGGGTCTGAAGATTCCAAAGAACCTGGAAGCCAGTCTGGATCAGACCCAGAGTCCACCTAAGAAGAGGCAGGCTCCGAGGTCCGATCGAAGCCACTCCCGAGTACCTTCCAGTTCCTGGACCCGAGGCGGGGCACCCTGAGGGTCAGGCGCCGCCCAGCAGCGTCAGAGGGAAGCACAGCCCTATGCCCGATGCCAACACACACCCGGCACTACGAAGCAGCACCAGAGTAGGGCGCGACCCAGGAGAGCGGCTCGTGCCCCCCCAGTGCCGTCGACATAAACCAACACGGCACCCAGCTCGAACCGCGTACCTTGGCGCTGCAAGCAGCACGAAGGCAGGCGTCGCACTGACTGCGGCGCCGCATAACACTCCAACACCGCGAGTGGCGCCAAAGGCAGGGCCAGTCCTGACTGTGGCACCGACCCCATACCCAGCGCCACGAGGACAGGGACGGCACCAGCTCCTGCCCCGGTGCCGCACACGGCACTGGTACCAGAACCAGAAACATCCTAACCACCACCCCTGGTGCTGCAGAGAACTCAGACACCACGAGCAGCATCAGATACACTAGCGGTGCCGACAGAAGGCCCGATGCCAACCGCGGCACCATGCTCAAAGCCCACGGCACCGCGAACGGCGCCTGGGCCAAGAGCAGCACCACAAGATGGCGCAGCGGACGATGCCGGCCCAGCCCCGAAGGGCCCAGAACATGACATCGAGGGAGTCTTCACCACTGAAGAGACAACTGCCGATGCGGTGCCTCCCGACTGACCCCCAAGGGGGCCGGCCTGGGCCTCCTGCACCGCGGAAGTAACCCCCGCCATGGCAAGGCTAAAAGAGGTGGGGGTTCCCTCCTCCACGGGCAGTATAGGACAGGGAGGGGACCCGGAGGAAGGGCCAAGAATCCTCGTCGTGGCCCGGCGACTGTGCATTCATCCTATGAAAGTTGGCGGCGCACGTCCGACCTTCAACGCACGGTTCTCAATTACACAGAGGTCCATCGAAGCAAATGTCACAGTTATCCATATCTTGGTTGGAGCCGAGGCAGGAAAGGCAGTGGTCATGCTGGTCCGTCATGCAATAGAGGAGGCCACAGGGGCACCGACGCATAGGGGGCCACCCTGCTTTCGACATCTTCTTGCCCCCCCCCCCGGACAAGACATGACCAAATGAAAAATAAAATAGACACAGTACTCGATGCCGCTTAATGAAAGGAAAGGTCTTAGTGACGTCGAGCAGGTGAGCAACTATCACTAACGCTTGGAAGGATCGACGGACTAGGCCACAAACTACTAGTCTCTCACGAGGTACCACACTCGATGGCAGGAGAGAAAGAACTGGGGCTGAGGCAGAGTCGACGGCAGCTAATGGCCAACCCTCGAGCGCCATGTGGAACATCGGCCTCAAGGGCGGCGCGTCAACTCCGACGATAATGAAAATTAAAAAAAAAAAGTCTCCTGCGGGGTCCTAGCTCTGGTGCGCTATACCCACTAGTGATGAATGGTGAAGACCGACACAGATAAGATCTAGCTTTTTGAAAATAAACTTTTCCATTGTACTACTGCTTTAATGTAAGTTATTTTAAAATTTATTCCATTATTCCCCCTGCATTCCCTCTGTCCTGGCCTATTCCGCTGCCAGGCCAGAATCTTTACTAGTGCCACAGATGTAGCTAAAACTGCAGACCCTTCAACCCACATCCACTGGTATTCCTCCCCGGCTTGTCCCCGGAGGTGGGACTTCCCAATGCAAAGCAGCTACTTACTCAGGGAAAGCATGAATCCAGTTGTGGCTGGGCAGCTTCAGAAGTGGGAAAGTACAGTTACATAAGAACTACCATAACAGTGGATCTTCGAGAGGAGCTCTTGCAGCAGGTAATACCATTAGGACTGAAGCCGGCAGGTGTCAGGACCGGCTGATGAGGGTCCAGATGTGGAGCGTCTCCTTGCACAGCAGACGGGAGTGCATGCCGCCCTGTTTGTTGAGGAAATACATGGTTGTGGTATTGTCCGTCTGGACTTGAACCACTTGACCCCGGAGCTGAGGAGCAAAAGCTGACAATGCCAGTCTGACTGCTCTGAGCTTCAATGGGTTGATGTGGCATCGGGACACCTCGGGGGTCCACAGCCCGTGGGCTCTTTTGTCCCCCATGTGGGCTCCCCAGCCCATGAGAGAGGCATCGGTTGTGAGGATGACTGTCGGCTCAGGGCGGACAAATGGGATCCCTTCCTGCAACCGTTCTGTGCAGGCAACCACTGGAGAGCATCCCACATCTTCTGGGTTACAGTGATCAGCTGGTTGAAATGACCGTGGCACTGAGTCCACTGGGCGGCTAGCTCCCACTGGAGGAGGTGCATGTGCAACTGGGCCCAATGGACCAACGAGGTGCACATCACAATGTAACCCAGAAGGTGCAGAAAGTGCTGGGCAGGGAGCAATTGCCCAACCAGAAATGATTGGGTAAAGAAGGAAAGAACCTCCACCCCGTCAGCCGGGAGCCGAGCTCTGGCTTGACAACAATCGAATTCTACCCGATGAAGCCCATCACCTGAGAAGGCACAAGTTCTGACTTGGCCTGGTTAATCAGGAGACAGAGTTGGGAGCAGGTCTGGAGGGCCAGGTCCATGGACCTCTCCACCTCCTGTTGGGTGCACCTGCTAGGAGCCAATCGTCAAGGTAAGGAAAAATCCTGAACCCCCCCCCCCATGCCTGAGATGGGCTTCTACCACTGCGATTAATTTGGTGAAGGCCCGTGGGGCAGATGACAAGCCGAATGGCATGGCTCGGAACTCGTACAGGGTCCCTTCGACCCTGAAGCAGAGAAACTGCTGATGGGTCAGACAGATTGGGACGTGAAAGAACGCATCCTTCAGATCCAGTGAACAGAACCACATGTTTCGCTCCAAGGATGGTATGATCTGGGACAGAGTGACCATCTGAAAGGTGCGTGACTTGAGATATTGATTCAGGTCATGCAGATCTAGAATGGGGCGCCAGTCCTCCATCTGCTTGGGCACCAGGAAGTACCTGAAGACAACGCCTGGGTCTGCTGGAGGATCCACCACTGGAGCTACTGCCTCCTTGAGGAGGAGCTGAGCAATGTCGTCTCTGAGAACCGACCAGATCTGAGTGGATACTCTTTCCTCCTGAGGGGTACGGGCTCGGCTTGGGGGGGTACTGCTCGAATTCCAGAGGCAGTCCCCAACCGACCACTTCGAGGACCCACCTGTCTGAAGTGACAATGGACCAGGTGGAAAGAAAGTAGCGGAGCCGGCCCCCCACGGGAGGACCCAGAGCTGAGGCGATGGGAGAAGGGATTGACAGCCCCGCCGTGTCACTGAGCAGGCTTGGAGGAGGAGGCTCCAGGACCTGAACCTCTGCCTCCTTTATGGTCCTGTTGGGGTCCAGGCTTGGGCCGGGGGTGCCAAGCTTGAGCCTGCTGCTGTTGCTGCTGTCCACCTTGAAAGGAGGACTCCTGAGCCGCAGGGGAAGAATGCCAAAAAGGCTTCTTTTTCTTCTGCTGGTTCTTGCCCGAAGAATCTTTGGCAGAAGTGGCATCCAAGGTGGCACTGGACTGCTCAATGCGCTGAAGGTGACCTGCCACTCCTGGGCCGAATAGGCCAGTCTCAAGGAAGGGCACGTCAGCTAGTTTGTGCTGGGTATCTGCCGGAAAGGAGGATAGCCTCAGCCAAGCCCTGCTACGAGAGGCAACTGTGGCAGCCATTGAACAGGCACAAGAATCCCCAATGTCCAGGGCCGTCTGAAGCTGCTGTTTGGCAACAGCTCGGCCCTGATCCCGGACCTGCTTGACCGTGGTCTGCATGTCCGTGGGGAGATGTGGGAAGACTTCGTCCAGCGACCCTAGAAGGACGTGAGAGAAGTGTGCCATGATGACTGCCGAACTTGCCTGACGAAGGCCTAAGGAGGAAGCCGTATAAACCTTCCTGGCTGAATAGTCCAAAAGCTTGGACTCTTTATCAGGAGGTCGGTCCGTATCGGCAGAACTGCCAGTATGCCTGAACACAGAGGCAGTCACCAGGCTCTTGGCTGAAGGGTGCTCTGTGAACCCCGCAAGGGACCCCATGGGCACTGTGTACTTGCAGGCCAAGCGGGCAGACGGAGCTGGACAAGAGGCAGGGCGATGCCAGAGTTCTAAAGCCGGGCCAACAATAAGCCTCGGCCACAGGAAAGGCCTCAGTCGGGGTATCCCCTCTCTTAAGGATGTCCGTAAGAGGGCACTCTGCCTTTTTCTGGATTGGCTCCAAGGGCATCCCTGTAGATTCAGAGATGAGGCGAAGAATCCCTTGGAAAGACGAGGGACCTTCCTCTGTCTCTAAGCCAATGGTTGATTCATCATTCCTTCAATGAGAATGCAAGCCAGTGACGTCTGAATCAGAGTATAATGGCCGACCACCCAGGTCACCTTCGACCTGCCGAGGGTGGTCTGGGGAGACCGTGACTGACAACCACCGGGGAAGTCCGGTGTCTGGTCTATCTTCCTTGGAAGGAGCCCCTCCCACAGGCTGTTTGGGCGGTGGTTTCACCAGAATTAGTGGAAGGACCATTTCAGGCCGAGCTGGTGGTTTTGCCGGCTCCGCAGGCTGAGGAACCGATTTAATCGGCTCCAAAGGAGTCGGCTTCAGCCTAGGAGGCGAAACCCAGGTAATGGCCAGTGTAGAAGCTGGAGTTGGCTTGTGCCGGGTCAAGATTAGCTGTTGCCACATGAGGTCCTCGTAGCGCTGGAGCTTCCGCCAGAGCCTCTCCTCATCCGAGGAGGATGAGGATGACCGATGGTGTCGCCTCTTTTTAGAGTACTTATGGCGCTTCCTCTGCTTGTCGGTCGAGGGGGTCCGAGACCTCGATCAAGATCGGACGGGCCGACTTGATCGCTCGGGAGACGCTGGCAGGACCGGTGATTTCCCGGGATCAGGGACCACTTCTTCAATGGGAGTCCCAGCAGGCTAGGTCTTTTCATCTGGAAAGACCAGATTAGGGGTTCGATCGATGGACTTGTCGACCAGGGTCACCGAAATTGGATCGATCGGATCGATCAAGATCTCAACATTGTTGATCGATAGTTTGGTTGACTGACCTGACGGCAAGGCCGAAAAACCAGCAGCCGAAGAGGCGATCTCGACCAAGGTCGAGACTGTATGTTCCTGGGATCGAGATCTCTCCCGCTCCCAAGAACATCTCAGTCAAGACAAAGACGATCCTGGGTCCTTCTCTCGCTTACAGCATCAAGAGGCGTGTGAGCCTGCAGGCACCTCTCCCTTAGTCGGGAGAGACTGACAACTCTTGGAAGGAACCCAAGAAGGTGAAGCCCAGGTTCAGCAGAACGAAGAAGCTTTGAGAAGTCTCCGCAGCATGAGCCGTTTCTTCCTCAAATGCCAGCATACGTTCCAACTGCTCAGCGGATCCCGCAGCCACGGAAACCGTCCACCGAGCCTCCTTGGATTTCACTGGAGGGTTCCTCGTCTCTGACCTCCCCAGTTTCAGGCGTGCAAGACGGTCGTCAAGGACGTTGGGATGAAAGGCGAGACACATCGCATTTCGAGGTGTCATGGTCGACACCAAGGCAATAGATGCATGCGGTGTGGGGATCGGTGCACAACATTTTCTGGCCACAAGGGCACCAATGAAATCTGGGGGAAGACTTGTCTTCCATAATCGAAGCGTACTTGCAATCATTAACACGAACAATGCGAAGTTTCGGAAAAAACGAATATTTGAAAGCCTGGGCCTAGAAGATGCGTGAGCACGAGGGAGGCAACCTGAATCTTCCAGCGGAAAGGAAGATCTGGCATCATGGGGCGGAGCCGAAGTATATATCACCTGGGTGGGTGGGAGGAGCCAGCTTGAAGACTTCTGGTCCAACGTAAAGTGGAAGGGGACATGCCAGTGAGTGTAGATGAACAACATATCCACGCTCCTAGAAATAATATAGCTCGTCAAAGTTTTGCCACTTTGTTTAACATGCCAATGATGGAAACAGTAAATTTACTGTTCCACCGCAGCCCTGCTATAATGGAATACTTAATCAATAGGAGGAGAGCTTGCACAATGCTTGCCGACATTGCAATGTGTCAGACTAGCACGCAGATCAATCCTGTGAAATTGTTTTCCGAGTTCATAACTAATATTTTATTGTGAATATGAAAAAATTACTCACCGTATTAATATTGTTTCTTCCAGGGTATTCTTCAGTATGCTTGACTAATGCAGTATGCCAGCTGAGTTCAGCTGCCCTGAAGGTGGAGTCAATGCTAATGATTTTTAGCATCAGCCAATCAGAGAGCAGGAGAGAAAGTGCTGCCTGCAGCTAGAGTGGGAGGTCAGTCAGATTCATTTTGAAGCTAAAGGGCAAAAGGCCCCAACAGTACTTATGAGGAAAGTACAGTTACGCAAGAACTTATCATAACAGTAGATCTTCGAGAGGAGCTCTTGCAGCAGGTAATACCATTAGGACTAATGCCGTCAGGCGTTAGGACCCCATGGAAAACGTGTATCTAGCAGTCTGAGGTGGGGGACTGCCCCAGACGTCAGCTCTGCCCGACGTTCGGCGTGGTATAAAGGAGGCGGTCCCCCAGCGCCATCTCAGTTCTCCCAACGGAGACCCGGCTAACACAGAATTGGAGAACCGAGCAGGAACTCCCCAACCTAGTACAGGTGCAAAATTCATATCTGGGGGATGAAGGGTGGGAAAGCCACCTGCTGCAAGAGCTCCTCTCGAAGATCTACTGTTACGGTAAGTTTTTACGTAACTGCACTAACTTTGAGGGTGGAGCTCTTGCAGCAGGTATTTAGTAAGGGTATCACAAGTCGTAAGAGGGAGGTAATAATCCCTCTTTACAAGACACTGGTTAGGCCCCATCTGGAGTACTGCGTGCAGTACTGGAGGCCACACCTTCACAAGGACATTAACCAAACTGAGGCAGTCCAGACAAGGGCAACCAAAATGGTGCAGGGACTGCATCAGAAGACATATGAGGACAGATTAACGGAGCTCAATATGTATAACCTTGAGCAAAGGAGGGAGAGAGGTGATATGATCGAAACATTCAAACACCTTAAGGGCATTAACAAGGTGAAAGAGTCCAGCATGTTTGAATATAAGAAAAAATAGCAGGACAAGAGGACACAGCATGAGACTAGAGGGAGGCCGATTAAGGGGGAATGTGAGGAAATTCTTTTTCACAGAAAGGGTGGTGGATGCATGGAACAGCCTACCTCAGGAAGTGGTGGCTATGAATACAGTGCAGGGCTTCAAACAGGCATGGGATAGGCATAAGGGAGCAATACAGATGAGTAGGAATAGATAGGCCACTGACAGAGCAAAGGCCGATGGCACATTTATAAGGTAGAAAAAAAAATGGGCAGACTGGTTCGGCCTTGCGGTCCTCATCTGCCGTCAACTTCTATGTTTCTATGTAATACCATTAGGATTGAGTCACAAGCAGTACCAAAAGATAGGCCCAGATCTGAGTGGGAGGTGGTAAAGAAAAACTGAAACATAGGCAGATGCCGAGTATCTTATGAGAGTAGGCCCTGCAGGACGGCTAGTCCAAAACCAGCTCTCCTCCTAGAAGCAATGTCTAGGCTGTAATGCCTGATGAAGGTATGGACTGTGCTCCACGTCGCAGCAGCACAAATGTCTGCTGAAGAGATATTCCTTAGGGAAGCAAAGGAAGCGGCCACAGCCCTGGTAGAGTGGCCCTTAACTGGACCCGGAAGGAGTTTACCATGGTTCTGGTAGCAAAAGGAAATACAGTGCACTAGCCAACAGGCTAGAGACTGCTTAGAGACAGGAACCCCTATCATCCTTTTTGCAAAGGAGATGAACAACTGGTCCATCTTTCTGGAGGAACATGTTCTGCGAAGGTAATACCTTAGAATTCTATGGGCGCCCAAGGTGTGCAACAGCGCTTCGCCTTGGTTGGTAAACTCAGGATAATAAACCGGAAGGTTGATGTCCTGATTCACTGTCAGGATGGACACCACCTTCGGTAAGAACTTGGGGTCCGTATGCAGGGTCACCCTGTCCCTGTGAAAAATTATATAAGGTTCCTTACACATCAAGGCCTGGAGCTCGGAAACCCTTTGAGCTGAAGTAATAGCAACCAAAAGGAGAGCTTTCCAAGAGAGGAAGCATAGCTCGCAAGAAGTGGCTGGCTCGAAGGGCAGAAGGGTGAGTTTCTCCAGGACAAAAAGCAAGTCTCAGGGAGGAACAATGTCCCTCCTTGGAGACCTGACGTGTAAGACCCCTCTGAGAAAGGTCTTGCAGACATTCAATTGTGCTAGAGTTCTCTCCCCAATCGGTTCATGATATGCGGAGATCACACACATGTGAACCTTGATGGACGAATAGCTCAGTCCCAAGTCCAAGAGGTGGAGGAGATAGTCCAACACATGTCTGACTGGACAATCCAAGGGATCTATGGCACAGGCCGCAGCCCAGAGACAGAAACACTTCCATTTCAGAGTGTAAGTAGCTCTAGTGGAGGGTTTTCTCGCTACGACCAAGACCTCTGCTACCTTGCTCGACACTCCTAGTCTCTCTTCCGCTAAGACTGAAGGAGCCATGCGTGCAGGTGAAGAGAATGAAGAGCATGATGGACGAGTAACCCCTGTTCCTGTGACAGCAAGTGGGTGGAGAGTGACAACTGTACTGGAGGTTCCAAAGACAGCTGCTGGAGCAAATGATACCAGATCTGTCAAGGCCAAAGAGGGGCAATCAGGATCATCCTGGCCTCTTCTGACTGCAATTTGAGTAGTACACTCTGATTGAGAGGGAAGGCGTATAGGAACTTCCCTGACCAGGAGAGGGACAATGCGTCTCGCCAGAAAACACCAAGCCCTGGAGCGAGCTAGCAAACATTTTGCAGTTTGGCGTTGCATGGGGACGAAGAGGTCCAACTCTGGATGGCCCCAGTGACCAAAGAGGTCATCTGTGACCTCTTGAAGTAACTCCCACTTGTGATTCGGAGAGGTGGAGTGACAGACTGTCGGTGAGAACATTCTAGACCCCTGGGAAGTGCACCGCAATGAGGTCTAGAATGTGTTCTACTGCCCAATCCCACACTCTCATGACCTCTCTGCAAAGGGGATAAGAGTGGAGTTCCCCCTTGCTTGTTGATGCAGAAGACCACAGGTGTGTTGTCTGTCTGAACTAGAAGAGGACCCGGCGAAAATCGGTCTCTGAAAGCATGAAGAGCATTCAGAACTGCTCTCATTTCCAGCACATTTATATGCATAGAGCAGTCTGTGGGGGACCAAGATCCCCAGGTCCTGTGAGCACCTAAATGAGACCCCCAACCAGTCAGATAGGCGTTTGTAGTTAGAACTTGAGGCGGGGTTGGCCTCCGGAAGGAGACTCCTCCCTTTAGATTCTCGTGGCAGAGCCATCAGTCGAGGGAACAATGGACCGCCCGAGAGATCCAGATCTGGATTTGGAGATCCAGATCGTCCACTGCTTGGTCCCACTGAACCTTGAGGTGTCACTGAAGGACTCTCATGTGTATTCTGGCAAGTGGTACTGTGGCTAGAGTGGCCACCATGTGGCCCAACAGCTGAAGGATGACCCGGGCAGAGATAGAGAGTGCTCTTTGGACCCTGCTTGCCAGACCCCAGAGACGTTCTGCTAGGTCCAAGGGCAGAAAAGCTCTCCCCATCCGGTGTCCAAAACTGCCCCTATGAACTGCAGCCTTTGTGATGGTCACAGGTGTGACTTTGGCCAATTCATGGTGATTCCCAGGGAACAAAACATCCCCTGTCTCTCTTTGAGAGCGATTTGGAGCTGCCAATCATCCAAGTAGGGGTAAACAAAGAGGCCTCTCCATTGGAGTGCTGCTGCTACCACCACGAGACACTTGGTAAACACCCTGGGGCTGACAAAGGGCCGAAGGGGAGTACCCTGAACTGGTAGTGTTGATCCTGAAAGCTGAAGCGAAGAAACCTTCTGTGAGATTTCAGGACCTTGATATGTACAGTATGTACGTGTCCTGCATCTCGAGGGAGCACAACCAGTCCCCTTGCTGAAGCAAGGGGAACAGCCCTGGCAGAGTAACCATCCAAAATCTCTGGTACTTGGCTAAGACATTGAGCTGGCTCAAGTCCAGAATGGGGGATGGTCTCCAGTTTTCTTTGGGACCAGGAAGAAACGAGAGTAGTAACCTTTGCCCTTCTGGGCTTGGGGAACTGGCTGGATGGCCTTTTTCTCCAAGAGCTGCTAGATCTCCGCAGCCAGGAGGAGACTGTGTGCCGGTGATCAATTGACTAGAGAGGGGGAGGATTGTCCGGTGGAATAGAAAGGAATTCTATGGTATACCCATTTTGAATGGTATCCAGTACCCATTGATCTGAGGTGATACTGGACCATTCGAGGGGGTAGAGGGCCAACCTCCCTACCTTCTCGTTCTGCAGGTCCCTGAAGAGAGGAGGGGGGCAGGAAGAGTCAGGCGGAGGGGGTGGTGGGTCCTTGGGCCCTTGGAGTTTTGGGCTGCTTAGGGCCCTGGAAACCTTGGGGGGGGCAGGGTGACCCCACCTCTTGAAGCCTTTGCCTTGGGCAGACTTGCTCCCATGTCCCTGTCCTTTTCGAAAGGGATGGCGACTGGGTTCTTGAGGCTGGGATTTGTACATGAGGTGTACGTCGGCCACCGCTTTACCAGATTCCTACAGCTGTTTGACCATGGTTTCAACCTCTGAGAGAAACAGAACTAGGTCTTGGAACGGGGAATCCAAAATGTAATCTTGCAGATTCAGTTGGAACCCCATCAACCGGAGCCATGATTGCTATCTCAGACAAACCCCCGAGGCAGCAGCTCTGGAGGTCATGTCCACCACGTTGTAAGAGCAACGGAGGACATGTTTGTCAACATCCAGACCTGAATGGGCGCAAGCAAGCACCTCCTTTTTTGAGTCCGAGTCTGGCATGGACGTGACTAGGTCCATGGTCTTCTGTCATAAAGATTGTTGGTATGTAATCAAGTGTGCCATGAAGTTAAGTGACCTGATGGCACCTGTGGCAGACGAGTAAACCTTCTGGCCCCAGCTGTTCAATTTTTTGGAGACTGGGTCAGGGAGTTGAGTGCTCAAATGTTTGGGCTGGGAGCCCCTGCCATGGGCTGTGGTCAGAACCAGGGAATTCGCCTTTGGCTGTTCTGCCAGAAAAGGTTCAGCTCTGGGAGACTTGTAAAGCCTGTCGGCCTTCCTAGGAACTGCAGGTACTGAGGAAGGGGTACGCCAAGTCAGGCGAGTGACATCCTGGATGGGCTTGACAAAAGGGGGGATTACCAAAGGCTTAGGTTCCTTTTTGTCCAGGAACTTGGCCAGGCGCTTGCGCTCTGGGCCCAGGTCCTCTGTGTCCGACTCATAAATGGCCTGGATGTGCTTCATTATATCTAAAAATGAGGGATCATCCGGAGGGGATCTTGGGGAATCCTTGGGTCCTCCGGAGAGAGGAAAGACTTCCCCGTCTGAATCAGGCTCAGATTCTGCATCTCCCTCTTCTGAGGACGACATGTGAGGAGGAGAAGAAAGGAAGGGGAGACTGCTGACGTCTCCTCTCTTTGCCCTTAGGATCTGGGCACGGGCTCTCACCCCTATCAGGAGTCGGGGTTGGGGAAGGCCCCATGGGTGGTAGAGTTGGGGTGGTATCCAAGGGTCTGTAAAGAAGATTCCCCCTTCACTGTACTTCACTATGTGGTGAATAAGGAGCCTATGTCCACCACTGGGATGACCACTGGACCTGGTGCCGGGTTCTCCGTGCTGGGCGTTGGGCTCGCCGAAGCAGGCATCTGGTTATCTTGAAGAACTGGTGTCAGGTCAGGGACCCTGTCGTCAGTGGGCTGACGTCGAGAGTAGGTCTGACCGGCAATCAACCCCCGGGAGGGGGTGCAAGTGTCTGGTCGTCAGTCGGCGACCACCCCATATCAGGTGTTGGGGAGCGGGACAACAGAGAAGGTGGCCAACTAGGCTTTTGCTGTTCGACGGGGGGAGGGGGGCGCGCGAACCTTAACTGGAGGAGGGGGAGGCATCCCAGCCCGGACAACCTCTTGCCTACCTAGGTGAACATCCGAAGGCTTCCTTTTTTCGGATGAACTGGGCCTGTCCTTCGAAGACGTGGACTGACCCTCCTGGACTGACCCTATTGAAGATTTATGAGGTTGATGAGCCAGGGAAGACTGGCGTCCCAAAGAGGCTGTCTCCCAGTGCTTGCCCTGAGAAGAGGCAGGAGTGGACTTTCTCAAGCGGGAGTGTTCAGGCGCTGACACCGAACCAGACCTCCGGCCAGAGGTCGAGGAGGAAGCGGCCTGCTTATCCGTAGACTTAGGGCGGGACTCAGACCTGGCCCGATCTTTATCCTTGTGGTGATGTTTCCCACCTGAGGACTTTTCTTTCGGTGGGGAATTCCTGGCGGGAGAAGAGGAGCTGGCCCCTGTGCCATGCTGCATCACTGCTAGTTGCTTCTCTAGAAGAAAAGTTTTGAGTGCGTTGGCTCTCCTGGCACAAGTTTTTCGACTGAATTACTGGCAGTGGGGGCAGGCATCAGGCCGGTGGTCTGGGCCTAAGCAGATGAGGCAGGCCGCGTGGCCATCTCAGGCTGGAATCTGCTTGCCGCACACACACTTAGCTTTGTGCCGCGGTGGAGGAGGCGATGACATACACAAGGCGAACTAAACGAACGGCAGAGAAAAAAAAAAAACACTTTTCTTTAAGCTGTCAACTGCTGAAGAAGGCATCCGTGGAGCCGAACTACGTGGGTAGACAGGAAAAGAACTGAGATGGCGCTGGGGGACCTCCCCTTTATACCACACCGAACGTTGGGCTGAGCCCGACGTCGGGAGCGGTCCCCCACCTCAGACTGCTAGGCTACAAGTTTTCCGTTGGGGTCCTAATGCCTGATGGCATTAGTCCTAATGGTATTACCTGCAGCAAGAGCTCCACCCTCGAGGTTAGATCTATTAAAACTACAGGAACAAGAAAAAGACATAAAAACTATAAAGCTCTAAGGAATTAAGTTCGAACAGTTAAAAATGTGGCTAAAGTATGGACTGCAGAACTACTCAGTCAGGTTATGCAGGAGAGGATGGGTGGGAGGTCATGGTGAGTAATTTTTTCTTCTCACCCCAGGAATTCTTCAGGTATGTTTGACTAATGCAGACTACAAGGCAGTGCAGATGCGATGCGGTTACAGAACCTACTTTGGAAACAGGTTCTGCAGAACTGCTGTGCCAAATCTGGCATCTGACCTGGACTGTACATCCAAACAGCAGTGTTTTGTGAAAGTGCGTACAGTCTTCCAGGTGGCTGCTTTGCAGATATCCTGCAAGAGTATGCCCCTTGCAGCTGCCACCGAGGCTGCACTGCCCCTAGTGCAGTGGGCCTTGAGGCGTTGAGACAATTGCTTGCCAGCCTTACTGAGCAGAACTGAATGCAGAAGACTATCCAGTGAGAGACCGTCCTCTTAGAGGTTGGCCTGGCCCACCCTTACCTACCTCGCCATAGGGGAGGAAGAGCCGGGTATGGGAGGTCCTGGGCTTTTTGGTGTGCTCCAGGTAGTAGGTCAGTGCCCGTTTCACAGCCAAACTATGTAGCTTTCGCTCACCAGAAGTGGATTTGCCTGTGAAGAAGATGCAGTGTTATGGACTGGTTCAGGTGGAATTCTGACACTACCTTGGGACGAATTAGATAATGCAGTTAAGTTTAGTGCAGAGTGCCTACAGCTCTGAAATCCTATTGACTGAGGTGATTGCCACCAAAAAAGACAGTTTTCCAAGTGATGTACTTTAATTCTGCTGCAGCCATAGGCTCAAAAGGTGGCTCCATGAGTTTGGCTATGCAGAGGTTCAAGTCCCAGGGAAGGATAGGTTCCCTAAGTGGGTGTTGAAGGTGCGACAGGCACTTGAGAAATTTCTTAAATATGTAATGAGAAATTATAGACTTTTCCTCCCCAGCAGAACTATAAGCCGAAATGGTTGCTAGGTGAACTTTCAGGGATGAGGCACTTAGGCTTGAGGCCTGTAGGTACACCATGTAGTCAAACACTGAAGAGAGAGCAGCTTTAAGTGGGTGAATCTGCTTGTCCTTGCACATAGGGAAATTCTTTTCCATTTGGAAGCATAGATCTTTTTAGTACTAGGTTTTTTAGCTAGATGAAGGATCCTTAGGACTTGTTCTGAGTATTGAGATTCTAGGTACTCTAGCTCTTCAAGTACCAGGCTTTGAGGCGAAGAGACTATGTTGGGGTACATTATCCCCCTCTGAGGCAGTGTCAGGAGACTGTGGCTCAAAGGCAATCAAACTGGTTGCTTGGCTAACAGGGCCAGGAGCAGGGAATACCAGGGTTGTCTTGCCCAGTCTGGTGCCATAAGAATCATGGTGGTAGACTGGGTTCTGAGCTTCAGGAGGACCCTTAGAATCAAGGGAAAAAGACAGAAGATGTACAGGAACTTCTCCATCCAGTCCAGGTTTAGGGTATCCACTGGTACTGTGCCCAGAGCTGGAGGCCTGCAGCAGTACAGGGGTAGCTGGTGATTGAGGTACGGGGTAGCTGGTGATTGAGGCTGGAGGCAAAGAGGTACATCTCTGGCGTGCTCCACCTCCTGAAAACTGTGGCCAGTACTTGTCTGTTCAGGGCCCACTCATGGTGGCCCTGACTGATAAGACTCAGCGAGCATCTGCTAGGATTCTGACCTTGCCAGGCATATGAATGGCTGAAAGCTGCATTTCCAGGAAGCAGGCCAGAAACCAAATATTCATGGCCTCTGTGCAAAGCTTTGTGGACCTTGTGCACCCTTATTTGTTGATGTAAAATATAACTTTGGTGTTGTCTGTTCTGATCTGGACAGACTGACCTTTTAGAAGAGGGGCAAGGCTTTCACTGCCAGATAAACAGCTCCGAGTTCGAGGAGTTTATATGGTAAGTGGATTTCTTGGGGGAACCATATTCTGCTTACAGACTGATCTGCCAGGTACGCCCCCCAATCCTAGAAGGGAGGCATCTGTAGTGACTACTTTGGAGGGTTCCCTTTTCTGGAAAGGGACTCCTTCCCTGATATTTTCTAAGTATTTCCACCAGTCTAAGACTTGCAGCAAAGTCTTTGTGACTGGAATGAGTTTGACACAGGATCTTTTTTCTGGGACCAGTGAGCCCTTAGGTGATATTGAATGTCCCTCATTTGAAATCTGGCACCTGGTACCACAGCTGTGGTAGAAGCCATGTGGCCCAGAAGCCTCAGTAAATGACTGTCTGGTCTTGGTTGGCCCAGGACGAAAGAATTTGCTAAATTCTGAAGGTTATGTGCCCTTTCGAAAGGGAGCAGGGCCTTTCCCTTTTGTGTGTCCAGTTCTGCCCCCAATGAATTCCAGTAACTGAACTGGATTGGTGGGATTTCTGAGTACTGATTAGGAAGCCTAAGGACTCCAGGGTACTCTGAGTTAGGATGAGAGAGTTTCTGACCTCCTGTGGAGACTTGCCCACTATCAGCCAATCGTCCAGGTAGGGGAAGACAGATACTCGTTGTCTCCTGAGATGGGCTGCCCCTACTGCCAGGCACTTTGTGAAGACCTTGGGAGCTGAAGAAGGCCAAAGAACAGTGCTGCAAACTGATAACGACCTCAAGGCTGTATGAACCTGTGGAATTTTCTGTGGGATTGCCTGATTGGAATGAAGAAATAGGCATCCTTTAGCTCTAGGGAAGCTAGCCGGTCCCCCTTCTGCAGGGATGGAATCCCTACAGCCAGGGTGACCATCTTGAATTTGGGATTGAGCAGTGAGGTTCAAAATGGGTCGCCAGTCCCCAGTTTAATTCTGGGTTAGGAAATACCTGGAATAGAGGCCCTTTCCCCACTGGGGTAAGGGAACTCTTTCCACTGCTTTCTCAGACAGAAGCGAGTTTACTTCTAAATTCAACAGTAGTTTCTCTGTAGGAGTTAAAGATTTTTACGACTTCTGACCCTGTTGAATGGGAAATTTCTTAAACTGCAGGGTAAGTCCATGACTCACTATCTCGAGCACCCACTTGTCTGTGGTGATGAGGTGCCATTGGTAGAGGCAGTGGGTCAGCCTTCCTCCTCCTAGTAGAGGAGAGGAAGCGACATGGCTTTTGCAGTTAGGAGATATGCTTAGACTGAGTACTTGAAGAGAGGGACCAGCTGGTTTCTGACCACTCCTTCCTCTTCCCCTGAAGAAACCTCTCATTTGAAAGTAATCCAGGGGCATTGGCATAGAGTAGAAGGCCCTTAGGTAGTAACCTCTGCCTCTGTTCCCTCTGCTCTGAGACCTCTGGGAAGTAGAGGCTTTTTCTTTTGCAGCACTACTTGGTAGGTGGTTTTGTATTCCTCCACCTTTTTCATGAAAGCTTCTTTTGTCACCTAACAGTGAATTATTCTCACAGGGGAAATCTATAGCTTTTTTAAAGTGTCCTGCCAGAGGTTGGTTGTTCCTAGCCAGGCATAGCGCCCAAGGGAGATGGCCTGGGCCATGGCTCTGGAAACAGTGTCATTAGCGTCCACTGCCATGTGAAACTGGTACTTTGTAGCCTCTAGGGCAGTTTTTACAGTTTCTGCCAAGTCATGGGCTACCTCGTTTGCAGCCTGTTAGCTAGCACAGAGTTCCAGAGAGCTTTTTGGTATTGAGCTGCATAATAGGCCATATAAGTAGACAGGAGCAGCAGCAGATATGCTGTTATTTAAGATTTGTTTTTACCCATAAAATCCAGCCTTCTAGATTCATTTTTAAGGGGCTGTGAAGACAGAGGCACTTTAGCTTTGTCACGAGCAGCAGCCTGCACCCTCGTGGTCAGGGTGCACATACAGAAATTCAGCAATATTTCCCCAACTGATACTTTTTTCAATTTTCTTGTCCACCCCAAAAATGAAAGTGGGATTCTCAAGTATTTTAAAAGTTGTCATGCAAAGTGATTTATGAGTGGGCAAAAGCAACTTTTTAGAGGGAAGGAGACCCATCATATCAAAAAGTCTTCCTCCACCTCCTCCTGGTCAGTAGTCTCTTGAATAGTGAGATCCAGAGTGTCCACCATATACTGAATAAAGGTACAGTGAGCAGAAAAATCATTCCGGTCAGAGGGAGAGCCAAACTTTTGGTCAGGGGATACATCAACTGTAATCATGGGCACTTACTGCACTTTTGATGTGTAAAATATCCAAATGTTTGTTCCTGTTACCTCAATTGTTAAACTGTTTATCCATTTGTAATATATGGATAAGCCTCAATAATACTATACTAAGTTATACACAAATGTCCCAGTAATACATCGCTTCTCTCAATACTACTACCATGGAAAGTGATAATATTGTCACTTTGCTGAGAATACTACAGTTCAAAGGTAATCTCCAACTGCAGAATTATCAATGGGTCCATATATTAAAAAAAATAAAGATAAGTGTTTTACAGCAGTAATATCATCTCAAGGTTTTGGGGACTTTAGGACCTCTTGGGCTTCGCTCTTGAGGTTCCATGTCCCCAAAACCTCTTGATGGTATTACTGCCTTGTAATACACACTTATCTACAGTATCTATTATTCTATTTCTACTGTATCCCTATATGTTGTATTCTTACATTGTTTAGAATTGTCTTGAACTGTTTCCTTGCTGTGTTGTAACTTCTCGGGTCATGCCTGAAAATAGTCACTTTCGTGTCTAGTGCACTTATCCGGTAATTAAAAACTAACTAAATAAATAAAGGTTCATCCTCTGGTTAGCCATCATCACCACCCTCATAGTAAAACCCTGGACAAGCCCAGGGTCTGTAGTGTGAGGGGTAGAAGGGTCGGGGGGGCATTAAAGAGATTGCCCCTAGCCTCTATAATGTGGTATAAATGCCAAGCCTTAGCCATTTCTTCATCAGAGGGTGTATGCGGGAGGGGCAGTGATAGGTTTTTCTTTTTGCTTCTTTTTTGCAGGCATTGAATCAGGAACCTGCTCATTTTGTCTCTTTTTGGCTTGGTCAGAATTATTTTTATCAGGCTTATTTTCTAGGGAGTTCGTATTGGACTTTTCTTTAGATTTATGAGAAGATGACCCCTCTTCAGGGTTTTTATTTGAGGGGGAGGCAAACTGAGACATAACTTCCAATCTTTAGGCTCTAACTATTTTAGAACAAATTTAGAGCAAAGTTCAGAGTTATGTGGTCTGAACCCAAATAACAAACAAAGATCGTGGCCATCTGCCTTGGCTACTATTTTAGCACACAATGCAATTTTTAAAACCAGTAGGTCCAGTTTTCTTTTTAGGTCTATTTGACATGCCAATTGGTCAGAAGACCTCAGAATTATGTTCCCAAAAGGGAAAAATTAATAGAATTGGTCAATTCCCAAGTGATATGGAACCATGTATAAATGGCTGCAAAAGCACTAAAAATAAAGAGTTTGTAGTTTAAAATCCCGGTGCCGATGAAAATAGGGAACTGTTAATAAAATAAAGTATAAGAAAAAAAAAGTGTTTAGTTCAAAAACACTAAGATTTTACCTCAGAAAAAGAGCGGGAACCATAGTGGGAACCGCTGCAGTAAAAAGAATTCATGGTTCCTAGGAACTGAAGGAACCACTAAAAACCCGCTAAAATAAAGAAAAATACCACAAAAAGCACTAAAATAATTTTTTTTCTGACTTATAAAGAAATTAACTACTTCAAGTGAAGTTGATAAGAAAGGACTCCGGGGCAGTGTTGTCCAGTCAGCGGAGAAATGAATCTGACTGACCTTCCACTCTAGCTACAGGCAGCACTTTCTCTCCTGCTCTCCGATTGGTGGATGCCAAAAATCATTAGCACTGACTCCACCTTCGGGGCAGCTGAACCCAGCTGGCATATTGCATTAGCCAAGCATACTGAAGAATTCCTGGGGTGATAACTTTTTGTTACCATCAACAGGACACTCCAGAAAATGACACACCACATCTCAGCAGGCCAATCCTGAATGTCAAATTTTAAATAATCAATTAATTAATACACATATAGAGCAAACATATAAAATCATACAGTCAAATACTGCTAAGCAGAGTGATTTCACATATTGCACCTATGTTTGTATGTGTTGAGGCTAGCATGAGGGTATCGTGGAAACAGATTGCTATACCTGCTATGCTATGGAAAAATATGTGGTATTTGACAGCGGACATGTCATCAACTTAAATATTTTTTTCCAAGTTGTACTACCACAGTTGTAGTATAATTATATACTGTTACGAAAAGTACAGTTACGCAAGAACTTACCATAACAGTAGATCTTCGAGAACAGCTCTTGCAGCAGGTTATGCCATAAGGACTGAAGCCAGCAGGCTGCAAGACCCCATGAAAAATTTCTAGCTAGCTATACCCAGCGGGGGACCGCCCCCGACGTTGGCCCTGCCCTGACATCAGATGCATCATAAAAGGGGCGGTCCCCCAGCATCCCTGAGTTCTCCCGCCAGAGACTCCCGGCATAGCGATGTGATACAGAAGGGGAGACCGGGGATCCGCTTCCAGAGGAAGGCTAAGGGCAAAAATTTGTCTGAAATTGCAAGAAGGATGACCTCCTGAGGGGAAGGTGGGAGGGAAACTACCTGCTGCAAGAGCTGCTCTCAAAGATCTACTGTTACGGTAAGTTCTTATGTAACTGTACTATTTTACTTCGAGCAACAGCTCTTGCAGCAGGTTACACCATAAGGACTGAGTACCAAGCAGTACCAGATGAACTCTGATGTCGGGAGGGGGATATAAGGGCGAGAAAGAGAGAGAGGCTCTCCCACGAAAGCAACCCTTGGAGGACTGCAAGCCCAAAACCCACCCTGCGCCTGGAAGCAATGTCCAGACTACAGTGCCGGATGAAAGTATGCACTGTACCCCATGTGGCTGACGCACAAATGGCAGCAGCTGACATGTTTCGCAGGGAAGCAAAGGAAGTGGCCACTGCCTTGGTGGAGTGACCCTTTAGCAAAAGGTGATATAATTCACTAACCACTTGGTAAGTGTCTGCTTAGACACTGGAGCCCCAGTCATTCTGTGAGTGAAGGAGATGAAAAGCTGGTCGGTCCTTCGGAGGGGCTTAGTCCTGTCCAGATAGTATCAAGAGTATGCGGTGAACATCCAGGGTGTGAAGAAGAGCATCTCCTTTGTTGTAGTTAGGGAAGTACACCGACCGGCAAGTTAATTTCTTGATTGAGTGTGAGTTCTGAAACCACCTTGGGGAGGAACATAGGATCAGTTCTCAAGGACACCTTGTCCTTGTGAAAAACTAAATAAGGTTCCTTGCACATGAGTGCATGGAGCTCCAAGATCCTCCGGGCTGAGGTAGCTGTAACTAAAAGCAGAGCCTTCCAAGAGAGGAGGCATAGCTCACAACTTCTGGCTGGCTCAAAAGGTGGTAGCGGCAGTTGCTCTAGTACAAAGAGAAGGTCCCGGGGAGATCTGGCTCTCTGATGGGTGGTTTCAGGTGAAGGACGCCCTGCAGAAACGCTCATGACACCTCTAGCTGTGTTACAGCTTTTGACCGATCAGTGCATGATAGGCCGAAATGGCGCAAAGGTGCACTTTCAGGAGGAGTATGCTAGTACCGTCCTGAACAAGGAAAGGAGGTAGTCCAGAACTGACTTCTCTGAACAGTGGAGCAGATCAAGATTCCATGCAGTGGCCCACAGGCAAAACCTGCGCCACTTCATGGCGTAGGTAGTGTGAGTGGAGGGTTTCCCAGCTGCCACCAGGATGACAGCAACTCCATGTCTAAGGATGGTTATGTCCTTAGGAGCCAAGTGTGCAGGTTCAGGGACTTGAGGTTCAGGTGAACCAGAAACCCTCCCTCCTGGGACAGCAAGTGTGAGCTGACCGGTAGGTGAAACTGAGGCTCCTGTGCCAACTAGTGGAGTAGCAGACACCAGATCTGTCTGGGCAAGAACGGTGCTACTATGATCATGGTTGCTCCCTCTGCTTGCAATTTCAGGAGAACCCTCTGGATCAAAGGGAAGGGAGGGAAGGCATAGAGGAACCTGCCTGCCCAAGAGAGGGACAACGCGTCTCACCAGAAAACACCACGTCCTGGATCTAGTGAGCAGAAACTGGGCAGTTTTGCATTGAATGGGGATGCGAACAGATCTAAGTCTGGCATCCTCCATCTGCCGAACAGCATTTACGCGACTGGCTGAAAGAGTTCCCATTCGTGAGTGCTGGATCGTGACCTGCTCAGAAGGTCTGTTATCATGTTGCGAACACCTGGAACATGCACAGCAGCAATAGTGATGCCATGTTGCAGGGCCCAGTTCCAAACTCTCATTGCCTTCCAGCAAAGCTGGTAGGAGTGAGTGCCCCCTTGTTTGTTGATGTAGTACACTACTGATGTATTGTTCATCTGGACCAGCAAGTGGTGTGAGGGAATTTCTGAATGCAAGGTCTGAAGTGCGTACAGGACTGCCCTCATCTCCAGGACATTGATAGGGAAATGAGCTTCCAGTGGGGACCATGTGCCCTGTGTCCTTCTGCCATTTAGGTGAGCCGACCATCTGGACCCTAACGTGTCCATGGTGAGCATTAGAGAAGGTGCGGGAGTAGAAAAGGGGACCCCTCTTGCGAGGTGCTCTGGAATGTGCCACCATTGTAGGGCTTGTATAATGGAGTTTGGAACCCTGATAGGGTGATCGAGATGATCTTGACATTGATCCCACTGCGCTCTGAGCATCCACTAAGTGACCCCCATGTGGAGACGGGCGAGGGGAACTGTGTCAATGGCCGACGCCATATGCCCAAGAAGGCATAGCATGGTCCTTGCAGGAACCAGCTTCCTCGTGCTGATGGACCGGATCAGGGCCCGTAGGCATTCCACTCTGTCCTCCAGCAGAAAAGCTCTGCCCTGGCGTCTATCTAGTACTGTGCCTATGAACTGTAGTCTTTGGGTGGGAACCAACGATGACTTTTCCTGACTAATGGTGATGCCCAGTGACTCGAACAGGGACCGAGTGTCCTGTAGCGCCCTGTTTAGCTCCTCTTGAGATGGAGCCATGAGGAGCCAGTCATCCAGGTAGGGGAAGACGTAGTGGCCTTGTTTCCTGAGGGCTGCTGCCACTACCGTTAGGCATTTGGTGAATACCCGTAGTGCTGATGAGAGACCGACCGGGAGGGCCCAAAACTGGTAGTGGCGTCCCAGAAACTCAAACGCAGGAACTTTCGATGCAGTTGAGCAATGGGGAGATGGAGATATGCATCCTGCATGTCCAATGACACTAGCCAAGCATTTTGTCTGAGCATTAGGATAAGACCTGGAAGAGTGACCATGCGGAAGCATTTGTATGCTACCAAGGTGTTGAGGTTGCTGAGATCCAGTATCGGGCGTAGACCCCCAACTTCTTTGGGACCAGAAAGAAGTGGGAATAGTATCCTCTTCCTCTTTGGTTCCATGGGACTACTTCTATGGCCTCCTTTTCTAGGAGGACAGAGATTTCCTGCTGAATGAGCAGCGCATGCTGTCCCGAGTAATGGCAGTGCAGAGGTGATCTTGACGGGGGCGGCCGAGGAACTCCATAGAGTGCCCTCATCTGATTAGTTGTAGAACCCACGGGTCGGAGGTTATCCTCTGCCAGCCGGGGAGGTGGTGCACAAAAAGCGACCCCCGACCCTCTCTTCCCTTTGATCCAGAGGGGGGCATGGGTCTGGAAGGAGTCATGCTGTGGTGGGGTTCTGTCAAGAAGGCTGGTGAACTTTGTGTTTCACTCTCCCTGGCCTCCAGAAAATTCTGGCTGACTTTTGCGACTGAAATTGCCCCTTGGCTGCTGGCCAGACCAGGGTTGTTGACCCTGTCTGTTACAAAAATGGTTCTGGCCTTTCCAAAAGGGCTTGTCTTGGTCTGTACATGGCCTGTACGGACCTTACAGTCTTGCCGGCGTCCTGACGTCTGGTAACTCTCTCCGATTCCTCTCCAAATAGGATGGAACCATTATATGGCAACATCTAGGATGCCCTTCTGGACATCTGGTGTGAAGCCCGAGACCCTCAGCCAGAAGTGTCTCCTTAAGCAGACACCGGCCGTCGCTCCTCTAGCTGCGGAGTCGGCTGAATCATAAGCAGCCCGAAGGACTTGTGTCCCAACATCTGAGCCAGTTTGAAAAAGTTTCAAAAGCTCTTCTTTCTTGTCTTCTTCCATGAGATCCTTCAGACGGTCTTGGCCTTGTTCCCATAGTGCATTTTGAAACTGCACCATACGAGTCAGGTAGTTTAAAGAGCTGATGGAGCAGGTGGCCACCGCGTACATACGTCTCCCCATGGATTCCAGCTGCTTGGATTCCTGATCTGGGGGCTGTGTGCTAAGGTGTTAGGGCCTCTGAGATCTGTCGTGGGTGGCTGTAATTACCAAGGAATCAGCCACAGGTTGTTGCCACAAATATGGGTCCTCTGCTGGGGCCCTATAGAGGCGGTCCACTTTTTTAGGAACCACGGGCGATAAATATGGGCACTTTCAGGCGGCTTTGGTGGCATCCTGGAAAGCATCCACCAACGGTGAAACCACCACAGACTTCGGATCTTTTTGCCACAAGCATCTGGCCAGACGTTGCCTCTCAGGGTCCAGTTCTTCAGTGTCCCAGCCCATATTTTCTTGGATGTGCCTCATTATGTCCGTGAATGAGGGGTCATTCAGCGGGGACCTTGGTAGATCCCTGGGGTCAGACAAAGGGACACTGAAGGGTGAAGGTGATCTGGAAATATCTGAGGTGTCCGGGTGGGACCCCTCTGATGAAGAAGAACGAGAATTTCTGTGAGGTTTCTTGTGCCTGTGTGAGCTAGGTGATCGTGAAGGGGTTCTGGAGTGATACCTTTTCTGATTTCCTTCTGATCTCCGAGACCTGCCCCTAGGTGAGGGAGTGTCCTCCTGGGGAGTGCTTCCGGAGTGGGTGACTTAGGAAGTAGATTCTCCTCTGTAGGCTTTGTGGGGACTACATCCTTTCTGATGGTCTCCCACTAATAGGAGAAAAGTTCCTTTGACCTCCTCAATATTTAGGCCTGACAACAGTCCTGGCATCGGTAGCTTCCCTGCGGGGGGACCTGGTTCTGGTCCTTGAGGGGTGAACTTATCCGTTGACGGGTCTTGGGCAACCCTGAGTCCTCTATGTCACCCGAGTGGTCGTCGGTAACTTGCTGGGCTCCGATGTCTGCAGCATCATCTTCCAATGGACCCCCAACGTCCAGTGTCTGGTGCGGACGGCGGGGGAACTGTTTGAGGAGCCGGGTCCTTTGGACGCTTGGCGGTCGTCTGATCCGTCGACCGTTTGGAGTACAACATCCGCTTTAAGGACATCAACTCAGTGGTCTGCCTGGCGGGTACATCAGAGGGTCCCCTCAGGGGTTGGGAGACCGATCTCTGGTCGGTGTCCTGGTACTGGTCCAGGGAGTCGGGGGCCTACTTTGGCGGCTGACTTGGAGGGCGGCTTGTGATGCTTGTCTGAGGTCTCAGACCGGCTAGAGGATCCAGTAGGCCGGCTAAGGGATTCATTAGGCCGGATCTTGAGTGGTTGTAGGGAAGCTGATGTACCTGACCCACCGTACGTTCAAATCTTGGCCAGTGGGGGGCTGAGACTTCGCAGGTGAAGGGGACCTGTCTGAGCTGGCCGAGCCCGAGGTGCGGTTCGACAGGGATCACTCTCTATCCTCCTCTCTTCTTTTTTCTTTATTTTTCCCTGAACTCTGGGACGATTCCCCTTGGGAGGACGAATCCTTCTCCATTGCCTTTACTTTTTGTTCAAGAAGAAAGGTTTCAAGAGCCTTCTGGTGGAGGATCCTTGTGCGGTTGTTAAAGTGCTGGCAGATGGTGCAGGCCTTGATATTGTGGTTGGGGATTAGGCACCATACAATGGCCGTATGCTTGTTGTTGAATGGAATCTGCTTGCTGCACGTGCACTTGGGAAGGGTGTCCATCGGCAGAAGGGGTCGGGGACGAAGACATGTGAAGGGAGAAACGGTTTGTGAAGAAAATCACTGGAAAAGTTCTGGCATCATTCGTTTAGCTGATGGCATCCGTGGAGCCGATGCTTGTGAGTTGACAGCGGGAAAAGAACTGAGGGATGCTGGGGGACCGCTCCTTTTATGAGGTATCTGACATCAGGGCGGGGCCGACATCAGGGGCAGTCCCCCAACGGGTATAGCTAACCAGAAATTTTCCGTGGGGTCCTGAAGCCTGCCGGCTTCAGTCCTTATGGTGAAACTTGCTGCAAGAGCTGTTTCTCGAAGGAAGATCAGAAAATCCACTACAGGGTGTGTTATCATGCTCTGATATACACACGCCTTGGTGTATGTTATGATGTTAGAGGCCGCAGGCCGAGTGTGTTCAACCACACAAGGCGTGTGTATATCAGAGCACGACCGCATGCCCTGTAGTGGATTATTTGTCTTACAAAATGTCCAAGCAGGTTTTGAGGGATGAAAAAAAGTGCAGGCATACCATCATTGTGAAATAATTCATGGTCATGTTGTGTGTTTCAACCAGTCAGGAGACTGGATTTTCACAGATTTTTCTTACCCATTTTATAAATACACACATTTTATTCTTGAGGAATACGCTGCGGTCTGTGGTGTTTCTTTGCTTACCTGTAAGCTGTTCTGTGGCCTTTAATATCAATTTTAAGAGTCTGTCCTTCTTGCACTTCAATCATTTGGGATGAAGGCTCAAAACGGAATTCCTTCATCATGGGTTTAAAGTAGTACTGCCCAGGACTCTGCAAAGAAACAGACAGACTAGTGTTACTTCAATGTAAAAAACAAAAAACAAAAAAAACACCAACTGTGAAACTTTACAAAAGTAACACTACTACACAAGCTCACATTAAACTATACAGAATACATCACTGATGTAAAGTCTTTAGGAATACCTCATGGATTACAATATACTCGTGTATAATGTAGCCCTATTTCTATATGCATGTATACTGCCTCACATGTAACAGCTCACTACTGACCCCATACTGTTATGCGTGAGAAGGGCTCTTAAGGATATGAGAGAACTGTATAGTGTAGTTGAGCAGTTCTGGAACCCCAAGTATGCTTGATGTGATGCCCATATGCCAGACATACACAGCAATAAATATATACAACATTTTTAAATTATTTTCATACGGTAAGCTGGTATTTCCGTTCCTCAAGGGATTTCAGAAACACAGAAAGGCACAAACTGTATCTGGTCATATTATGCTGCCCACTCAGGCAGTACACGCACATGTCATGTGGGTGGTGACAGACATCTTCTGGCGACACTTAATGCAGAACTTGAACCCTGGTTTACGTGGCTCCATGATCCCCATCAAGGAGAGTCAAAAACCCGAACTGAAAGTTGAAAATACTTCAAGAAAGAATAATCACCAAAGCTGGTGCATGGACTTGTTCTTCCGGTGGAAAAAAAGGATCTGATGTCACGGAGCAGAAATACAGGTTACTCACCTGTAACAGGAGTTCTAGGAATGGTATATGTTGTTCATCCACACTTATTGGCAGGTATCCTTGCCGCTTTAAATCTTGCCGGAAGGTCTTCAAGCTGGCTCCTCCCACCCACCCGGGTGGTAAAACTCTCGGCTCTGCCCCAAGATGCCAGATCTGGCCCGCTGAAAGCTCAGGTAGTGCGTCGAAGCCAAGGAGGTCAGGTGGGTCGTGTGGATAAACAACATATACCATTCCTAGAACTCCTGTTACAGGTGAGTAACCTGTATTTCTAGAGACATGGATATGTTGTTCATCCACACTTATTGGCAGACTCCTAGCAGTTCTCCGGTAGGAGGGAGGCAAGACGCACACACCCTATTTAGGAAAAAGAGACTGGAGAACGAGGCCCCAAAACCAGCATCCCGGCGTGACTCAAGGTCGATGTGGTAGTGGGTATAGAGTGTGCTGACTTCCAGGTAGCAGCCCTGCAGATTTCTGGATAGGGACGCCCTGGAAGCAGCCATCGATGCAGCGGTATGGCGGGTAGAATGAGCTCTTATCCTCTGGGAGGCTCCATGCCCACCAACCTATAGTAGAGATCTATGCAGGAGGTGACCCACCTGCTTATCGTCCGCTTGGCTGCAGGTCTGCCAGATGCGCTTCACGTAGCTGACAAACAGCTGGCAAACCTCTCCCGACTCTCAGCCATGCTTCCTTATAGTAAGCGAGCGCCCTTCTAGGGTCCAGAGTATGGAGCCTATATTCGGCCTCCGAGGTGTGACTGGGGTAGAACACCGGCAGAGTCAACACCTGGTTAAGGTGAAACTCCGACACCACCTTCGGAAGGAATTTCGGGTGGGGGCGCAGGACAACCTTGTCCCTGTGGAAGACCAGGTAAGGAGACTCAATGGAAAGCACCTGGAGCTCTCCCATCCTTCTGGCTGACGTAATAGCCACCAAGAAGGCGGTCTTCCACGACAGGTGAGAGAGATCACACCTGTGCATTGGTTCGAATGGCTTGCCCATGAGCTTTGCCAGTACCAGCAGTAGATCCCACGGAGGTGGAGGTTCTCGCACTGGAAGGGAAATGTGATCAAGGCCTTTGAAAAAGCGCCAGACCACCTTCTCCTGCGCCACCGACTGCTTCCCGGCCCGCGCCCGGTAAGCAGAGATGGCTGCCAGGCACCCTTAGGTCACGACCCAAGCCCTTGCTGAGAAAGGGACCATAAATAGCCAAGATGCTTGCCAAGGAACAGGAGGAAGGGTCCAGGCCTCTGCCCTGACACCAAATGGAAAACCTCTTCCATTTGAAGGCATAGCATTTCCTGGTCGACTCTTACGGGACGCCCAACTACATTGAGGACCTCGCCGGAAAGACCCAAGGCCTGGAACTCTAGCCACTCAGGAATCAGGCGTCAGGTGCAGGGATTGAAGGTCCGGATGGAACACCTTCCCTAATTGACTGAAAGCAGGTCCGGGCGAGGGAAGCTGCCTCGGGAGCCTGGAGCTGAGGCTGAGGAGATCTGGATACCAGCATTGGCGGGCCAGTCTGGGGCTACTAGAATCACCTGCGCTTGTCCCTCCTCGCCTTGAGAAGCACCTTGTGATCAAGGAAATGGGAAAGGCGAGAAGAGGCCCGGGGTCCACGGCCTCGAGAAGGCATCCTCTGCAGCGAGCCCTGCTGAGGGGGGCGGCATGGAACAGCCTCAGCTTCGCTCACCTAAGAGGCAAACAGATCCACCTGAGGTGTGCCCCAATGGGAGAACAGATCTTGTACTACTCCGCAGGAGAGACCACTTGTGGGATACAGCCCCTATCCGGCTTAGGGCATCGGCCAGGGTGTTGGAGGCTCCTGCCACATGAATGGCTAGGAGATCCGCCTCCAGGCTGCGCACGAGTGACCAAATGCGGAGAGCTTCCTTGCACAGAGGCATGGAGCGCGTCCCGCCCTGGCGGCTTAGGTAGTACATGGTCGTGGTATTATCTGTCTGGACCTGAACCACTTGACCCCGTAGAAACGGAGCGAAGGCGGTGAGAGCTAGGCGGACGGCTCAGAGCTCCAGCAGGTTGATATGGCATCGGGACTCCCGCGGGGACCAGAGGCCATGCACTCTGTGCTCCCCCAGATGGGCACCCCCCCATCAGAGAGGCGTCGGTCGATAGAGAGACCGTCGGCTCAGGGCGGACAAATGGGATGCCCTCCTGCAGATGAGCTGGAACGATCCACCACTGGAGAGCGTTCCACATCCCCTGGGTCACCGTCACTAGCTGGTCCAATGGATCGCAGCGTTGAGACCACTGGCTGGCCAGCCCCCATTGAAGGGGGCGCATGTTCCAGCGGGCCCAACGGACCACGCTGGTGCAGGCCACCATGAGACCCTGGAGGCGCAGGAAGTCCCGGGCAGGGCGCGATTGCCCAACCAGAAATGACTGGGCAAAGGAGGAAAGAACTTCCGCCCTGTCCGCCGGGAGCCGTGCTCTGGCTCGAAGAGAGTCGAGCTCTGCCCTGATGAAGAGAATCACCTGCTTCGGTTCGAGTTCCTGTCTGGAGCAGGCTGCTATCAGCCAATCATCCAGGTAAGGGTACACCCGGACCCCTCGGCGCTGCAGGAATGCTGTTACCACTGCCATGCATTTGGTGAAGACCCTGGGTGCAAGAGACAGGCCGAAGGGCATGGCTCGGAACTCGAAAAGGGATCCTTCCGCTCGAAAGCGAAGGAATCTCTGATGAGACGAACGGATAGGGACGTGAAAAAACGTGTCCTGCAGGTCCAGAGAGCAGAACCACACGCCGCGTTCCAAGGATGGTATCATCTGAGCCAGAGTGACCATCCTGAAGGTTCGAGACCTTAGGAACTTGTTTAGGTCATGCAGGTCGAGAATGGGGCGCCAGCCCCCCGTCTGTTTTGAGACCAGGAAGTACCTGGACACAAACCCGGGTCTGAGGGAGGGTCCGCCACCTCTCTGATCATCTCTTTCTCGAGGAGCAGAGCGATGTCGGCTCGGCGAGCCGACAGCGAGGCTGCGGACCCCGAGGCCCCCCCTTGGGGCGACGGCTCTGAAGGGCGGGGCCTGCTCGAACTCCAGAGGCAGGCCCTTTCCTACCACTTCCAACACCCACCGTCTGTGGTTATAGCAGACCAGGCGAAAGGAAGAAGGGAGCCGCCTCACGGGGGGAACCTGGGGTGAGGTGACGAGGTTGGGGGCGACACCCCTCAACCAGTCACTGTGCAGGCTTGGAGGAGGGACCAGCCGAGGGACCTCCTGGGCCTTTACCTCCTTGCTTCCTTGAGGAGGAAGCCGCAGGCTTGGGTTTGGGACGCCAAGCGCAAGCCTGCTGGCCCTGATGCTGCTGGGCCGGACGTGCCGCGGGCGCAGACGGACGAAAGGGATTGGGTTGCGATCTGCAGCCCTTGTCCCTCTGGGCAGATGAGACCGAGTCCAAAGTGGCATTGGACTTTTCGATCCTCTGGAGGTGGCCTTCCACTCCAGGGCCGAAGAGGTCGGTCCCCAGGAAGGGGACATCCGCCAATTTGTGCTGGGTATCTGCTGTGAAGGTGGATATCCTCAGCCATGCTCGACGGCGCATAGCCACTGCAGCCGCTACTGACCTGGCGCATGAGTCACCGATGTCCAAAGCAGTCTGAAGTTGCTGCTTGGCCACTGCCCTGCCCTGGTCCCACACCTGCTTAACCGTGGTCTGCAGGTCAGCCGAGATGAGGGACTACCTCATCCAGGAGCCCAACAGGGCGTGAGAAAATGTGCCATCAGTGCGGCGAGCTGGCCTGACGGCGCCAAGGGAGGACACAGCGTGACTTTTCACCCGGCGTAGTCCAACTTCTTGGACTCCTTTGTCGGAGGTTTGTCCACGTCTCGGCGCTTTCCGCACCGAAGACGCTGTCGGTAATCAACCAACCCTCGGCTGAGGGTGTTCCGAGAAACCGACAGGGAACCGGGACCGCTGCATTTCTTGCCATCCTGGTCAAGGCGCAGGGCAGGAAGCAGGACGCTGCCAGAGCTCCAAGGCCGGGTCTACAATGGCCTCGCCACTGGAAAGGCCTCCGAGGAGAATCCCTTTGGTCCAATATCTCCATGAGGGGACACTGGCCCGCTGGATACGGGTTTCGAGCTGCATCCCGTGGATTCCGAGATGAGCCTAAGAACCCATGAAGGACGGGCTATCGCCCAGTGACTGACCTCCCGAGGACTCCAAGTCGACCCGTCTGGAGAACAGGGAGGAATCGTCGTCAGACTCGGAGTCCGCAAAGAGCTGCCTTGGGCCTGAGCCACCCTCCACCTGCCGAGGGCAATCGGGAGTGAGGGTGACAGACAGCCTATGGGGCAGACATTGGGCCGACCAAGAATTTTTGGTCGGAGCCCCAAACAACGGCTGTGGAGGCGGAGGTTCCACCTGAATCGGAGGGGCAGCCGGTTTTGGCCGAGCAACAGGCCTGGAAGTAGGTGCCTCGGCTAAGGCGAGGGGTTGCTTCAGTCGATCTGGTGACAGCCACTTAATAGCCGGGAAGGCGACGATGTCGGCTTGCTCCCAGACAGAAGAAGTTGTTGCACATGAGGTCTCAGATCGCCGATTTAACTTGCGTCAAGCTTCCTCGCCCGAGGAGGAGGATGAGGATTTAGCAGCGCGCCACACGGGCAAGTCGAGATCGAGACCGCCAGACGGCGGGATCGGCTGAACCGAGAAGAAGTCCAAACTGAGACTGAACCTCGGCTTTTCCAGGAGGGCACAGGGTAGTGGGGAAACCCGCCCTCGGCTCGGAGGGCTCAACTGCGGACTCGGAACCGGAGGCATGGACAAGTCCACAGCCTCCTCAACCACCACCGGGGGAACCGGGGAGTGAGGGTTTTCCGCTTCACCGGTCGACAGCCCGTCCAACAGGTCGAGAAAAATCTCGACTGCGTCGATGGGAGTCTCAGTCAACTGACCTGACGGGGACACCGTGAAGCCAGTGGCCAAAGCCGAAGGATCGACCGAAGTCGATGGACGACTACTCGGTGAGAGGGACTTCTCCCGCTCCCAAGAGCGTCGACGGAGGGACTTACCTTTGTGGTCCTTCTTCTTGGACAGAGAGGAAGGCCCTGAAGATGTTGGTCCCACTCCCTTAGTGGACAGGGAGAGACAGAGCTCCTTAAAAGAAGCTGAACAGGAGGATCCCAGGGACAGCGGGATAAATGCCGCAGCCGAGGAAGACGAAGATGTGGCCTGCGCCGCCTCCTCCTCGAGGGCGATCATCTGCTCAAGCTGTTCCGCCGAGCCCGCCGCCGCGGAAACCGCCAACCAGGCCTCCTTCGACTTTACCGGAGGATAACGCTTTGGGCGCCTAAGTTGTAAACGGGCGGCACGGTCTTCCAGGACGTAGGTCAAAAAGAAGAGCAACAGGTCGCAAGCCTGCGGATCGTGCCCAAGGCCCAAGCAGTAGACGCACATGGAAGGCGGGTCTGTCCGAGACATCTTCTGCCCACATGGGCACCTCCGGAAACTGGGAGTCGATTTGTCCATCGCAGCCGCAAGGGAAGTAAGTGACCGAAGTCTTGAAAACCTTAAAAGTACTTTCGGGGAAACCGAAGAAATAGGAATCAGTCTTATACGCAGAGCGTTAAGGAGGGAACCTGAGCTTCCAAGCGGTAAGGAAGATCTGGCGTCATGGGGTGGAGCCGAGAGTTTTACCACCCGGGTGGGTGGGAGGAGCCAGCTTGAAGACCTTCCGGCAAGATTTAAAGCGGCAAGGATACCTGCCAATAAGTGTGGATGAACAACATATCCATGTCCCTAGAATCAGGGGATATACCACCCAGGTGGTGGGAGGAGCTTAGCTCAAAGATGTCAGACAAAAAGCCTGTTTCAATGAAACTGCCACAGTGTGAATAGTGAACTGTATCTACATCTCCAGAAGAATGATAAATCACTTGGTGGGGGGGGGGCCCCAGTTGTTAGCATGTCTTCACAACACTCTGGGGATATGGGTTCCCATCCCAAGCCCAGCCTCCCAGTCAGGCCAACAGCAGGCTCAATAAAGACCATCTGCCTTCAGGGAGGGGCAGTGGCATATGCTACAGCTTGGCTCCCCTCTGGTCACCCTAGAGAGGACAGTCATGCTAGGCAGAAAGCTTAGTGTGCACTCCTCTGCCTCTCCTCTCCTGGACACAACAGGGCCACTGCATACATCTACTCCGGTAATATGCACATCTCTCAAAGTTCATGTTGTGTGCAGCTGTGCCTTCTGGTGCCCCGACAGACATTCATGTTTTTCCCCCTCTGGGATCATTACTTTTTGAAGGGGTATGCATGGGGGGGGGCAGTGAAATGGTCAAAAAGGGGCACAGAGGGACACAACAGCAGTGAACACGAGCTGCAAAGGGGACAAGGAGGTGCCACAGGGAGTGACCAGAAGAAATACTGGAGAGAGAAAACGGAGAATTAAACAGTGCTTTTTTACACCACAGTGGTGCAGTGTGCGACCCGAGTTTGCTGCACAAACCAGACCAACTGTACTGGGTCGGTGGAGTCTAGGAAAGTATATGGATGCAGTGATTCCGGTGACTGAAGATGGACAGCAATGTTGCAGCTGACCACACAAAATCCTGCCCGGCCACCAGACCATCATCAGAGGTGGTGCTGGCAGTGTACACAAGGGACAAACAAACGTAAAGTTAAAATCCCTGATTGGCACAGGATACATCTCTCGATCCCAGCAAACCTCAGTGTGTCTCACCAATTCTTCCATGACCATGCCGAACTTTGAGCAAGTCCAGACCTCTTCCATGACCACAGCCTTCTTTGGACAGGTTTTCTTCATAGGGTAGGGTAAGACGCACTAAGCAGTGTCAAGCCCTAAGACAAAACATTGTCAGCCTAGAGGGCAGTTTTAGGGGACGCAGCCGAGGCAGCATTAGAGAACAATCAGGTGCTGGGAGATAAGTAAAAGTGATATGTACTTCATGAGGCACCACCAGTATAACTGAATATAAATTCATGGGTAATTCCTACCCCTTAATGCAAAGTAGGACCAAAACAACATGCGGAAGTACTTCAACTTCACTAACACAGACTACACATCTTCTCCAGAGACTGCTGTCAGAGATGTGCCAAGTAGAGAAAATTTCACTTCAACAAAACTTTGCAAAGTTTTAATTGCCGACTTCGTCATGTTTATTGCCAAGTAAAGTGCCATTTTTTTCTGCAGAGTGACCTAACTTCACAAGGCTGCCACTCTGTGGGAAAAAAAAAACAGGTTACTCGCCTGTAACAGTAGTTCAAGGAGTGGTATATGCTGTTCATCCACACTGTTTGACATTGTCCTTTCCCTTTAAATCTTGCTGGAAGATCTTGAAGCTGGCTCCTCCCACCCACCTGGGTGGTATAACCCTCGGCTCCACCCCATGATGCCAGATCTTTGCCCGCTGGAAGCTCACGTTGCACGTTGATGCCAGATCTTTGCCCGCTGGAAGCTCATGTTGTGTGTTGAAGCTGGGGAGGTCGGGTGGGTTTGTGTGGATGAACAACATACACCACTCCTAGAAAGTACAGTTACGTAAGAACTTACCGTAACAGTAGATCTTCGAGAGGAGCTCTTGCAGCAGGCTATCACAATTAGGACTATGCCGCAGGCACTAGGACCCTCCGGAAAACTTCTCAGCCAGCAATACCCAGCAGAGACCGCCCCCGACGTCAGCTCTGGTATAAAAGTTCCCCCGCCAAGTCCTGAGAATGAGACCTGACAGGAGAATGGAGCGAAGCATGAAGATGGAAATCTGTACACCTCAGAGGAGGAAGGAGGGCGGGAAACTAACGCCAGCTGCAAGAGCTCCTCTCGAAGATCTACTGTTATGGTAAGTTCTTACATAACTGTACTATCTTACTTCGAGTGGGAGCTCTTGCAGCAGGCTATCACAATTAGGACTGAATCCCAAGCAGTCCCTTGCCAAGGAGGTAATCGACCCCTTGAGGTGGAGATGGAGCGGAACATAGTGGCTCAAGACAGGAGTCCCTGAAGGACTGCTAGGCCGAAGCCTGCATGGCATCTGGAGGCAATGTCCAAGCTGTAGTGCTTGACTAAAGTATTCACTGAAGTCCAGGTAGTGGCCGCACAAATATCCTTCATGGACACATTCCTCAGAGCGGCCAAGGAAGCAGACACTCCCCTGGTGGAGTGACCCCTAACCAGACCCGGAAGGAGCTTATTGTGCTTTTCATAGCAGAAAGAGACACAGTGGACAATCCATTTTGAAATTGTCTGCTTGGACACCAGTTTACTCAAGTGTTGTGGCGCAAAGGCCACAAACAGTTGCTCCAATTTACGGTGATTAGCTGTACGCTTAAGGTAATACCTAAGCGTCCTGTGAATGTCCAAAGTGTGAAGGAGAGCCTCCCCTCTGTTAGAGGGTGAAGGAAAATAAACTGGAAGGTCAACCAACTGTTTGAGGGTCAGCTCTGAGACCACTTTCGGAAGAAACTTAGGGTTCATCCTCAGGGAAACCCTTTCCCTCTGGAAAATTAAGTACGGCTCTTTACACATCAGAGCCTGAAGCTCGGAAACTCTTCGAGCTGAAGTAATGACAACTAAAAAACAAACTTTCCAGGACAAATATCGCAGTTCACAATCCACTGCAGGTTCAAATGGAGGAAGGGTAAACTTCTCCAACACGAAAAGGAGGTCCCAGGGTGGGATAGGATCCCGAATGGGAGGTCTCATATGAAGAATCCCCCGTAAAAAGGTGCGTGCCACGTCCAATTGGGCTAAGGTTCTGTCACCCGAAAGGGCGTGATAAGCCGAGATGGCCCACATGTGCACCTTTATGGAGGAGTAGCTCAAGCCTTGTTGGTATAAGGAGAGGAGATACCGAAGAGCTGAGTTCACTGGACAGGAAACCGGATCCAGATGGTGAGACGAGGCCCACAAACAAAAACACTTCCATTTCATAGCATAAGTGGAGTGCGTGGAGGGCTTCCTCGCCGACACAAGAACTTCTGCCACCTCTGGCGATACCCCGTACCTGTACTTTGCTACGTCTGAAGGAGCCAAGATATAAAGGTGCAAGGATCGGAGATCGGGATGAACCAATGAGCCCTGATCCTGAGACAGCAACTATGAGCATATTGTCAGCGGAATTGGAGGTTCCATGGAAAGCCGCTGAAGTAGTGGTAACCAAATCTGCAGAGGCTGCAGTGGGGCAATCAGAATCATTCATGCCCTCTCGGCCTGTAACTTCAACAGAACCCTGTGGACGAGAGGAAGGGGAGGGAAGGTGTAAAGAAACCTCCCTGCCCAACACAGGAAAAACACGTCTGGCCAGAAAACACCAGGTGCGGGCTCTCGCGAGCAGAAAAGTGGCAGTTTGGCGTTGCGTGGTGACGCAAACAGGTCCAGATCTGGACGACCTCATCTGTCAAACAGCTGGTCCGCTACTGACTGCAGTAGCTCCCACTCATGTGCCCCGGACTGAGATCTGCTGAGACTGTCGGCCATGTTGTTGAGGATGCCCGGAACGTGCACCGCGGAGAGAGTGATGTGCCGCTCCAGCGCCCAATACCAGACTCTCATCGCCTCCCTGCACAGGGGGTAAGAATGAGCTCCCCCTTGCTTGTTGATGTAGAAGACGACCGCCATGTTGTCCGTCTGAATCAGAAGACAGCCTGGTATGAGGTCCTCCTGGAACGCGTGTAGCACATTGAGGACAGCTCACATCTCCAGGGCATTGATGTGGAGTTCGCACTCCTTGGGGGTCCAATCGCCTTGTATTTGGTGGGCCCCTAGGTGCACCCCCCACCCCAAATCCGAGGCATCTGTCGTAAGGTTCTGATTCGAGGGCTCCGGACGGAAGGGGACCCCTCTTTCCCAATTCAGTGGATCCATTCACCAATGAAGCGTTCCCTTTACAGGCTCTGTGATTCTGACCGCGTGGTCAAGATCATCTGAGCACTGAACCCACTGCACCCTGAGCATCCACTGTGGGATTCGCATGTGAAGGCAGGACAGAGGAGTAACTGGAATGGCCGCCACCATGTGCCCCAGTAGTCTTAGGAAGGTCCTTGCTGAGACCTGAGGAGTTACTAGAACTGATCCGGCTATCTCCTGCAGGCAATCGCCCCTTTCCACGGGGAGAAAAGCCATGCCCTGGACCGAATCCAGGACCGCTCCAACAAAAAAGAGTCTTTGGCTGGGTTCTGGGGAAGATTTTGGAAGGTTCGGGGTGATCTCCAAGTCTCGAAAGAGTGTATAAGTGTCTCCGAGAGCTTGAAGCAGGCGTGACCATGACGGGGCCGCTAGCAGCCAATCGTCCAGGTAAGGGAAGACATAATGCCCCTGACGCCTTAGAGCCGCAGCCACCACTGCCAGACATTTCGTGAAGACTCGAGGAGCGGAAGAGAGGCCGAACGGAAGAACTCGAAACTGATAATGCTCCCCCTGGAAGTGGAACCTCAGGAACTTCTTGTGAGGGGCAAAGACCCCGATATGCATATACGCATCTTGCATGTCCAGGGAGCAGAGCCAGTCCCCTTGGTGCAGCAGAGGAAGAAGACCTGGGAGGGTCACCATCCAGAACTTTTTGTACTCTATAAAGATTTAGTGAGCTTAGGTCCAGAATGGGATGAAGGTCCTGGGTCTTTTTTGGAACCAGAAAGAAGTGGGAGCAATACCCTTTTCCCCCCTGTCTCAGAGGGACTGGTTCTATTGCTCTTTTCTGCAAGAGGGCCTGTATCTCTCCTTCTATGAGAGAAATATGAGAAGGAGGATATCTGGAGAACCTTGGTGGAGTGTCTGGAGGAATCTCCGTGAACTCTAAGGTGTGTCCTCTCCTTATGACATCTAGGCCCCATTTGTCCGTAGTTATTGAGCTCCATCCCTGAAAATACAGGGAGAAGCGAACCCCCACCACCTCACCTGGTACCTCCGCCGAAGGGGGGGTCGGAAGGGAGTCACTGGGCGGAGCCAGGGGTGGGCAGAGAGGCCTGGGAGGACTTGGGGCCACGGGGAGGAGTGCCTCCAGGCTGCTGGTTGCTGGCTCTCCTCCATAAGCCTCCTCTCTGGCCCTGTTAGATACCATGGGCCTGACCACCTGAGGGCTTGCGAAATGGCGCTTGCGTTGTCTCCGCTGGTCTCCACGATACATTTGGCAGACCGACCAGATGGATTTGCCTGACTCTTGGAGGTGAGAGATCAAAGACTTGGTCTCCGGCCCAAACAGAACAGACCCCTTGAAGGGTAAGTCCCGGATTCCAGACTGCAGATCCTGATGAAAGCCTGAGACCCTCAACCAGAAATTGCACCTAAGGCAAACACCTGCCACTGCCGCCCTGGCTGCCGTACCCGCAGTGTCGTACGAGGCACGTAAAACGTGTGTGCCTATGTCCGAGCCCGATTTGAGAAGGTCCAGAAGAACAGGTTACTCACCTGCAACAGCAGTTCTAGGAGTGGTATATGTTGTCATCCACACTCTCTGGGATGTCCCTTTCCCCTTTAAATCTTGCCGGAAAGTCTTCAAGCTGGCTCCTCCCACCCACCCGGGTGGTAAATACCTTGGCTCCACCCCATGACGCCAGATCTTAGCCCGCTGGAAGCAAGGTGGTGCACCTAAAGCCGGGGAGATCGGGTTGGTCCGTATGGATGAACAACATATACCACTCATATGTACGAACAAGCCAGCAGAAGAACATCATTTGGTCTATCAAGTCTGCTCATATTGCAGGGTCCACAGCTTGAGCTAATGTCTGTGCCCTCCCTCCCCACTCCTCCCATCCTCCCTACCCATGATTCTTATCTTCCCCCTATGCCTATCCCAGCCTCTCTTAAAGCTGCTTACTGTCTTTAACGAGATTACCTCTTCCAGCAGCGCATTCCAAGTGTCCACCGCTCTTTCTGTGAAGAAGTGCTTCCTGACATCCCTCCTAAACCTCCCACCCTCCAGCTTAAGACTGTGCCCCCTCGTGATATGGTTGCCACTCAGCTTAAAGAGACTTTCCTTATCAACATTATTATCCCTTTCAAGTACTTGAATGTTCCAATCATGTCCCCTCTCTCTCTCCTGTCTTCCAGGGAGTACATGTTCAGTGCTCTCAACCTCTCCTTGTATGCCTTTCCCTGCTGACCGCCTGTTATCTTTGTAACCTGTTCTTCTAGGAGCATGGATGTGTTGTTCATCCACCCTCTCTGGCAGACTCCAAGCAGTTCTCCGGGAGGAGAGAGGCAAGGCGCACACCCCCTAGTTAGGAAATGGAGATTGGAGAACTGAGGCTCCAAAACCAGCATCCCGGCGTGACTCAAGGTCGATGTGGTAGTGGGTAATGAAGGTGTTTGCTGACTTGCAGGTAGCAGCCCAACAGATCTCCTGGATAGGGATGTCCCTGGAAGCAGCCACCGATGCAGCCGTATGGCGGGTAGAAAGAGCTCTTAGTCCTTTGGGAGGCTCCTTGCCCACTAACTCATAGCACAGACCTATGGATGATGTGATCCATCTCGCAATGGTCCGTTTAGCTGCAGGTCTGCCAGAAGTGGCTTCAGTGTAGGTGACAAACAGCTGGCGAACCTCTCCCCGAATTTCTGCCATCCTCTCCTTATAATAGGAGAGAGCATGTCTGAGGTCCAGAGTATGGAGCATGTACTCAGCGTCCGAGGTGTAGTTAGGGTAGTATACTGGCAGAGTCAACACCTGGTTAAGGTGAAACTCTGACACCACCTTCGGAAGGAATTTCAGGTGGGGGCGCAGGACAACTTTGTCCCTGTGAAAGACCAGATAAGGGGAGTCCACCAAAAGTGCCTGGAGCTCCCCTGTCCTTCTGGCTGACGCGATAACCACCAGGAAGGCCATCTTCCACGACACGTGTGAGAGCTCACACTTGTGCATGGGTTCGAATGGCTTGCCCATGAGCTTTGCCAAAACCAGCAAGAGATCCAATGGAGGTGGAGGTTCATGCACCAGAGGGGATATGTGATCCAGGCCTTTGAAAAAGTGCCCGACCACTGTCTCCTGTGCCAATGTCGGCTGATCGGCCCACACCCGGTAAGCAGAGATGGCTGCCTGGTGCACCCGAAGGGTCGATGACCGTAGACCCCCCTTTGGAGAGAGACCAAAGGTAGTCTAAAATGTTAGCCACAGAGCAGGATAAGGGGTCTAGGCTCTTACCCTGACACCAAATGGAAAACTTTTCTATTTGAAGGCATAACACTTCCTGGTCGATTCCTTACGAGATGCCTCCACCACAGTGTAGACATCCTCGGAAAGACCCAGAGCCTGGAACTCTAGCCGCTCAAGTACCAGGCTGTGAGGTGTAGGGATTGAAGGTCCGGATGAAATACCATCCCCTGGTTCAATGATATCAGGTCCGAGTGTGTACAAAGCCACTCTGGGGCCCTGGAGGGGCCAATCTAGGGCTACTAGGATCACCTTTGCCTTGTCCCTCCTCACCTTGAGTAGCACCTTGTGGATCAAGGGAAATGGAGGGAGGCGTAGAGGAGGCCTGGGGTCCACGGCCTTGAGAAGGCATCCCCCTGCAGCGAGCTCTGCTGAGGGGGCGGGCAGGCATGGTACAGGCTCAGCTTGGTGTTCTCCCTGGAGGCAAACAGGTCCACCAACGGTTTGCCCCAACGAGAGAAAAGATTGTAAGCTACCTCTGGATGGAGAGACCACTCGGAGGATGTCTGGCCTAAGCAGCTGAGAGCATCCGCCAGTTGGTTCGAGACTCCTGCCACATGGATAGCAAGGAGATCCGCCTCCAACCGGCTGACGAGGGTCCAGATTCCGAGCGTCTCCTTGCATAGCAGACGGGAGTGCGTGCCGCCCTATTTGTTGAGGTAGTACATGGTCGTGGTATTGTCCGTCTGGACTTGAGCCACTTGACCCCAGAGCTGAGGAGCGAAAGCTGACAGGGTCAGTCTGACTGCTCTGAGCTCCAACAGGTTGATATGGCATCGGAACTCCTCAGGGGTCCAGAACCCGTGGGCCCTGCTGTCCCCCACGTGGGCTCCCCAGCCCATGAGAGGCGCATCGGTCATCAGGACGACCGTCGGCTCGGGGTGGAAAAACCGGATTCCTTCCTGCAACCAGTCTGGGACGGTCTACCATTGGAGAGCATCCCACATCTCCTGGCTTACAGTGATCAGCTGGTCGAAGTGACCATATCGCTGAGTCCACTGGGCGGCCAGCTCCCATTGGAGGGGGCGCATGTGCCATCTGGCCCAACGGACCACCGAGGTGCACGCCACCATGTAGCCCAAAAGGCACAGAAAGTCCTGGGCAGGGCGCAAAGTGCCCAACAAGAAGTGACTAGGCAAGGGAGGAGAGAACCTCTGCCCTGTCCGCCGGGAGCCGAGCTCTGGCTTGACTAGAGTCGAGCTCTGCCCCGATAAAGCCCATCACCTGAGAGGGCATGAGGTTCACTCTGGCCTCGCTTGATAAGGAGGCCAAGTTGGGAGCAGGTTCAGAGGGCCAGATCCCTGGACCTCTCCACCTCCTGAAGGGAGGAACCCGTCAAGAGCCAGTCATCGAGATAGGAGTATATCCGAACTCGACGCCGAAGATGGGCTGCCACCACTGCAATGCACTTGGTGAAGACCCGTGGGGCCGATGACAAGCTGAATGGCATGGCTCGGAACTCGTACAGGGTCCCTTCGACCCTGAACAGGAGGAACCGCTTGTGGGACGGACGGATTGGGACGTTAAAGGACGCGTCCTGCAGATCCAGTGAACAGAACCACATGTTTTGCTCCAGAGGTGGTATGATCTGGTTCACAGTTACCATCCGGAAGGTGCCAGACCTGAGATATTGATTCAGGTTGTGGAGATCTAGGATGGGCACCAACCCCCCATCTGTTTGGGCACCAGGAAGTACCTGGACACGAAGCCTGGGTCTGTAGGAGGATCCGGCACTGCAGCTACCGCCTCCTTACGAAGGAGCCGAGCAATGTCATCCCGAAGGGCCGACTGAGTGTGAGCTGAGATCCTTTCCTCCCGAGGGGCATGGGCTCGGCTGGGAGGGTACTGCTCAAATTCCAGCAGCAGTCCCTGGCCGACCACTTCCAGAACCCACCTGTCTGAAGTGATACCGGACCAGGCGGAAAGAAGGTGACAGAGCTGGCCCCCCACGGGAGGACCCAGAGCTGGCGTGACGGGTGTAGGGATGGCAACCCCCAACCCGTCACTGAACAGGTTTAGAGGAGGAGGAGGAGGAGGCTTCTGGACCAGCACCTCAGCCTCCTTTACGGGGCTGTTGGGGACCCTGCTTGGGCCTAAGGCGCCAAGCATGAGCCTGCTGCTGCTGCTGGCCTCCTTGAAAGGAGGGCTGCCTGACCGCAGGGGAAGAGTGCCGAAAAGGCTTCTTCTTGCGCTTCTGCTGGTTCTTGCACGAAGAACCCTTCACAGAGGTAGCATCCAAGGTGGCATTGGACTGCTGTATTCGCTGGAGGTGACCTGCCACTCCCGGACCGAAGAGGTCAGTGCCTAGGAAGGGCACGTCAGCTAACTTGTGCTCAGTATCCACCGGAAAGGAGAATAACCTCAGCCAGGCCCTGCGGCGAGTGGCCACTGCGGCTGCTAAGCAGCGGGCACAGGAATCTCCAATGTCCAGGGCCGTCTGGAGCTGCTGTTTCACAACAGCACAGCCCTGGTCACAGACTTGCTTCACCGTGGTCTGCATGTCCTTTGGGAGATGAGGGAGAACTTCATCTAATGACCCCAGGAGGGCATGAGAGAAGAGTGCCATGACCACAGCCGAGCTGGCCTGACAAAGGCCCAAGGATGAGGCTGCATAAACCTTCCGGGCAGAATCGTCCATATTCTTGGACTCCTTGTCCAGAGGGCAGTCAGTGTCAGCTGAGCTACCCGTGTGTCTAAACACAGAAGCAGTCACAAGGCTCTCGGCCGAGGGATGCTCTGTGAACCCCACCAGGGAACCCATATGTACCGTATACTTGCGGGCCATGTGGGCAGATGGAGCTGGACAGGAGGCAGGGCGCTGCCATAACTCAAGGGCCAGGCCAAAAACGGCTTCGGCCACTGGAAAGGCCTCTGTCAGGGTATCTCCCCGCTTGAGGATATCCGTGAGGGGGTATTCCAGAAGGCTGTGTGTTCTCGTCCCACACTGGGATTGGACTTGCACCTAAAAATCGCTGGCATCCGAATGCAATATTGTGGGGTGCTGTACTGCTGGGGAGTGCCGTCCTTCGGATGAGATGTTAAACAGAGGTCCCTTCTGCCCATCCTGGTGTTGTCCAGGTGGGTGTCCTGGTGGAAGTAAAAGAACCCAGGCACTCTTCGCAAAGTGAAGGGAACATTCCCGGTGTCCTGGCCAACATTCCCCTTCCCATAAACTGGTTCATGCAATTATCCAGGCTGTGTGTGGGTGATGATGTGCGATATGACCGCCACTACACATTCAGTCACTTCTCTACCAGTCTAGCATTGCTTGTAAAGAGCTTTGGGATACTGTGTATGAAAAGCGCTATATAAATGCTGGTTCTTCTTCTTCTATTCCGCCTTCTTTTGGATAGGCTCCAAGGGCATTCCGGTCGATTCGGAAATCAGGCGGAGGATGCCCTGAAAGGAGGAAGGACCTTCCTCCAAGCCGGCCACTGATGACTAGTCATCCCCCAGATGCGAGTGCAGATCAGTGGCATCCAAGTCCGAAGAGTCGGGATACAAAGGTCTCCCGTCTATGTCTCCCTCGATACATCGAGGGCGATCGGAGACTACAGTGATGGACAGACGACGTGGGAGTCCGGTGTCTGTCCGGTCCTCTTTCGAGGGCCCCTCCTAAGGGCTTGTAGGCGGTGGTTCCACCAATATCGGTGGGGAGACCCGAATCAGACCAAGCTGAATACGTGCTGCCCTACGGTGGGGGAACCGAGGCCTTCGGTTCCGGAGGGGTTGGTTTCGGCCTAAGAGGCTGAGGCCAAGTAATGGCCGGTGCCGCTGGAGGAGCCGGCTTTTGACCAGTCAGAATCAGCTGTTGCCAGATGAGATCCTCAATGTCGACAGAGCTTCCGTCGAAGTCTCTCCTCATCCGAGGAGGATGAGGACAGGCGGCGATGCCTCTTCCTGGAGTGCTTGTGACCCTTCTTCGGTTTTTTGACCAAAGAGGTCCTGGTCCTTGATCAAGACCGACAGGGTTAGCTTGTTCAATCAGGAGAAGCCGGAGCCAGAGAGAAATGGAAATTACGTACTTACCGTAATTATTGATCTTCTTGGACAGTCCCCATCACTCATTCACACTAGTGGGATAGCGCTGGAGGTGCTAGGACCAAGCGGGAGCCTAAAATTTTCTGAAGGGTCGGTGCTGAGACAGGACCACACATGTGCGGCACCACGAGACTAGCTCACGCCTGTGTAGGCTATCTCGGCTCGACCCTCCAACCGCCTCAGTACCTTTTCGACCAAGGAGGTGCAGCGTAACTAATGAGAATAACTCGTCCTGAGTTTCAATCAATCAAAATCAATCAATCAATCAATCAAAATCTTTATTTAATCAGGCGAACATCATTGAGCATAGCTCATTTACAAGATGGACCTGAGTGGTCAAGAAGTGCAAGTGTTATTACATTGACAAGGGTAGCATAAACAGTAATACAATGACAGGGGTAACATAAACAGTAATAAAATGACATAAGTGCTAATATATAACAATATACATATGTACAAGGCACATTAAAACTTTTAATCTGTGATACAGAAGGTAATGGCACATCAGGAGTAATATGTAGATTATAGGACCTAGCAGGCATTTTGAGGGTGAATCTTGGGACTGGAAACGGAGTTATATCAGCATATAGGAACACGGGGGTAGGGCCAGGGTTTAGGCCTTGTGGAAACAGTTGCAGAGTTCTGGGAATAGGGTGGTGAATAATCTTTGAAGGATATTAAGGGTAGGAGGTTATTTAGCTTCATGGTTTTTGGAGTGAATTCCAAACAATTGCTAGTGAGTAGCTGATAGCAGCCCTCCCAAACTGGGTGCAGACATTGGGGACCTTAAGAATGATAATTTTGCTGATCCTTAGGTTGTAGGCCTAGAAGTAATTTGAGTAAAACAGTCTGAAATATAGGTAGGTAGCTTGCCTGATAAAGCTTTGAATATCCAAATTGCAGCATTCCTATTTCTTCTGTGTTGTAATGATGTCCAGTTAACTGCCTTATAAAGGAGCAATGATGGGTGCTGAAGGAAGGTCAGTAATGAATCTGATGGACCTGTGGTATAGGGTGTCCAGTTTATTTAAGAGTGGGAGTGAACAATGTCTGTACAGAAAGTCAGCATAGTCAATGAGGGATAGGAATGAAGCCTGGATTAATCTTTTGGAGTCTCTGTTGAGGTAGTGCTTTATTCTAAAAATAAACCAAGCCTTTGTCTCAGTTTTTAGTAGCTCCTCAATATGGGCAGAATAGTCAAGCTTGTTATCAATCCAGACTCCAAGGTATTTGAAGTTATCAACAATTCCAGCTTCTCCAAGTAAGGTGGTTAGTTGTAGGGTGGTGGATGGTGGGGTAGTGGCAGAGCAACTCTTTGAGGTAAAGAACATAGCTTTTTTTTTTGGCATTTAGAAGTAGTTTTTATCCAGTAGGTTGTGTTGTAGGATGGAAAATTCAGACTGTAGCAGTTCACAGGCTTTAGATAATGAAGGATTGCTAACATATAATACAGTATCATCAGCAAACAGATGGATGTTGGATTGAGGAGGTTAGCATCAATATTATTAATATAGATGGCAAAGAGGATGGGGCCAAGAATAGAGCCTATGGGTACACCTCTAACAGTGGTTTTAAGGTGGATAGGTAGATTCCATTTTTACCAGTTGTGATCTATCTGATAGATAGCACTTGAACCAATTGAGTGAAGGGGAATCCAACCCTAGTGAGCCAAGGGAGGTGATTAATGATTCATGATCCACTATGTCAAATGCTTTGCTCAAATCCAGGAACACAGCACAGGTACTGTTCTTCTTATCCATAGCAATCTGCCAGTCGCTGGTTACTTTGGCTAGGGCCGAAATGGTGCTATGCCTTGATCTAAATCCTGATTGTGCTGTATTTAGGAGGTTATTGTTATCCAGGTAGTCCCTTAATTGTAAGTTTACTAACTTTTCGAGCATCTTGGATAGAACTGATAGGATGGAAATGGGCCTGTAATTATTGAGGGCCATAGGATCACCAGATTTGAGTAAAGGAACTACTTGAGCTGTTTTCCAAGTGGAGGGAATGGATCCAGTGGTGAGGGAAAGATTGAAGAGATGAGTGAGGGGGGCAGATAAGACTTGAGATGCAATCTTGAGGAAGTAGGGGTCCACGGAGTCTGTACCTGCACTTTTTGAAGTATCTAAATTGGAGAGGAGATCTTCCACTTCTTTCAAGGATATTGGGTTGAAGGAGAAGGTTGATGTAGCTTTTGACCCACGGTGATTGAAGGTTCAAGGAAGATCTCAGGAGACGGTAGGTGAAGAGTCAAATGCTAGTCCAGCTGTGGTGAAGTGGTCATTGAAGGTATTTAGGATTTCTTGTTTGTCCGTAATTTCTGTATTATTTAGTAGCAGTTTGCAGTTAAGGCAGGAGTAGAGTTTTGCCAAGATACCTTTATAGTTCCCTCAGAGCCTGGTTGTTATTATAGGAGGCATCCAATTCAGCTCTATAATAGGCAGCTTTGGCAGATCTTATTTGTGTTGTACATGAGTTTCTTGCTTTTCTGAAATTCAGCCAGTCTCTGAATCCTTAGTTTTTTCTTGCCTTTTTCCACAGTTTGTCTCTGGCTAGCAAGGCTGTTTTAAGATCAGTGGTGAACCAGGGGCAGGACCTTGCTTTAGTTCTGATATTGGTGAATGGTGCATGAATATTGAGAGCATTAGTGATAATGTCCTTTAGGATCTGGAGAGCTGTTTCCACTGAGGTTGTAAGGTAGAAATTCTTGCCAATATATTGTGTTACTCAGGTCATGGAGATATCCTGGTATGTTGAACTTTTTTGACCTTTGAGGACAAATTCAGCAGGGTTGGGTGGTTTGAGGAAGATCTTATGCCAGCTATGGGACAATGGTCACTTACATCATTCGTAGTACTCCTGCATGTGATATAAGGAGGCTTGTTTACCAACATAATATCCAGGAGTGAGCTGTTGCTAAAATTTTTAGGTTAACCCTGGTTGGGTCTTTAATTAGCTGTGTAAAGCTATAGTGTCAACAAAAGGTTACCAATGGAGCAGATGCATTAGATAGCCAGTTTAAATTCAAATCACCAAGGATGATGGTATCTTCAGGGCCTAGATTGGTTATTGACCCCAGGTGAGATAGTAATTTGAGGCTGCTGAGGGGGGCTATAGCAGCCAATCAATTTAAATGAAGACAAGTTAGGAAGGATATTTTGATTGACAAACATTCAAATTCTTTGGTTCAGATGTGTTGATGAGGCAGGTAGCAGAGATGGTGTCCTTAATGTATATGGCCACCCCACCACCCCTGGAAGGGCGATCTGCTCTGAAGAGCTGATAGTTGGTAAGGTTTACAACACTGTCTTTGGTCGAAGGTCTGAGCCAAGATTCAGAGATGACTAGAAAGTCAGGCAGGGTATGTGCCACCAGGCCTGTATTACGGAGAATTTTTTAAGAGGCTGCAGGCATTGAAGTGTAGGAAGTTTAGGCCATTTATAGAGGATAGATCTGCAGGAAAATAAACTTTCAATGGGGCCAGGATTTATTTCAATGGTACCAAAACAGATCAGAAGGTAGAAGATTAATTTGAGGAGGGCACCAAGGGACAGGGATAGTGAGTGGTCAGAGCGCTTCCTCCTAATCCTGGGTGCCTGCTCGGAGATGAGTGATGGTCCTGGTATATAGGTGCTAATTTTATCATAGCATAATAATTTAATGGACAGGCATAGTGGTTAATAAAAAGCCATGATACAAGTAAGGTGCCAGGGCTGTGCTGAATTGTTAGGTGGCCTTATGTGGACATCCCAGAGGTTGCATTGTAAACGTGGTCTGGGGTGAATAAGGAATCATGTGGTTGGCCATTGTGGATGGCAGAAGTGGGCAGGTCAGATTAACTGAGTTATTTATCTTGACACTGGGCATAACATTAATATCATAAGGGATTGGGTCAGATGCGAGGCTCAGGAGCAAAAGGAAGGAGAGTAGCATTGTGGAGGTTAGGTATGGGTTAATGGAGGAAGGGAAAGGGATGTGGGCGTGATTAAGAAATGGCGGATAAAGTGTATAAAAAGAATCAACTGGGGCGGGCAAACATTTTATGGCGTTTTGCCTGCACTTTCTGCCTGCTTCTCCGGCCTCCTGAACCCTTTGGGCCGGCTGCACAGGCGCCGCCGACCCGCTGGCGGCCTCGAGCCCCTCCGCCCTGACCCGAGGGCTGCGCCTTCTGCTGTGGGGACAGAGGAGAAGGCAGTCAGTATACCTTTATTGCAGTAAACTGCAATAAGGTGCTAAACTTAAGATTTGCACAACAATAGACTGGAGGGTATGGGGAGAAGCCCAAGCATCTAGCCCACACAACATTTCAAAAGACTGTAACACTTATTTTAAATTACAGAAAACAGCCCATAAATCAGGCACAAAGTAAGAGAAACAGCACTTTTTATGAGGAATTCAAAATAATTTAAGGAAAAGCAGAAATCCCGCCAGAATAGTGCAGCAAACCTGATTTAAGTCTATGGGAAGGCGCACCAATCGGAAGCAAAGGCACGGGCTAAGACCGCTCCGATTGGTTTGCGGCTTTGCCCGTACCTTTCTGCCTGCTTCTCCCGGCCTCCTGGAACCCTTGACCGGCTGTACAGAGGCGCCGCCGACCAGCTGGCAGCTCGGAGCCCTCCGCTCCCTGACCTCGAGGGGCTGCGCCTTCTACAAGGTGGGGACAGAGGAGAAGGCAGTCAGCAAGTACCTTTATTGCAGTAAACTGCACAAGGTGCTAAAACTTAAGATTTGCACAACAATAGACTGGGAGGCCACGGGCGGGGGGGTTAGGCTTGCTGCCCAGCCCACACAACATTTCAAAGACTGAAACACTTATTTTAAATTACAGAAAACAGCCCATAAATCAGGCACAAAGTAAGAGAAAACAGCACTTTTATGAGGAATTCAAAATAATTTAAGGAAAAGCAGAATCCCGCCAGAATAGTGCAGCAACCCCAGTTTAAGTCTATGGGAAGGCGCACTCAATCGGAAGCAAGGCACAGACTGCAGTCGCTCTGATTGGTTTCTGCCTCGCCTGCACTTTCTGCCTGCTTCTCCCGGCCTCCTGGAACCCTTGGTCGGCTGCACAGGCGCCGCCGACCCGCTGGCGGCTCGGAGCCCCTCCGCTCCCTGGACCTCGAGGGCTGCGCCTTCTTTCTGCCTGCTTCTCCCGGCCTCCTGGAACCCTTGGTCGGCTGCACAGGCGCCGCCGACCCGCTGGCGGCTCGGAGCCCCTCCGCTCCCTGGACCTCGAGGGCTGCGCCTTCTTTCTGCCTGCTTCTCCCGGCCTCCTGGAACCCTTGGTCGGCTGCACAGGCGCCGCCGACCCGCTGGCGGCTCGGAGCCCCTCCGCTCCCTGACCTCGAGGGCTGCGCCTTCTTTCTGCCTGCTTCTCCCGGCCTCCTGGAACCCTTGGTCAGCTGCACAGGCGCCGCCGACCCACTGGCGGCTCGGAGCCCCTCCGCTCCCTGGACCTCGAGGGCTGCACCTGGTTTCTGGGCCTGAGAGGGCCCAGATGGCCTTTGCAAGAAAGGTCAAAGAATAATGTCCTCATAGTCTGAACCGTAGGACCATGAAGACCAGGACAAAGGCTCGATTGGGTCGAGAGACCGCACGTTCCTGAGAGTCGGACCTCTCTCGGTCCCAGGAACGTCTCCTTCTGGAGGAAGAAGACTTCGGGTCCTTGTCCCTCTTCCTAGGGTGGGAGGAGTGCAAGCCCGAGGGCGCCTCACCCCTGGTGGGGAGAGACTGGCACAACTTCCGAAAGGACCCAGGAAAGGTAGAGCCAATGTTGAGAGGCACGAAAAAACTTTGGCTGGCAGAAGCTTGAGCAGCTTCCTCTTTTGAAAGCCGCCATCTGATCGAGCTGTTCGGCGGATCCCGCGGCCGCGGAAACCACCCACCTTGCCTCCTTCGATTTCACCAGTGGATTGCGAAGCTCCGGTCTCCACAATTTTAGGCACGCCTTGTGGTCGACCAGGACTTTGGGATGGAAGGCCAGACAGATGGTGCAAGAGGTGGTGCCATGTACGACACCTAAGCAGTAGACACACGAGAGGTGGGGATCGGTGCGTGACATTTTCTGGCCACAGGGACACTGGCGAATTCCAGGGGATGATTTTTCCTCCATGTCCAATGTGCTAGGATCGGAATTGTAAACTCTAATGAGTTTTAGAGAAAGCGTTTGCAGTGAAAACCGACGTTGAGAATCCAGGGCCTACGAACTGCTGAAGTAGCACGAGGGAACCTGAATCTTCCAGCGGAAAGGAAGAGTTGAGGTCATGGGGCGAGCTGAGAGCCATTCTCAGGTGGGTGGAGAGCCAGCTTGAAGACTTTCCGCGCAGATTTAAAGGAAAGGACATGCCAGAGAGTGAATGAACAACATATCCACACTCCTAGAAATACAGGTTACTCACCTGTAACAGGAGTTCTAGGAATGGTATATGTTGTTCATCAACACCGCCTGGCAGACTGTCTGGCAGGTTCCCTTGCCGCTTAAATCTTGCCGAAGGCTCCCGTTGGCCTCCCACCCACCCGGGTGGTAAAACTCTCTCAGTTCGCCCCCATGACGCCAGATCTAGCCTCGCTGAGGCCAGGTTGTGCATCAAGCCGGGAGGCGGATGGAAATGTAGGATGAACAACATATACCATTCCTAGAACTCCTGTTACAGGTGAGTAACCTGTATTTCTAGGGACATGGATATGCTGTTCATCCACACTGTCTGGCAGACTCCCAGCAGTCCTCCGGGAGGGAGGGAGGCAAGGCGACACATCGCCTACTTAGGAAATAAAGACTGATAACCGAGGCCCCAAAACCAGCATCCCGCATGACTCAAGGTTGATGTGGTAGGGTGATGAAGGTGTGCTGACTTCCAGGTAGCAGCCCTGCAGATTTCCTGGATAGGGACGCCCTGGAAGCAGCCACCGGTGCAGCGTATGGCGGTAGAATGAGCTCTTATCCTCTGGGAGGCTCCATGCCCGCCAACCTATAGCAGAGATCTATGCAGGAGGTGACCCCCGCCTATCGGTCCACTTGGCTGCAGGTCTGTCAGGTGTGGCTTCAGCATAGGTGACAAACAGCTGGCGAACCTCTCCTCGAATCTCTCAGCTGTCCGCCTTATAGTAAGCAAGCGCTCTTCTAGGGTCCAAAGTATGGAGCCTATATTCGGCCTCCGAGGTGTGATTGGGGTAGAACACCGGCAGAGTCAACACATGGTTAAGGTGAAACTCAGACACCACCTTCGAAAGGAATTTCGGGTGGGGGCGCAGGACAACCTTGTCCCTGTGGAAGACCAGATAAGGAGACTCTATGGAAAGCGCATGGAGCTCCCCCATCCTTCTGGCTGACGTGCTAGCCACCAAGGAGGCGGTCTTCCACGACAGGTGAGAGATGTCACACCTGTGCATCAGTTCAAATGGCTTCCCAAGAGCTTAGCCAATACCAGCAGTAGATCCCACGGAGGTGGAGGTTCTCGCACCGGGGGATATGTGATCAAGGCCTTTGAAAAAGCGCCCGACCACCTTCTCCTGTGCCACCGACTGCTTCCCGGCCCGTGCCCGGTAAGCAGAGATGGCTGCCAGGTGCACCTTAAGGGTCGTCGACTGAAGCCCCTTGCTGAGAAAGGGACCACAGGTAGTCCAGAATGCTTGCCAAGGAACAGGAGGAAGGGTCCAGACCCTTGCCCTCACACCAAATGGAGAATCTCTTCCATTTGAAGGCATAGCATTTTCTGGTCTACTCCTTACGGGACGCCTCAACAATGTTGAGGACCTCGTCAGAAAGACCCAAGGCCTGGAACTCTAGCCGCTCAGGAACCAGGCAGTCAGGTGCAGGGATTGAAGGTCCGGATAGAGAACCTTCACCTTGTTGACTGACAGCAGGTCCGGGCGGGCTGGAAGCCACCTCGGGAGCCTGGAGCTGAGGTTGAGGATATCTGGGTACCAAAACTGGAGAGGCCAGTCTGGGGCTACCAGAATCACCTGTGCCTTGTCCCTCTTCGCCTTGAAGAGCACCTTGTGGATCAAGGGAAATGGAGGGAAGACGTAGAAGAGGCCCAGGGTCCACGGCCTTGAGGAGGCATCCCCCTGCAGCGAGCCCTGCTGAGGGGGGCGGGCATGAAACAGCCTCAGCTTCGCATTCTCCCTGGAGGCGAACAGGTCCACCTGAGGATAGCCCCAATGGGAGAACAGATCTTGTACTACCTCCGGCAGGAGAGACCACTCGTGAGAAGCAGCACCTATCCGGATGAGAGCATCGGCCAGACTGTTGGTGGCTTCTGCCACATGGATGGCTAAGAGATCCACCTCCAGGCTGATCACCAGAGACCAGGTGCGGAGAACTTCCTTGCACAGGGGCAAGGAGTGCGTCCCGCCCTGGCGGTTCAGGTAGTACATGGTCATGGTGTTGTCCGTCTGGACCTGGACCACTTGACCCCGAACAAATGGAGCGAAGGCAGTGAGGGCTAGTCGGACCGGTTGAAGCTCCAGCAGGTTGATGTGGCATCAAGACTCCTGAGGGGACCAGAGGTCGTGGGCTCTGAGCACCCCCAGATGGGCACCCCAACCCATCAGAGAGGCGTCTGTTGTCAGAGTGACCGTCAGCTCAGGGCGGACAATGGGATACCCTCCTGCAGATGAGCTGAAACGAGCCACCACTGTAGTCCGTTCCACATCTCCTGGATCACCGTCACTGGCTGGTCCAGAGGACCGGAGCACTGTGACCATTGGTGGGCCAGGCCCCATTGCAGGGGATGCATATGCCAGCGGGCCCAACGGACCACGCTGGTGCAGGCTGCCATGGGGCCCAGAAGGTGCAGGAAGTCCCGGGCATGGTGCAATTGCCCAACCAGAAATGATTGGGCAAAGGAGGAAAGGACCTCGGCCCTGTCCGCCGGAAGCCGGGCTCTGGCTCGAAGAGAGTCGAGCTCTGCCCCGATGAGCTGAATCACCTGCGATGGCACGAGTTCCGACTTGGCCTAGTTGATGAGGAGGCCAATCTGAGAGCAGACCTGGAGGGCCAGATCCCTGGACCGCCTAACCTAATCTGAGGGGCTGCAATCAGCCAGTCGTCCCAGTAAGGGTACACCCAGACCCCTCGGCGCCGCAGGAATGCTGTCACCACTGCCATGCATTTGGTGAAGACCCTGGGAGCTGGAGAGAGGCCAAAGGGCATGGCCCAGAACTCGTAAAGAGATCCCTCTGCTCGAAAGTGGAGGAATCTCTGGTGAGACAGACGAACTGGGACGTGAAAGAACGCATCCTGAAGGTCCAGAGAACAGAACCACACGCCTGGCTCCAAGGATGGAATGATCTAAGCCAGAGTGACCATCCTGAAGGTCCGAGACCGTAGGAACTTGTTCAGGTTGTGTAGGTAGAGAATGGGGCACCAGCCCCTCGTCCGTTTTGGGTCCAGGAAGTACCTGGACACAAACCCTGGGTCTGGAGCGGGGTCCACCACCTCACTGATTATCTCCTTCTGGAGGAGCAAGACAATGTCAGCTTGATGAGAGGCTGTGGAACCCGTAGCCCCCCCGTGGGGCGACGGCTCGATGGGGGGAGAACTGCTCGAATTCCAGAGGCAGACCCCTGCCTACCACTTCCAACACCCAGAGGTCCATTGTGATAGCGGACCAGGTGGAAAGGAAGTGGCAGAGCCGTCCCCCAACGGGTGGAACCCAGGGAGGAATGACGAGGTTGGGGGCAGCACCCCTCAACCCATCACTGGGCAGGCTTGGAGGAAGGACTGGCCGAGGAGCCTCCTGGGTCTTTCCCTCCAGGCTTCCTGCTGGAGGAAGCAGCAGGCTTGGCTCTGGGGTGCCAAGCATGAGCCTGCTGACCCTTATGCTGGTGTTGCTGGGCCGGACATACCGCAGAGGCTGAAGGACATAAGGGCTTATGCTGCTGCTGGCGGCCTTTGTCCTTCTGGGCAGACGTGACAGAGTCCAAGGTGGCACTGGACTTCTTGATCCATTGGAGATGACCTTCCACCCCGGGCCCGAATAAGTCGGTACCCAGGAAGGGAACATCTGCCAGCTTGTGCTGGGTATCTGCCGTGAAGGTGGAGATCCGCAGCCAAGCTCTGTGGTGCATAGCCACTGCGGCCGCAACTGACTGGGCACACGAATCAGCAATATCCAACAAAGTTTGGAGCTGCTGTTTAGCTACCACCCTTCCCTGATCCTGCACCTGCTTGACCGTCATCTGAAGGTCAGCCGGGAGATGAGGAATCACCTCATCCAGGGAGCCCAAAAGGGCATGGGAAAGTGTGCCATCAGAACGGCTGAGCTAGCCTGACGAAGGGCCTAGGGAGGAAGCAGCGTGCACCTTCCACCCTGAGTAGTCCAATTTCTTGGACTCCTTATCGGGCGGTTTGTCCACATCCCGAGCGTTCCCGGAAAGACGGAAAACGCTATCGGTCACTAACCCCTCCGCAGAGGAGTGCTCCGAGAAACCGGAGAGTGAACCGGTAGGGACCGCATACTTTCACGCCATCCTGGCCGAAGGTGCGGGACAAGATGCTGGCCGCTGCCACAACTCCAGGGCCAGGCCAACAATGGCTTCGGCCACAGGAAAGGCCTCCGTAGGGGATTCCCCTCGGTCCAGTATCTCCGTGAGGGGATACTTGGCCCGTTTTGAAACGAGTTCAAGCTTCATCCCAGTGGCCTCTGAGATGAGTCGAAGCAGTCCACTGACTGACCTCTGCAGACCCAGGTCGAGCGGCCTGGAGAACAAGGAGTCATCATCGCCAGACTCCGAGGAGTTCAACAGCCGTCAGCAACTTCCGAGCCACCCTCCACATGCCGAGGTCGACCGAGTGAGGGTGACCGACAACCTATGGGGCAAACCCTGACCCGACCGAGAATCCTTGGTCGGGGCCCCAGTATTCGGTTGTGGAGGCGGAGGTTCCACCACAATAGGTGCAGCAGCCGGTTTCAGCTGAACAACTGGTGGCGGTTCCTCGACTACTATGAGGGGTTGTTTCGGCTGCTCCGGTGACAGCCACTTAATGGCCGGGGAAGGCGACAGAGTCGGCTTGTTGCCGGACAGTAAGAGCTGCTGCCACATTAAGTCCTCGTAGTACTGACGCAACTTGCACCGGACCCTATCCTCCGAAGAGGACGAAGAGGATGAGCGGCGATGCCGCTTTCCATGGTGCCGAGACCGCCGTCGTCGGTGGGATTGGCTGGACCTGGAAGAGGACAGAGACCTTCCGGGATTCCGAGGATGGGTCTGAGAGGGGATGGGGGAAACCCACTCCTCCCTCAATACAGGGACCTTAACCGGGGACTCCGGCACAGGCAAGTCCTCGGTTTCCACTGAGGGAACACTGTGAAGTAGGGTTGTGGGCATCTCCAGTCAACAAACTATCCGACGGGTCGAGAAAAATTTTGACCATGTCGACGGGTTTCTCGGCCGGCTGACCTGACAGGGACACCGTGAAGCCAGCAGCCTTAGCTGCAACCTCGACTGAAGTCGAAAGTCGACGGCCCGGTGAAGCGAATCTCTCCCGCTGCCACGAACTTCGACGGTGGGACTTACCTTTTGAGTCCTTCTTCTTGGACCGACTGGAATGGATGGTCCTTCACCTTTGGTAGAGAGGGATTGACAAAGCTCCTTAAAAGAAGCTGTATAGGAAGAGCCCAAGGAGAGTGGGATGAATGTCGTGACTGAGGAGGAAGAAGCGGCCTGGGCCACTTCCTCCTCGAGGGCGATCATCTGCTCCAGCTGTTCCGCGGAGCCCGCCGCTGGACACCGCCCAATGGGCCTCCTTCGACTTGACTGACAGGTACCATTTCTCAGGGCGCTCCAAAGTAGATGAGCAGCACGGTCCTCCAAGACCGAAGCCGAGAAGGAGCTGAACAATTCGCAAGCCTGCGAATCGTGGCCAAGCCCCAGGCAGTAGACGCACGTGGAGTGCCGATCGGTCCAGGACATCTTCTGCCCACAGGGGCACTGACGAAAGCCGGGAGTAGATTTGTCCATCGCAGCCGCGGGGGAAGTCGAAGACCGTAGTCTTGTAAATTTTAGAATTAGTTTCGGGTTAACCGAAGAGTGGGGATCCAGGCCTAAATGCAGAGCGCTAAGGGAGGAACCTGAGCTTCCAAGCGGTAAGGAAGATCTGGCATCATGGGGCAGAGCTGAGAGTTTTACCATCCGGGTGGGTGGGAGGAGCCAGCTTGAAGACCTTCCAGCAAGATTTAAAGCGCCAAGGAACCTGCCAATAAGTGTGGATTGAACAACATATCCAGGTCCCTAGAACCTGTTTTTCTAGGGATGTGGATATGTTGTTCTATCCACACTGTTTGGCAGACACCTAGCAGTTCTATGGGAGGAGGGAGGCAAGGTGCACACCCCCTCTAGATGATACTTACTTGGGGAACAGAGACTGGAGAACTGAGGCCCCAAAACCAGCATCCCAGCATGACTCAAGATCAATGTGGTAATGGGTGATGAAGGTGTTCGCTGACTTACAGGTAGCAGCCCTGCAGATTTCCTGGATTGGGATGTCCCTGGAAGCAGCCACCGATGCAGCGGTGTGGCAGGTGGAATGAGTTCTTATGCCTATGGGAGGCTCCTTGCCTGCCAACCTATAGCAGAGATCAATGCAGGATGTAATCCATCTGCCAATCGTCTACATTGCTGCATGTCTGCCAGGTGTGGCTTCAGCGTAGGTGACAAACAACTGGCGAACCTCTTCTGAACTTCTGCCGTCTGCTCCTTATAATAAGAGAGTGCTCATCTCAGGTCCAGAATATGGGGCCTGTACTCGGCCTCCGAGAGGTAGTTCAGGTAGAACACAGGCAGAGTCAACACCTGATTAAGATGGAACTCCAACACTACCTTCGGAAGGAATTTTTGGTGGGGGCGCAATACAACCTTATCCCTGTGGAAGACCAGGTAAGGAGATTCCACCGAGAGCGCCTGGAGCTCCCCAGTCCTTCTGGCTGATGTAATGGCCACCAGAAAGGCAGTCTTCCACAACAAATGTGACATCTCACACTTGTGCATTGACTCGAATGGCTTGCCCATGGGCTATGCCAATACCAGCAGTAGATCCCACGGAGTTGGAGGTTCACGCACCGGAGGGGATATGTGGTCGAGGCCTTTAAAGAAGCGCCAGACCACCTTCTCCTGCACCGTCTGCTGAACAGTCTGCACCCAGTAAGCATAGATGGCTGCCAGGTGCACTTTAAGGGTTGTAGACCGAAGACCCCCCTTTGGACAGAGACCAAAGGTAGTCAAGGATGGTAGCTCCTAGACAGGACAGAGGGTCCAGGCTCTTGCCCTAACACCAAATGGAAAATCTCTTCCATTTGAAGGCATAGCACCTCCTGGTCGACTCCTTCCTGGATGCTTCCACTGCTGTGAGTACATCCTCAGACACCCACAGCCTGGAACTCTAGCCGCTCAGGAACCAGGCTGTCAGGTGCAGGGATTGAAGATCCAGATGAAATACATCCGTTGACTGACAGATAACTGGCCTGGGCGTACCGGAAGATGCCGCAGAGGCCTGGAGCTGAGGCTGAGGAGATCTGGACACCAGAACTGGCGGGGCCAGTCTGGAGCTACCAGGATCACCTGTGCCATGTCCCTCCTGACCTTGAGTATCACCTTGTGAACCAAGGGAAGTGGAGGGAAGGCACAGAAGAGGCCTGGGGTTCACGGCCTCAAAAAGGCATCCCCTGCAGCGAGCCCTACTGAGGGGGGGGCCGGCATGGAACAGCCTCAGCTTGGTGTTCTCCTTGGAGGCAAACAGATCCACCTGCGGTTTGCCCCAGTGGGAGAACAGACTGTGTACTATCTCTGGATGGTGAGACCACTCGTGGGATGTCTTGCCTATGCAGCTGAGAGCATCCACTAGTTGATTTGACGCTCCTGCCACATGGATGGCAAGGAGATCTGCCTCCAGTTGGCTCACGAGGGTCCAGATGCAGAGTGCTTCCCTGCACAGCAGCCAGGAGTGCGTGCCGCCCTGCCTGTTGAGGTAGTACATGGTCATGGTATTGTCCATCTGGACTTGCACCACTTGACCCCGAAGGAACGGTGCGAATGCAGACAGCATCAGTCTGACTCTTCTGAACTCCAGCAGGGTAATATGATGCCCGGATTCTTCAGGGGTCCAGAACCTGTGGGCTCTGTGGTTCCCCATGTGGGCTCCCCAGCCCATGAAAGAGGCATCGGTCGTGAAGACGACCATCGGCTCTGGATGGACAAATGGGATGCCTTCCTGCAGATGAGCTAGGATGGTCTACCACTGGAGAGCGTCTCGTCTTCTGGGTCACACTGACCAGCTGGTCTAATTGACCATGACGCTGAGTCCACTGGCTGGCCAGCTCCCACTGAAGGGGGCGCATATGCCACTGGGCCCACTGGACCACGGTGGTGCAGGTCGCCATGTACCCCAGAAAGTGCAGAAAGTCCCAGGAAGGGCACAGGTACCCAACCAGAAATGACTGGGCAAAGGAGAAGAGAACCTAAGCCCTGTGCATCAGGAGCCGGGCTCTGACTCGGCAATATTCCAGCTCTGCCCCGATGAAGCATATCACCAGCGAACGCATGAGTTCTGACTTGGCCTCATTGATGAGGAGACCAAGATTGGTGCAGGTCTGGAGGGACAGATCCCTGGACCACTCCACCTCCTGCTTGGAGGAGCCCACCAAGAGCCAATCGTCAAGATGTGGGTATACCCTGACCCCTCAACACCAAGATAGGCCGCCACCACTGCAATGCATTTGGTGAAGACCCGTGGGGCTGATGATAGGCCAAATGGCATGGCTCAGAACTCAAATAGGGCTCCTTCTGCTCAGAAGCGAAGGAACCTCTAGTGAGATGGATGGATTGGGATGTGAAAGAACACGTCCTGGAGATCCAGAGAGCAGAATCACATGTTCTGCTCCAGAGATGGTATGTTCTGGGACAGAGTTACCATCCTGGAGGTGCGGAACCTGAGCAACTGATTCAGGTCATGCAGACACAGAATGGGGCGCCAGCCCCCATCTGCTTCGGAACCAGTAAGTACCTGGATACGAACCCTGGGTTGACCGGGGAAGGGAGGCCCGGGACTCTGGCCACCACCTCCTTGCGGAGAAGTAGGGCAGTGCTGTCTTGAAGAACCGACTGGGTGTGAACGGACACCAAATCCTCCCCTGGGGCATGGGCTCAGCTTGGAGGGTACTGCTCGAATTCCAGAGGTAGTCCCTGACCCACCACTTCCAGAACCCAACTGTCCGTAGTAACAGTGGACCAGGTGGAAAGGAAGTGGTGGAGCCGGACCACCACAGGAGGACCCTGAGCTTTCGTGACAGGAATGAGGGTGGCCACCCCCATCCTGTCATTGGGCAGGCTTAGAAGAAGAGGGTCCAGAGTGAGGACCACCAGAGCCTCGACCTCCAGACTTACAGGCCGCCAGAGGCCCGGACTTGGGCCGAGGGCACCAAGGTTGTGCCTGCTGTTGCTGTCCCACTTGGAAGTGGGGCTGTTTGGCCGCAGGGTGCTGAAATGGCTTTTTCTTCTGCTTTTTGGAATCCTGAGATTCCTTTTGTGCAGAACTTATGGAGTCCAAGGTGGCACTGGACTTCTCAATGCATTGGAGGTGACCATCCACACCTGGGCCGAAGAGGTCAGTGCCCAGGAAAGGAACGTCCGCTAGTTTGTGTTGGGTATCCGTCATGTAGGTGAAGACTCTCAACCAGGCCCTGCAGTGCATGGCAACCGCAGCTGCCACCGAATGGGCGCATCAATCCCAGAGATCCAGAGCCGTCTGGAGTTGTTGCCTGGCAACAGCCCAACCCTGGCCCCGGACCTACTTGGCTGTGGTGCACAGGATCCAAGACAGCATGGTCTTACAAAAGGAAGGTCCTGTCAAACTAATCTCATAGATTTCTTTGACTGGGTAACCAGAATGGTGGACCAAGAGGGAGCAGTTGATGTCGCCTACCTTGATTTCAGCAAAGCTTTCAATACTGTTCTACACAGAAGATTGATTAAGCTGGGTAGGCTCGCGGTGGGTCTGAAGTTGTTCAACTGGGTGGCAAACTGGTTGACGGGCAGAAAACAGAGAGTGGTGGTAAATAGTATACAGTCAGAAGAGATGCAAGTCACAAGTGGGGTACCTCAGGGATCAGTCCTGGGGCCAGTCCTCTTCAATATCTTCATCAGTGACATTGCAGATGGACTGGAAGGTAAGGTTTGACTGTTTGCAGATGACACCAAGATTTGCAACACAGTATATGATCCAGATGGGGTGGGCAGAATGAGAAGAGATCTGGATAAACTAGCAAAATGGTCGGAAGAGTGGCAACTGGGGTTTAACGCAAAGAAGTGCAAGATCATGCACATAGGAAAGAGAAACCCTGAAGCCACCTATAGGCTGGGAGGGGAGTTGCTGGCAGTCACAAGGGAAGAGCGAGACTTGGGCATCACCACCACCAATGACCTGCAATCATCCAAGTAGACCACTAAAGCAGCAGGTAAGGCTAGAAGGATGTTGGGGTGTATTAGTAGGGGTATCACAAGTCGGAAGAGGGAGGTAATAATCCCTCTTTACAAGACACTGGTTAGGCCCCATCTGGAGTAATGCATGCAGTACTGGAGGCCACACCTTCACAAGGACATTAACCAAACTGAGGCAGTCCAGAGAAGGGCAACCAAAATGGTGCAGGGACTGCATCAGAAAACATATGAAGACAGATTAACGGAGCTCAATATGTATACCCTAGAGCAAAGGACAGAGAGGTGATATGATCGAAACATTCAAACACCTTAAGGGCATTAACAAGGTGAAAGAGTCTAACATGTTTAAATATAAGAAAAATTGCAGGACAAGAGGACACAGTATGAGATTAGAGGGAGGCCAATTAAGGGATAATGAGAGGAAGTTATTTTTCACAGAAAGGGTGGTGGATACATGGAACGGCCTACCTCAGGAAGTGGTGGATATGAATACAGTGCAGGACTTCAAACAGGCATGGGATAGGCATAAGGAAGCAATACAGACGAGTATGAATAGATAGGTCATTGACAGAGCAAAGTCCGATGGCACATTCATAAGGTAGAAAAAGAAATGGGCAGACTGGATGGGCCTTGCGGTCTTTATCTGCCGTCAACTTCTATGTTTCTATGGTCTAGAGGTCTGTGGGTAGGTGAGAAAGAACCTCATCAAGGGAGCCCAGCAAGGCATGAGAGAAATGCGCCATGATGATGACCGAGCTTGTCTGACGGAGGCCTAGAGTAGAGGCGGCACAGACTTTGCAGGCACAATAGTCAAATTTTTTGAACTCTTTGTCCGGAGGTCTATCAGTATCTGCCAAACTGCTTGAGCGTCTGAACACAGACTCTGTCATCAAACCCTCAGCCGAGGGATGCTCTGTGAACCCTGAAAGGGACCATATGAGCACCCCATATTTGCGAGCCATGCAGGCAGAAGGCGCAGGGCAGGAGGCAGGATGCTGCCAAAGCTCCAAAGCCAGATCAACAATGGCCTTGGCCACTGGGAATACTTCTGTCAGAGAATCGCTTTGTTTAAGGATATCTGTGAGGGGATATTCAGCCCGTTTTTGTACAGGCTCGAGAGGCATCTCCGTAGATTTGGAGATAAGCCAAAGAATGCCCACAAAGGAAGAAGGGCATTCCTCCGTCAAGAGACTACCAACAGATTCGTTGTCCAAGGGACGTGAGTAAAGGTCACAGCCATCAGACTCTGAGGAGTCCAGATAAATTGGCCGGCCACCTGAGTCTTCCTCCACCCGCCTAGGACGGTCAGGAGTGAGGGTAACAGGGAGCCTAAGTGGGAGGCCTAGAACAGGCTGAGACTCTTTGGTATGCACCCCCACCGGGGGCTGTTTAGGTGGCGACTCCACCAGAATCGGTGAAGTCGTCGATTTTGGCCTAACCGTTTTTACCATCTCCGAAGGAGGAGGAACAGTGCATGTCAGCTCCAAGGGGAGTCGGCCTTGGAGGCGATAGCCAAGTAATGGCCATGGTGAAAGCCTGAGTTGGCTTTTGGCCAGACAGAATTAGCTGTTGCCACGTTAGGTCTTCAAAGCGTCAGAGTTTCCATCGAAGCCACCCCTCGTCCGAGGAGGAAGAAGAATATCGGTGACGACTCTTTTTAGAGTGCTTGTGCGCCTTCTTTGGGCGATTGGTCAAAGGAGTCCTGGACCTTGACCTTCGGGGGCACCGATGGGGTCGACCGGAAGGCACTGGGGAGACTGGTGGGACTTCTTGGTCCAGGACCGGGTCCTTGATAGGTTTCCCAGCAAGCTAGGTCTCTTCATCAGGGAGGAGGCAGGACCGGGGTCCTGGCTAAGGAATTGTCGGCCTCATCAGGCGACAAAGGGTCGACTGGGTCAAGAACTATCTTGACCGAATCATTGTCCAGTGTCTGAGCCGGCTGGCCTGATGGTGGGAACGTGAAGCCAGCAGCCGAGGCCGCAACCACGACCGAAGTCGAGAAAGCAGATTCCTGGGACAGAGATCTCTCACGATCCCAGGAACGTCGTCGGTGAGATGAAGAGTCTCTCGGTTGCTTGTCCTTTTTTTACTGGACAGAGACACATATGCACCTGAAGTCCCCTCACCCTTGGTGGGAAGGGATCGGCACATCTCCCAGAAGGAACTGGAGAAGGTAGAGCCCAGATTGAGTGGCACAAAAAAAAGCCTTGGAAAAGTGATCCGTGTCCCGAGCCGCCTCTTCCTCAAAAGCCTGCATCTGTTCAAGCTGCTCAGCGGACACCGCAGCCGCAGAGACCGTCCATCGGGCCCCCTTAGATTTGACCGGTGGATTCTGTTTCTCCGGCCTGCCCAATTTCAGCCGTGTGACACAATCATCTAAGATGTTCGGGTGGAATGGGCAACATTTTTCGCATTACTGGATGTCATGGCAGACGCCCAGGCAATACACACACGGCATGTGGGTCTGTGCAAGACATCTTTTGCCCGGACGGGCAGCAGCGGAAACCTGGGGAAGACTTGTCTTCCATGTCAGTCGAGATCGCAAACTGATTATCATTAACTCTGTCGAGTTTTAGTTTTAACAAATCTGAAGATTTTGAAGCCAGGGCCTACTAAACGTGCGAGCGGTAAGGAGGGAGCTTGTACTTTCCAGCGGAAAGGAAGAGCTGGCATCATGGGGCAGATCCGAGGGTTATACCACCCGGGTGGGAGGGAGGAGCCAGCTTCAAGACCTTCCAGCAAGATTTAAAGGGAAAGGACAATGCCAAACTGTGGATAGAACAACATACCCATATCCCTAGAAAGTGCCATTTTGCCTGGGGAAAAAAAACGTTGCAAAGTCAGCAAACTCAAAGTTGGTGATACCACCGGGACTTCACAAAGCTTTGCAAAGTCGAAGTTCTGCAACTTCGCTGCATCTCTAACTATGGTTCTATTGCTACTAGGGATTAGTGAAACAGTATGTAATATGTTTGTACAGAATCAGTGCAATGAAGCATGGTGTCCATAACTATACAAAAATGTTCCAAGTGTGAACACTGAAAAAAATATTTATACAGTAAACAGAAATGACTACTGTAAACTGCAATAACACTACACTTGCACTTTTAAACTACTTTGATGAAATTGCATTACATCACCTACCAGAAATCTACGAAGTGATATGATATACTTGTTTATATTACCCAATTATCTAGCACAGAAGCACCAACACTGTCAAGCAGAAATGAAAGTCTAGTAAACTAATCTAGCAAAAGTCTTTCTTAAAATGCGACTCGCTCATCTACTGTGCACTTAAACTCATCCAAACAGTAACAGAGTGAGCAGCTGACAAGAAGAAAACGGACAAGCATCCATCTCTAATGATTCCCAACTCGGGGATCACAGAATCAGTGTCTCCAGGTGATGCCTAGCTCTCACGTGAGCCAACTCACCCCTGGTATGATGCAAAGTCATCATGCATCTCAGGCCTGGTGTTGGCAGTGACAACGTGAAGGGGGAGCTAGATGCCTCTCCCCTGGTATCTTGAAATAGACTAGTAGCCTCAGGGTGGTAGCGCAGGCCATGCCACAATAAAAAGAGGGGAGATGGCTTCTTTTGGTAAGAGGAGGAAAACAGGTAAGGTTTCAGCAGATTGCGCTGCCATGTACCACAGAATTACTTGTGATGTGCAGACTATGCAGCCCTTGATTATATCCCTACTACATGGGTATATTCCAGACATTCCTCCCTGGCAAGTGGCCCTGCTCGGGAGGGATACCTCGAGGTGGTAAACATAGGGGACCAGATAAGGATGGTGGGGGCTAGTCGCAGGGATGATGGGACTGGAGCTTGTAAGAGGCTGAAAAAGGTTTCAGGTCCCATCAGAGGAGGTACAAAAAAAAAGGAACAAAAAAAAAATACTTTTTAACGTTCAAAACCTGCACACATTACCAGGTTAGTAAAAGTAAGCATGCCATTCTCTTGTGTAAGAAGGTTGGAGCGGAACTGGCCTCCACTGAGGGACAGGAGGACTCCAGAGAGAGGCTGGTCATCTTCTGATTTTATCTGTGGGAAGAAAGTTTAACATACAATAAGCAAACATTTTAACTCAAGGTTACAATTCAATTTTGTTCAGCAGATGTGCTATGTTAATGCTCAGTTTTCTAACTTCATCAATAAAAAAATTCTAAGAGTTAATTAAAGTTATTTTTGTCATTTGCGCAAGGCTAATGTTGCTGGTATTCACCAGTTACATTTTGCTGATGCCTCCCCCCCGGACATTGACGCAAATAAGATGCTAGCATCTTAATGGATTTCTCCAAGTCAGGTACTTTAATACTGCAAAGAACACAATGCCAAAAGGTTCAATGATTTAGCACTCACGGGACATTTCAGCACATTTTCAAAACATACTTCTAAAAGTAGAATCTTCTATTTTATGAGCATTACTTTGTTCAAAAATTACTGCCTGCTTTTGGCTGAAGTTATGCCTATATAGGCAGAAACAAGATTGCATCCCTAACAAACAGCTTGGAAAAGTTTCCTATCGTGGCATTCCCAACTTTTTTTTTTTACACTTTTAATTTACAGCCTTTTAAAGATATGTTCAATGCAAACATAAACCGAATGAATTCATGTGTTAAACAGAAAATGCAAAAACTGCAATCTATCAGTATTCTTATCACTAGGATATCAAATAATCCATTTATAAGAAAGAACAAGAAACAAAATGTGTACCTTGGGCCGGCAAATAAATTTGCAGAATAAAATGTGTTATGTTACCATTCAACATAGATATTGGTAAAATAAAACTGACAAATGGTGTTATTTTATCAAAGGCTTCAATGATTAGTAGCTATGTTATTTTACTGGTAGCTATGTTAGTTTATTAGTACAGTAGCTATGTTATTTTATTAGCACTGTAGCTATGTAATTTTAATGGTAGCTATATTATTTTATTAGTACAGAAGCTACACTATTTTGTAGTAGCTATGTTATTTCATTAGTACAGTGACCATGTTATTTTATTAGTACTGTAGCTATGTCAATTTTCTAGTTGCTATTTATTTAGAAAATCAGAATTACAATCCTTTGAGTCATAGACTCGTTTCCAAAGGCTCCACGTCAGAATAAAACATAGACATTCATACAGTACACACATAGAATAAATGTGAGTGAGTAATCATAAAGTATAAGTACAATGAGCATGGGTTAATGCCTATACATTTGGTAGCTAAAACAGGGCAGAGCTATTGACATATTTACCCAATGAGCGGTTAAGACCTATACAATTGGTAGCTAAAGCAATGCATGATATGAGTTGGTAGCAAGCCGCCTCAGGGAGGCCTTGTCTTATACATAATTCAATGCATTCATAGTCCAGTACAACTATATGGTAACCGAGGTAGGTGAGGAGCTTGTAGGCTAGAAATAGTGAGATCTCCCCACTGCCTGGCCAATTATTTATTTATTTATTAGTACAGTAGCTATGTTATTTTACTGGTAGCTATGTTATTTCATCAGTACAGTAGCTGTGTTATTTTATTACTACTGTAGTTATGTCATTTTTACGGCTGCAGTGGGCAGAGCCTGCAGATGTTTTGCATGCACAAAAGGACTGATGTCATGTTTTCTGTCCGTGGAACTGACTGACTGTGTAAATAGTCTCCTCTGCCTTACCCTCCTCCAAGAAATGTTTTCCGCCATCAAATAAATACACTTTCATGTTAGTCAATGGTTGCAGGGCACTGGTTTCTTTTTTAAATGGCAGGTGCAAGAAATGGAAATTACATACTTACTGTAATTGTTGATCTTCTTGGACAGTCTCCATCACTCATTCACACTACTGGGATAGCGCCGGAGGCACTAGGACCAAGCGGGAGCCAACATTTTTCAGAAGGATCAACGTCGAGACAGGACCACGCATGCGTGGCACTGCAAGACTAGCTCGCACCTGTGTAGGCTCTCTCGGTGTCGATCCTCCAACCGCCTCAGTACCTTTTTGACCGAGGAGGTACAGCGTAACCAATGAAAATAACTTATCCTGGGTTTCTGGGCCTGAGAGGGCCCAGATGGCCCTTGCAAGAAGGGTCGAAGAACAATGTCATCACAGCCTGAACCATAGGACCATGAAAACCAGGAAAGAAAATGAGTGAACCCAGGGGATGGCAGGTGGGCATGTGAATGAGTGATGGAGACTGTCCAAGAAGATCAATAATTATGGTAAGTACGTAATTTCCATATCTTCCTGGATTAAGTCTCCATCACTCATTCACACCAGTAGGAGACTACCGAGCTAAAATCAACAACCCTGAGTAGGGTGGTAGGAGATAGGGTTCACTCAGAAAGAACGGTCAAGGACACAGCATCTAGAATACAGTGCTTACAAGATAAGCGCTTAACTTGTAACTCACCACTTTGCAGATGACTGCAATGGACAAAAAATGAAACTCTTCCAGGAAGTCGCAACCGCTCTAGGAGAGCGTCGAGAACCTGGCCTCACAATTTGGTATAGAACCAAAATTAATAGTGTGAAAGACATGAACTGATCTAATGTAAAAGGACCTCAGGAACTGAAAGAGACAGATGTAAAGTCTACTGGTTCAGGGTAGATGGAAAACGCAGATGGAAACCCCCACTATCAAGTATGGCTGACCTGTAAACAACAGGTCCAGGAGCTCTTGAACCCTTTACTTGGTGAGCAAGAAGATCCAGGTGGGGTTAGCCCATCAAGGAGAATGGTTTCCACTTAGTCACTGAAACCTTTCTGATGGAAATCCGAGCACGACTTAGAAGCCTCTTGTGGTGGTCTAGTAGAACCAGATCCTACCCACTGCATATTCCAAAAAGGAGTCATCCTGCCCGTGTGTACAACTGTAGTAGCAGTCTCTGAACTCAAGGAAGAAAGGAAAAGTGTACAGGAGGATGTGTCCACTGCGGAAAAACATTCCGACAGAAAAAAACAGGGGCTGGATTTCTAAGGCATATAGAGGCAGATGCATGTTGAGGAGGGACACAGCAGGACCAACTTAGGGCTAACCCATTCGTTTAAAGTGACTGAACAGCAGCAGAAGTGACTCAATGTGGTGAGGCACCACTTACTCCGGCCTCCAAGAAGGGAATAGGAAGGACTCTAGTTTGCTTTGCTGAAAAACAAACATCACAGCTCCGACACACACTCGAAGAGGATAGCTTTGCATGCGACTGGCACGGAACCAGTGTGCAGAAACCGAAGGTGTGAATATTTGAGAAGCCATCTCAGAAAAAGACCTACTTGACCTATGGTCAAGAAAGGAGCATGTCGTCTGTTGAGTTGAAGCAAGCAAGGAAGTAGGAACCTAAGTTCTGACTCGCTGAAGATTCACTTCTGTTGCTGCGAGGCTCTGATCAAGAGAAGAAAGCCTGATAAAAAAAGGGGGACCAACAGACTGGGCAGTCACCTAGGTCTAAGAAATATCTCGGAATAAGAGAGATCCCTCTTGGAGAAAAGAGATGACCCATCCCTCCGCTGGAGAGGACTCCCCCCTACGGGTAGAAGAAGTCAGGTACTCTTTACCGTAGTTTAGAGATGACCGCCTCAGGTGCTGAGGCGGAACCTGACCAGATCCAAAAGTGTGGTATCGGGTAATTTTGGCTAGGTCCTGTGTTGTGATCATTTTTTTTTTTTTTTTAACCATTAGTCCGAGCCTGACAAGGTTTCAGGCTGCTATCTTGCAAGGACTGCCTGATACAAAAAATGACAAAGATGTCATCCTCTGAGGGGCAGAAGGAGCCTGAGCATCCATAACTGAAATTGTGACCGGCCTAATAATCACAGCTGAAGAGATGTTAACCACCTGCCGAAGAAGCCACCGAAGGGGCAGTATCAGAAGGGGGCTATATACCTCTATCAAAGGAGTGGAAGAGTTTGTGCGGCTCCCGGCAATTGAATTAGAATGTTCCATAGAGTGTAATTGTCTTGACGACTGAAAAAGTCTAGACGCAGAGGTGTATGGTCTACGGATGCAGTCTGAATACTATGGTGGACCCCATCACTGAGGAACTACTGAAAAGATCTTCCATCACGGACTCTGATGATAAAGAGGGAATGCCCTTCAGTCTATAAAATGAGTCATCCACTGTATCACTGACCAGAAGGACAGGGAGAGACTCATCTAGATGCACTTCTACCCCAGAAGGACCCCTAAGGGAGGTCTAGGTAAGAGCCACTAGAGACTCCGACACCAGGAAGGATGTTGAGGAGCTCGGCACCACATAGGGAGCTGAGAAAATGCTAAGCGGAATGAGAGATTCCGCTGGCAGAACAGTACATAAGAGTTCCATCAGTGGGAAACCGCTGGATGTCACAAGATCCCACGCAGACCGCCACTCACTAAAATGTATGGAAAAATAATCCGCAGAACGGAACTTCATTCTGTGGAAAACATCTTGCCACAAGTTCCAGGGAGAAGAGGTCTGCATAAGGAAATCCATCAGTAGTACTGCCGGACAGCACCAACTTGCACCCTGCGGCACCAGCATCACTCGTGTCACAGGCGGGCACCAAGCAGTGCCTATACCAACCTGGGTGACACCTGGGGGCACCCGCGGCGGTACCCACAGGTACCCCCGGCACTCGTGGCAGTACCTGCAGGTACCCCCAGCACTCGTGGCAGCAATGGACCCCGAGGGCACCCACAACAACCATGGCACCCATGGTACCCATGACACCCATGGCAGCAATGGCACCCATGATACTCGTGGCACCCATGGTACCCATGGCAGCACTGGCACCTGTGGCACCCATGGACTCATGGTACCCGTGATACTCATGGCATCCATGGCACTCATGGCACCCGCAGGTGTTCACAGCGGCACCCGTGGCAACTGCAGGTGCTCAGCGCCACCCGCAGGTGCCCGTGGTGCCATGAGACACCCACAGCACCACCAGCGGTGCCGGCAATCAATGGCACCAACAACAGCACCCGCGGCACTGCACAGAGAGAGAGCGCTGAGCCAAACACCAGCGGTACTGCCCATGGCACCGACACCAAAACCAGTGGCCATGGTGCCGGACCTGCGACGCCACCCATGGCGTCGGGCACGGCGCCAGGACACCACCGTGGGAATGCCAATGGAGAATCCTGAGAAGGAAAAAGGTGGTGCCCGTGACGGCCCCTGCATGGAAAGAGAGAGGGGAAAGGCACAAGGGGTTGACACAATGGTGAAGGCACCAAGAGGGCACCGCGCTCATCCTGATCCAATCGACCTGGCCCCGGTCCAGCGGCTCCAAGGCCCAGAAGCCCCGAAATCAGAAACAGTGGCCAGGAAAACTGGATAGAAGTCGAACCCCCTGCTCCAAAGGAGCGGCCCAGAGGTGAAACTGCTCACCGGAGCTCCAACGAGGACAGAGATGGAGTCTGGAGTCGAAGAATACATCCGTTAGGAGCAGAGCCCAGGGGAACCCACCAAAGTTGGCTCAGGCCTATCGCCTCTCCCGACTAACAATCCTCATGCAGACGTACCAGAGGGTAACCTCGAGCGGCACAGATTCTTCTTCCCCCAATGAGGAAGAAGAGCTCGAGGTTAAGCAGAGCCGAATCCCCGGAACTGCTAATTCGTGCTTCGGTGGACCGTTCTCCCGCCCCCGAGCACAGGACTGTCCGTAGTCAGACCCCCCCATTTATCAAAGGGCGGCGGACCAGACACAGCCCCTCTGCCATAACAACTTTCAAACGAAGTCTTCCTACCGTCTAAGAACGACTCCGTTGATGGCAGGTGAGAATTTCTTTTTCTTCTTCCTCACAATCTTCTTCTCTTGTTCGTAAAATAAGAAATTAATACTACTAAATTGTTAAATTAAACACTAAAAGCTGCTGTTATATAGACAAAAACTTTGACTCCGGCAGATGAGCGACGTCGACATCCAAGCGCGCTTGACGGCGGGAGGAAAGGAACTGAGGCGGTTGGAGGGTCGACACCAAGATAGCCTACACAGGCGCAAGCTAGTCTCAAAGTGCCACGCATGCGTGGTCCTGTCTCGGGCCGACCTCTTCTGAAAAAGTGTTGGCTCCCGCTTGATCCTAGCGCCTCCGGCGCTATCCCATTAGTGTGAGTAAGTGATGGAGACTTAGTCCAGGAAGATCTGGAACCTGAGTAGTGGGAGGCAGCATTAGTTTTTTGGGGGAGTAAGATCCACCCCCACCTTTTGTTTTGGTTCATGTGGGAGGGGCATGAGGTGGACCTATCATGTTGGAACAACTGACTATCAGAGCTGCCTGGGGAAGTAATTAAAAAGTGGCTGAAACTACATCTAGGCATATCAGACACACACACACACACATCATGATTTTTTTTTTTTTTTTTTAACTCTAAGCATGTCAATATGTGGTTCTAACAATATGGACAAGTTGGGCATAAAAATAATATAGAAAAAAAAGGATCAAGCAGGTGCTTTTTCCTTTGTCAGATACATGCAGACAGAAGGTTACAAATCCTGTATGACAAGTTCATGATATGGATGTATTCCATGTAAAACAGAAATTTTGTTATTGTCATGTCTGTAGCATCGTTTGTAGCTAGTAAACTATTATTTTCGTAGGTAGTGTAAACAACAGGTTTTAATTTAGAAATCCAGTCTTGGTAAATTAGTTTTTTTTAGCAGTTCTGTAAGATTTATGTCTCTCTGATGTAAGAGAGCATGGCATAGAAATGAAAGGGGTTTGCCTAATTGATAGTTGTTTGCAAGAGAAGTGGGTGTGACAGTGGCATGCAAGAGTGTAGTCTAACAATTGTTTCTTGGCCATTCTGGGACCTGAAGTTTAACAGTAATGTGTGGAGGAAATAAAGTCTTGTGTTTTGTGCATTTGAATAGGTTTAGTGCTTTGAAGTTAATAGATATATATATATATATACACACACACACATAGTGTCATGGGCACTTAAAAAGGAAAGAGATACTACTGAAATTAATGCTATTTTAATTATTTTTTTCTTTATGTGTAAGCTTTTAAGTGTACTTCTGCCTAGGGCACAGACACATAAGCTATAAAAAGTACATTTAAGGATGGATGTATTAGTCAAAGCTTGTAGTAGCAAGAAAAATAATATATTGTGTTTTTTTTCTTTCAATTGTTTAACTAGGAGTGGCACATTAAGCTGAAGGCTTGTTTACAGGGGCAACCTGGGAGCACATGGAAGTTAAGTGACTTGCTCAGGGTCACCCAGTATGCAAGTGGGGGCTGTGGGATTCAAACACAAATCTCCAGATTTGCAGCTCAGAGCCTTAAACCACAACGCTATACTGCCTCTCTAGTTATGGCAATCATCTGTTTTATGGTTAAGGATGTTGGTGTAGTAAGCAGCAGTACATTGCATTGCAGGTGTAAAATGTCAATAAGTAGGTCATGCAATAGATAACACGAGCAGTTACTGAAGCAAGAAATGTATTTAGGATAGTAAAATATTCCTGTTAGAAAATTAATAAATGTGTATGACATTTGCATTTCAATTTCAAACAGGTCCTTATGGGGTGTCAATGTACAATATAAAGTAATTATAGTTTTCAAGTTGTCCGAGAAATTGCTTTGTACTACCACTGTTACTAAATTTAAATTATTCTATGAAGGAAATTAAGTTTATGTAACTGTAAAAGTATTAAAAACATTTACTTGTCCTTATAATGTAATGCATTGAATGCTGTTGCTAGGTTAAAAAGTCACATAACAGCAATAGATTTGAAAACAATGGGATGCAAAGAAATTTGAAAAAAGTATACATTAGCAGGAGCAGTGTCATGACTTTACCAATTTTTTTTTATAGTTTCACTCCAGAGTTTCAACACTGCCATATTTTTGCACCTCCTCATAAACAGTACAGTTGTCATTTTTCACATCCTGTTCAAAATGTGTTTTTGTACCTGTGTTGCCAAATGGCACAGTTGCTGTGCAAAATCACCATTCGGCTAATGAACTGATAGTGTTACTGTTCATGCGGTGGGGTCGCAAAAAGCCCATGCTGAAAACTTGGGAGTGAAAATACCAAGAAACTCCCAGGGCATTAGGGTTTCTGACCATAACACCCTGCCCTATAGGGACTGACAGGCATCAGGGGTGTGACTTGGGATTGTCGACAGTAATGCTCACGCCATTCCACCGCCATCTCCACCTTGCAGCCAGTGACAGGTATTGAGGTGTGCCTTTGACTCTTCAGCCCCAAAGTTCACTCCATTCTCTTATACTGTACCCATTTCAGCATATTTGCTTATGAAATGGGGTGAATGTAAAGTCTGAACATTCCAAGGCACATCTCAACTTTTGTCTGTGTCTGCAGGGTAGGGTGAGGTGAAATGGTGTGAGCGTTATGGGCAATAACCCAAAGGCACAAGCCAAAGCCTGTCCATCTCTGTGGGGTGGAGGTGGGGTTGTGTCACTTCAGAACTTCACTACCATTCCTATTCTGTCTGTCTGTCTGTCTCTCTCTCTATATGTCAATGTAATTATCTTTCTATCAATTGTATGCATCACTATTTTTACCTGTTTCTAAAACAAACCTGCATATCACATTTGCCTGCATTCTGAGCACATACTTACGAAACTGCGCATATTTGTACTCCACTTCTGCATAGACCTCATACCTTCCTAATATTCCCATTATCACAAGCATAACTACCTTGCCCTTATCAAACGACCCCCTCTGAAAGTTACTATCACATTTTCTCTGCTAAGAGTCCATCATTACACCTGACTTCCTTACATCAACACACTGCTTAAATCTAACTTACATCAACCTCATGGACAAAAACGTTTTCTTTAAAAAAAAAAAAAAAAAGGGGGTGCTCACGTGCTAGCAATGAAAGCTTGCAGCAGCAGAACAGTGGAGCTCTATCAGAGAAAGCCTAAATACTTAAATAATACGCTAAAAAGTTTAAATTTAAATAGCAGTTTTTCGTTGGTCTGACTATGGAAGATTTGGTGAACATTTTAAAACAACTCCAGAAGAGATACTTGCGTGGACACTGCAGATATGGGACGCACTAACAAAGCAGGTGCTGGTGGAGACGAGGCCTGGTAAAAAGACTCGAAGCCGACCACTAGCAAGGAATCGAGTACAGGTCCAGCAGAAGACCCAATGCCGCAGCCTTCCAATGCAGCTCTTCTAAAAGCGATCCAGACAATTGATCAAAAAAATGGAAGAATTTACCTCCCAATTTAAAATCATGGACATGAAGGTGGGTTTGCTTGAAGAACAAACAAAGGAGGCAATTAAATTGGCCACAATGGCACTTACAGTTACTACAGGTCTAACTAAAGAAAATGAGGTGCTCAGACGACTTCTTGAAAATTTAGAGAATGCCTTATGAGCCTCACATGTCCGAATATTGGGGTTACCCGAGGGAGTGGAGGGAGACGACTCGCTACCCTTTCTGGCCACATTCTTCGAGGAGACCCTTCAGATACAAGAATCACTGAACATCCTAAAATGGTACAGAATCACTCCTCAAGGTGATGGAAAGCAGACAGTGACAAATCAAACCCTACCTAGAACTCTTCTGGTAGTCCTGGGCTCAGTTAGAGATCGCAATCTAATAATTGCAAAAGCAAAAAAGGAGGCACATTGGGTTGGGGAGGAGAAAAAATACAGGTTACTCACCTGTAACGGGAGTTCTAGGAGTGGTATATGTTGTTCATCCACACTTACTGGCAGGTTCGTGGCCGCTTTAAATCTTGCCGAAGGTCTTCAAGCTGGCTCCTCCCACCCACCCGGTGGTAAACTCAGTTCCGCCCATGGCGCCAGATCTAGCCGCTAGGAGCCAGGTTACAAGGTCAAGCCGTGAGGTCGGGTGGGTTGTGTGGATGAACATCATATACCACTCCTAGAAAGTACAGTTACGTAAGAACTTACCGTAACAGTAGATCTTCGAGAGAGGCTCTTGCAGTAGGTAATTACATATAGGACTGACGCTGGCCGGCAGCAGGACCCCACGGAAAAATTTCTAGCTAGCTGTCCCTGGCGAGGGACCGCCCCCACGTCAGGTGACCGGCGTCATGCGACGTCGGTATAAAGGGGCGGTCCCAGTCGCCCGCCTTCCAGTTCTTTCCTGCCACAGGCCCAGAAGGCCCGGACGAGAGAGAAGCAGATGTTTTCATTCCTGGAAAAGGAGCTGAAAAAGCCTAGGGGGAAGGAGGGCGGGAAGGTATTACCTACTGCAAGAGCCTCTCTCGAAGATCTACTGTTACGGTAAGTTCTTACGTAACTGTACTATCTTACTTCGAGAGGGCTCTTGCAGTAGGTAATTACATATAGGACTGAATCCCAAGCAGTCGAACAAATAAGAGGCACTGGGAGGAGGGAACTACTCCAGAAAGAAACAGCAGCCGTGCAAGCCTCAAGACAGGAGGCCTTGCAAAACAGCTAGCCCGAAGCCTGCTCTACGGTGAGAGGCAATATCCAAACTGTAATGTTTTGTAAAGGTATGGACGGAAGTCCAGGTGGCGGTAGCGCATATGTCTGCCACAGACACGTTCTTGAAACAAGCCACAGAGGCCGCTACTCCTCTTGTGGAGTGGCCTTGAACCTGACCCGGAAGGGTCTTCTTGTACTTGTCATAACAGAAAGTGATACAAAGAGCCAACCACTTCGATAGGCATTGCTTGGAAACAGCATTGCCTTCCCTTTTGTGTGCAAAAGAGACGAACAACTGATCAGTCTTTCTGAGATTCTTTGTCCTGTTGGTGTAGTATCTCAGAATCCGGTGAACATCCATGGTATGGAGTAAATATTCCCCTTGATTAGAGTACTGCGTGAAAAAGGCAGGTAACTCTATGGACTGATTTAAGGTAGACTCTGCTACTACTTTAGGTAGAAACTTAGGATTCGTGCGAAGAGCAACTCGTTCTTTGTGAAAAATCAAATAGGGGATTTTACACATAAGGGCCTGGAGCTCGGAAATTCTTCGAGTAGAAGTAATGGCCACCAAGAAGAGCGTCTTCCACGAAAGAAACTTCATATCTGCAGTTGCTGCAGGTTCGAAGGGGGGAAGAGTAAGTTTCTCGAGAACAAAGTTCAAGTCCCAAGGGGGAGTAGGAGTTCGTATGGGGGGCCTCAGATGAAGGACCCCTCTGAGAAAGGTCTTAGAAACCTCCAGTTGGGCAAAGGCTTTATCTGCGAAGGGTGTATGGTAGGCTGAAATAGCAGCCATGTGCACCTTCAAGGAGGAATGACTGAGACCCAGGTCAAAGAGATGACGTAAGTATTCCAGCAGAACAGCCACTGAACAGGAGAATGGCTCCACGTTCCTGGAGGTGGCCCAAATGGAGAATCTCTTCCATTTCATGGCATAAGTGGACCTAGTGGAGGGTTTTCTAGCCTCCATCAAAATCTCCGCCACTTTTGAAGAGACGCCAAAACGGGATTGGGCTAGGTCTGCAGGAGCCATGCATGAAGTTGAAGGGACTTGAGACCTGGATGGACCAGGGTCCCCTGATCCTGTGTCAGAAAACCTCGAGATAAAGGAAGAGGAAGAGGAGGAACCTCTGAGTATTGTTGTAGAAGAGAGAACCAGATTTGCCTAGGCCAGAAAGGAGTGATGAGAATCATTCTCGCTCCTTCTGTGGATAGCATCTGCAAAACTCTTGGGATCAGAGGAATTGGGGGAAAGGCATAGACGAATCTGTCCTTCCAGTCTAGAGAAAGAGTGTCGCTCCAGAAAGCGCCTCGCTCTGGAGCAAGCGAGCAAAAGCTGGGAAGTTTTGCGTTTTGTGGGGGAGGCGAAGAGGTCTACCTGCGGAGTCCCCCAAAGCTGAAAGATATCGTCGAGCACCTTTGGATCCAATTCCCACTCGTGTGCCCTGGCAGAGGAGCGGCTTAATTTGTCTGCCAGGGTGTTGTCGACTCCTGGAACATGGATTGCCATGAGGTGAAGGTTATGAAGAGTCGCCCAATCCCAAACCCTCATAGCTTCCCTGCATAGAGGGTAGGAACGAGTTCCTCCCTGCTTGTTGATGTACCACACTACGCACATATTGTCCGTCTGGACAGCTAGGTGGCCGGGAAGAATGTATTGGTGAAGGGCCTGGAGAGCGTATAGCACAGCTCGAAGCTCGAGCATGTTGATGTGGAGAGCTAGTTCCAGTCTGGACCATAAACCCTGGGTCCGATGAGGACCCAGATGGGCTCCCCAACCTTCACCTGAAGCGTCTGTGGTCAGAGTCTGGGAGGGGGGAGGATGAAAGAAGGGGACCCCCCGGAAAAGGTTCTCTCGAACCATTCACCATTGCAAGTCCCGTGCCATCAGCGAGGAGATCAGAACTAGTTGATCTAGGTCGTCTACAAGTTGATCCCACTGGGAGCGAAGAGTCCACTGAGAGATCCTCATGTGGAGTCAAGCTCGGGGGACCGTCGGAATAGCGGCCGCCATGAGCCCCAGAAGATGGAGGACTGACCTCGCTGGAACACTCCTGCGTTCTGACAGCAGGGAAATCTGGGACTGAAGAGAGGCCGCCCTGTCTGGAGGCAGGAAGGCCTTGCTCACCATCGTATCGAGGATAGCCCCGATGAACTGTAGTCTCTGGGAGGGGTCCAGATGGGACTTGGAATGGTTGATGGTAATACCCAGGCAAGTGAAAACCTGCTGGGTGAGGGAGAGAAAATGCAGGAGTTCCTCCCTGGATGAGGCCGCCAGGAGTCAGTCGTCCAGGTAAGGGAACATCTGAACTCCCATTGTACACAGGTGGGCCGCTACCACAGCCAGGCATTTGGTAAAAACTCGGGGCACCGAGGAAAGACCAAATGGGAGTGCTCTGAACTGGTAGTGGTCCCCCTGAAACGCAAAACAAAGATACTTGCAATGAGAAAGGCGAATGGGAATGTGCAGATAGGCATCCTGCATATCCAGTGCACAAAGCCATTGACCCGGCCGAAGAAGGGGCAGAAGGGTCTGCAGAGAGAGCATCCTGAACCTTTTGTATTCCACATAAAGGTTCAAGGAGCTGAGATCTAGAATGGGTCTGAGATCTCCAGTCTTCTTTGGGACCAGGAAGAAATGAGAATAGCAACCCATCCCTCAAGATGAAGGGAACAGGTTCTATGGCCTGCTCATGAGAAGGGCCGAGATTTCTTCCTGGACCAAGGGAAGATGGTCTCTGAGTACGATGACTTCGGAGGAGGGTGACGGGGTGGTTTCTGAAGAAACTCTATGGAGTGCCCCTCCGCTATAAGCTGGAGCACCCAAGAATCTATGGTTATCCTCTCCCAACCCGGAAGGTGGAGGGAGAATCTCCCTCCTACCGGTTCCTCCAGTAGATCTGGAGGCAGTGGGAGAGGGAAGGAGTCAGGTGGTGTGGGGCAGCGCTGCAGCTGAGGCACCCGCTGCTTTTTTGGGCGGAGGGGGCCTGGCAGCTGCGGGGGCCCGACGTTTAGTGGCCCGCCTTCCTTGGGGTTTCGCTTGGCCGAGTCAGTCTGCGAAAAGGACGGTGCTGCTGAGGATGGGGACGGTACATGGAATCCACGGATTTTAGGGCCGTCCCCTTCTCTTGCGAGTCGGCGATGATGTCTTTGACATCACCCCAAAAAAAGCACCGACCCCCTGAAAGGTGCCCCTTGAATGGCGGATTGCACCTCCAGGACCAAACCTGACACACGGAGCCAAGCATGACGCCGTAGACTTACGGCGAAAGAAAGCGGAGCTCTGCCCAGCAGTGTCCACTGCATCGTATGTCGCCCGTAACATGTGGCAACTGGCCGAACGAGCAGAATGGACAAGATCTGCTAGCTCCTGTTTGACTTGAGAGTCAGGTAAGGAGTCTAGTTTAGATTCCGCCTGGGTAAGGATGGCCTTCTGGTAATCCCCCAAGTGGGAGATGTAATTCAGGGCCCGAATTCCCAGTGTGGAAGAGGTGTAAATCTTTCTTCCATACTGGTCCAGGAGGCGAGATTCCTTATCCGGAGGAGACGAGCTCAGATGTTTTGGATGTGCCGACCGGCCGTTAGCGGCACTAATCACGACTGAGTCGGCACAAGGGTGAGAGTCAAGATAGTCTACACCCTCGGGAGCCTGGTATAGCCTGTTGGACTTCCTGGAAAGTGGGGCTAACACCGACGGTTGTTTCCAAATCGTGGTAACAAGGTGGGCGTGAGGCTTGATCCAGGGTGGCACTAAAGTTGGAGCTGTCACGGGCAGGTCCAGATGCTCGAGTTTTAAACGCTGGGGATCTGGTTCCAAGGAGTGCCACTGGTGAATTTCCTGGATTTTTCTAAGCAACTCCGTGAAGGATGGATCCTCCGGAGGAGACTTCGCAGGGGTCCTCGGCCGGGGCTTAGATGGAGAGCGGGGCTCGTCGTCTCTCTCGGAACATCCGTCTGAAGAATCCGAGAGGGAAGAAGCAGCAGAAGAAGAGTAAGACTCCCTCACACGACTAGGGGGAGGAACGGGTTCCTTGGGTGGTATCCATGAACGTGTATCCTGCCCCTCTCTGGATCCAGATGGAAGAGGAGTGTGCCGCCTTGGACATATGGGAGCCGGGGGCGGCACCGTCGTCGTAAGGCGGGCTCTCTACCTCCTTGGTGAGCTGAGCCTTGGCCTCAGCCCACCGAGAGGCCAGAGTCTCCTGCAGATCCACCGGCGGCCGGGGGGGGCGGTGGAGGGGGAAAGAGTACGGGTTGTACCTGTAAGGTGAGTATCCGTAACCCGGCTGCGGGAAACCCGGCGTCAGGTAATGTGGCGACGGGTACTGCGGCGTCGGAGGAACCGGCGTCGGGTACTGCGGCGTTGGATACTGCGGTCCCGGGTACGACGGCGTCGGATAAGGCGGCGGGTACCCAGAGAGCTGCTGGAGCAAACGACCCCGGCTGACCCACGGGCGGATCCACGTTAAATGGACCGGGGAGGCAGAGGGTCCGGCAGGAAGGAACATCCCTGCGGCGTCGGAGGTGCCGGCATCCGGGGCCGGCGTCAGATCCGGTTCCGTCGGAGGAGGTCTGGCGGTGGAAGATCCCCGCGTCGCCGAGGAAGGAGAGAAAAATCCCGGGGTCAGGGTGGGGTGACTTCGGGCTCCTCAGATGGCAGGGAAGGCTGCGAGGAGCAGATGCGACAGACAAAGGAGGGGTCGGCGTGTTCCGTCGCCCGGCATGCGTCGGAGCGGCGGTCTGACTTAAATTGGTGAGGTCGGCGGGCGCGGAAGACAGCGTCCTGTTATGGGAGCCCTCACCAGAGGCGGAGCCAAGGAGAGGCGCCCGTCCGATGGGGAAGTGGTCGTGCGCGCTCGAGGTCAGGCGTCTTATCGACCCCCCTCCATGCGGACGTCAGAAGAACCCGGCGTCCACTTAAATCGCCTCACTCCAGTATACCCGCGAACCTGCGGCGAACGGCGAAGCCTCCATTCGCCCGGGCGCCCATGCAAGCGCGAAGCCAGGCAGGCGGGCGGCGCCTCCTCCAAACCCCTTGAGGCTGCCGTCGAACAGTCCCCGGAGGATGTTACCTGAGCGCGACTCAGCCAGAGCGCACGGTAGGAAGAACTTCTCCAGTGCCTCTCCTTGTCCTTCTTTTTCCGATGTCTTTCTGGGGAAGTGGACACCTGCCTCAACTTTTTCAGCTCTTTCTCCATAGAAGACATCTTTTTCTTGAGGAGATGGGCTTCCAGGGACTGTTGGCGCCGTTTACGGGTAGCCGCGTTGAAGTTGAGGCAATGCTGGCACTTGTCGACCGGGTGATCGGGGCCTAGGCAGAAGAGGCATAGGGAATGGCCGTCCTTGTGTGGCAGTTGGGCACCGCACAAGTCGCACTTGTTTTTGTGCTCGGAGGGTGTAGGGGACGACATACACCGACGATGTACCTGACGATTGAAAAGAATAACTGATTTTCGGTAAAAAAACAACCAAAGACAGGGCTGACTAAGCACGAACTTTACCACGAGGCACTGCACGAGCTAACGGCGGGAAAGAACTGGAAGGTGGGCGACCGGGACCGCCCCTTTATACTGACGTCGCATGACACCGGTCACCTGATGTGGGAGCGGTCTCTTGCCAGGGACTGCTAGCTAGAAATTTTTCTGTGGGGTCCTGCCGCCGGCCGATGTCAGTCCTATATGTAATTACCTACTGCAAGAGCCCTCTCGAAGTAAGATCTCCTGTTACAGGTGAGTAACCTGTATTTCTAGGGACATGGATATGTTGTTCAATCCACACTTACTGGCAGACTCCTAGCAGTTCTCCGGGAGAAGGGAAGCAAGGCACGCACCCCCTACTTGAGGAATAAGGACTGGAGAACCAAGGTCCCAAAACCAGCATCCCGGCATGACTCAAGGTCGAATTGGTAGTGGGCAATGAAGGTGTGTGCTGACTTCCAGGTAGCAGCCCTGCAGATTTCCTGGATAGGGACATCCCTGGAAGCAGCCACCGAAGCAGTGATATGGCGGGTAGAATGAGCTCTTATCCCTTTGGAAGGCTCCATGCCTGCCAACCTATAGCAGAGATCTATGCAGGAGGTGACCCACCTGCCTATCGTCCGCTTGGCTGCAGGTCTGCCAGGTGTGGCTTCAGCGTAGGTGACAAACAGCTGGCGAACCTCTCCTTGAACTTCTGCCGTCCGCTCCTTGTAATAAGAGAGTGCTCTTCTAGGGTCCAAAGTATGGAGCCTATATTTGGCCTCCGAGGTGTTACTGGGGTAGAACACCGGCAGAGTCAACACCTAGTTAAGGTGAAACTCCTACACCACCTTCGAAAGGAATTTCGGGTGGGGGCGCAGAACAACCTTGTCCCTGTGGAAGACCAGATAAGGAGACTCAATGGAAAGCTCCTGGAGCTCTCCCATCCTTCTGGCTGACGTGATAGACACCAAGAAGGTGGTTTTCCACGACAGGTGAGAGATGTCACACCTGTGCATAGGTTCGAATGGCTTGTCCATGAGCTTATCCAGTACCAGCAGTAGATCCCACGGAGGTGGAGGTTCTCGCACCGGAGGGGATATGTGATCAAGGCCTTTGAAAAAGCACCCAACCACCTTCTCCTGTGCCACCGACTGCTTCCCGGCACGCGCCTAGTAAGCAGAGATGGCTGCCAGGTGCATCTTAAGGGTCGTCGACCAAAGCCCTAGCTGAGAAAGGGACCACAGGTAGTCCAGAGTGCTAGCCAAGGAAGAGTACAACCCCTTATCCTGACACCAAATGGAAAATCTCTTCCATTTGAAAGCAAAGAATTTTCTGATTGACTCCTTACAGGATGCCTCAACAACACTGAGGACCTCGTCGGAAAGACCCAAGGCCTGGAACTCTAGCTGCTCAGGAACCAGGCCGTCAAGTGCAGGGACTGAAACTCCAGGTGATGTACCTTCCCCTTGTTGACTGAGATCAGGTCCAGGCGGGCTGGAAGCCGCCTCGGGAGCCTGGAGCTGAGGCTGAAGAGATCTGGATACCTGAACTGGCGGGGCCAGTCTGGGGCTACCAGAATCACCTGCACCTTCTCCCTCTTTGCCTTGAAGCACCTTGTGGATCAGGGAAATGGAGGAAAGGCGTGAAAGCCCGAGGCCACGAGCACAGAAGGCATCCCCTGCAGCGAGCCCTGCTGAGGGCGGGCATGACAGCCTCAACCGCATTCTCCCTGGAGGCAAACAGGTCCACCTGAGGAGTGCCCAGTGGAAAACAGATCTTGTACTACCTCCAGCAGTAGAGACCACTCGTAAGATGCAGCGCCTATCCGTCTGAGGGCATCGGCCAGAGTGTTGGAGGCTCCTGCCACATGGATGGCTAGGACATCCGCCTCCAGTCTGCTCACGAGAGACCAAGTGCGGAGAGCCTCCTTGCACAGAGGCAAGGAGTGCACCCCACCCTGGCGGTTTAGGTAGTACATGGTCATGGTGTTGTCCGTCTGGACGTGGACCACTTGACCCCGTACAAACGGAGCGAAGGCGGTGAGGGCTAGTCAGACCACTCGAAGCTCCAGCAGGTCGATGTGGCATCAAGACTCCTGAGGGGACCAAAGACCGTGCGCTCTGAGCTCCCCCAGATGGGCACCCCAACTCATCAGAGAGGCGTCGGTCGTCAGAGTGACCACTGGCTCTGGGCGGACAAACGAGATACCCTCCTGCAGATGAGCTGGAACGAGCCACCACTGGAGACCATTCCACATCTTCTGGGTCACTATCACTGGCTTGTCCAGAGGACCGGGGCGCTGTGACCATTGGCGGGCCAGCCCCCATTGCAGGGGACGCATATGCCAGCGGGCCCAGTGGACCACGCTGGTGCAGGCCGTCATGAGGCCCAAGAGGCACAGGAAGTCCCAGGCAGGGTGCAATTACCCAACCAGAAATGATTGGGCAAAGGAGGAAAGGACCTTGGCCCTGTCCGCCAGGAGCCGTGCTCTGGCTAGAAGAGAGTCGAGCTCTGCCCCGATGAACTGAATCACCTGCATTGGCACGAGTTCTGAGTTGCCCTCGTTGATGAGGAGGCCAATCTGAGAGCAGACCTGGAGGGCCAGATCTCTGGACCGCTCCACCTCAAACTTGGAGGGGGCTGCAATCAGCCAGTCGTCCAGGTAAGGGTAAACCCGAACCCTTCGGCGCTGCAGGAATGCTGTCACCACTGCCATGCATCTGGTGAAGACCCTGGGAGCTGGAGAGAGGCCGAAGGGCATGGCCCGAAACTCGTAAAGGGATCCCTCTGCCCTGAAGCGGAGGAACCGCTGGTGAGACGGACGGATTGGGGCGTGAAAAAGCGTCCTGAAGGTCCAGAGAACAGAACCACACGCCTCGTTCCAGGATGGAATGATCTGAGCCAGTGACCATCCTGAAGGTATGAGACCTTAGGAACTTGTTCAGTCGTGTGAGGTCTAGAGCAGGCGCCAGCCCCTATCGTTTGGGACCAGGAAGTACCTGGACACAAACCCTGGGTCTGGAGGAGGATCGCCACCACCTGATCACCTCTTTCTGGAGGAGCAGGACAATGTCGGCTCGATGTGCCAACAGAGAGGCTGCAGACCCCGTAGACCCCCGTGGGGCAACGGCTCAATAGGGTGGGGACTGCTCAAATTCCAGAGGCAGACCCCTGCCTACCACTTCCAACACCCAGCGGTCTGCGGTGATATCGGTCCAGGTGGAAAGGAAGTGATGGAGCTCTCCCCACACGGGGAGAACCCAGGGAGGAGTGACAAGGTCGGGGATGACAACCCTCAACCCATCACTTGGCAGGCTTGGAGGAAGGGTCGGCTGAGGAGCCGCCTGGACCTTTGTCTCCCGGCTTCCTGCTGGAGGAAGCGGCAGGCTTGGCTTTGGGGTGCCAAGTGCGAGCCTACTGTCCCTGATGCTGGTGTTGCTGGGCTGGACGTGCCACAGGGGCTGAAGGACAAAAGGGCTTACGCTGCTGCTGGTGGCCTTTGTCCTTCTGGGCAGACGTGACCAAATCCAAGGTGGCGTTGGACTTCTCGATCCGTTGCAGATGACCCTCCACCCCGGGACCAAACCAGTCGGTACCCAAGAAGGGAACGTCTGCCAGCTTGTGCTGGTATTCGCCGTAAAGGTGGAGATCCGCAGCCAAGCTCTGCGGTGCATGGCCACTACGGCCGCTACTGACCGGGTACACAAGTCAGCGATGTCCAAGGAAGTTTGGAGCTGCTGTTTGGCCACCGCCCTTCCTGATCCTGCACCTGCTTGACCATCGTTTGGAGGTCGGCCAGGAGATGAGGAATCACCTCATCCAGTGAGCCCAAAGGCGTGTGAAAAGTGTGCCATCAGAGCGGCCAGCTGGCCGTGATGAAGGCCTAGGGAGGAAGCAGCATAAACTTTCCACCTGGAGTAGTCCAATTTCTTGGACTCCTTGTCGGGAGGCTTGTCCATGTCCCGAGCATTCCCAGAACGCCGGAAAACGCTGTCAGTCACTAACCCCTCTGCAGAGGCGTGCTCCGTGAAACCGGAGGGTGAACCGGTGGGGACAGCATACCTCCGAGCCATCCTGGCCGAAAGTGCTGGACAAGAAGCTGGCCGCTGCCATAGCTCCAGGGCCGGGCCAACAATGGCTTCGGCTACCGGGAAGGCCTCCATAGGGGAATCCCCTCAGTCCAGTATCTCCGTGAGGGGATACTTGGCCCATTTTGAAATGAGTTCGAGCTTCATCCCAGTGGACTCTGAGATGAGTCGAAGCATTCCAAGGAACGAGGATGGGCTCTCGTCCACCGACTGACCCCCAGTGGACTCCAGGTCAAGCGGCCTGGAGAACAAGGAGTCGTCATCGTCAGACTCCGAGGAGTCTGCGAACAGCTGCTGAGTGCCTGAGCCACCCTCCAACTGCCGAGGTCAATCGGGAGTGAGGGTGACCGACAACCGATGGGGCAAGCCCTGACACGACTGAGAATCCTTGGTCGGGGCCCCTGTTTTAGGTTGTGGTGGCGGGGGGTTCCACCACAATGGGTGGCGCAGCCGGTTTCTGCTGAACAACCGGTGCGGCTTCAGCTCTCGACTACTACAAGAAGTTTGTTTAAGCCCGCTTTGATAACAGCCATAATGGCTGGGGAAGGCAGCAGTGTTGGCTTGTTCCCGGACGAAAGGAGCTGCTGCCACATTAGATCCTCGTAGCGTCGACACAACTTGTGCCAGAGCCTATCTTCCGAAGAGGACAATGAGGATGAACGGCGCCGCCACTTTCCATGGTGCCGAGACCGAGACCGCCGACGTCGGTGGGATCGGCTGGACCTGGAAGAGGTCCATGACCAAGACTGAGACCTTCAGGGATTCCGAGGGTGGGTCTGAGAGGGGGCGGTGGAAACCCGCTCCTCCCTCGGTTCAGGGACCTTAACCGGTGACTCCGGCACAGGAGGCACAGGCAAGTCCTCGGTTTCCACCGGAGGAACCAGTGAAGATGGGTTGTCGGCTTCTCCAGACAACAAACCATCCGACAAGTTGAGAAAAATCTCGACCGCGTCGACGGTTGTCTCAGCCAGCTGACCTGACGGGACATCAGGAAGCCAGCGGCCTTAGCCGCAACCTCAACCAAGTCTAGTGTCGACTGTCAGGGAAGGGACCTCTCCGCACTCCACAAATGTCGACGGGGACCCCACTCTTAGAGTCCTTCTTTTTGGACCGAGAGGAATGTCCCGAAGGCCCTTCTCCTTTGGTGGAGAGGGACTGGCAAAGCTCCTTACAACAAGCTGTGCAGGAGGATCCCAAGGAGAGCGGGATAAATGCCGCGAGCAAGGATGATGATGCTGCTGCGGCCTGGGCCGCCTCCTCCTCGAGGGCGATCATCTGTTCAAGCTGTTCAGCCAAGCCCGCAGCCGAGGACACTGCCCAACGGGCCTCCTTCGACTTGACCAGAGGATAACATATCTCAGGGCGCCCATGTTGTAATCTGGCAGCGTCCTCCAAGACCGTAGCCGGAAAGGATCTAGCACAAGTCGCAGGCCTGCGAATCGCAGGGCCAGCCCAGGCAGCAACGCATGGAGGTGCAGACTGGTCCAGGACATCTTCTGCCCACAGGGGCACAGACAAAATCCGGGAGTCAATTTATCCATCGCAGCCGTGACAGAAGATGAAGACTGAAGTCTTGTAAACTTTAAAATTAGTTTCGGGTTAACCGAAGAGTTTGGATCCAGGCCTAAAATGCAGAGCGCTAAGGAGAGAACCTGAGCTTCCAAGCGGTAAGGAAGATCTGGCGTCATGGGGCGAAGCCGAGAGTTTTACCACCCGGGTGAGTGGGAGGAGCCAGCTTGAAGACCTTCCGGCAAGATTTAAAGCAGCAAGAAATCTGCCAGTAAGTGTGGATTGAACAACATATCCACATCCCTAGAAGTAAATATTTTTCTGGACCTAAGTTACTCTATCAGGCAGTGTTGGAAGGGCTTCGATGGCATCAGGGCCCATTTGCGGCATCTGGGGGTGCATCATGTCCTACTAATGCCAGCCAGCTTGCGGACAGTGTATGGGGAAAAAGTCTATCAGTTCTCTGACCCTGGAGCAGCATCTAAATTGATGGATCACATAGAACAGAAGTTTAGAATGAAGAAGGACACATTGGATAGTGATATCGGGGACAGTGAATAAAATACTTTCGGGACAGTTCTATCTCACTGGGCTGTGCACTACAGAAATATTTCTCTCATTTCTTCCCTTGCATATTTGGAGTAGGTCTATTTCCTTGCCCAGCTTTGGAACAGTATTGTTGGACACAATCATAGTTCTTAGCTATGTTTAAGATTTAAGACTTTCTTACAATTGATCTGGGAGGGTGGATGGGCTCATTTAGTAAATAAAGTGGTGACTTTGGTGCAGTACAGTAACTACAGAAACCATTTCTTCTCCGGACCAAGATGAAGTTTTGGCGCCTTAGACTTGGCATACATGTGCATTACGCAATCTTATGAACACTTCGTTAGAGCAGGAAAGTATTGGGCTATAACCGATTGGGAGCACTATTATATAGGTTTCTTTTTGCCTATGTTAATGGTGATAGGGATTTCATTGCCCAACAATCTGGGTGCTAGGTATCATACAAAGTTGTCTTTCTAACTAATAATCCCTGTTCATGGCAGTAATTAGCCTTTAGTAATATTTTTCTTGGGGAAATATATATATGTTGTTATAGCAATTTCCCCTCAGTGTTGTACCCATGATAGGAGTGTGGCAGATCCTTCCTGCAAAATTGATGTATTTATTCTTCATGAATGTATAATACTGCTACAAGTTTTCCTATGATGGTGGATTACTGTGTATTGTATATAGTTAAAATAATAAAAATAAAGAAAAAAACTGTAAATCCCAAGGCTGAACATATGCCAGTCATTACTTCTTCATGTACTGCCACCTTCTCTACCATCATGGGATCTGCATATGTTTCACATGATGCTTTGTGTTATTGGGGTATGTGCAATTGTTTTTTCTTAAAAATGTGGCTGTCCGGCCAATATCATCTGGGATAACACATACCTCAGTGGCGTTTGCTCTGGGGTTCTTTTTGTAAACCTATATCGCTTCCTATTCCTTCCATTAAAATGTACATCTCCATATATTTTCCTAATAATGTGTATGCCCTCCTTAGAACAGAAACTAAAACAAATCGTACTACTTACAAATCACTGTTGTTTCTCTCCATACCTCCTTAACAATTCCACACAACTTCACTAACTTCATTATGCAGCCGTGGTGGATCTGACCAGATTTTGTTCCAGAAACTATTTATTTATTATTACAGTAGCTATATTATTTTACTAATAGCTATGTTATTTCATTAGTAAAATAACTATAATATTTTATTAGTACAGGAACTATTAATTTATTAATACAGTAGTAATGTTATTTTACTAGTAGCTACTGTATTCTATTTTATTAGTACAGTAGGTATGTTATTTTACTAATAGCTATGTTATTCCATTAGTACAGGAGCTATGTTATTTTACTGGTAGCTATGTAATTTCATTAGTAAAGTAGCTATAACATTTTATTAGTACTAACATATTAAAACGCCAGCAGACTAGGCCTAATGGTCTTTCGTGTCTGCTGGTTTGGTCAGCCCTCACCCTGGGAGCTGACCCTGCTCCGGCTTTTCCTTACCAGTCCAGGATATTCTCGATGCATTGGTTTTTGCTTCCAGAACCCTTCCCCTGTACCTGTCCCACCCCTCTTGAACCCTCCACCGCCTCTGCCTCCACCAGCCCCTGGGCAGCACATTCCATGGCTGCGCCACCCTCTCCGTGAAGTAGCACCTCCTTTCTCCCTGACTCTCCCTCCAGTTTCTACCCATGTCCTCTGAGTTGCCCCCTCCTTTCTTTGAAGCACCCTGACTGCTCCTCCCTATTTGCCCCCCTTCATGTACCTGAAGACCCTGTCATGTCCCCCGGTCCCTTCTCTCTTCCAATGTATATATATTAGCTCTGCGAGCCTCTCCCTATAGGTCCTATCCCCCAAGCCCCAAATCATTTTGTTTGTCCTCCTCTGGATCCTCTTCAGGAGTTCAATGTCCCTCTTTAAATGCTGCCTCCAAAACTGCACGCAATTATCGAGGTGCGGCCTCACCAAGCAGTTATACAGTGAGAGTATCACTTCCCTCCTTCCGGAGGTGATCCCCCTAGCGATGCATCCAAGCATCCTGTTGGCCTTTGCCGCTGCCCTCCTACAAGTCTCCAAGTTGTTCATCTTGACATCCACCACCACCCTCAGGTCCCTCTCAGCCATCGAGACTTGTAGCATCCCCCCCCCCCCGGGGTGTACACTTGGCCCGGGTTTCTGCCTCCCAGGTGCAGTACCTTGCATTTCCCTGCATTGAACCTCAGCTTCCACTTTCTAGACCACCTTTCCAGAGCCTCCAGGTCTCCCTGTAGGGCCACCCTCCCCTCCTCCCCATCCACCACTGCCCCCAGTTTTGAGTAATCCGCAAAGAGACTCATCTCACTCCTGATACCCTTCTTTATGTCAGAGACATAGGCGTTGAACAGGAGGGGCCCAAGGACCAATCCCTGAGGGACCCCACTAATGACCCTCCTTGGGGATGAGACTATCCCACCAACCACAACCCTCTGGGTCCGGTCCTGGAGCCAACTGCCTATCCATCTGATCATCTGGTTTCCCACCCCCATTTCTCCCAGCTTATCCAACAGGCCCCCGTGAGGAACAGAGTCAAATACCTTGCTGAAGTCAAGGAAGAGGACGTCCACTGGTCTACCTAGGTCCAAGGCGCTCATTACCCAGTCATAGAACTCCACAAGGTTTGTCTGACACGATTTCCCCAGGTCAAATCCATGCTGTCTATCGTCCAGGCACCCCAACTTTTCCAGGTCTCCCCTAGTCTCTCCTTGACAATGCCCTCCATCACCTTGCCCACCACCGATGTCAGGCTGACGGGCCTGTAGTTTCCTGCCACCTCCCTTGATTCCCCCTTGTGGATAGGCACTATATGTGCCACCTTCCAGTCCTGGGGCGCCCACCCTGTTCTCACAGAGATGCTGAAGAGCTCCGCCAGGGGTTTCGCCAGGACATCTGCCAGTTCCTTCAGCACTCTGGGATATAATTTATCCGGACCTGGTGCTTTCTCCATCTTAAGGGACCCGAGGGCTTCCCTCACTCTCTCTCTGCCATGATTTCCACCTCCGCTACCTCGTCCCCCTGCTTTGCCTTTTCCCCACCTGCCAGTGATGGCCCCCCCCCCTTCCCAGACCCGCTGATCGGTAAGGGTCACCTCCCTCCTCAGTTTCACTGTCTCTCCCATGTATGATGCAGCCCCCTCATTTTCCTTGGTGAAAACTGAGGCGTAAGTACTCATTTAGTACCTTAGCCTGCTCCCCTGGGTCTTGTGCCCATCCCTTCCCTGTTTTAATCCTGCTAATCTGCCCCTTCACCCTTCATTTTTCCCCAATGTATCTAAAGAACCCATTGTTCCCTCTCCTAATTTCCCTGGCCAGGTTCTGCTCCTTCCTTTCCTTAGCAACCCTCACCACCCTAGTGGCCCTTCTGGCCATCAGATCATAGTCCCCTCGGTCCCTTTCACTCCTTGAGCACTTTAATTGCCTATAGGCCGCCTTCTTTCCCCTAACCACCTCCTCCTGAACCTCCCTGGTCCATCAGCAGGGTTTTTGGGCCCTACCGCATTTTCATCTTACTCTTGCACAGGTGCTGGTAGCATCCTGCACCCCCCTCCTGATGATTTCCCAGCTACTATCAGCATCCATGTCTGGCCCAATCCCATCCAAGTGCTCCTTAAGGATCCTTCCCATTTCCTTGAAATCCACCCCCCTGAAGTCAGTTACCTCCGTCTTTGTGCAGCCTTCTACCCCTCCTAGGTCAGGCAGAACCAGACGGTGGCATGGTCGCTCCTCGCCAACGGGTCCCTTACCTCCATGCCCCCAATCTTCTGGTCACTGTCTGCCAGGACTACATCCACTATCCGCTCCTACCGGGTCGGTTCCCCCACCTGCTAAGTTAGGAACGCGTCCTGAAAGACATCCAACAAAGTACAGCTATGTAGGAACTTACCGTAACAGTAGAGCTTCGAGACAGGTTCCTTCAGTAGGTCATCACAAATAGGACTGACGTTGCCTGACGGGCTGCACGGCAGACTTTTCTAGCAATCCCTGATGGGGACCACCCACCCGATGTCACGTGACCGACGTGAGCGTGATGGTATATAGTGGGTGGTCCCCACGCCCGCCCTCCCGTTTTCCCGCCGGAGCCAGGAAGAGGCCTAACAGGAGGAGCGAACAGGATTTGGAGACCCTGTAAAACATAAAATGAGTGGAAGGAGGGAGGGAAAAATATGACCTACTGAAGGAACCTCTCTCGAAGATCTACTGTTTGGTAAGTTCTTACATAACTACTATCTTACTTCGAGAGGGTTCCTTCAGTAGGTCATCACAAATAGGACCGAGTCCCAAGCAGTCCCTCTAATGAGATACCGAGAGAAACTAGAGAGGGGGCAAAACAAGATCAACGGAAAAGACTTAAGTCCAAAAGAACCTAGCCTAGGACAACAGACCCTGCAGGACAGCTAGACCAAAGCCAGCCCTCCGCCTAGAAGCAATGTCCAAACTATAATGCTTGGTAAAGGTATGGACAGAACTCCAAGTAGCGGCAGCACAAATGTCTGCTATAGAAACGTTACGAAGGAAGGCTGCAGAAGCAGCCATGCCCCTAGTAGATTGACCCCTGATAGAGCCCGGGAAGGGTTTATCATAGTTTTGATAACAGAATCTAATGCAGTTACCCAACCATTTGGAAAGGCCCTGCTTGGAAACCGGTTTGCCTCTTGTTCGTTGTGCGAAGGAGACAAACAATTGATCGCAAGAGCGAAAATCTTTGGTTCGGTGTGTATAACACCAGAGAATCCAATGGACATCCATCATATGGAGGAGTGCCTCACCCCTGTTAATGGGAGCTGGATAATATACTGGAAGCTCTACTGATTAGTTCAGAGTAGCTTCTAACACCACCTTTGGAAGGAACCTGGGTGTGTTCTGAGAACCGCCCTGTCTCGGTGAAAAATCAGATAAGGCTCCTTACACACCAACACATGAAGCTCAGAAATTCTTCAAGCTGAAGTAACAGCAACCAGAAACAATGCCTTCCAAGATAGGAAGCGTAGGTCACAACTCATTGCTGGCTCGAAAGGAGGTAAGGTGTGCTTTTCCAGGACGAAATTCAAGTCCCATGGTGGTGCTGGGGTGCGGATGGAGGGTTTCAGATGGAGAATCCCTTTCAAAAAGGTCTTTGAGATATCCAACTGAGTCACGGGTTTACTATCCACCAGCTTGTGGTACGCCGAGATAGCGGAGAGGTGCACTTTCAGACAGAAGTAGGCTAGACCTGAGTCCGATAGGTGAAGGCAGTATTCCACGACTTTTGGGGGTGCCGAGCAAAAAAAGGGGTTCCAGCCCTTCGCAGTCATCCAAATGGAAAACCGCTTCTACTTCAAGGCATAAGTGGAACGGGTAGAAGGTTTTCTGGCTTTGACAAGGACCTGTGCCACTCGAGAGGATACCCCAAAGTGAGAGATGGCTACGTCTGCAGAAGCCATACATGCAGATGTAGGGTCCTAAGCCCCGGATGAACCAGAAAGCCTTGATCCTGAGTAAGGAGGTCGTGTGTCAATGGAAGCGAAACCAGTGGTTCCCTTGATAGCTGTTGAAGTAGTGGGAACCAAATCTGTCTCAGCCAAAGAGGAGCGATGAGAATCATCTTGGCCTTCTCCGCCTGTAGTTTGAGGAGAACCCTCTGCAGAATGGGAAATGGAGGGAAGGCGTACAAAAATTTCCATGTCCAGGATAGAGATAATGCATCGCTCCAGAAAGCGCCTGGCTCTGGAACGAGAAAGCAAAACTTGGGAAGTTTTGCGTTGAATTGAGAGGCGAATAGGTTTAGTTCCGGCCGCCCCCAATTTTGGAAGATGGATTCCGTCACTTCCTGATGAAGTTCCCACTCGTGAGTAGGGGTCCGCAATCTGCTGAGACTGTCCACCAGGACATTTAGAACTCCCAGTTCATGCACGACCACTAGGGACAAGTGGTGCTGGACTGCCCAGTTCCACACCCTGGTCACCTCCCTGCAAAGTGGGTACGACCAGGTTCCTCCTTGTTTGTTGATGTACCAAACCACTGACATATTGTCCATTTGGATCAGTAGTGTTCTCTGGGGCAGCAGGAGTTGAAAGGCCTGTAAGGCACACAGGACCGCCTTAAGCTCCAGAACACTGATGTGAAGAGAAAGCTCCAAGCCGGACCAAAGTCCCTGGGCTTGATGTTCCCCTAGGTGCACACCCCACCCCATGTTCAAGGCATCTGTGGTGAGAGTAGCGGCGGGTGCTGGGCTTCGAAACGGAAGCCCCAAGGAAAGACTGTGTGGATTCATCCACCAAAGAAGATCCTTCCGGACCGCTGAAGAGATGAGGACCAGATGGTCCAGAAGCTGGTCCCATTGCACCCTCAGGGACCACTGAGTGATCCTCATGTGCAGCCTGGCTAGGTGAACGGTACAAATGGAAGCTGCCATGAGGCCTAACAGGCGAAGGACATCCCGGGCCGGGATGGTCCTGCAAGACGCCACCTTGGAGGCCTGGTGGACCAGAGTCTCCACTCTGTCTCGAGGAAGGAAAGCTCTGCATTGGACCGTGTCGAGGACCGCCCCAATAAACTGCACTTTCTGGGTGGGGATAAGGTATGACTTGGGCTCGCTGACAGTGATACCAAGTTGATTGAACAGGTCCAGGGTAAACGACAGAGCCTCTGTCAACACATCCTTGGACGGGGCTGTTAGGAGCCAATCGTCCAGGTAAGGGAACACTACAATCCCCCTGCGATGTAAAAACGCCGCAACCACCGCTAGGCACTTGGTAAAAACCCGAGGTGCTGAAGACAGCCCAAAGAGAAGCACTCGGAACTGGAAGTGCTCCCCCCGGAACAGGAAATGCAGGAACCAACGGTGGCTGGGGAAAATAGGGATATGTAGGTAGGCATCCTGCATATCCACGGCGAAGAGCCAATGATTCTCCAACAGGAGTGGAAGAAGGCTCTGCAGCGTCAGCATGCGAAACTTCTTGTACTCGACATAATGGTTCAGCTGACTGAGATCTAGAATGGGACAGAAGCCCCCGGTCTTTTTTGGAACCAGGAAAAAATGGGAGTAGAAGCCTTTTCCTGTTTGCCCTGAGGGGACTCGCTCGATTGCTTGTTTTAGCAAGAGCGAATTTATCTCCTCTTGAACGAGGATAGCCGGATCCCAAGTGTATGAGGACTTCAAGGGAGGATTTCCCGAAGGAAGCTCCAGTAACTCTATGGTGTGACCTAAGGCCACTAGTGGCAGGACTCACTCGTCGGAAGTAATCGCCTCCACTCCTGCACGTGGAGACTGAACCTCCCCCCAACTGCTCCTCGCTGAGAGGCTGAGGCAGTGGGGCGGGAGAATCAAGAAGTGGTGAAGAGGCTGGTCAGAGGAGGACACCCTGAATGTCGAGATTCTTGGGGCAGGAGGGGTGACCGTACCGTGGCCTTCCACTTACCCTGGCGATGCGCCTAAGCGGATTTCCCCTGTCTCCAGGTCCTCCTCCTCTGAAAGGGCTGCTGCTGCCGTCACTGAGGAGCACCCGATTGGTACACAGACCAAATAGATCTAAGGGCAACACCTCTGTCCTGTAGCTCTGTAATGATGTCCTTGGTGTCGCCTCCAAAAAGGAGCGAGCAATGGAATGGGGCATCCTGAATCGCCGACTGGACCTCGTTGGCGAGACCCGAGAGGCAAAGCCAGGAGCGCCATCTCAGGGCAACAGCAGTTGCCAAGGTATGGGCCACAGAATCGACTGAATCGTAGGTGGCCCGTAAAGCATGCTTACAAGAGATCTTGTAGAGGTGGAGATCTTTGACGAGTTCCTCCTTGAGAGGTGAAGGATCCATAGACTGGACTTTCATCTCCAACCTGGCCATAGTCGCTTTTTGGTGGGACACCATATGGGCCACGTAACTGAGGGAGCAGAGCGCGCATGTGGCAGAAGAGTAGATTTTCTTGCCAAACTGGTCCATCTGCCTCGACTCCTTATCTGGAGGCGTAGTGCTCAAGTGCTTAGGTGTAGCAGAGCGATCATGAGCCGCTGAAATGACCACGGAGTCTGCCTTCGGATGGGTCTTCAAAAAAGAAGCATCCTTAGGCACCTGGTAAAGCCTGTCCGCCCCCCTGGGGACAGCTGGGATCGAGTGATGCATCTGCCACATGGTGGTGGTGAGGTCTTGGTGGGGGGCCATCCACGGAGGAACTCGGATAGGGGACAGGGAATCTAAGTCGAGGTGCTCCGCAAGTTGCTGCCTCATTGGGTCCTGTTCCTCAGACTCCCAATCGAAATAATCTCTAAGGGCCCTCATGAGATCAGAGAAGGAAGGATCCTCAGGTGGCGATTTCGGTGAGTACTTGCCTCTCAGCTCGGGTTCCTCCACAATTTCCTCCTCCGAAGAGTCCTCTTTCCCATCAGAACTGTTGTCATCGACCTCCTCAACTGGACAGCGTTCAAAACAAGAGAGGGGAACGTCCAGTAGAGACTTCCCCGAGAGGTGGACAATCTGACTCAAACTGCTCGGGGAAGGAGACCTAGGAAGTGGCGGAGGTGGAAGCCTCGCTTCCAGGTCCAAAACCAACTCCGACCTCGCTCCCTGCCACCAAGACTGTAAGAAGGACTTGAAATCCAGCATAGCCGGAGGGGGGTGGAGGTGGAGCTGGTTGAGGCTGGGGGGGAGAGGAGGAGGTGGAGGGGGAACAGCGACTGGAGGAGGGTAATATCCATGCGGACCCATGTAATGGGTACAGGGATGATAACCCTGGTAAAACTGTCCCATTGGACTCCATCCAGGAGTGAGAGCCTCCAGGTAAGGATCCCCAGGATACCCGTGGGGGTAATGGGGGACAGTTATAAAACCTCGTCATCAGCCCTGACTTCAGGGGAACCCACATCGGACCTGCAGTTGTATAAATTAAGTTTGGATCTGGCGTTGGAACAGTCCACGTCAGCGGGACCAATGTCGGTACCGGCACCACCCGATCCAGCACCAGAAGAGGGGCCAGCATCGGCACCGGACGAAGTGTCTCAGATGTAGGAGTCAGGTCCGGCGTCAGGGCCGACCGAATAGGCCTGACCACCATTCCCACCGTCGGGATTGTTGTAGGGACTGGCAGCATTGGAGGTGACAGCGGTCCCAGCGTTGGGACTGCTGTAGGTACTGGCAGCATTGGAGGCACCGGCAGTCTACCCTCAGGCTGAGGAGGGGCCTCCAAGGAAAGGCCTTCCAGCCGAGAGGAGTCTCCTGACCCTGGTCCCCGGTAGGGAAGCGTGGGGGGGGGGACCCCTGAAATTGGCAGGTTCACCAGTGTCCCCATCGGCCTCACAGGACATGTCCATGGTGGAATGCGAGGACACAGGCGAGGGAAGAATAGGAGGGAGCGGGGCTGTCTCCCTTCGGTCCCGCTGGACGTCGGTTGAAACGCCATTAGGCCCAGATGGGGGAACCGAGCCCGTGCGGTCGTCTGGGACGGCCGACTTAGCAGGCGTGGTCGGGCGGTCATGGGGAGGACCCCTGGCCGACTTGCCCAGATAGTCTCCGGAGGTCGGCTTACCGGCTGGTGCAGCACGGTCGCCGGAGGAGCCAGCGACCGACTTATCTGCCTGAAGTTTCTCCTTACCTGGGTGCTTCGACGGTGGCGGGGCCTTGCTGGTAGAGGGCCTGACGTCATCCATAGAGCGAGCCCGCTCCCCAGTCTCCTCCTTATGCTTTTTAGGGGAAGATTTTTTGGATGAGTCCCTAAGCTTGTCCATCTTCTTCTCAAGAGAAAGTAAATGGACCTTGAGAAGATGGGCCTCCAAAGCCTGCTGTCTATGCTTTTTTGGTTGCCTGGTTGAAGGACTGACAGTCAGGGCAAGAGGAGACTGGATAGTCTGGGCCTAGGCAGATGACACACCTGGAATGACCATCTTTGTGCGGTATTTGAGTGTCACACTTGGAGCACTTCTTCAGAGAAGACACGAAATAAACGTAATTTTTTGAGAAAAAAATAGCGAGTTGAAAACCGCGCAAAAACAACTTCCCGACGATCGCTGATGGAAGTCTGCAAAGCGACTAGCATGAGGCGATGGCGGGAAAGAACTGCAGGGCAGGCATGGGGACCACCCACTATATACCATCAGGCTGATGTCAATCACGTGACATCGGGTGGGAGGTCCCCCGTCAGGGATTGCAAGAAAAGTCTGCCGTGCGGCCCGACGTCAGTCCTATTTGTGGTGACCTACTGAAGGAACCCTCTCAAAGTAAGATCCTCTGTTTCCTGGCCACCGAGGACGTCATAGACTCCCAGTCTGTTCCTGGCATGTTTAAGTCCCCCAACACCACCACCCTTCCCCTTCCCAACCTGCAGAGTCCCCCAACATCTGCCACCAGACTCTCCTCCAGCTCCTCCGCCAGCGCAGGGGGTCTATACACCACTCCTATTTTTACTCTCTTGCCCCCCCTTGTTATCAAGTTGACCCAAATCGCCTCCACAGTTCCCTCCGCCTCCTCCACTCCTCCTATGACAATGCAGGTTTTGACTATTATTGCTACCCCTCCCCCCCGTCCTTCCTGAACATGGTGCAGCTCTCCAGGTTCAGGTCCCAGTTGTGCCCTGCAGTGGCCCAGGTCTCAGTGACCGCTGCCACATCCACCTCTCCCTCAGTTACCATTGCCTGGAGCTCAGGCATTTTATTGCCCAAGCTCCTGGCACTTAGCAGGACTACCTTCCACCCTTTCTCTATACTTCTATTTCCCCTGCTCGTGTTCCCATGGGGATTCTGTCTTCCCCTGGTCCGCACCTTACCTGTCGGCCTTTTCCTGCATTCCTCCAGCTCCCCAGAGGGGTGGAGACAGAGTCCCTCCTTTATCGGACACCCCTCAACAGCCTTTTCTCCCATCACTCCCCCCTTCACAAGTTTAAACCCCACCTTTCACCAATGAATCCCTCTATTTTCAACTTAAAGATTTCCTTCCCCTCCGAATTGAAATGGAGCCTATCCCTAGCATACATCCTCTTATCCTCCGAGGTCCCCTCCCCCAATCTCCCATCAACCCATACCCTCTGGCCCAACACCACTCCCTGAGCCACTGGTTTATCTCCCCAATCTTCCTCTTGTGTTCCCCACTAGCCCTTGGCACCGGCAGGATTTCCGAGAAGGAAACTGCACATCCTATATCATGACAGACCCTGGCAAGCTCCCTGAACCTTGCCTGTATCTCTAGCTCACTACTTCCCTAAATGTTATTGGTACCCAGGTGGATCAGTATGTCCGGGGAACCTCCACATTCCTCTGCCAGCTGATATACCTCATGCTTGGCCCTGTGCACAGTTAGTCCAGGGAAGTATTTTGTTCTAATCGGGCAGGCTTCTCCCTCCCTATCCCATTTGATCCCCCTGATCATGGAATCACCCAACAGGAGCACTCTGGCCGCCCCTTTTCCTCCATTACCCCCTCTTCCATGTCCCTCATCCTTTCTACCAGCCCCTCCCCCCAGCCGGCTCCTTGCTCCTCCCCTATCTGGGTGCCACCTGCCATGCCCTCCTTATTTAGCCTGGCCACCCCCTCCCCTTCGACCCTATGCCTCTCGTCCTCCTGAGTATCCTTCTGTACCTCGCTACCCCCACCGTTACTGCTCGTAACTGGTCCTTCCCCCCATCTGCTAAACTAGCCTGGCTCGTCCTCCCTTCCTTTCCGTCTCCGTTCAGCCCCTCCATGCCTGTCGTGCTCCCCTGGCCTAAACCCTCAGCTCCCTTTACTGTATCCTCCTAGTACTTCTGGTCCTTCTCCTTTCCTCCCAACTGGTCCTTCTCCTTGCGCCTTCCTCCCTCTGCCCCCTCCTCCTCCTCCTCCTGCTCTGATCCCCTGCTCCCCCCGTTTTCCGCCATTCCAAGTTCCCCCCTGTTCCTCCTGCTATCCAGCCCATACCTCCTGACCCTACTCCCTTTCCATCTCTAACCGCCTCTGTCATGACTACATCACCCCCTCACCCTCAAGCAGAAGAAGAGAACTGAAATGGTTACTGAGCTTAAGGTCCGATCCACCTCCCCCCATTGCTTCCTTCTGTCCAGCCACAGCCATCTGCCTACTTCCCTGAGAATGTTCTCCCTTTGGTCCCACTCTGTGAGAGTCCCCAGTTACCTGCCTGCTTCCTTGGTAATATCCTCCTTTTGGGGCCCCTCTGCCAAGATCCCTATGCGACCCCAGAGTACTCTCCTGCACTCCTTTCCCTATGCTCCCGCCCCTAGTGCTTGGTGCAACCCCATGAGAGAGCCCCTGCCCTATTTCCCAACCATACCTCCCCCAGCTGTATCCTAATCCCCTCAACCTCCTCCCTAAGCTGTGCCAGCTGGGTGGGCGACCACCAAACTTCCAAGCCCAGTCCAGTATAATGGCTGCCCCACACCCTGTGCACCCCACTATCCTCCCAAAGATGCCTGCCCTAATGACATGTGGTCCCATCTCCCTCCGAGTAGGTTTCCTTGGGTGAGCAACCATGTTCCCCACTAGTCCAAGATACACCCCTAACCACTATTCAGGTCACCCACTAATCCTAGATACAGTGCCACAGTAAACAGGTTCCCCTGTTACTAGGTGCAGTACAACACAGTAAACTTATAAGGGAAGTGAACTACTCCCTAAGCTCCTCTCTCCCAGCCTTTAAAGCCAACCCCCATTGGCTAGAACTACATGAACTGCACCTGAAACCTTTTCCTCCAATTGCAGGGCAGGTATTTCCCTATAAATGAGCCGAGCTCTAGGGAGGGGTGGGGGAGGGCAGGATTAGGGCCTACACCCGACTCTCTCTCTCTCTCTCTCTCTTGAGTGTATCAGCCCTGTGTCTGCCCGTACAAGAACTGCAACCAAAGAAACCACCCCAATTAAATCCAACCCAACAGGTTTTAAATCAGAAGAAACAGGCCTCCACAAACGTAGCCTGCTACACAGTGAAACATCACACAAATGAACCCACTTATAGCCACCAAAAACAGTTTTCAAACTTCCAACAGCCCCAAAAACAATACCCTGCTAGCCCCTTGCAAGTAGTAAGAAAGAAAATAAATAACCTTCTACCAAGTAAAATCCACAAGAAATCATGTAAAAACAACAAGAAGAAGCTATTGTACTGGAACAGATCTGCTCCCTTCCCCTTCCAGTTACTTCTGAGAAGTACAGGAGATATATTATTTTATTAGTACAGTAGATATATTATTTTACTCGTAGCTATGTTATTTAAGCAATAAGGCAGGACAGAGTGTGTGTCGTTGCTGAATAATGTCACACCTATGGTGAGTCAAAGCACAAGGCCACAGGCCGAGTGCTTCCGCCACCCTAGGTGTGACGTTATTCAGTGACGACGCACACCTTGGAGTGCCTTATTGTGATTATACGGCTATAAAAAAATCCAACAAGACTTTAATGATTAAGCAATAAACCGAAGAAACAATCAGAAGTTAACTTTATCATAATTAATATAAACATAAAATAGAAATAAAATAGTCCCTTCAACAGTTTTAACGCATCTCTCCATATTGCTTACACTGACTATTTTATAGCCAATTTTATTACTTTGAGTTTAGCGATATTTTTTATACTCCTGCTTTTATCTAATTTTTCACTTTGCAGAATTGAACACATTAATATTGAAAGTCCCATTTAGTCTCCATATAGAGATCAACTGTACTGCAGCAGAGTCATCCATTTCTGTGTTTCCTTGTTTGTTTTTTTTTTTTTTTTTTTATCAGGAGTGAAGACTGTCCTAACAAATAAACAAACAAAAAAAATTAAGCAATGAGACATGTTTGGATATGTGTTGTGGTTGGATAACGGCACACCTCAGGTGTGGCATGAGGCACCGCTAAGTGTCTTCACTTCAACCACCCAAGAAATGCCATTACACCACCACAATGCACACCCTAGAGTGTCTTACTGTGATTGTAAAATGGGTCCAAGATTTTTTTTTTTTTGGGGGGGTGAAGTAATGCACCAAATCAAAAGAGAGACATTTTTAAAACAGTCCCAGCATATTCCAGCACTGACATGCCATACCAGGTTTAAATATTAAGTATAGCAAAATTTGTGTATTTTTAATTAGCTCTTAAACTCTAGTTTCCCCCAACCCAGGCTCTTTTACCCATTCCCTCACCTTTCTTTCTTCTTCTTCATAATAGTCCCTCCCTTTTCTCTGTCTTGTTCATTTTCTGTCTTGCCAACATTCAAGAGATGGAATGTTTACTAAAGACAGAATGCAAGAATTCAAACCTCTGCTAAGTTCTGCTGGCAGAATGTTTACTCCCACTAGCTCACAACAGAAGGCCTCAGATGGAACCAGGGCTTTTGTTTTATCTGTAAAGTACAGTTATGTAAGAACTTACCGTAACAGTAGATCTTCGAGAACAGCTCTTGCAGCAGGTTACACCATTAGGACTGAAGCCGGCAGGCACCAGGACCCCACGGAAATTTTCTAGCTAGCAGTATTCAGTGGGGACCACCTCCGACGTCGGTCCTGCCCCCGATGTCAGGCATAGTACATAAGGAGGCGGTCCCCCAGAATCCCCAGTTCTCCCGCCAGAGACTCCCGGCCGCTGGATGACATCAGAAGAGGAGACTGAGGATCCGCCATCAAATGGCAATTAGAATAGTGAAGAGAACACCTGATCCTAGGAGAAGGCTATCTGAACAACAAAATCTACCTCCAGCGGGGATGGTGGGAGGGAAAGTACCTGCTGCAAGAGCTGTTCTCGAAGATAGTACAGTTATGTAAGAACTTACCGTAACAGTAGATCTTTGAGAGAGGCTCTTGTAGTAGGTAATTACATAATAGGACTGACGCTGGCCGGCGGCAGGACCCCACAGAAAAATTTCTAGCTAGCAGTCCCTGGCGAGGGACCGCCCCCACGTCAGGTGACTGGCGTCATACGACATCGGTATAAAGGGGCGGTCCCGGACGCCCGCCTTCCAGTTCTTTCCCACCACAGGCCCGGAAGACCTGGAAGAGAGAGAAGCGGATGTTTCCATTCCTGGAAAAGGACCTGAAAAAGCCTAGGGGGAAGGAGGTAATTACATATAGGACTGAATCCCAAGCAGTCTGGAATAAATAAAAAGGCACCGGGAGGAGGAAACTACTCCAGAAAGTAGCACTAGCCTTGCAAGCCTCAAGACAGGAGGCCTTGCAAAACGGCCAGCCCGAAGCCTGCTCTACGGCAAGAGGCAATGTCCAAACTGTAGGGTTCGTAAAGGTATGGACGGAAGTCCAAGTGGCGGCAGCGCATATGTCTGCCACAGACACATTCTTGAAACAAGCCGCAGAGGCCGCTACTCCTCTTGTGGAGTGGCCTCTAACCTGACCCGGAAGGGTCTTGTTTTACTTGTCATAACAGAAAGTGATGCAATAAGCCAACCACTTCGACAGGCATTGCTTGGGAATAGCATTGCTTTCCCTTTTGTGAGCAAAAGGGACGAACAACTGATCAGTCTTTCTGAGATCCTTCGTCCTGTTGGTGTAGTAATCTCAGAATCCGGTGAACATCCATGGTATGGAGTAAATATTCCCCTTGGTTAGAGTACTGCGTAAAAAAGGCAGGTAGCTCTATGGACTGATTTAAGGTAGACTCTGCTACTACTTTAGGTAGAAACTTAGGATTCGTGCGAAGAGTAACTTGTTCTTTGTGAAAAATCAAATAGGAGATTTTACACATAAGGGCCTGGAACTCGGAAATTCTTCGAGCCGAAGTGATGGCCACCAAGAAGAGAGTCTTCCATGAAAGAAACTTCAGATCTGTAGAAGCTGCAGGTTTGAAGGGAGGGAGAGTAAGTTTCTCGAGAACAAAATTCAAGTCCCAAGGGGGAGCAGGGGTATGGATGGGGAGCCTTAGATGAAGGACCCCTCTGAGAAAGTTTCTTAGAGACCTCCAGTTGAGCAAAAGCTTTATCTGCGAAGGGAATGTGGTAGGCTGAGATAGCTGCCATGTGAACCTTCAAGGAGGAATGGCTGAGACCCAGGTCGAAGAGATGACGTAAGTACTCCGGCAGGAAAGCCACTGAACAGGAGAAAGGCTCCACATTCTTGGAGGCTGCCCAAATAGAGAATCTCTTCCACTTCATGGCATAAGTGGACCTGGTGGAGGGTTTTCTAGCCTCCACTAAAATTTCCGCCACTTTTGGAGAGACGCCAAAACGGGATTGGGCTAGGTCTGCAGGAGCCATGCATGTACAGTAGTTGAAGGGATTTGAGGCCTGGGTGGACCAGGGTCCCCTGATCCTGGGTCAGCAAACCTTGAGATAGAGGAAGAGGAAGAGGAGGAACCTCTGAATATTGTTGTAGAAGAGAGAACCAGATTTGCCTGGGCCAGAAAGGAGCGATCAGAATCATTCTCGCTCCTTCTGTGGTTAGTTTCTGCAATACTCTTGGGATCAGAGGAATTGGGGGAAAGCATAGACGAATCTGTCCTTCCAGTCTAGAGACAGAGTGTCGCTCCAAAAAGCGCCTCGTTCTGGAACGAGCGAGCAAAAGGTGGGATGTTTTGCGTTTTGGGGAGAGGCGAACAGGTCTACCTGCGGAGTCCCCCAAAGCTGAAAGATATCGTCTAGCACCCCTTGGTCCAATTCCCACTCGTGTGCCAGAGCAGAGGAGCGGCTTAGCTTGTCTGCCAGAATTTTGTCGACTCCTGGAACATGAATCGCCATGAGGTGAAGGTCGTGTTGAGTTGCCCAATCCCAAACCCTCATTGCTTCCCTGCATAGAGGGTAGGAGCGAGTTCCTCCCTGTTTGTTGATGTACCACACTACACACATGTTGTCTGTGTGGACGGCTAGGTGGCCGGGAAGAATGTATTGGTGAAGGGCTTGGAGAGCATATAGCACAGCTCGAAGCTCGAGCGTGTTGATGTGGAGAGCCTGTTCCAGTCTGGATCATAAGCCATGGGTCCGATGGGGGCCTAGATTGGCTCCCCAACCTTCGCCTGATGCGTCTGTAGTCAGAGTCTGGGAGGGGGAAGGATGAAAGAAGGGGAACCCCCGAAACAGGTTCTCTCGAACCATCCACCATTGCAAGTCTAGTACCATCGGCGATGAGATCAGAACTAATTGATCTAGGTCATCCACAAGTGGATCCCACTGGGAGCAAAGAGTCCACTGAGAGATCCTCATGTGGAGTCGAGCTCGGGGGACCGTCGGAATAGCGGCTGCCATGAGCCCCAGAAGACGGAGGGCCGACCTCGCCGAGACCCTCCTGCGTTCTGATAGCAGGGAAATCTGGGATTGAAGAGAGGCCGCCCTGTCTGGAGGCAGGAAGGCCTTGCTCACAGTCGTATCGAGGACAGTCCCGATGAACTGTAGCCTCTGGGAAGGGTCCAGATGAGACTTGGAATGGTTGATGGTAATACCCAGGCAAGTGAAAACCTGCTGGGTGAGAGAGAGAAAATGCAGGAGTTCCTCCCTGGACGAGGCCGCCAGGAGCCAGTCGTCCAGGTAAGGAACTACCTGTACTCCCATTATGCTTGGGTGGGCGCTACCACAGCCAGGCATTTGGTAAATACTCAGGGGGCCGAGGATAGACCAAAGGGGAGCGCCTTGAATTGGTAGTGGTCCCCCTGAAAGGCAAAGTGAAGATACTTGCGATGGGAAAGATGAATGGGAATGTGCAGATAGGCATCCTGCATATCCAGGGCACAAAGCCATTGACCCGGCCGAAGGAGGGGCAGAAGGCTCTGCAGAGAGAGCATCCTGAACCTTTTGTATTCCACATAAAGATTCAGGGAACTGAGATCCAGAATGGGTCTGAGATCTCCCATCTTCTTTGGGACCAGGAAGAAATGGGAATAGTAACCCGTCCCTCGAAGATGAGGGGGGACGGGTTCTATCACCTGCTTCGTAAGAAGAGTCGATATTTCTTCCCGGACCAAAGGAAGGTGTTCCCTTGAATTGGACGACTTCCGAGGGGGGTGTCGGGGTGGTTTCTGAAGAAACTCTATGGAGTGCCCTTCCGCTATAAGCTGGAGCACCCAAGAATCCGTAGTTATCCTCTCCCATCCCAGCAGGTGGAGGGAAAATCTCCCTCCTACCGGTTCCTCCAGGGTGGTCCGGAGGCGGTGGGAGAGGAAAGGAGTCAGGTGGTATGGGGCAGCGCTATGGCTGAGGCACCCGCTGCTTTTTTGGGAGGAGGGGGCCTGGCAGCTGTGGGTGCCCGATGTTTAGTGGCCCACCTTCCCTGGAGTTTCGCTTGTGGCCGACTCCGTCTGCGAAAGGGACGGCGCTCCTGGTGTTGGGGACGGAACATGGAATCCACCGATTTCAGAGCCGTCCCCTTCTCCTGAAAGTCGGTGATGATGTCTGTGACATCACCGCCGAAAAGCACCGACCCCCTGAAAGGTGCCTCCTGAATAGCGGATTGCACCTCCGGGACCAAACCTAACACGCGGAGCCAGGCATGACGCCGTAGACTCACGGCGAAAAAGGAGTTCCGCCCGGCAGTGTCCACTGCATCGTACGTCACCCGCAAAAGGTGGCGACTGGCCGATCGAGCAGAACGGACGAGGTCGGCTAACTCCTGTTTGACTTGGGAGTCAGGTAAGGAGTCCAGCTTGGATTCCGCCTGGGTAAGGATGGCCTTCTGGTAATCCCCCATATGGGCGACGTAATTCAGGGCCCGAATTCCCAGTGTGGAGGAGGCGTAGATCTTTCTTCCACACTGGTCCAGGAGGCGAGATTCCTTATCTGGAGGAGATGAGCTCAGATGTTTTAGATGAGCCGACCGGCCGTGAGTGGCGTTAATTACAACCGAGTCGGCACAAGGGTGACAGTCCAGGTAATCTACACCCTCAGGAGCCTGGTATAGCCTGTTAGACTTCCTGGGAAGTGGGGCTAACGCCGACGGTTGTTTCCAGATCGTGGTAAAAAGGTGAGCATGAGGCTCGAGCCAGGGTGGCACTAAAGTTGGAGCTGTCACGGAGTTTAAGTCGCTGAGGATCTGGTTCCAGAGAGCGCCACTGATGGACTTCCTGGATTTTTCTAAGCAACTCCGTGAAAGATGGATCCTCCGGAGGAGACTTCGGAGGGGTCCTCGGCCGGGGCTTAGACGGAGAGCGGGGCTCGTCGTCTGTCTCGGAGCATCCCTCGGAAGAGTCCGAGGAATCCGAGACGGAAGAAGAAGAGGAAGAATAAGACTCCCTTACACGGCTAGGGGGAAGAACGGGTTCTTTGCGTGGTACCCGTAGACGCGTGTCCTGCCCCTCTCCGGATCCAGAAGGGGAGAGCCCTGGAGTCCAGAGGTGGTGAGGGAGTGTGCTGTCTCAGGCGTCATGAGGGGCCAGTGGCGGCACCGTCGTCGTAAGGCGGCTCTCTACCTCCTTGGTGAGTTGAGCCTTGGCCTCAGCCCACCAAGAGGCCAGAGTCTCCTGCAGATCCACCGGCGGCCGTGGGGGCGGTGGAGGTGGAGAAGGAAGGGGAAAAGTATACGGGTTGTACCCGTAAGGCGAGTATCCGAAACCCGGCGTCGGGTATTGTGCCGTTGGGTACTGCGGCGTCAGGAGGACTGGCGTCGGGTACTACGGCGCTGGATACTCGCGGTCCCAGAGTGCGGCGCGTCGGAATGGGCGGTACCGGGACCGGGGAACTGCGGAGCAGGCGGCGCAGGCGGGTCCACATTGGGGCAGTGGGCCCAATGGAAGAGGATATCCCTGCGGCGTCGAGAGTACCGGCGTCGGGGCCAGCGTCCAGGGGTCCGACGTCAGATCCGGTTCCGGAGGAGGGTCTGACAGAGGAGGAAGATCGCCCGGGGATGGAGGAGAGAAATCCCCGGGGTCAGGCTGGGGTGACTCGGACTCCCCAGACAGCAGCAAAGGCTGCGGGGAACTGGGTACGACGGACGTGGGAAGGTCCGTCGTCGGTTCCGTCGCCTAGTGCACGTCAGAGCAGCCGGCGTGCAGCTTAGGTGCGAGTTCCCGGCGGGCGCTGGAGGAGCCAGCGTCCGGCTTATGGGACCCCTCGCTGGAGGCGGCCGAGGAGAGAACGGCCGGTCCGGGAGGCGTGGTCGCGCGCGCCCGAAGGGTCGGGCGTCTTATCGACCCTCTCCATGCAGATGTCGGAGCTGGCGTCCTGACTTAGAGAGTCGCCCGCCAGTAGGCCGCCAAACTCGGCGGCCAAACTGGGGCGGAGGCCTCTATTCGCCGGGCGCGCGCCCAACGCGGAAAGCCAGCCAGACGGGCAGGCTGACGCCTCCTCCAAACCCTTGGAGGCGGCCGTCGAACGGTCCCCCGGAGGGGATGTTACCTTATCTGCGTCTCCAGCGGGAGATGCGGTAGAGGAGGAGGACTTCTCCCAGTGCCTTTCCTTGTCCTTCTTTTTCCGATGTCCTTCGGGGGAAGTAGACACCTGCCTCAACTTTTTCAACTCTTTTTCCATAGAAGACATCTTTTTTCTTGAGGAGATGGGCTTTCAGGGACTGTTGGCGCAGTTTTCGGGTAGCCACGTTGAAGATGAGGCAATGCTGGCACTTCTCGACCGGGTGATCGGGGCCTAGGCAGAAAAGGCACAGGGGATAACGGCCGTCCTTGTGTGGCAGTTGGGCGCCGCACGAGTTGCACTTGTTTTTGTGCTCGGAGGGTGTAGGGGACGACATACACAGACGATGTACCTGACGACTGAAAAGAAATAACTATTATTCGGTGAAAACCGACGAAAGAGAGGTCTGACTAAGCACGAACTTTACTGCGAGGCACTGCACAAGCTAACGGCAGGAAAGAACTGGAAGGCGGGAGTCCGGGACCGCCCCTTTATACCGACGTCGTATGACGCCGGTCACCTGACAGGGGGGCGGTCCCTCGCCAGGGACTGCTAGCTAGAAATTTTTCCGTGGGTGTCAGTCCTATATGTAATTACCTACTGCAAGAGCCCTCTCGAAGTAAGATCTACTGTTATGGTAAGTTCTTACGTAACTGTACTATCTTACTTCGAGAAACAGCTCTTGCAGCAGGTTACACCATTAGGACCGATTCCCAAGCAATAATGGAAATCCCACACCATTGGGAGGAGGGAAGGTAGAAATCCTTAGTAAAATCTAAGCCTAGGACAGAAGTCCTTGAAGGACTGCTAGACCAAAACCTGCTCTTCGCCTCAATGCCACATCCAGGCTATAATGCCTGATAAAGGTGTGCACAGTGCTCCAAGTCGCTGTTGCACAGATAGCTGAAGTGGACACATTCTTTAAGGCCGCAAAGGAGGTAGCCACCCCCCCCCTTGTGGAATGACCCTTAACCGCACCCGGTAAGGGTTTGTTGCGCTTCTGGTAACAGAACGTGACACAATGTATAAGCCACCTGGACAGCAACTGTTTGGAAACGGGAGTTCCCAGCATCCTGTGGGCGAAGGAGACAAAAAGCTGATCCGATTTTCGGTGGTGTTTAGGCCTGTTCAGGTAGTATCGAAGACACCTATGCACATCTAAAGTGTGCAACAGGGCCTCTCCTCGATTCGAATATTTAGGGAAGTACACTGGCAGATCGATATCCTGATTAAGGGTGACAGCTAAGACCATCTTAGGCAGAAACTTCAGATTGGTCCGTAAGGATACCCTGTCCCAATGGAAAACCAAATAAGGTTCTTTGCACATCGGTGCATGAAGTTCCGAAATTCTTCTGGCCGAAGTAACAGCAACTAAAAACAACATCTTCCATGTAAGGAGGCGTAGCTCGCAATCCGTGGCTGGTTCAAAAGGTGGCAGAGTAAGCTGCTCCAGGACAAAGGGTAAATCCCAAGTCAGAATAGGATCCTTAATCGGAGGTCTAAGGTGGAGAACACCTCTCAGGAAGGCTTGTGCCGTGTCCAACTGAGAGATAGGACGTTGGCCTATAGGGGTGTGATAGGCTGAGATGGCACAAAGGTGTACTTTTATCGAGGAGTAGGCCAAGCCTGTCTGGAAAAGACAGGAGGTAGTCCAAGACCGACCTTTCTGGACAATCCAGTGGCAAAACCCCCCGCGCTTGAGCCCATAGGCAAAATCTGCACCATTTCATGGCGTAAGTAGCATGAGTGGCCGGTTTTCTTGCGGCTGCTGGAACGTCAGCTACTTCTTGCGAGACCCCGTGTCACATAATGGCCATGTCTCTAGGAGCCAAGCATGCAGGTTCAGCAAACGAAGATCTGTATGGACCAAGGAGCCCACCTCCTGAGACAGCAAGTGAGAGCTGATTGGCAGAGGCACTGGAGGCTCCCGGGACAGCTGATGTAGTAGAGGGAACCAGATCTGCCTGGGCCAGAACGGCGCGATAAGTATTAGCATTGCTCGCTCTCTGCGAAGTTTCAAAAGGACCCTCTGGATCAATGGAAAGCGGGGAAAGGCATAGATGAATCTGCCCGCCCAGGAGAGGGACAACGCGTCTTGCCAGAAAACACCAGGCCCTGGATCTAGCGAGCAAAAACTGGGCAGTTTTGCGTTGGATGGGGAGGCAAAAAGGTCTAACTCTGGTGTACCCCATCTGCGAAACAGATCCTCTACTACTTCCTGGAGCAGTTCCCACTCCTGGACTCTGGCCTGAGAGCGACTCAGGCTATCTGCGATGACACTGTCCACTCCTGGTACATGAACAGCAATGAGGTTTGCGCCATGTTGTAAAACCCAATCCCACACCCTCATGGCCTCCCTGCAAAGCGGGTAGGAATGGGTGCCTCCTTGTTTGTTGAGGTAATGCATCACCGCAGAATTGTCTGTTTGTAACAGAAGAGTATCTGGTGGAATCTCCGCCTGGAAAGCCTGCAGGGCGTAAAGAACTGCTCTCATTTCCAGGATATTTATGCAGAGATGAGTCTCTTGGGCTGTCCACAGGCCCCGAGACCGGACACCATCTAGGTGTGCTCCCCATCCAAGCCCTGAGGTGTCTGTGGAGAGCGTCACAATCGGAGATGGTGCAGTGAAGGGGACCCACACTGAGAGGTTCTTCAAATCTAGCCACCATTGCCAATTCCTGATTACGGCCATCGTGATCCGAATTGGGAGCTGCAGATGGTCTTGCTTTTGATCCCATTGGACCTGTAACATCCACTGGGTCACCCCGCATGTGGAGACGGGCTAGCAGGACCATCGCAATCGCCGCAGCCATGTGTCCCAGCAGGCAAAGAACCAGTCTGGCTGGGATGGTCTTCTTTGCCAAGATGTCCCTGATGAGGGATCTGATGTGTTCGCTCGGTCCTGGGGTAGAAAAGCTTTCCCCTGGATGGTGTCCAGAACTGGGCTTATGAACTGCAGAATCTGAGACAGAACCAGGCGTGACTTCTCTTGATCGATAATGATGCCCAGCATCTCGAACAGAGACTGAGTACAATGAATGGCGGACATCAGGGCTTCCCGAGAGGGGCGCCATGAGAAGCCAGTCGTCCAGGTAGGGGAACACATAGTGGCCCTGTCTCCTCAGAGTCGCCACTATTACCGCCATGCACTTTGTGAATACCCAAGGTGCCGATGACAGTCCGAAGGGTAGGGCTCGGAACTGATAATGGTGACCCTGAAACTCGAAGCGCAAAATCTTCCTGTGCGCCTGAGCTATGGGTATATGCAGGTAAGCATCCTGCATTCCAAGGACGCTAGAAAAGCGCCCTGCTTGAGCATGGGAATCAGACCTGGGAGGGTCACCACGCGGAAGCGTTGGTACAGGACCGACGCATTGAGGTCGCGGAGGTCCAGTATTGGACGGAGATCCCCTGTTTTTTTGGGAACCAGGAAGAAGTGAGAATAATAACCTGCACCTCTCTGGTTCGTAATCGTGCTCTGCTAGCTTCTTTTCCAAGAAGCGCGCACCTCCTGCTATATGAGCAGGGCATGCTGACCCGAGTAATAGGAAAGCAGGGGAGGTCTTGACAGTGGGTGGTCGAGAAATTCTATGAAGTGGCCTTTCTTGACCAATTGGAGAACCCACTGGTCGGCGGTAATCAACTGCCACCCTAAAAAGTGATGAGCGATGTGACCCCTGACCTTTTGTGCCCATTGATCCAGAGGAGGGGCCGGGAAGGAGTCATGCTGTGGCAGCACTGGACCCTGCAGGCTGGGCCAGTTTGGTGTAATGCTGGCCTCTGCCTGGGGATGACTTAGCCTGGGCTTTACGTTGAAAAGTGCCCCTTTGTTGCTGGCCAGAATGTGGCTGCTGCCGTTGTTGCCGGCTGCGAAAACAGCTCTGGTTCCTACGAAAGAAACCAGGTCTTGATCTGTACATGGCTTGTACAGACCCAACTGCCTTCCCAGCATCGTGGAGTTTGGTGATAACCTTCTCCGGGGCGTCACCAAAAAGTACTTCGCCATTATAAGGGACGTCAAGAATGTTCTTCTGTACGTCCGGGGTAAAACCGGAGACACAGAGCCAAGAGTGTCTCCGGAGACAGATGCCTGAAGCTGCAGCTCTGGCAGATGTGTCTGCAGAATCATATGCAGCTCGTAGCACTTGGGTATCCACATCAGACCCTGTGCGGAGGAGGTTTAGGAGCTCCACCTTCTGATCGCCATCCAGTAATTTATCGACCAGGTCTTGGCCCTGTTCCCACAGAGCATTCTGAAACTGTACCATGTGAGATAGGTAGTTCAGGGTCCTGATGGAGCATGTAGCAGCCGCACACATGCGCTTCCACAGGGCATCCAGCTGTCTGGATTCCTGGTCCGGTGGCTGTGTGCTCATGTGCTGCAGTCTTTAGGACTGGTCATGTGAGGCCATAATGACCAGGGAGTCAGCCAGAGTCTGTTGAGCCAAGTGCTGGTCCTCTTTCGGGGCCTTGCACAGGCAGTCAGCTTTCTTCGGCACAGCGAGAATGGAGTGTGGACGCTTCCACGCAGCATTGGAGACGTCCGCGAAGGTGTCCACCAAAGGTGGCACTACCACAGGCTTTGGATCTTTCTGCCGAAGATAATGGGCAGGCGCTGTCTTGCAGGATCGAGGTCTTCAGCATCCCATCCCATGTTGTCCTGGATGTACCTCATGATCTCGGAGAAAGAGGGATCATACGGAGGAGACCTGGGCAGGTCATGTGGGTCAGGTGATGGAATGCTGAGTGGAGAAGGAGTTCTGGAGTAATCCAAGGTATCCGATCTGGAGTCCTCCCCAGACAGAGTATACCGACGTCTGGGTCGCTTGGGGCTGGGAGACCCTGATGGAGATCTTGAGGGAAGCCTTCTCCAATCCTTGGATCTACCCCTTGGAGGTGGAGTCTTCTCCTTAGGGGTTGGTGGTCGTCCTGCTGGCCCCTGTGGTGGAGGAGGGAGTGTAGGAGGTGAAGGAGGAGGAGGAGGTTTTACTGGGACCACGTCTTTATGGATGGTGTCCCATCAGAGAGAAAGTAAGAGGCCGCCGGGTTGGCTGAGGTTGGCTGGCCGCTACTACCAGCCACGCCCGGCTGTTCCGTGTTCGGAATGAGCACGGGTTTTGCGGGCGGGGGAGGAGATGGATCGGCGTCCGGAGGACTGCTCTCCATCTCCGGTGAGAGATTCAGGCGGCGGTGCTTGCCTGACCCCTAGTGGAGGCTGGGGATCGACAACACGCAGCCGGAGAGACAGGGGAGGCGGGGCGTGGCAGGCAGCTTGACTGTCTTGCGCACGGAGGCGTGCACATACTCAGTCGCCAGCGTCATTGCACCATGCCCGCCGGGAGAAAAAATTTGGGGAAAATGGAGCCGCAGCACGACGTCAGCCCGTCAGCCATTCTCGGAGGACGCCTCCCTGGCATGGACCCGTTCTGGTGGGTTGAGTCGCTCCCCACCACCCTGCCGCGAAGGGTAAGTCGCGGGGTGCTGAAGGGAGGGGGTCTCATGTCCGGGGATGGCGCCGGAGGAACGGCGGAGTGCGGGGGGGAGGCTCCTGAGAAATAACATCTAAAAAAAAAAACAAAATAAAGTAAAGAGATCCTTTACCTCTTGTATATTCATGCCCGATGACGGGCCTGGCGCCGTGGTCTGGCGCTGGGGTCAAGTGTCTGTTCATGGGGGTGTTCCAGAGAGGGCGAAGGTTCCTCGAAGTCTCGCATCCTCTCTGTCGCCTGGCCTGGTCTTCAGGCAATGTGGTGTCCTCCTCTGTGGAATCCCTGTGACCAGTGTCCACCGGTGACTGGGGGCGGTCTTGGCTCCAGTGAAGCCGATGTCTGTGCCAGCGATGACTTGGTCCGGCGAACGCCAGCTGGCATCTGGTGCTGGGCGATGTCCTCAGCTCCGGCGAGCGCCTGGTCGACTTCGGGTGCTTGGTCGACATCAGGTCCGTCGTCCGCTTGAGGAATGTCAGGTCCTTCATCTTCCTGGGTGGTGGATCCGGGCCCCTAGGGGGCTGGGAGACCGACCTGGAGTTGGGGTACCGACGTCGGGTGGATGAGGAAGACTTGTGGTGTTCGGAGGACTTAGAAGAGGCCCAAGAGGGAGTGGAGGAAGCCGAGGGCCTGGAAGTCTTGATGGGCTGAAGAGTCGAAGAACCGCTGGAAGCCCAGACTTTAACCAGAGGGGGCTGAGACCTAGCTCTGGAGGGAGAGTGGTCCGATCGGGTAGAGCCTGAGCTCTGCGAGTCCGAGGCCTGGTTCGGGGATCTGGACCTTGCTTTCTCCCGGTGCTTGTCCCGGTGTTTATGGGCCTTGGAGGAAGAATCACCCCTGGAGGAAGGTTCTTTGTCCATCCTACTATGTTTTTCCTCTAACAGGTAAGCCTGAAGCGCCTTCTGACGGCGGATCCTGGTGCGGCTGTTCTCAGAGAAAGAGGGATCATCCGGAGGAGACCTGGGCAGGTCATGTGGGTCAGGTGATGGAATGCTGAGTGGAGAAGGAGTTCTGGAGTAATCCGAAGTACCCGATATGGAGTCCTCCCCTGACGGAGTATACCGACGACGTCTGGGTCGCTTGGGGCTGGGAGACCCTGATGGAGATCTTGAGGGAGGCCTTCTCCGATCCTTGGTGCTACCCCTGGGAGGTGGAGTCTGCTCCTTAGGGGTTGGTGGTCGTCCTGCTGGCCCCTGTGGTGGAGGAGGGAGCGTAGGAGGTGAAGGAGGAGGAGGAGGAGGTTTTACTGGGACCACGTCTTTATGGATGGTGTCCCACCAGAAAGTAAAGAGATCCTTTACCTCTTGTATATTCATGCCCGACGATGGGCCTGGTGCCGGTGGTCTGTCGCCAGAGTCGGGCATCAGGTCCGTGGGTGTCTCCGGAGTGGGCGAAGGTTTCCTCAGAAGCCTGGCATCTTCTGTGTCACCCGCCTGGTCTTCAGGCAATGTGGTGTCCTCCTCCGTGGAATCCCTGTGACCGGTGTCCACCGGTGATTGGGGGGGGCGGTCTTCAGCTCCGGTGAAGCCGACGTCTGTCGTTTGGTCGATGACTTCGGGTCCGGCGAATGCCCGGCCGGCGTCTAGTGTTTGGCCGATGTCCTCGGCTCCGGCGAACGCCTGGCCGACTTCGGGTGCTTGGCCGACATCAGGTCCATCGTCCGCTTGAGGAACGTCAGGTCCTTCATCTTTCTGGGTGGTGGATCCGGGCCCCTAGGGGGCTGGGAGACCGACCTGGAGTCGAGGTACCGACATCGGGTGGATGAGGAAGACTTGTGGCGTTTGGAGGACTTAGAAGAGGCCCGAGAGGGAGTGGAGAAAGCCGAGGGCCTGGAAGTCTTGATGGGTTGAAGAGTCGAAGAACCGCTGGAAGCCCAGACTTTAACCGGAGGGGGCTGAGACCTAGCTCTGGAGGGAGAGCGGTCCGATCGGATGGAGCCTGAGCTCCGTGAGTCCGAGGCCCAGTTTGGGGATCTGGACCTTGCTTTCTCCCGGTGCTTGTCCCCGTGTTTATGGGCCTTGGAGGAAGAATCACCCCTGGAGGAAGGTTCTTTGTCCATCCTACTAAGTTTTTCCTCTAACAGGTAAGCCTGAAGTGCCTTCTGACGGCAGATCCTGCTGCGGCTGTTGAACCCTTGGCAAAAGGTGCAGGCCTTGGTGTCATGGTGCGGGCCTAAGCACCGCACACAGGAAGAATGAGGATCCTTGAAAGGGATCCGTTTTCCGCAGGCACAATTTGAAAGGTGTCCCTCAGATGAAGGAGTTGGAGAGGACATTAGTTATGTAGAAACTCTTGAAGTTCTAAGTTGTCATGCGCTAGGTGGAGACCGAGAGGCCGATGCTGGCGAGTCGACGGCGGAAAAAGAACTGGGGATTCTGGGGGACCACCTCTTTATGTACTATGCCTGATGTCGTGGGCGGGACTGACGTCAGAGGCAGTCCCCGCCGAATACTGCTAGCTAGAAAATTTCCGTGGGGTCCTGGCGCCTGCCGGCTTCAGTCCTAATTGTGTAACCTGCTGCAAGAGCTGTTTCTCGAAGTAAGATCAGCTTAAACAACACAGATTCCGCTAGTAAGCAGGTGAGGCTAGGAGGAGAATTTTTCATGATCAGCAAAGAAACACCATAAATTACAATTTTAAGAACTGTAGTATTTCATTTTTTAAGTTATGTATGTGTGCGTAATGAGTATTATAAGAGCAAAAAAACATTCAATTCTTATGATTATAAATTTAAGACAGCTTTATTTTTAGGGCCTAGCTGAAGATTTTTAGTGAGTAAAGGTGACAGCCACATCTGTGATGGCAGTCAGGAATGGCTGGTACAACTGATTTTATTCTGAAGAGGCTACTGGACCTTCTTCCAGCGCTGTCATTATGGGATATCAGCACTAGATTCTCAGCTCCTGAGCCAATCAGACTACTGGATTTTTTATAGCCATATTATAATTTATTAGTACAGAAGCTATGTTATTTTTCTAGTAGCTGTATTTTTTATTAGTACAGTAGCCATGTTATTTTGCTAGTAGCTATGCTATTTGATTAGTACAGCAGCTATGTTATTTCACTAGTAATTTATTTTATTACTACAGTAACTATGTTATTTTATTAGTAGCGGTTATTTTGCTAGTAGCTATTTTATTTTATTACTAAACATAGAAACATAGACTTTGACGGCAGATAAGGACCGCTTGGCCCACCTAGTCTGCCCATTTCCCTACCTAGAGGACAAGCTGCAGATCCTATTTAACCAACAGCATATTTCTTCCTACCCCCCACAAAAATTGCCTTATGTCTGTCCCATGCGTTCTTGAATTCTCCCACAGTTTTAGACCCCACAACCTCCTCAGAAAAGCTGTCCCATGTCCACCACCCTCTCTGTGAAAAAATACTTCCTCACATTGCCCCTGAGCCGCCCCCACTCTATCTTCAAATTGTGTCCCTTGTTCTTGCATCTCTTTTTCTGAAAGATGCTATCCTCTTGGACTTTGTTGATTCCACTGGAGGTACTTAAACATTTCTATCATGCCCCCTTTCCTCAAGGGTATACATATTAAGCTCCTTTAGCTTCTCCTCGATGTATTTCTCTTGCAGACCCTGACCATTTTAGCTGCTCCTCCTCTGAACTGCCTCCATCCTGCCTATGTCCTTGCAGAGATGGGGTCTCCAGAACTGGACGCAGTACTCCAGATGGGGTCTCACCAACTGTCTGTACAGGGGAAAACAACTTCCTGTTTTCTGGTGGTGATGCCTCTCCTAGACATCCCAGTATCCCCAGCCCTCTCTACCGCCTTCTCCACATTGCTTGCCAACCTTAAGGTCATCTGATATGATTACCCCCAGGTCCCTTTCCATTTTGTTTCTGTTATTTCCCCCCCCTATTGTGCAGCAGCAGAAGTTCAGTAAGAATATTATAATCCATATTATAATATTATCAGGATATATCGATTGTTTCTCAGCAAGTGAGTAGTAGCAGGCTCTGTGCATGGAAGGGACACGAGGGTCCGGCGCACAACAGGCCAAGAGGCATCCTGATGAAATGACCGTAATGGCCTGTAACAGTGATACCTCAAAAAGTGGCTAAATATATAAAGCCTCATGGGAAAGGCCTTAGTATAATTTCGAATCGAAGCCCCCAGAAAAAGGTCTCAAGGCCTAGAAGGAGACCAGGCGTAGCTTGAATGTTTTAATGAGAGCAAGTGTCTCCAGGTGGTATGGGTTATGTTTTAGATGTTCCTTGTCATTCATTCTTTGCTCTGAAATTTCTTTGTTGTTGTAATTTGTGTTTTGTTATGAATAATTATATTGAGGGCGTGGTTTATGGTACTTATATTGTACTGTTTTTAGTTGTCTGCCTGAGGCTTGTAGGTTGTCCAGTATTGTTTGTGCCCCTGGGCCAAAGAGATGGTTGCCAGAAAAGTGGCATTAGCCACTTTTTGTTGAATATCAGGTGCTAGCCCTGACAGTCGGAGTCATACGTGACAGCGTATAATAATACTGACTACAGAGGCTCTAGCTGAAGCGTCGACAATGTCATACCCTAATCTTAATTAATGTCGAGAGAGGGAAGTAAATGTGTTTATCATTAATGTGAGTTGTTCTTTTTCAGGGGATGTAGGTAGTTTACTTATAATGCCCCCAGCAGAGGTGCCCACCGTACGCTGGAATTTCAGCATATGTCCCATGTAGTTAAGTGTTCTAATATTTAATGTGTTTAGAGTAAACACTTTCTTCCCCATATGATCAAAACATTTAGAGTCTTTTTCAGGAGGTACTGTACTGCAGCTGCAATAAATACAGAATCGGCAGTGGGAATATCTGTTAAATATTGATAATCAATAGGAGCCTGATAAAGCCTATATGCTTTTCTAGGTAGCTCCTGTGCAGCTATGGGTTGACTCCATGCTTCAGTAATCGCACTTCTGAACATTGGTATAAAGGGAAGGACTGCCCGGATCGGTTCGTCCGTGATGTCAAGATATTCAGCCATATCTTTACTTAATCTATCTTGTTCTATTGTGGTAAACCCCATTGTTTTTTGTATTTGTAACATCATTTCTGGGAATGAGGGGTCATCCAGTGGGGAAATGACCTTTAGTGGTTGTAATATTTCTTCATCCCAGTATGATGGTACAGAATATGGGGACTCAGACCCTCTTCTAGTAGGGAAACCATCATAATACGAGTCTTTGGAAGGTTCTGAAATTATATGAGAATCTGACAAATATTCCTCAGAATATTCATGAGGAGGCAGAAATGGCAAGTGTTCTAGCTCTGTGTGTGCCTGTTTTGAAGGAGGCGGAGAGACAGTCTGTGATTGAGGGATTTTTATTGGAGTGGGTGTATAATCAAAACCTATAGAATTCAACACTTTATTTACAATTTCTGCTATGTTTGGCACTTGTGATCATGGAACTGCCATATAAGCAGGTTCTGAGCCCTGTGTGCTTGAAGTCGGGGAATCAATTTGTGCCTCCCAATAATGTGATCCAGTACATCTTTGAAAATTTTGTTCATCACGGACTGGTGTCTGAGCACCATGCATGAGTGCAAATGAGGCTGGTTTGCCTCTGCGTTCCGTAGTACATAATCCTTTATTTTGTGGTGATGTAGCCCCATATGTATCTTTTGATACATTTTTATAAAATATCTCATGTTTTTTTATGGATAAATTTTTACAAAGACCTTCCATAAATGTATTATATGCTGGTAAAGGTGCTGTTCTATGATGTAGGGGCTGCTCCGTTGACGGTAGGATCAGCACCATCAACGGAAGAGGAATAAAAGCATGCCCCGTCGACACTGAAATGTGCCTTATTGATGATGGATAAGTGAATGCATGTCCCGTCGACAGTGGAATACTCCTCATCGATGATGGAGAAGTCAGTGCATGCCCTATTGATGGTGGGATGCTCTCCACTGATGACAGAACAGTAGGGACATGCCCTGTCAACTATGGAAAGTGTGTCATCGAAGATGAGAAGGCAAATGCATGCTCCGTCAACAGTGGCATACTTCTTGTCGAACGATGGAGGTTTAGGAGCATGTCCTGTCGATGGGGGAGGTAGCCCAGTTGATGATGAAGCAAGTAGAATGTGCTCCGTCAACGGAGGAGGTGTTCTCATCAATGGGGGAGTGTGCCCTGTCAATGATGAACGTAGTTTCGACGACAGGGAGCTGAGAAATGATGTCCCATCAACTATGAACGTTCCTTTCTATGTGAAGTTGACCTTCTATGTTCTTTTGAAGAAGAAATGCCTGCCGTCGACAGGGGAGATATTGCCCGTCGACAAAGAATGTTTTCTTGATGATACATGTTTAGGCGATATGACCGCTGAAGGGCGGTCAGGCAGAACTTTAGGTGAAGGTATTTCCTTCCCTATTTTGCTTCTTGAAGAGGACTCAGAAGTTTTAGAGCCCTTTGATCAAGCACCCAGAGTCTGTAACTGGGAAACATCCACTGTAAAGTTCTTGGTCGAGCACAGTAATATGGTGCTGTGTATGAAGTTCAGGCACCCCAAGCTATGAGTTCAATCCACATCGCAGACTGCTGGCAGAAGAGTAAGCTGCTGTCAAGAGCTGAAGCCAGCAGGAAAATGAACGGAGACTATCAGGGACCACCCACTTTTATAGGCACAGCCATGAAGTGAGGTCATGTAGGTGATCCCTGGTGTGGAGACTGCTAGAAGAAAACTGCCGTGTTAGAGCGCCACCTATTGGGAACTCCCTGAAGTAACTTACTGCAAGAGACCATGCCGTGGAAGATCTACTGTTACAGGTGAGTAACCTGCGTTTCTAGGGATGTGGATATGTTGTTCTATCCACATTTACTGGCCGTGAAGGTCGAGATCCGCAGCCGCAGTTGCCAAGCCCTACGCCGCATGGCAACTGCGGCCACCACCGAGCGGGCACAGGAATCCCCCAGATCCAGAGCCATCTGAAGTTGCTGCCTGGCCACTGCCCGGGCCTGATCTCAGACCTGCTTGACCGTGGTCTGGAGGTCCACGGGTAGGTGAGGAATCACCTCGTCCAAACAGCCCAAGAGGGCATGGGAGAAGTGTGCCATCATGATGGCCGTGCTCACATGGCGGAGGCTGAGCGAGGAGGCAGCATAGACTTTTTTAGCCACCTGGTCCAAAAATTTTTTAATTTTTTACTCCTTGTCCATGGCTTGTCGACATCCCCAGTATTGCCCAAGCGCCGAAACACAGATTCGGCCGCCAACCCCTCAGCCGAGGGGTGCTCTGTGAAACCCGAGAGAGTACCAGTGGGCACCGCATATATTTGTGGGCCATCCGGGCACAAGGCAAGACGTGGGGGTGTTGCCAAAGCTCCAGGGCTGGGACGACCACGGCCTTGGCCACTGGAAAAGCCTCCGGAAAGTCCCCTTTGTCCAAAATCTCTGTGAGGGGATAGCGAGCCTGCTTCTGGGCAGGCTCCAGTTTCATCCTCATGGACTCAGAGATGAGGCGGAAGATGCCCATGAAGGACATGGGCCCTTCCTCTGTCGAGAGATTCCCCATGGACTCCATGTCGACCAGACAGGAATGCAGTAAGGAATCCTCAGACTCAAAGGACTCAGCATAAAGCGGCTGACCGCCTGAGTCACATTCAACCCTCTGCGGCAGTCAGGTGTGAGGGTGACTGACAGTTGATGGGGAAGCCACTTGGACGACCAAGACTCCTTAGTCAGAACACTGGTCGGTGGCTCCATCATGATCAGTGGAGAGGACGGCTTTGGCCAAACTGAGACAGTCTTAACCGGCTCTGTTGGAGGAGGGACAGTCTCAACTGACCCCACAGGGGGAGTCTGTGTCGGCCTGTGGGGCGACAGCCAAGTGATGGCCAGTGTGGGAGCTGGGATCGGCTTTGGATCGGCCAGCACCAACTGTTGCCACATGAGGTCTTTGTAGCATCAATGCAACTTGCGCCGAAGCCTCTCCTCACCGGATGTCAAAGAATAGCAGCGGCACTGCTTCCCGTGGTGTCAAGAGCAGGAGCACCAATGACGGCGGAAGCTGCTTGACTCACAGGAGGAGGAGAAGGAGGACAGAGACCTCTATCTTGGCTGCTGGGGGTGCCTATGGGGTATTTCGGGGGGAGCCGGGGAGTGCCACAGCTCCTCCTGGTCTAGGTCGGTGACCAGAGGGATCTGCTCAGCGGACTGAGCAGCCCCTTCTAGGGTCATGGGCAGGACCAGGGTCCTGAAAGAGAATTGTCGGCCTCTTCTGATGACAACCAGTCAATAGGGTCAAGAAAAATCTCAGCCGCATCATTGGTCAGCGTCTCAATCAACTGGCCTGATGGGGTCTCTGTGAAGACAGTGGCCAAGGCCACAGTTCTGACTGTGGTCAGAACCTGGGAATCCTGAGACAGAGAATGTTCCCGGTCCCAAGAATGTTGACGGTGAATCTTCTCCTTCTTTGACACCTTCTTGCTAGAGTGTGAGCTGTGAAACCCAGAAGGGCCCTGCTCCTTAGTTTGGAGGGACTGGCACAACTCCTTGAAGGAGCCCGAAAAAGTGGAGCCCAATTGGAGTGAAACGAAGGCAGAAGCCAAGGAGGACTGAGTGGGGACCTGAGCTGCCTTCTCCTCGAAGGCCGTAAGCTGTTCCAGCTGCTCGGCGGACCCCACAGCTGCAGAGACCACCCAACAGGCATCTTTATACTTGACTGGCGGATGTTGTTTTTCTGGGCAGCCCAACTTAAGCCGAGAGAGGCGGTCCTCGAGGACCGTCGCATGAAATGACCAACAAATGTCGCAGGCCTGGGTATCATAATCATGGTCCAGGCAGTAGATGCACGTGACATGCAGGTCAGTACATGACATCTTCTGCCCACATGGGCACCAGCGAAATCTGAGTGCGGACTTGTCATCCATCGTGGTCACGATCAAAGATCGAGTTGAAGACAGAAACTCATATGAGTTAGTTTGGAAGTAATTCTGAAGAATTTAAGCGCTAGGATCTACTCAACACAGGAGCGGTAAGGAGGGAAACTGCTTCTTCCAGCGGAAAGGAAGATCTGGTGTCATGGGGCGGAGCTGAGGGATACACCATCCTGGTGGGTGGGAGGAACCAGCTTGAAGACTTTCCGGCACATCTTTTTTTGTGTGTGTGTTATTTCTTTTCTCTCCTACGTGCTAGCGCCTCAGCCACTCCTTCAGGCTGTGCCAAGGTGGCATCTGACCAGTCTTGTTCCCGAGCCCCAATCCTCATATTGCAGTTCTTCCCAGGGTAAACTAAACGTAACCCTTCGCCAGGCGGGTCCCCATGCTCCGAGAGGGGAGGCACCAGGACAGGCTAGCACAATACTTGGGCCTGGGAAACTGCTGAGGGACTGGGAGCTCTGGACATTGACGGCATCAGAGCCAGGCGGCCGCCTGCCGCTGAAAGCGGAGCCATTTTCCATTTTTCTGGTGATCGCCCCTGCGCCGCGTCGATTCTCGGTTCCACCGGAGGTCGCTGCAGAGCCACATCCTGCCACTCATGCCAGAGAGAGGAGAGCAGTCTTACAGACGTTCAATCCTCTCCTTCCCCTGCCAGCCCCCAGTGTCCTGAGTCCATTCCCGAACCCGGGACGCCGGCATGGCTCGAGGTAAGGCGCCAGTGCCTCAGCCCTCTGCGCCACCGGGCCGGCTGCCGGCACATCTTAAAGGGAAAGGACACTGCCAGTAAGTGTGGATAGAATAACATATCCATGTCCCTAGAACTGGTAGTGACCAGTCCCTACTCTAACCTTAAATAATTCCTGTGGCTGGACCGGATTAGAATATAAAAACAGGCATCTTTCAGGTCCAGAGAACCCAGCCAGCCCCCCTATTTAAGGGATGGTATCACTGCAGCCAGGGTTACCATCTTGAACTTTTCCTTTTTTGAAGTGTTTGTTCAGATACCTGGGTTCCAAAATGGGTCACCACTTACCAATTTTCTTGTGGATGAGGAAGTACCTTAAGTAAAGGTCCTTTCCCCACTGAGAAGGGGGGATCGTTTCTGCTGCTTTTGCCTGCAGCAACTTTTTGACTTGTAACTCCAGCAAGATCTTCTCTGCTGGAGTGGGAGGTGTGAAGTTTTTGCGAACCTGCAGTCTGGGGGACGTTTTTATTTTTTATTTAACTGTTTGGTCCCCATCGCCTCCTCCCACCAACTTGGCAATGGGGACACAGAGGTATTTTGCAGGTTTTCTCCCCTTGCCCCACCCCCACCTCCGAAGCACCAGCACACGGCTATGCAAGCATGTGGAGGCACACATGCACCCCGTGGCGCCAGCTCAGCACCCTCCACCTCCCATAACTTTTTGTCGCCTCCTCTCTGCCTGCGCTGCCCACTGGGCCTCCAACTGGTGGGAGCGGAGCTACGGGGGGGGGGGGCCAACTCACCCTCAGGAGGGGAGATCTGCCCATCGGCATGCTCGATCCTGCTCTGCCCTCACCCCCATGTCAGCACCCCAACAACCCAAGGTCGTTCCCGAACTTGGGTCGCTGGCGTGGCGTCAGGTGTGGCATCCAGTGCCTCAAACCTCTGCGCCACCGGGCCACAGTTTGGGGCACTTTTTGAACTGCAGTGTGAGCCCCTGGTTCACAACTTCCATACCCACTTGTCTGTGGTGATGTTTTCCATTCCGAAAAGAAGTGAGCCAGTCTACCCCCCACTAACAATGGATGGGTGACCTGGACTGACTCGTCAGGGGTTCTGCTTGGGTTCACCCTTGGGTGCTGGGGTTGGGTCAATGCGTTTGGGGCCTTTCCTGACCCTTCTTCTGAAGAAGTCTCTCAACTGAGAAAAGTTGTAAGGTAGGAAACCACGGGGAAAATAACCCCTACCCCTACCTCCCCTTTCATGGGGCCTACAGGAAGTGGAGGCCTTTTCCTTCTCAGTGTTACTTTTATCGGTGGCTTTGTACTCCTCCACGTTTTTCATGTATGCCTCTGTTTTGTCATCAAATAAGGAGTTTCCCCTCACAGGTAAAATCCATGGTCTTCACTTGGGTGTCTTGAGACAGGTTTGTAGTCCTGAGCATGCAAACCTTCATAAAGATATTGCATGGGCCATGACCCTGGAGGCAGTGTCAGTGGTATCTACTACTATATGAAACTGGTACTTAGTTGCATCCAGGACTAATTTTGCAGCATCTGCTAAATCCTATGCCAAATCCCCAGAAGCTTTGTCACTCATGGCCAGGACAGAACTCCAAATAACTTTCTGTACTGGGCAGTATAAGCCACGTAGGCTACCTGCCTCAGCAGCAGGGAAGCAGAAGTATAAACTTTCTTCCCCAGATTATCCAGCTTTCTGGAGTCTTTGTCCGGGGGGCTGGGTAGAGAGGGGAACCTTAGCCTTATCACAGGGCACAGCCATCACTACTCCTTTATGGTTAGGATGGGAATAAAGGTACACAGCATCTCGCTTGTCGAGCTAGTACTTCTTTTTAATCTTTTTTGTCAATACCAGGGGTGGAGGTGGGTGTCTGCAACAATCTGTAGGTTGCCATCTTAAGGGTTTATGCACCAAAATAATCAAGCTCTTCAGTGGGTTTAGACCCATCATGTCTAAGAACTCCACCTCATCCTTTTCCTCCACGGTCTCCTGGGTGGAAAGGTTGAATGTGTTCACCATCTGCCTCACAAAAGCATAATGTGAGGAAAAATCCTCCAGGACCCAGGAAGGAAAGCCAAACTCCTAATCAGGAGAACCATCAGGCTCTATGAGCTCCCCTTCCTCGTCCTTAGTAGAACTCAATCCCCTGATCCTCCAGAACCAGGGAGGGAACCAGAACCGGAGGGGGAACCCGCATGCCCATAAGTGAAGCCATAGCCTGAAAAACCTGGAGAAACATCCATGCCTTAGCCCTGTCCTCTATAAAGGGCACTCTACTATTGTCCACTGACGGCTCCTTTCCTTCTTCAGGAGGAGGGGCAGAGACATGCTTTTCTTTTTGTTTTTTTCTCAGCAGGAACTGTTTCCATAACCTGCTCCGAGGGCCTTTTATGTTTACTTGTATCAGTGTTCCCTCTTTCAGGAAGCCTAGACTCTGGAATGTCTTTAGCAGACTTTTCTTTCTGCTTACTAGGAGAGGATGGGTCCTCGTCCGTGTGCTTAGGTGATGTAGAGGCAGACTGAGAAACCAATAAGTCTTCTAATTTTTTGGCCCTTTTCTTAAGGGTTTTAGGGCAAAACTTAATACAAATCTCACAATCTGAAAAGGGTGCTCAAGACTCAGGCACCTTAAACACAAATCATGGCAGTCTGCCTTAGCCAGGAGGTTGTAACACTTGACACAATTTGTAAAACCTGTAGGTCCTGTTTTCTTTTTGGGCTTGTCAGACATGCCAAATGTGACAAGACCCATCAGAAAAAATGGTTCTGGACAGTAGAAAACGAAGACTGTGCTTCAGTTCCTAAGAAACTGCAAACCGCTAAGAAAAAATGTTATTTTTCTATTTGTTGACAAACAGAAATACAAAAACACCAACGCAAATCGGTTCCGAGAGATCAGGGAACCAAAGCAAAAAACATCCAAAAATTGGCTGAAAGGAATCAACAAAATGCAATATTAAAGAAGGAAAACTACATGTAGTTAGATCTGTTTAAATAGGGGAAAAAAACAAAACAAAGAAAAAAGGGTTTTTCTCCGGTTCCTGGGAATTGCTGGAGAATACTGCTAAGAAGTAATAAAAACAATCAAATCTAATCTAAACTAGCAGGGATTTGAAATAAAATAAAAATACTGAGAAAAAGTAAAGGGGGGAAGCAAAAACCGTGAGAAACTTGAAGCTAGCCGAAGACAGCTCTTTGGGGCGACTTCTTCCACAGGCAGAGAAATAAATCTGATGGAGGGCAGCATGGAGCATGACCACATGGCAGAGATCTGGATTGCATTCCATCGTTCTCCAATTTACATCAAATTCCACTAAGCGGGTAGCTCAGACCTGCAGGTTGATTGAATCAGTATGCATAGTGAGGGATTCCTGGAGTCTGAAGGTGCCATTTCACCTGCAGAAAACTTTGCAAAGCCAGCACTTCGGGAATCTGGCAAACTTTGCGAATTACTTCACAAAGGGAAGTTTGCCAGCTTCGTGCATCTCTAGTACAAATGCCCAAAGGGAAGAGAATAAAGAGGGCACTTTATCAGGACTTAAAGGAAAACAAACGGGGCAAAGCTGGGGAGTAAGCTTCCAACAACTCCAGCCCCTGGGGCAGGGGGCAGAGAGGGCAAATAAAGAGGACACAAGCTTTACAATATGTGTGTTGTACATAGGGATAGAGTGCAAGAGATAACTGGTGAGGTTTGGGAATATGACAGAGGCGTACTAAAACCTCCATGGAATAAATGCGGTAGACAGTAAGGAGCTGTTTACACTGAGTGGGAACACTGGCACAAGAGGGAACGCAATGCAGCTAGCTGGGAAGGGGACAGTCAGGAAGGCCATCAGGAAATACTTTTCACAGAGAGAGTGGTGGACAGGTAGAACAAACTTCCATGGAAAGCCGACTGTGCTAAGTCAGTAGACGGATTCAAATAGGGGTGGGACAAATATATGTGACATGTAAGGGTAGAAGGGGGAGGGGAAGTGATGAAGGAGTGACCACTAGGACCATCACATCCACCGGTAGGTAGGGCTAGGTAAACCGCATGGGTCACTGCACCTTTTTCTGCCATCAGCATCTATGTTTCAATTAGTAGTTAATAAGGTCAAGTAAAATACCTCGAAAGTGACGCCAGCCAAAGCCAAAGCCTTAAAATCTCCGACTGTCCCCTCAATCTGCGTCAGAACAAAACCTTCCTTTTCAGCAGTGACAGTATACTCCAGGTCGCTGTGCAGTGGTCCAACACTTGCGAAAAGAAGAATACAGAAGTCAGGCATCTGCAGCAACACTGCTCAGTACTTTTCCATTTACTTTTTGTTCATGTCAATCATAAGAAAATTTCACTAAGTTTAAAGGAAAGCTTGGAGCACCTTTTCTGGTTATCACAGTGTCACCTCGAGCGTTCTCAGGACACTGAACTGTGAACCAAAGGTGAGCAGTTCTGGCACTCTAAGGATGCAACAGAAGAGTCTTTTTTTTTTTGCCATATAGCTTTTTGCTCCACAGATAGCTACCTCTGTCTGACTTCAAGTCCATCTGGGAACCTTCTTGCACCATCAGCCGTTCCCCCACCATCAGGCCAGTGGGGCCTGAGAGTACCACAAGCCACCACCAGGAGCCACCTAACAAGCAGTCAGGGAACATCCTACCCACAAGCCTCCCCTCCCCCCTCCCCCAGAGGAAAGTATCCAAAGGACGCTCATGACTCCTTCCGTGCCGGACTCCGCTGCTGATGTCCGGGCTCGAGGAGCCAACCTGAGTCACCAGCATTCTGAGTGAACATCCATCGCTCGGCACCATGGAGCTGGCTTGCCATGAGATCTTTGGCATCTACCTGAACAACCACCAGAACAGGCAGATGGGACCTCGGTTTATTTATTTATTTATTTAAAGATTGGTTACCAGGAAAGGCACACTGAGCCAAACTCATTTCCAGATGCAACCCGGGGGTCTTGGATAGCAGACCATAACAAAGGGAGGCAAATACACATAAAATACAAAATACAGAGTGCTGAAGAACAGTATACACTGTGACACATGGAGCACTGAAAGAGATACACAGCTGCATAACAATAAGGTGCAAGGAACAAAATAGTTTGCAGATTTCAACCCATACAATGGAAAGTAGTAATAGCATGGGAAGACTGGTGAGCCAACAGGAAAGGAGGAGTCTGGGGAATCCACCTGGACAGGGGAGGCTTAGAGGCAGCTGCAGGAGATTACTGGAGATGGTCTAAGCAGACATTTTAATGCTGGAAAAGAAGGGGTAAGGCGAATGGAGGAGGGGTTTGTTAAGGGAAGGGAGATGAAATGAGAAAGCATGTTGATCGGCCAAAGTGTGGGTTCGTGGGAAGGCAAAGGTACGGGAAGGACAGGAGCACAGGGAGTAAGGAGAGAGGGTGGCTGGAGAGAGAAGAGAGGAGAGATAGGATGGAAAGAATTCAAACCAATACTTTGAGATAAAGGTACGGCAGTGGGCTAAGCGTCTCTGCTAAAGGGAGGAGGAAAGAGAGGGTGGAATATAGGTGACAGTGGTGTGTAGAGAAGGGGGAGATGGAGGCAAAGTGACAGAATGCACTGAAATGTACATCAAGTCTGACAAGGGAGGCCGGCCCGCCGGCGCAGCGGTTGGAGTTCCGCTTGTAACGCCAGCGACCCGGTTCGGGAACGAGCCCGGAGCTGGAGGGCCGGCAGGAGAGAGGACTTGAGGTCCTAGGGACTGCCTGGCCCTCCGGGGAACCAAAGCTCGGGCTCTTGTCTGGCTCCAGGTGGAGACCTGAGGTACAGCAGCCCGACGCTTAACAGAGAGGAGAGGCGACATGCCAGATGTCGGCACTTCATCGCCTTGACATCCGGGGACATGGCACGCCGAGAGAACATTGGAAAAAAAACTGCAGCCTCCCAGTAGACGGAGCACCAGGCCCCGACCTTCAATGCCCCTACCGGCCCGGAGACAGCATTCCGACGAAACAGACACACATCGGAGGTGTAAGGGCCCCCACCCCAAACCTGCCTGGGGGGTACAACCATGGCTCAATGGGTAATGGACTGCACTGGTCACCAGGTAGGTGAGCGAGGGCTGAAAAGGCCGTAGGTGTCTCCCGAAGAGGGGAGAGCTGCGAGGAGAGGGGAGTAAGAAAAAAAAAAAGAAGAGAGTCTGACAAGGGAGGAGGCAAGCGCAGACCCATAGACAATGTCGGCATAGTCAATAACTGGGAGGATCCATTTAGGTATTAGGTCTCAATGGACTGGGAAGGAGAGACAGTCCCTCTGCCTGAAAAGCATACCCAGCTTGGGGCAAAGTTTAGCGTGCCGGGCATCTAGGTGGGTAATCCAGGGACAGGTCGAGCCAAACACCTAAGTATTTGTTGGTAGGGACCACATCAAGGGGGTGCCAGCCAGAGTAATAATAACTGTAGGGGATGGTAGGCTATCTAGTTTTTGCTTGGAGCCGAAGATCATGGTGACCTTTTTCTGGTGTTCATTTTGAGGCGATGGTCCTGGATCCAATTTGTCACCGCATGAATGTCCCGCTAGGAAGGGGATTTGGATGTCTGAGGCAGAGGGGTCAAACAGGTAGATGACTATCATCTGTGTACATGTGTATATGGGCGGTGGGACAGACAGAGAGGAGATCATTAATAAAGACAGAAAAGACGACAGGTCCAAGTATAGAGCCCTGGGGAACGCCAGAAGGGATGGGGAGGGGAGGAGAAAGGATATTACCAATCTGTACAGCTTGGTGCCTACCAGTGAGATAAGAATTGAACCACTTAACCGCAGGGGCAGATAGTCCTGCAGCATGGAGTTTATTTATGAGGATGGGGTGAGAGACGGAATCAAAGGCTTTCGCGAGGTCGATGAATACTACGGAGGTAATATGACCTTGATCTATAGCCGAGAGTACAGAATCGGCAAAGCAGAGAAGGGAGGAGGAGGTGGAATGGAATGGGGTTTTCTGAACCCTGACTGGACAGCAGACAGGATATTTGTGGAAGTGAGAAAATCATTGAGCTTTGTGAGGACAACAGATTCTTGGAACTTTGCTAGTCAGGGGAGGAGGGAGACAGGCCGGTAATTTCCAGGGAAGGAAGCATCACCACCCTTGTGGAGGAGAAAGACTTTGGTGAGTTTCCATGCCGAAGGGACAGTGGAGGCAGAGAAAGAGATTGAGTAGATGCTTTACGGGGAGCACAATGGGGGGGGGGGTGGAGATTCTGAGAAGTCTTGGGTCGAGGCCATCGAAGCTGGACTTGGAAGGGTTCCGAGAAATAACAGACCAATAGACCTCTTATGGGGTGACTAGAGAGAAAAGGAAATCATCAGGCATGAGGGAGAGGGGGTTATCGGTCTGGGCGACTGGAGCGTCATTAGGGAGTGCACAGGTAGTAAAAAATGTGTTTAGGATGGTTGCTGTAGAGGATGGGTCAAAGATCTGAATTCCTGCCTCTACGAGGGCAAGCAAAGTATGCTCAGGGGGGGAAGAGAAGTAAGCGAAGATCTTTCCAGAATGAGGAGGGGGAGCTATTAGGGTATTGCAGGCGTGCCTTGAAGTAGTTTGCTTTGGCTTAGCAGACAGCCTTTGTATAGCAATTTCGAAGAGACCTATAGTGTTGAAGATCCGATAGGGACTGGGAGATTTTGAAGCGTGACCAATCATGATCCTGGGATTTACAAAAAGACAGGAGACCAGGGGTGATCCACGGATGGTGGCTACGTCTGACCCAGACTTTTTTTAAGAGGGCCTGCGCATTCCATATATGAAGAAAGGTGGTGGTGATGCAGGCAAGTGCAGTGTTGATATTGGGAGTGGAGCAGACCAGGAACCAGTCAGCCGTGGCAAGGTCGTTAAGTAGGATGCTAGTGTTGAGCACTCTAAGGGGGGTGGTAACACATATATTTGGGGGGGTATGAGTGGGGGGGGTGCACATTCTTAATGCAGTCAGTGGGACACTGATCACTGAGCATATCTGGAAATGTGCCCGCAGCAATAATTCGGTTGGGATGAGATGAAAGCACCCAGTCCAGGAGTGAGTGGGTCTACGAGTGTGGGTTAAGACGGGTAGGCTCCATGAGCAGTTGGGACACATTTAAAGATTCGATGATTTGAAGGGAAGTATTTGAGTAGGGGAAAGCCAGTCCAAGTTAAAGTCATCCATTAGAATAAGCTCTCCTGAAGAGGCATGGGTGGCAACAGAGGTAACAAAGGAGACAGGAGAGGAGGGAGCTTTGGGGAGGCATACAGAACCCCTATGAATACTGGAGTGGAGGAAGGAAGGAACGGAGAGTTTAGCTACAAGGAGTTTATGGGATGAGGGAATGGATTCACGGAGGGTGACCAAGCAAGAGTGTGATTTTCGAGTGAAGAGAGTGACCCCACTTCCACGTCTGCCATGATCCTGATGGGAAAGATTAAAGTCAAAAAGTGCAAGCTGGCAATCTGGGATTTTAGAGGACCAGTCATGTCTCGGAGATGAGTTAACCAAACTTTTATGTCATCCAATTTAGGCAGGAGGCTCTTTATAGTCATGTGGAAAAGCCTCAGACCTTTGGGCAGAGTCATTGGGGAGGGTGGGGGAGGATTTAGGTCAACATCACCTGCAAGAAGCAATGGCAGAAAGAAAAGGTGGTGGTGAAGGGTAGCATTTACGTTGTTTACTATGCTAATGGTGAGCAGGGAGGCGGGGGAGAGGAGACGATAAACAGCGAATGACCTCAAGATTTAACAGTGAGCAACCTAGCAGCCCTTGATGAATAGCTAGGGGTGGAAAGGAGGGGATGGTCTGAGAGGGGAGGGGTGAGCAGAAAGAGAAGAAGGAAAGGAACTAAGGGTGGGAGCATGTGGAAATGGAGGGTGGGGAGCGGGGTAAAGAAAGAGGTGGAGGGTAGAAGTGATAGGAGGACTAAGATGGGGGGGTAATAGGACATGTTGTGGGAGATGGTGTAGAAGAAGAAAAATACGAGGGGGATGAGAAGGAGGTAAAAAGAAATCAGCCCAGAGGGATAGATAAATGAACTGAAAGATCCGCTATTTGGGTACGGTATAATTACAGCAGGGAGTACACAAAATATGGGGGAGTGGGGGGGGTGTGAGGCAGGTGAGCATAGCTAGTGGATTGGGAAGCTCACAAATAAACGTGAAGCAATTTAGGCGTTGAAGACATTTGTGCAGAGCTCCTAGATACAAGATATAAACCAATTTAGGCAATAAAGAGGGCAGAAAAATGAGGAGCTATAGGCAGCAAAAACGGAGAGCTATAGGCAAACCAGAAAAGGTAGGTGTAGACAAGAAGGATGGTCCAGACTAAGCGCATGCACTGACAAGGGGGGAGGACATACCATGTACTTCTAGATGGGTGGAGAAAACTTGACTGATTGGTTAAGCACCTGGATAATGTGAGGAAGTTCTTTTTTACAGAAAGGGTGGTGGATGCAGGGAACGGCCTACCTCAGGAAGTGGCGGATACGAATACAGTGCAGGGCTTCAAACAGGCATAGGACAGGCATAAGGGAGCAATACAGATGAGTATGAATAAATAGGCCATTGATAGAGTAAAGGCCTATGGCACATTCATAAGGTAGAAAAAATGGGCAGACTGGATGGGCCTTGTGGTCCTTATCTGCTGTCAACGTCTGTTTCCATATAGGGAACACCTCCCTAGGTGGGTGGGAGGATGGCGGGTGGGTGGGAAGTATTCTGCGGCAACACACAGCAGCGCCGCAGTGGTCCTAGGGGAAGAACCTGTGGGCCACTTGCGGCTGATGTGTGGCTTCAGGTGAGGAGCGGGGAGGGCAAGGAATGTCCCTCATGACCCACCAAGCATTCTCGGGTGGCTCCCCCGAGGACAAAACTCTGTAAAGGGAAGAATATAAACAGCAGGTCAGTGGGTTGAACCCGGGGAAAGATGAGACGGAGTTGGAGGGCTAGACTAAGGGCAGCAGATAACAAGGATGGTAAACACTCCACAGTGGGTCCCTAATAATTCAGAACATAAAGAGCCAGAATGCTATTAATATTAAACATTTAAGGCAACTGTATGCTAGCTGTGCAGCAGGTATTTTCAGACAGGTAACAGGAATGAAAAAACAATCAGATGTAGCTGGTCAACAGGAAAATGCAATCAAGGTGTCCAGAGCTGGGCAAGATGGCGCCAAACGCCAAGCCCAGCGTGTTAGGTGGTCCAACGGGAAGTACCTGTGGGCTTCTTGCGGCTGATGTGTGGCTTCAGAGGAGGAGCAGGGAGGGCAAGGAATGTCCCTCACAACCTGCCAGGCATCCTCCGGTGACTCCTATGAGGAGAAAACTCTGTGGGCTGCTTGCAGCTGATGTGCGGCTTCAGGTGAGGAGTGTGAAGGACAAGGAATGTCCCTCGTGACCTGCCGGGCGTCCTTCTGTGGCTCCTCTGAGAAAACTCTGTGAAGGACAACACCTCAGGAGTACACCATTCCACTCATGCTGCACTACAGTGTCAGTGTTGGGTTTTACCCCAAGTTCCTGGTGTGGGGTTAGAACCCACAACCTTCCAATCTTCCAGCCTCAGAGGCTAGTGTGCAACCTGCTGAGCCACTGACACTGCAGGTCAAGAGCTTAAAGCCAAAAATGGGAGAAAACTCTCTGTTAACCTACCTGTATGAGCCTTGGTCATCAGTAAAGACTGTTATCAGAGAAGCTGCTCCTTTTTCATGAATAGTAATCTCAACACCTTCCAGCTCTGGGTGTATCTGCCCCTCTAAGAACAAGCCCACTTTACCCAGAATCTCTATAAGCTTCCCAGGGCAGTTCTCTAGGATAGACAGACAGAAAAGAAAGGAAAAGGATGGGATGTTAAACGCAGCCTGTCTAATGGCAGCTGTTCTCCTTATTGTTCAGTGCAGATTTTTAAATCATTTGGACCTGTTTATTGCATTTGCTTTCTTAATGCTTTGTGACATTTGGAGGCTGCCAATTCAATAGCACTATTTCAAAATGTCAGAGACGCACAATACTAAAACCTGCGTTATTACATTTGATGTTGTGGTTTTAATGTGTTCAGCACCTCGGTATGCTGAAAGGCGCTATACAAATAAACTTATTATTATTATTACACAGTCCAGTCAACTGAAGTAGTGCAAGAAATCCATCTCTACGTGTTGATGAATTAAGTACTTTTTTTTTTTTTATATACACATTTTCTCACCTGTCTCAGCCAGGCATCGGACTATTGGACTCCCAGTCCTCATCCAACAGCTAGCCCCTGATTAGCATCCTTCAGTAGCTTTCCTTCATAGCAGGGATGGGAAGGGTCAACCTCCCCCCCAGAAAAGTATCTGGTGGGCCAGGGGGCCATCCTCATTAATGGCTGAGGCAGTGCATTATTTTTCTCTCTCACCTGCCAACTTCCACTAACCTCCCCAATAATGAGGGGTCATTGGGGTTTTCTAGTGCAGCGCTTTACTTGTCTGGCTGGGATTAACTGCCGAGTGGCAACACTCCTACCAGCCTGATCACCCAGCTGCGGATACGCTAACTTGTTCCTGAATTGGGAACACCTGCATGGAAGCACGATGCCAGGTCCTCTGGGTCACCGATCAGACCAAGGAAGTACTAAAGTATAAAACACTCAGAACAGCAGCAGAATTCATTAGTCACCATATTGTGTTTTCAACAATCATGTTTTCATTGCAAAAATATCAATGTATCCTTTTTTCTTTCATTCCTGAACCAAGATACAGGATTTTAAGTTTCCCGTTCTCGTGCCATGCCCGCCATCAAAAAACGGAATATTTTGGAACAGTGGTGTACTGTTTACCATCAGAAACCTGTGGCAACACCATCCTAATACACCCACAGTATGAATCTAGTATGCACATGTAACAGGTAACCTCAATAGAGATTTTTTAAAATGGCGAGTGGTGGCATCTTTACTGATGTGAGTCATTAAATACAAAATGAACGATAAAGGCGGTTTTAAAAATATCTGAGAAAACTAAAAATACACCAAGGATGAATTCAAGGATGTCAAAAAGACATTTTTGCTAAAAAAAACAGATGACATTTTTCTGTCGAATAAAATACTGTTGCTTTAAAGAGCACCTTTACTGCTCTTTTTGAAATTGCACCCCCCCGCAAAAAAAAAGAACCCTGAAGGACCCTTACCTGCCCCCAATTCATATGCTGCTGACATTTTTTTTTTTTTTTATAGCTCAGTTTAGAAGTGAGATCATATTTTGCTCCATGGAGCCACGCAGCCCATTCCTTCCACGTCCTGTTCCTCAGCGATGCCACCACACTAGCATGTTTTATAATGTAAGTTTATGGAGAGCGCATGGGCTTGCTCCACGAAATGTAATGGGACTGATTTTTAACTTTTTTTTATCATTTAGATGGCCATTCTGAATAAATCAAGGCCTCCGCTCAACTAACAAGCACCTTGTTAGTTGAATTGAAGCCTTGATTTGTTCGGAATGGTCATCTTAACTATGAAAAAGAAGTTAAAAAGTGGGTCATTATTTTCACGGAGCATGCCCCATGCTCTCCATATACTTATATCACAAAATGTGATAGTGTGGGGGCTGCGCTGAGGACAAAAAAGTGGAAGGGATCAGGCTCTCAGCTCCATGGCACCAAAATACGATCCTTCCCTTCCTAAACTGAGGCACATAAAATTTTAACTTTTAGCACTGTATGAATTGGGAGCAGGTAAGGGTAGTTCAGGCTTTCTGGGGTGAGCACTACAAAAGGGTGCTCTTTAGGTGCCCATTTATGCAATGTTTTTCTGTACTATGCATAAAATGATTTTACTTAAACACGGTCTACTTTCTTAAGGGTGAAACCATATGGGCATTAATGAGTAGGGATAAAGAAATTTAAGTGACCAAGTGCTCTCAAATTATTGGGCAGGACTCTTACCTCCACTGATTGCGGCCTCCAGAAAGGGTGGGTAGAAAAGGAGTTCTTTCGAAGATGGCGTGACAGTGATCTTCTCTCCAGACCTTCAAAAAGTGCATTCATGCTCATTTACTTTACAGCAAACATTGGAACTAGATTAGCAGACGGTACAATTTTTCTAAATTAGCTATGAAACATACTGCAGCCACGCTTTTGTGTAAACCCCACTTCTAGACAATAACCCATTAAACGTGAGATATCGCATTATATTATAGGGGAAGAAATTCAGATCTGTGGAATTCATAATGATGCACAGATTTAAATAGCATGTTAAATTCACTAGGAAAATAAGAAGCTGAAGGCTAAAGCCCACATAATGCTTCCATCATTCACCCGTAATAGTCTAATGTACTGCAATCTAATATAAAGCTATTGAGTCTGTTTCTGAATGTAAGCTTTGAGTCACTTACCATGATCTCCAATGGTAATGAATTCCATGGTTTAATAATTCTGTATTTAAATACAGTTTATAGAACTGCTGTTAGGGTGTTTTTGACAGAATATTTTTGCAGTTCTACAATACTGCATTTTATTAAAGGATTCGTTTCTTAGTCGTCTTAAAGCAGCAGTGCAACAAAACCGGGCCAAACATATGGCCCTAATATTTGATCACTATAACAGATTCCTGGCATCTTCCAGTTTTATTTCGTGGTAGAATTTTCAAGTTCTATCAACATTTAAATATTATTAGTTTAGTTTTTTTCTCACAAAAGAGGACACCACATTTTGCTTAGGAATAACACTGTAAACCTTCCAAGGGTTAGGATCGAGAAAATAGAAACTGTGCAGTATAGGAGATGCCTAGAAAAGTAGATTTAACAGGAATGCTACTGAAATTGAATTTTTTTTTTTTTAATTAATTTTAGCTGAAACTAGCTTTTCGGGAAAACATTTTTCATTGTACTGCTGCTTTAAGGAACGTGGGATAATAAAAATGATAATACATAATATAAATATATATATATATATATATATATATACATACATACATACATATACACACACACACACACACACACACACACAGTATAATGTATTTAACAAAGAACCTTAGTGCCTAGCACTGAGGCAAGGGTTACCCCAACGGGCACTGGCCGGGAGGCCGAGTTTCAAAGAAATAAAAAAATCACACAGACACCATAACGCAAAGCTTCATGGACTGTAATGCAAATCACCACAAAATATTATGTTGGTTCAACTTTAAGCAGAAATGCATGGTGCCGAAAGGCCTCTCACACAGTCTACAAAGGGTGCAAACAGAAGACACAGACACATGTTTCGTCCTACCAGGACTCATCAGTGTGCCTCGTCTGTATGATACCCCAGTGGAATGAACCAACAACCCTAAGTTGGTCTAACTGGGTTGGGTTGTGGTGAGCCCAATAAAAACAAAAAACAAGTTAAAAGGCAAAGAACCTTAGTGTGCAAGCACTAAGTGTTTACTTTCTGAAAGTTCTGAGAAATCTATACTAACCTTGCCCAGTAAAAAAACTCATAAACGAAGGGCCCCTGTAGTTCTTCCACCATCTCTTGGACTGGAGGCTCAGTTTTTTCTTCCTGTTCTCGCTCCTGTCTGCGAGCCTCGATTTCTGCTATCTGCTGCTCCCGACGCAACTCCTGAACAGACTTCAGTGGTCCCAAAACCAGTGCTGGCTTGATATCAACTGAAGACCTGAAAAATGAAAACAACATGTTTAAATCCAGCCATGATCCATTTGGCACGATAAACCTTGGGCTCGTACCAATCAGAAAGCAGCACTAGTAGGCACACTAAACCCAGAGAATTAGAATGTCAGGATTCCGCTTTTTTTCACCAAGTCAAAATGGTTTTTTTTTTGGTTATGTGTGTTTCCTTAATCTTTTAAATAATAATTTTTTAACAATTAGCTCTCTTCTAGTACAACTCTGTGCTGACAGATCACCCTTGACATACACTAAATGCCTGAGCCACACTGTCCTGCAGGCAAAAGCTCAGCACAAAAGAACAGGACTTACTGTTTAAAGAGATTCACCAAGCTGTCTAAAAATAAATGTGCACCACATCTTTTGGTATCTTACCAGAGGGAAATGCTGCCTGCATGTAGTTGCCCCCAAATTTAAAGTTTCTAAAGAGAAAAAATGCTCATAATGTCTCCTGTACTTCCCGGTGCTTAGATCTGCCTCTGCGCCATCCCGCACTCTGGCAACTTTATGACGTGATGACAAAGATGAGGGGCCAGCTATATTATAGACTATGGGAGGCACCTTCACAGTAATTTTGTATATTTATCATGGTGATGAAACGAGGGCACCGGGTGACTAACAAGGCCGTTAATCACCCAGTGCCCTCAAGCCCATCACCACACAATAAATATAATACACAAAACTGCTCGTAAAGTTACTTCCCATAGTCTAAAATATAGCGCGTCACCACGCTCTCCCTGTCATAGGTTAATAGAGTTTTACAGGCTCAGGAGGCAGTGCCTTTTGAGAGCTCGCCACCAATTGGCGGTTTGCAAGTAAACTACCTTTTTACAACTCATGAAATTGTCTAGATGTTTTTTAAACTGATTCACTGTGTTCCTTTCTACGACCACTGCAGGTAGTACGTTCCACTGGGCCACAACACGTTGCGTAAACCATGGACTTATTTTATTATAGTTTTGCAGTTGTCACCCTTTAGTTTGATTCTGTGTGTTCTGGTAGGAACAGTTGAGCCACTCTTTACTAACCCTATAGTTTCCATAAGGTGGGGGTCATTCATTGCTTTACATGTTAAGCAAAGGTCACCTTGAAGTTGTCTATAGTCCATTAAAGGAAAACTGTGCAAATCTTCGAGTGCCCGCTCCCAAAAGGCTTACCCCCGATTAAGCTTTCCCCTGGAAAAGCTCTTATTTAACTAGCTACAACTTACTGTATTTAACTTTTTTAATATCTCAGAATTGGGAATATGGCCGATGCTGCGCAGCTCCATTTAGTGCAGAAGTGCGGCGCCGCATCGCTCACTTCAATACAGATGCATTGAAGTGAGCGGTGTGGTGCTGCACTTTTGCATTAAATGGAGCCACGCAGTGTCAGCCATATTTCCGATTCCGAGACATTAAAAAATTTAAATACAGTAAACTGCAGCAAGTTAAATAATGGCTTTTCTGGGGGAAAAGCTTAATCGGGAGGTAAGCCTTTGGGGAGCGGGGACACGAAGACTGCAGTTTTCCTTTAAATAAAGGTTTAGTTTCTGAAGCCTGTGCCCATATGCTAAAAGATTCATGTCTTTAATTATTTTAGTAAATTTCCTTTGTACCCTTTCAATTTGTTTCTTCCCTTTAATTGTAACTGGTACGCAAAATTGGGAACAGTAATCCAGATGGGGTCTAACCAAGCTAGTGTATAATGGGATTATAACCCTGGAGCCTCTGTTTTTTATGTGTTTGGAAAATACATCCTATAATCCTTTGGCATTTCTTAACCTTAGCTGTTGTGTTGGTATCAGAATTAAGCCTATCATTTACTACCACACCCAAGACTTTTTCATTGCTGGTGGTTGGTAATTGTATAGATAACTTCCAGTTATTATGCCCCAGGTGCATGACCCTACGCTTCTTTTCGTTAAAGTACATCTTATTCTTAGTAGCCCAGCTTCCTAATTGATTTAATTCATCCTGAAATGCCTTGGCAGACTGTTCATTATTGACAATAAAACCCAGTTTGCAGTCGTCTGCATATTTAGACATCCAGATGTTGGTGGCTGTCTGCACAGATGAAATCAAGATGCTGAACAGAACTGGACCCAGAATTGAGCCCTGTGGAACACCACTAGTTACCTGTCCCCATTGTGAGCTGTAACCTCTGATAACTACATGTTGGCGCTGTCGTCACGTCATAAGGTTGCCAGAGCATGGGGCAGCACAGGGGCAGATCTAAACACCAGGAAGTACAGGAGACACGGTAAATATAAATTTACAAGCATTTTTTCTCTTGAGTAACTTTAAATCTTGGGGGCAACTACAGGCAGGCAGCACTTCCCTCCGGTAAGGCACTGAAAGATGTGGCGCCTTAGGTTAGCTTAGTAAATCTCTTTAAATTGTTACGTGTTTCCTTTGCTACAGAGTTAGTTTTTCTAATGTTACACTGTTACTACCCCCTGTACACTTTATTTTGTCATGTAATAAGCATTTCAAACAATTAACTTAAAGCATTATTACAGTACAAGCCTAGTAAGAAGTGGTCTAGTTTGTCAAGCAAAAACTTTCATGAGTCACAGAGGCCATTTCCATATAAGTGCTGCTGCACCATCATCAGAGAAACGCTAGCACAATGACTTGCATCGCTGCAGTAATGCTGCAAGTCTACTCACACGTACTACCTGTCATTGTGCTAGTGGTTCCAATAATGGAGTGCTCACAACAGGCACCGCTATATGTAACTACTCTCACCATCACAGCACTACAAACATACAAAATTTTGCCAGCAGAAAAAGGCCATTTGGTTTATCGAGTCTGCTTGATTTTGCAGCTAGCAGCCCTATTCTGCAGCTGCCCCTCTCTCCTCATCCCCCCTCCCTTTATCCTCCCTCTTGCCCTGTTCCAGACCCTTTTGAAGCAGCCCACTGTTTTACAGGCTATCACCTCTCCAACCCACTAGCCCTTCTGTCCCTAAATTCCCATTAGGTGTGCTGTATTGAGACATAAGAATCATTTCATGTTAAAAGTCTGCCACAAGAAACACAGAAACCGAATCTGATGGCAGATAAGGACCTCTTGGCCCACCCAGTCAGTCTATTTTTCCTTACCTACATTATTAGCACAGACCGTACTTGATCTACACCTCTTTCTCATCCCCCCTTCCTTTTCACTATGATTCCCTTGTGCCTATCCCATGCATTCTTGAACCCTACCACTGTTTTCACACCACCACCTCCACTTGAAGGCTGTTCCACGAATTCACCACACTTTCTGTGAAGAAGTATTTCCTCACATCACTGCTGAATCTACTCCCCTACAGCTTCATAGTATGTCCCCTTGTTCTTGAGCACCTTTTCTTCTGAAAAATACTTCCTCCTGTACCTTATTTACCCCCGTGAGGTATTTAAAGGTCACTATCATATCCCCCCCTTCTAGGGTGTACATACTGAGGTCCTTTAGTCTCTCCTTGTAGGGCTTTTGATGCAGACCCTGCACTATATTAGTTGCCCTCCACTGGACTGCCTCCACTCAGTCTATGTCCTTCCAGAGATATGATCTCCAAAACTGGACACAGTACTCTAGGTGGTATCTTACCAGCAATCTATACAGAGGCACCACCTCCCTCCTTCTGCTGGTCATACCCACTCCCTATGCACTGCAGCAACCCACTAGCCCTTCCGACTGCCTTGTCGCACTGCCTGACCACCTTTAGGTCATCTGTTGATTAGCCCCATGTCTTTTCCTGCATAGTAGCTGTCAATACCCACCCATTTTGTACACCATCCATGGGTTTCTGTTCCCTAAATACATTATTTTTCTCTTTTCACATTGAAACCCAGCTGCCATACCCTGGACCTCTCTCTAGTACTCAGGGCTCTGTTAATCATTTCCACACATCCCCAGAAGTGTGCACCCTACCTGAGATTTTTTATTTTTATTTATTTATTTTTTATTCATTTGTCATCTGCAAAGAGGCAGATCATCCCTTCCAGCTCCTCTGCAATATCACTTACAAAGGCATTAAAGAGGACTGGTCCCAGCACTAATCCCTGAGGCACCCTGCTGGTCACACTCCTATCTCCAGGTAAACTCTGTCTACCACCACCCTGTCATCTATCTCCTAACTAAGTTCTTACCCAGTTTACCACCTTTGGACCCACTTCTAAGCTACCCAGCTTGCTTACTAGTCTCCTATGTGGAACAGTGGTGAAAGCCTTACTGAAATCTAGGCAGGCCACATCCACCATTCCACCCTATCTAAATACTTTGTCACCTAGTCAAAGACATCGATCACATTCGTTTAACATGACCTTACCACTGCGAAAAGTACATTTACGTAAGAACTTACCGTAACAGTAGATCTTCGAGAACAGCTCTTGCAGCAGGTTACCCCATTAAGACTAGAGCCGGCAGATGCCAAGACCCAACAGAAACTTTCTAGCTAGCAGTATCCAGTGGGGATTGCCCCCGACGTCGGCCCTGCCCCTGACGTCGGGCATCATACAAAAGGGGGCAGTCCCCCAGAATCCCCAGTTCTCCCATCGGAGACTCCCAGCCGCTAGATGACATCAGAAGTGGAGACTGAGGATCCGCCATCAAAAAGGTATTCAGAGCGGTGTTAGAAACACCTAATCCTAGGAAGTAACAAAAGGAACAACACTACCCCCAGAGGGGATGGTGGGAAGGAAACTACCTGCTGCAAGAGCTGTTCTTGAAGATCTACTGTTACGGTAAGTTCTTACGTAACTGTACTATCTTACTTCGAGAAACAGCTCTTGCAGCAGGTTACACTATTAGGACGGATTCGCAAGCAATTCTGGAAATCCCTCGCAGGTGGGTGGAGGCTAGGTAGAGATCGCGAGTTGGACCGAAACCTAGGATAGGAGTCCCTGAAGGACTGCTAGACCAAAACCAGCTCTTCGCTGTGATGCAACATCCAGGCTATAATGCCTGATAAAGGTGTGCACGGTGCTCCAAGTAACTGCTGCGCAGACGGCTGAAGTGGACACGTTCTTCAGAGCTGCAAAGGAGGTAGCCACCCCCTTGTGGAATGTCCCCTAACCGAGCCCGGCAGGGATTTGTTATGTTTCTGGTACCATAACGTGATACAATGGATAACTGGAACCACCTGGAAAGAGATTGTTTAGAAACCAGAGCCCCCAGCATCCTATGGGCGAAGGAGACAAAAAGCTGATCAGATTTACGGTGTGGCCTGGTTCTGGTCAGGTAGTATCTTTGACACTTATGCACATCTAGAGTGTGAAGCAGGGCCTCTCCTCTATTAGAGTATTTAGGAAAGTACAATGGCAGGTCGATGTCCTGATTAAGGGTGAGGGCTGAGACCACCTTAGGTAGAAACTTTGGATTTGTCCTTAGGGACACCCTGTCCTGGTGAAAAAACAAATAAGGTTCTTTGCACATAAGTGCGTGTAGCTCAGAAATCCTTCTGGCTGAAGTAACAGCAACTAAAAATAACGTCTTCCATGACAGAAGACGTAGCTTGCAATCCGCAGCTGGTTCAAAAGGAGGCAGCATAAGCTGCTCCAGGATGAAGGGTAAGTCCCATGGAGGAATGGGATCCTTAATCGGAGGCCTAAGGTGGAGGACACCTCTCAAGAATGCTCGTGCAGTTTCCAACTGAGCGATGGACCGTAGGCGTATAGGAGTGTGATAGGCAGAGATGGCACAAAGGTGTACTTTTATTGAGGAGTAGGCCAAGCCCGCCTGAAATAGGGACAGAAGGTAGTCTAGAACCAAACCTTCTGGACAGTCCAGCAGGGAAAGTCCTCATGCTTGAGCCCAGAGGCAAAATCTGCACCATTTCATGGCGTATGTGGCATGAGTGGTGAAAGTACAGTTACGTAAGAACTTACCATAACATTAGATCTTGGAGCGAGGCTCTTGCAGTAGGTAATTACATATAGGACTGACGTCGGCAGGCGGCAGGACCCCAAGGAAAAATTTCTAGCTAGCAGTCCCTGGCAAGGGACGGCCCCCCATGTCAGGTGACCGGCGTCAGGAGACGTCGGTATAAAGGGGCAGTCCCTGACGCCCGCCTTCCAGTTCTTTCCCGCCACAGGCCAGAAAGGCCAGACGAGAGAGGAGTGGATATTTCCATCACTGGAAAAGGAGCTGAAAAGCCTGGGGAATGGAGGCGGGAAGATAGCCTACTGCAAGAGCTCTCTCGAAGATCTACTGTTACGTAAGCCTACATGAACGCCCATCTTACCGAGAGGGCTCTTGCAGTAGGTAATTACATATAGGACTGAATCCAGCAATCTGGAACAAAGAGAGGCACCGGAAGGAGGAAAACTACACCAAGAACCAGTTCTAGCTGTGCAAGCCTCAAGATAAGAGGCCTTGCAAAACAGCCAGCCCGAAGCCTGCTCTGAGGTGAAAAGCAACATCCAAACTGTAGTGTTTAGTAAAGGTATGAATGGAAGTCCAGGTGGTGGCAGTGTAGATATCTGCCGCAGACACATTTTTGAAACAAGCCACTGAGGCAGCTACTCCTCTAGTGGAGTGGCCACTTACCTGACTCGGGAGGGTCTTGTTGCATTTGTCATAACAGAAAGTGATGCAATGAGCCAACCACTTAGATAGGCATTGCTTAGAAACAGCATTGCCTTCCCTTTTATGAGCAAAAGAGACGAACAATTGATCAGTCTTTCTGAGATCCTTTGTCCTGTTGGTGTAGTATCTCAGAATCCAGTGAACATCCATGGTATGGAGTAAATACTCCCCTTGATTAGAGTACTGCGTGAAAAAGGCAGGTAACTCTATGGACTGATTTAGAGTAGACTCTGCTACTACTTTTAGGGAGAAACATAGGATTCGTGCAAAGAGCAACACGCTCCTTGTGAAAAATCAAATATGGGATTTTACACATCAGGGCCTGGAGCTCAGAAATTCTCCGGGTGGAAGTAATGGCCACCGGGAAGAGAGTCTTCCATGAAAGAAACTTCAAATCCGCAGAAGCTGCCGGTTCGAAGGGAGGCAAAGTACGTTTCTCCAGAACAAAGTTCAAGTCCCAAGGGGGAGCAGGAGTACGGATAGGGGGTCTCAGATGGAGGATCCCTCTGAGTAAGGTCTTAGAGACCTCCAATTGAGCGAAAGTTTTGTCTGCAAAGGGGACATGATAGGCCGAGATGGCCACCATGTGTACCTTCAGAGAAGAATGACTGAGACCCAGGTCAAACAGATGATGTAGATACTCCAGCAGAAGCCCCACTGAACAGGAGAAAGGTTCCGCGTTCTTGGAAGTGGCCCAGATAGTGAATCTTTTCCACTTCATGGCGTAAGTGGATCTAGTGGAGGGTTTTCTGGCCTCCAACAAAATCTCTGCCACTTGGGGAGACACCCCAAAACGGGATTGAGCTAAGTCTGCAACAGCCATGCGTGCAGCTGAAGGGATTTGAGGCCTGGATGGACCAGGGTCCCCTGATCCTGGGTCAGTAAACCTCAAGACAGACAGAGGAAGAGGAAGAGGAAGATCCTCTGAGTATTGTTGTAGAAGAGAGAACCAAACTTGCCTGGACCAGAAAGGAGCAATCAGAATCATTCGTGTTCCTTCTGAGGCTAGTTTCTGCAAGACTCGTGGGATAAGTGGAATTGGGGGAAAGGCATAGACGAATCTGTCCTTCCAGTCTAGAGATAGAGCGTCTCTCCAGAAAGCTCCTCGCTCTGGAACGAGTGAGCAGAAGACGGGAAGCTTTGTGTTTAGAGAGGATGCGAAGAGGTCAACCTGTGGTGTTCCCCAAAGTCAGAAGAGATCATCTAGGACCCCTTGGTCCAGTTCCCACTCGTGAGTCAGAGCAGAAGAGTGACTTAGCTTGTCTGCTAGGGAGTTGTCGACTCCCGGAACGTGAACTGCCATGAGGTGAAGGTCATGTTGTGTTGCCCAATCCCAAACCCTCATTGCCTCCCTGCAAAGAGGGTAGGACCGAGTCTCTCCCTGTTTGTTGATGTACCAAACCACACACATGTTGTCCGTCTGGACGGCTAGGTGGCCGGGAAGGATGTATTGGTGAAGGGCTTGGAGAGCATACAACACTGCCCGGAGCTCGAGCACACTGATGTGGAGAGCTTGTTCGACCTTGGACCAGGAGCCCTGGGTCAGATGAGGCCCTAGATGGGCTCCCCAACCTTCGCCCGAGGCGTCTGTGATTAGAGTCTGAGAGGGGGGAGGATGAAAGAAAGGAACTCCCCGAAACAGGTTCTCTCGAACCATCCACCACTGCAAGTCTCGAAGCATCGGTGAGGAGACCAGAACTGGGTGATCTAGGTCATCCACTAACTGATCCCATTGGGAGCGCAGAGTCCACTGAGATATTCTCATGTGGAGTAGAGCGCGAGGAACTGTCGGAATAGCAGCTGCCATGAGCCCGAGAAGGCGAAGGACTGACCTTGCAGAGACCCACCTGCAGCTGGACAGCAGACTTCTGTGAGTCTGGAGGGTGGACGCACTGTCCGGTGGCAGGAAGACCCTGCCCGTGGTCGTATCGAGAATCACCCCAATAAACTGTAGTCTCTGGGATGGGATCAGGTGAGACTTGGAATGGTTGATGGTAATGCCCAGGCAGGCAAAAACCTGCTGGGTAAGGGAGAGGCAGCACAGGAGTTCCTTCCTGGACGAGGCCGCCAGGAGCCAATCATCCAGGTACGGGAAAACCTGCACCCTCGTACGCAGGTGGGCTGCCACCACTGCCAGGCATTTGGTAAATACTCGGGGTGCCGAGGTTAGACCAAATGGAAGCGCCTTGAATTGGCAGTGGTCCCCCTGGAACGCAAAATGAAGGAATTTGCGGTGCGATGGGCGAATGGAAATGTGCAGGTAAGCATCCTGCATATCCAGGGCACACAGCCATTGACCCGGCCGGAGGAGGGGCAGAAGAGACTGGAAAGACAGCATCCTGAACCTTTTGTATTCCACAAAAAGATTCAGGGAACTGAGATCCAGAATTGGTCCGAGGTCTCCTGTCTTCTTTGGGACCAGGAAGAAATGGAAATAGTAACCCGTCCCTTGCAGATGAAGGGGGACAGGTTCTATTGCCTGTTTCAGCAGAACAGCTGAAATTTCCTCCTGGACCAAGAGAAGATGTTCCCTTGAATACGACAACTTCAGAGGGGGGTGGCGAGGTGGTTTCTGAAGAAACTCTATCGAGTGTCCTTCTACGATGAGCTGGAGCACCTAAAATCTGTTATCCTCTCCCAGCCGGAAGGTGGAGGGAAACCTCCCTCCTACCGGTTCCCTCCGGGAGTCCGGAGGCTGTGGGAGAGGGAAGGAGTCAGGTGGTGTGGGGCAGCGCCACAGCTGAAGCACCCGCTGCTTTTTTGGGCTGGGGGGGCTTAGCAGCTGTGGGGGCCCGGCCTTTTGGGGCCCACCTTCCCTGGGGTTTCGCCATGGGCCGATTCCGTCTGCGAAAGGGACGGCGCTGCTGCTGATGGGGGCAGTACATGGAATCGACAGACTTCAGTGCCATCCCCTTCTCTTGCAAATCAGTGATGATGTCCTTGACATCACCACTGAAAAGCACCGACCCTCGGAAGGGCGCTTCCTGGATAGCGGACTGCACCTCTGGGACCTACCCTGACACGCGGAGCCAAGCATGATGCCGTAGGCCTACGGTGAAAGCTAAGCTCCGTCCAGCAGTGCCCACTGCATCATATGTCGCATGAAGCATGTGTCGACTGGCCGAACGTGCAGAGTGGACAAGATCAGTCAACTCCTGCTCGACTTGGGAGTCTGGCAGAGAGTCCAATTTGGCTTCCACCTGAGTCAGAATGGCTTTCTGGTAGTTCCCCATATGGCCGACATAATTCAGGGCCCTAATCCCCAGCGTGGAGGAAGCAAAGTTCTTCTTCCCATACTGGTCCAGAAGGCGGGATTCTTTGTCAGGTGGCGACGAGCTGAGGTGTTTTGGGTTGGCCGACCGGCCATGAGCGGCGCTAATCACAACCGAGTCAGCACGAGAGTGAGAATCTAGGAAATAAACGCCCTCTGGAGCCTGATATAGACTATTCGACTTCCTTGGAAGTGGGGCTAGAGTAGACAGCTGTTTCCATATGGTGGTGACGTAGTCGGCATAAGGCTCTATCCAGGGTGGCACCAAGGTAGGAGCTGCCATGGGCATATCCAGATGTTCAGCGAGTTTCAGACGCTGAGGATCTGGTTCCAAGGAGTGCCACTGATGAACCTCCTGGATTTTCCTTAGCAACTCCGTAAAAGAAGGATCTTCAGGAGGAGACTTCAGAGGAGCACTTGGCCTGGGCTTCAACGGAGAGCGTGGCTCGTCATCTCTCTCGGAGCAACCGTCTGAGTAATCCGAGGAGTCAGAGGGTGAAGAAGAGGAGGAAGAGGAAAAAGACTCCCTTTCCCGACCAGGGGGAGGAACAGACCCCTTGGGAAGTCCCCGGGGGAAGCGTGCCCTGCCCCTCTCTGGACCCAGACGGAAGAGTCCTGGAGTCCAGAGGTGGTGAGGGAGTGTGTTCCTCGGATGTACGGGAACCTGAGACGGCACCGTCGTCGGTAGGCGGCTCTCGACCTCCCTGGTGAGCTGAGCCTTGGCCTCAGCCCACCAGGAGGCCGGAGTCTCCTGCAGGTCCACTGGCAGCTGTGGGGGCAGTGGAGGAGTAGGAGGTGGGGGATAAGGATACGGGTTGTACCCGTATAGAGAGTATCCGAAACCCAGCTGCATAAAGCCTGGCGTCGGGTACTGCGCGCCGGAAAGACCGGCATTGGGTACTGCGCGCCGGATACTGCGGTCCCGGTACGCCGGCGTGGATAGGACAGAGGGTACCCGGATCCAGGGAGCTGCCGGAGCAGACGGCCCGGCCGGCGGGATCACGGGTGGATCCACATTGGACAGCCCGGAGGGCCCGGTGGTGAGGGGACATCCGGAAGCGGGATGTCACCCAGAGTCGGTAGAACCAGCGTCGGGGCCAGCGTCAGGGGCCCTGGCGTCGGAGGAACCGGCATCGGAGCAGACGCACCAACCGGAGGATGGTCTGACGGAGGAAGGTCCCCAGCATCGCCAGGGGATGGAGGGGAAAAATCCCCGGGGTCAGGCTAGGGGGACTCTGGGTCCCAGACGGCAGCGAAGGCTGCTGAGAACCGGGGACGACGGACGTGGGGGGGTCCGTCGTCGGTTCTGTCACTGACCGGACGTCGGATGAGCCGACGTGCGGCTTTACGGCGAGCTCCCGGCGGGTGCCGGAGGAGCGGCGTCCGGCTTATGGGAGCCTTCACGGAGGCAGGCCGAGGAGAAGGATCGGCCTGGTCCGATGGAAGAGGGCCGCGTGCCACCCGAAGGTCATGCGTCTTACCAGCCTTCTACGGCGCGGACATCGGAGGGGCCGGCGTAACTGCAGATCGCCACGCCCAGTGGACAGCGCGAGCCTGCGGCGAACTGGAGGAGGCCTCCAATTGCCCGGAGGCACCGAAGGCCGAGCGAGCCAGACAGGCGGGCCGGCCCCTGAAACCTTTGAGGCGGCCGTCGGGAGGCGGTCCCCTGGAGGGACGTTACCTGTCCCGGCGGCTCCCAGGAGGCAGTAGAGGAGCCCTTGTCCCGGTGCCTCTCCTTATCCTTCTTCTTCTTCCGATGGCCTTCGGGGGAAGTGGATGTTTGCCTCAGTTTTCTGAACTCCTTTTCCATTGAACTCATCTTTTTCTTCAAAATATGGGCTTCCAGGTATTGCTGCCGCCTTTTCCGGGTAGCCGCGTTGAAGCTGAGGCAGTGCTGGCACTTCTCGACCGGGTGATTGGGGCCTAGGCAGAACAGGCACAGGAATGGCCATCCTTGTGCGTTAGTTGTGCGCCCGTACAAATCGCACTTATTTTGTCTTTCGGAGGGTGTAGGGACGACACACACAGGCGATGGTTCCTGGCGTCGAAAAAAAACAAATTACTTGGTAAAACCGGCTGAGATTGGGCACTGACAAGCACAAACTTTTCCGCAGTGCCGTGTAATGAAAGCCAACGCGGAAAGAACTGGAAGGCGGGCGCCAGGGACCCCTTTATACCGCCGACGCCTCCTGACGCCGGTCACCTGATGTGGGGGCGGTCCCTCGCCAGGGACTGCTAGCTAGAAATTTTTCCGTGGGGTCCTGCCGCCTGCTGATGTCAGTCCTATATGTAATTACCTACTGAAATAGCTCTCGAAGTAAGATCATCTGCTACCCCTTGCGAGATCCCGTAGTGCATGATAGCTATGTCCCTAGGAGCCAGGCGTGCAGGTTCAGAGAGCAAAGGTCCGGATGGACCAAGGATCCTGCCTCCTGGGACAATAAGTGAGAGCTGATTGGCAGAGGCACTGGAGATTCCTGAGACAGCTGATGCAGCAGAGGAAACCAAATCTGCCTGGGCCAAAAGGGTGCAATTAGTATCAGCATCGCCTGCTCTCTGCAGAGTTTCAAAAGAACCTTCTAGATCAACGGGAAGGGAGGAAATGCATAGAGGAATCTGCCTGTCCAGGAGAGGGACAACAAGTCTCGCCAGAAAATACCAGGCCCTGGATCTAGAGAGCAGAAATTGGCCAGTTTTGCATTGGATGGGGACGCGAAAAGATCTAATTCTGGTGTCCCCCATCTGCGAAACAGATCCTCTACCACCTCCTGGAGTAAGTTCCAAGCGTGGACTCTGGCCTGAGACAGACTCAGACTGTCTGCGATAACGTTGTCCACTCCTGGGAGATGGACAGCAATAAGGTTTGCGCCGTGTTGCAGTACCCAATCCCACACCCTCACGGCCTTCCTGCAAAGCGGGTAGGAATGAGTGCCTCCTTGTTTGTTGAGGTAATACATCACCGTGGTATTGTCTGTCTGTAGCAGCAGAGTACCCAATGGAATCTCCGACTGGAAGGCCTGCAAGGCATAAAGGACTGCTCTCATCTCCAAAATATTTATGTGAAGATGAGCTTCCTGGGGCGTCCACGAGCCCTGAGACCTGACTCCGTTGAGGTGTGCTCCCCAACCAAACCCTGAAGCAACCATGGAGAGAGTGTCACAATCGGAGACAGCGCAATAAAGGGGACTCCCACCAATAGGTGCTCTGGTTTGAGCCACCATTGCCAATCCCGGATGACTGCATTCATGATCCGAACTGGAAGCTGCAGATGGTCTGGCTTCTGATCCCATTGTACCCGTAACATCCACTGGGTCACCCGCATGTGGAGACGGGCTAAAGGGACTGTCGCAATGGCAGCAGCCATGTGTCCGAGCAGGCAAAGGATCAGTTTTGCTGGGACAGACTTCTTTGTCAAGACATCCCTTATGAGGAATCTGATGGGTTCCGCTCTGTCCTGGGGCAAAAAGGCTTTCCCCTTGATGGTGTCCAGGACTGCACCTATGAACTGCAGTCTCTGTGATGGAACCAGGTGAGATTTCTCCTGATTGATGATGATGCCCAAAGACCCAAAGAGGGAACGGGTACAGTGGATCGTGGACATCAGAGCCTCCCGAGAGGGACCATGAGGAGCCAGTCGTCCAGGTATGGGAACATGTAGTGGCCGTGTCTCCTGAGAGCCGCAGCTACAACTGCCATGCACTTCGTAAATACCAGAGGTGCTGAAGACAGTCCGAAGGGGAGGGCTCGGAACTGATAACGGCGACCTAGAAACTCGCGAGGGTGCAAGAATTTCTGAGCTGTATCGTATGCAGGTAAGCATCCTGCATATCCAGAGACGCTTAAGAAGGCTCTGCTTGAGCATGGGAATTAAACCTGGAAGGGTCACCATGCGGAAGCGTTTGTAAAGGACTGAAGCATTGAGGTTGCTGAGATCCAAAATCGGATGGAGGTCCCCTGTCTTTTTGGGAACCAGAAAGAAGTGGGAATAATAACCTGCAGCTCTCTGGTTCCACGGTACATGCTCTGTAGCCTCCTTTCCTAGAAGCATGACCACTTCCTGCTGTATGAGCCGTGAGTGCTGACCCAAATAACAGGAAAGCAGGGGAGGCCATGACAGTGGGCGGTCAAGGAATTCTATAACGTGTCCTCTCTTGACCAATTGGAGGACCCACCGGTCGGTGGTTATCATCTGCCATCCTGAAAGGTGGCAAGCGATGCGACCCCCGACCTTTTCTTCCTGTTGATCCAGAAGAGGGGCGGGGGCCGGGAAGGAGTCATGCTGTGGCGGCATTACCCCCCGCAGGCTGGGTCGGTTTGGTATATCTTTGATCTTGGCCTGGGGAGGACTTAGGCTGTGCCTTACAGTTGAAGTTGCCCCTTTGCTGCTGTCCAGAACGTGGCTGTTGCCTTTGTTCCCGGCCGCGAAAACAAATCTGGTTCCTACGAAAGGAACCAGATTTGGGCCTGTACATGGCCTGTACAGTCCGTACTGCCTTCCCGGCATCCTGTAATTTGGTGTTCACCTTTTCGGAATCTTCACCAAAGAGGACCTCGCTGCTGTAGGGAACATCCAGGATGTTTTTCTGGACGTCCGGGGTAAATCTGGAGACGTGAAGCCATGAGTGTCTCCGTAGACAGACGCCTGAGGCTTCTCCCCTTGCTGCAGAGTCCGCTGAATCGTAGGAAGCTCTCAGAACTTGGGTCCCCATGTCTGACCCAGTGTGAAGGAGGTTCAGAAGCTTCTCCTTCTGCTCGCCATCCTGAAGTGCTTTGACTAGGTCTTGACCCTGTTCCCATAGGGCATTCTGAAACTGAACCATATGAGTCAGATAGTTCAGTGACCTGATGGAGCATGTAGCAGCCGCATACATGCGCTTCCCCAGTGCATCCAACTGCTTGGATTCCTGGTCCGGTGGCTGTGTAGTCAGATGCTGTGGTCGTTGAGACCTATCATGGGAGGCCGTAATCACCAGGGAATCAGCCAGGGGTTGTTGCGCCAAGTACTGGTCCTCTGCAGGAGCCCTGTACAGGCGGTCAGCTTTCTTCAGCACCGCGTGGGTGGAGTGCGGATGCTTCCACGCAGCCTTGGTGATGTCCGCGAAGGTGTCCACCAAGGGTGGCACCACCACCACAGTCTTAAGAGTCCTTCTGCCGAAGATAACAAGCTAGGCGCTGTCTTTCCGGGTCGAGATCTTCCAATCCCCAACCCATGTTCTCCTGGATGTGCCTCGTGATTTCGGAAAAGGAGGGATCATCCGGAGGTGACCTGGGCAGGTCTCGTGGGTCAGGTGATGGGATGCTGATTAGAGAAGGAGACCTGGAGGTATCAGAGGTGTCAGGTCTAGAATCATCCCCCTGCGGAGTGGACCATCAACGTCTGGGTCGCTTGGGACTGGGAGACCCTGAGGGAGATCTTGAAGGGGGCCTTCTCCTTTCTTTGGATCGTCCCCTAGGAGGTGGAGTAGGTTCCTTGGGGGTCAGTGGTCTTCCTGCTGGCCCCTGCGGTGGAGGAGGGGGAGTAAGAGGTGAAGGAGTAGGAACAGGAGGTTTTACTGGGATCATGTCCTTCTTTATTGTGTCCCACCAAAAAGTGAAGAGATCTTTGACATCCTGAATATTCATACTGGACGACAGTCCTGGCGTCTGTGGTCTGTCGCCAGTATCGGGCGTCAGGTTCAAGGGCGTCGCCGAGTTTGGTGAAGGCTCCTGTGGAAGCCCAGTGTCCTCACTGTCTCCTGCCTGGTCATCAGGTAACGTCGGATCCTCCTCTGCAGAGTCCCAGCGACCGGTGTCCACCGGTGATGGGCAGGCAGTCTCTGGCTCCGGTGAATGTCTCACTGATGTCGGATGCTTAGCCGACGTCTGGTCCGACGGGCGCTTATCCGATGAAGGGTCGGTAGCCTGCTTCGGGTCAGTCATCCGTTTTAGGGACATCAAGTCCTTAGTCTTGCTGGGAGGGGTATCCGGACCCCTAGGAGGCTGGGAGGCCGATCTGGCATTGGTGTCCCAGCGTCTATCTGAGGAAGCATAAGGTATTTTTGAAGAGGACTTGGACCGGTGACGGTCAGAAGACTTCGAGGAGGCCCGGGAGGGAGCTGAAGAAGCCAAAGACCTGGAAGTCTTGATGGGATGCAGAGAAGTCGAAGCACTGCCTGAAGACTTAACCTTAATGGGAGGGGGCTGAGAGCGAGCCCTGGAGGGAGCGCAGTCTGAGCGCGTGGAGCCTGAGCTGGTGCACGAGTCCAAGGCCCGGTCAGGGGATCTGGACCTGGCCTTCTCCCGATGCTTGTCCCGGTGCTTATGGGACTTAGAGGCAGACTCACCTCTGGAGGCAGGGTCTTTGTTCATGCTTTTCAACTTTTCTTCCAAGACGAACTCCTGAAGTGCCTTCTGGCAGCGGATCCAGGCGCAACTATTGAACCACTGGCAAAAGGAGCAGGCCTTGGTGTCGTGTTTTGGGCCTAAGCACCGCAGACAGGATGAATGTAGATCCTTGAAAGGGAACAGTTTGCCGTAGGCACACTTGGAGGGACATCCTTCTGAGGAAGGAGTTGGAGATCCCGACATTTAGAGATAAAACGCTGAAAGTTCTAGGCGTTGTTCACTAGAGTGGGACCGTGAGGCCGATGCTGGCGAGTCGACAGCGGGAAAAGAACTGGGGATTCTGGGGGACCGCCCCTTTTTGTATGATGCCTGATGTCGGGGGCAGGGCCAACGTCGGGGGCGGTCCCCAGTGGATACTGCTAGCTAGAAAATTTCCGTGGGGTCCTGGCGCCTGCCGGCTTCGGTCCTAATGATGTAACCTGCTGCAAGAGCTGTTTCTCAAAGTAAGATCTGGGGATTCTGGGGGACCGCCCCCTTTTGTATGATGCCTGACTCTGGGGGCGGGGCCGACACAGGGGTCGGTTCCCGCTGGATACTGCTAGCTAGCAAGTTTCCGTGGGGTCCTGGCACCTGCCGGCTTCAGTCCTAATGGTGTAACCTGCTGCAAGAGCTGTTTCTCGAAGTAAGATCCATGCTGCCTCAGGTCTTGTAACCCACTGGATTCAAAATATTCCACAATCCTTTCCTTCAGCAGTGATTCCATTAAAGGAGAACTGCCTGGAATCTGACTGTATGTGTTTTCTGTTGAAGCTGTGATTCTAATACTGGTTCCCACACTGTTACTGTTCAGTCTACACTGGCTTTTTAGTAAACTCACTGGATGTTTCTGCTTTATACTCTGGTGGGCAGTACCATTTTAGAACTGTATGATGCACTTTATGTTCTTGTTAAAGAACCTACATTGTTTTCACAATACATTCGTGTTCTACTCTGTGACCCAAAGGGAACATAAACTACATTATATAGTTCTAAAATGAGACTTAGTAGCAGTGTGTTAATCAGAACAACCCACTATGTTTACTATAAGGCCAGTAAAGATGGAATGATAACAGAAATGGATCAAATACATGAAAAAAGCATCTACTGAGAAAAACGACATACAGGATCAGCGCAGTTCTCATTTAATTTTCCCACCACGGGCAGACTGGATGGGCCTGGCGGTCCTTATCTGCCCATAATTTCTGTTTCAACGTTTCACCACCAATGTCAGGCTGACTGGTCCATCACTGCCAGACTCCTCCCTGCTACCACTTCTGTATGGTAGGACTACATCCGCCTCCTCCAGTCCTCCGGAACCACTCCTGTTTCCAGTGAGCTGTTAAAAAGGGCAGTCAGAGGTGCAGCCACTATTTCCCTGAGCTCCCTCAATACCCTTGGATGCACCCCATCTCGCCCCGCCGTCCAACTGCTTTGTCTACCTTCAGGACTCTCCTCCAAAAAAGGACTAGTGTCCACCTCCCTCCAAAGCTTCTGTTACTTTTTTATGGCCACTTCCCTTCTCCTTCCTCTGTGAACACTGAACAAATGTATTTGTTCAGGATGTCTGCTTTTTTCTGGTCCCCTCTGCAAAGTCCTCCCCCCATTCCCTTTTTACCTTACAGTCCCACCCCTGGTCTTCCTCTTTTCACTTACATACTTAAACAAATGTCTTGTCCCCTACCATTACCTCCTGGGCTATTCTGTCTTCCGTTTGCACCTTTGTGCTTCTTACTGCTTTCCCTGCTTCCCTCCATTTCACCTGATACACCTCCGTATCCTCCTCCCTCTGCACATCCTTATAGCTTCTGAATGATACCCTTTTAGCCTTTACCTTCTCAGCCACCTCTTTCAAGAACCATAGCTGTCTCTTTTTCCTCTTGCTTTTGCTCACTTGTTTGATGCAGAGGTTTGTTGCCTTTACTATGCTCCCCTTTAGCTTTGCCTACCCAGGTCATCCCTGAGGCATTCATCTATCTTTATAAAATTTGCTCTCCTGAAGTCCAGGACCCTTGCCCTTCTGTGGTTCAATTCTGCACCCATCCTTATTCTAAATCACACCGTATGCTGATCAATGGTTCCCCAGGTGGCCTCCCATCTTGACATCTGTAATACTGTCCCTGTTAGTGAGTACAGTACCACGTCCAGTACTGCCTCATCACGAGTGGGTTCACCGACTAGTTGCCTGAGGAACGCCCTCTGCAGAGAGTCCAGGGTGTCCCTGCTTCTAGCTCAAGCCACTGCTGGGAAGCTCCAGTCTACATCCGGCAAGTTGAAGTCCCCAATCAGCAGCATTTCCCTCTTTTCTGCCACCTTGCCAATGGTTTCCACCGGTACCTTATCTAATTCCTCCCTATGCTGGAGGCCTGTAGATCACTCCAGTGCAAATCTTGGCTCCACTTCCTATCTCCTGGCTGACACACAGTGTCTCTGCCTCCTCTTGTATTCCCATTGGGTTTATGCTTTCCCTCACATAGAAGCACCACACCCTTTCCTTTCCTTCCCACCCTGTCCTTCCCGAACAGAGTACAGCCTAGTATGGCCATGTTCCACTCATAGTTTGCAGTGCACCATGACTCAGTAATGGCTATAATATCCAGGCTGGCCTCTGCCATTGAAACACAGACAATGATGGCAGAAAAAGACCAGAGGTCCATCCATTCTGCCCAAGTTCCCTATAATCCCTGGAACCTACTCTTCCTTCAGGGTACTAATCCTCCTCGTCCTCACTCCATTCTCCTCCGTGGTCCTGTCACCCCCAGTAAATACTATTCCCTTCATTATATCCCAGCCCTGCTTGCATCTCCTGTTTTCGCACCCATCACTTCAGCTGACAGACTGTTCCAAGGTTCCACCACCGTTTCTATAAAGTAGTACTTCCTCACATCTCTCCTGAACCTACCTCCTATTCATTTCCATTCGTGTCCACATGACCATGAATTGGTATTCAGGCTAAATAGTTTCCCGTGTTTCACTTTGTTAATTCCTTTGAGGAGCTTGAAGGTCTCTGTCATATCTCCCCTCTCCCTTCTGGTCTCCAGTGAGTACACATTTAGTGCCTTGAGGCGCTCCTCACAGGATCTGCCCTGCTGGCCCTGAATCATTTTTGTTACCCTGCACTGCACTGTCTCCAGACTGTCCTCCTTATTTTTTCTGAGGTGAGGACTCCAGAACCAAGAGCAGTACTCTAGGTGAGGCCTCACCGGGGATCTGTAGAAGGGAAGTATTACCTCTTTTCTTCTGCTATCAATACCCCTCCAGATACATTCCAGCATCCTCCCGAACTCCTGTTGCTTCTTGACCTAAGAAACCAATACTAGCTAAAAGCATAATCACAGGGCTCTACAGCTAATGTTCAGCAATATAAAAAGGCCCGTAACAATTGTACAAAAGTGATCAGACAGGTGAAGAGTAAATACTACAAAGAAGTCCTCACTGACTCATGGAATAGCAGCAAATCCTTCTGGGCAAACCTTCAGGATATTACAGGGAAGGATCCAAAAACACCCCCTTCTATGCTCACTGTCAAGGGTGTCCCTACCATAAACCCCTTACTCATAGACAACTCACTGAAAAACAGGTTACTCACCTGTAAAGTACAGTTACGTAAGAACTCACCGTAACAGTAGATCTTCGAGAGGAGCTCTTGCAGCAGGCTATAACATTTAGGACTATGCCGCAGGCACTAGGACCACACGGTGAAAACTTCTGCCAGCAATACCAGTGGGGACCGCCCCCGACGCCGGCTCCACCCCGATGTCGGTCAGGGTACAAGAGGGGGCGGACTCAGCTCCACCTCAGTTCTCCCGCCAGTACCCAGCAGAAGGCCTGACAACAGAAGGAGGCGAAGCCTACCATCTAGAAAGGAAAGAAAATAGACCTGCACTCTCCGAGGGGGAAGGCAGGAGGGAAGCAGTGCCTGCTGCAAGAGCTCCTCTTGAAGATCTACTGTTACGGTAAGTTCTTACATAACTGTACTATCTTACTTCGAGTGGGAGCTCTTGCAGCAGGCTATAACATTTAGGACTGAATCCCAAGCAGTCCCATAGCAAGAAGGTAGCCGACCCCGGGAGGAGGAATATACCCGACTCAGAGCCCTTAGGACAAAAAGTCCTTGCAAAACCGCTAGGCGAAGCCAACGCGGCGTCTGGAGGCGATATCAAGCTGTAATGCTTGATAAAGTATACACCGAGTTCCAGGTCAGCCGCACGAAATGTCCTGGATAGCGACATTTAGCATGGCAGGCAAAGAAGCTGACACTCCCTGGTGGAGTGACCTAACCGGCCCGGCAGGGGTTTATTGTGATGCTCGTAGCAAAGCGAGGCCTTAACGGACTATCCATTTAGAGACAGTCTGCTTGGACACGGTTGACCAAGCGATGTGGTGCAAAAGCCACAAAGAGTTGCTCCGATTTACGGTGCTGAACCGTTCCGCTGAGGTAATACCTCAGGGACCTGTGGACATCCAATGTGTGGAGGAGAGCCTCCCCTCTATTGGAAGGGGAAGGAAAATAAACTGGAAGATCAACCGACTGGTTGAGGGTCAACTCCGAGACCACCTTGGGAAGAAACTTAGGATTAGTTCTGAGGGAAACCCTTTCCATATGAAACACCAAATAGGGCTCTTTACACATCAGAGCCTGAAGCTCGGAAACTCTTCGAGCTGAAGTAACAGCAACCAGAAAACAAACTTTCCAAGAAAGGTAACGCAGCTCACAACTTGCTGCAGGCTCGAAAGGAGGGAGGGTGAGTTTCTCCAACACAAAAAAGGAGGTTCCAGGGTGGGACAGGGTCCCTCATGGGAGGTCTCATGTGTAGAATGCCCCTAAGGAAGGCGCGGGCTATGTCTAACTGCGCCAATGCTCTCTCTCCCACGAGAGCATGATAGGCGGAAATTGCCCACACGTGCACCTTGATAGAGGAATAGCTCAGGCCTTTCTCGTACAAGGAGAGGAGATACTGCAAAGTGGAGTTCACAGGGCAGGTGACAGGATCCAAATGTTGCGGCAAGGCCCAAAGACAGAAATGCTTCCACTTCATGGCATAAGTGGAGCGAGTAGAGGGCTTTCTTGCGGACACTAAGACCTCCACCACTTCTGGGGAAACCCCGTATCTGTTTCTAGCTACGTCTGAAGGAGCCAAGCATGAAGGTGCAGGGATCTGAGATCTGGGTGAACTAGAGACCCCTAGTCCTGGGACAGCAGCTGCGAGCAAATGGGCAGCGGGATTGGAGGTTCCTGGGACAACCGCTGCAGGAGTGGGAACCAAATCTGTCGAGGCCAGTTGGGGGCCACAAGGATCATCTGGGCCCCTTCGGCCTGTAGTTTGAGCAGAACCCTCTGAATGAGAAGGAAGGGCAGAAAGGCATAAAGAAACCTCCCTGCCCAGCAAAGGGATAACGCGTCTGGCCAAAAAACTCCAGGCGCGTGCTCTCGCGAGCAAAACAGTGGCAGTTTGGCGTTGCATGGTGACGCAAAGAGATCCAGCTCGGGAAGACCCCACTTGTTGAAGAGCTGATCCACTACGGATTGTAGCAACTCCCACTCGTGCGCTCTGGCCCGTGACCTGCCGACGTTGGCCAGATCGTTTAGGACACCTGGAACGTGCATGGCAGACAGAAGAATGCCCCATTCCAGTGTCCAGTACCAGACTCTCATTGCCTCCCTGCAGAGAGGATAGGAATGAGTGCCCCCTTGCTAGCTGATGTAAAAGATGACCGCCATGTTGTCCATCTGCTTTAGAAGAGAGCCCAGTACCAAATCCTCCCGGAACGCCTGAAGAGCGTAGAGGACCGCTCACATTTCCAACACACTGATGTGGAGGGACCGTTCCTCGGGTGACCAAACCCCCTGCGTTTGATGAACACCCAGGTGAGCCCCCCAGCCCAGGTCCGATGCGTCCGTCGTTGGGGTCTGACCTGGAGGCTCCGGATGAAAACTGACCCCTTTCTCCAGATTGCTGGGGTCTAACCACCAAAGCAATGTTCTCCTGACTGGCTCCGAGATCCTGACTAAAGCGTCCAGGTCATCGTAGCATTGGTCCCACTGCACCCTGAGCATCCATTGTGGGACTCTCATGTGGAGGCGGGCCAAAGGAGTGACTGGAATGGCCGCCGCCATATGCCCCAATAAGCTGAGGAAGTTCCAGGCCGGAACCCGAGGTGCTATGGAGATCCGTTCCGCCAATATTCGCAAGCGAATCCCCCTGTCCTGCGGGAGAAAGGCGATGCCCTGGACAGAATCCAGGATCGCTCCTATGAAGGCGAGCTTTTGGCTGGGCTCTGGGGATGACTTTTTCAAGTTCAGGGTGATCCCCAGCTCTCAGAATAGAGTATAAGTGTCTCCGAGACAGCGTAAGAGGCCGTAAGAAGCCAATTGTCGAGGTAAGGAAACACATAATGCCCCAACCGCCTCAGAGCCGCAGCCACCACTGCGAGGCATTTGGTGAAGACTCGCGGAGCGGAAGAGAGGCCAAACAGGAGCACCCGAAACTGAAAATGCTCCCCCTGGAAGTGGAACCTCAAAAACTTCCTGTGAGGGGGAAAGATCCCTATATGCATGTATGCATCCTGCATGTCGAGAGAACAGAGCCAGTCCCCTTGGTGCAGCAGGGGGAGGAGACCCTGAAGAGTCACCATCCTGAACTTTTTGTACTCTATAAAGAGATTTAACGGACTGAGGTCCAGAATGGGATGAAGGTCCCTAGTCTTTTTTGGGACCAGAAAAAAGTGGGAGTAGAACCCCTGGCCTCGCTGATCCCAGGGGACTCTCTCTATTGCTCTCTTTTGCAGGAGGGCCGAATTTCTCCTTCCAATAGTGGGATGTGAGAAGGAGGATAACAGGAGAGCTTTGGTGGAGTGTGTGGAGGAAACTCTGGGAACTCCAAGGTGTGTCCTCTCCGTACAACGTCCAAGACCCATTGATCTGTGGTAATAGAGCTCCACCCTTCGAGATGAAGGGAGAAGCGGCCCCCAACCTGCTCCCCATGAACTTCTGACAGAAGAGGGGGGGAGGCGGAAGGGAGTCATTGGGCAGAACCGGGGGTTGGGAGGGAGGCCTGGGAGAACTTGGCCTGGGTGGAGCTCCACCAGACTGCTAGTTCCGGATCTTCTAGAAGCCACCTCTCTGCCCCTGTTGGTTTCCGCAGGCTGAAGTCTGATTGCCTGAGGGCTTACGAAAAGGCCGACGGCGATGGGGGCGTCGCTGGACACCACGGTACAGCTGGCAGACCGACCAGATCGACTTACCAGATTCCTGGAGACGGGAGATCAAAGCCTCCATCTCCTGCCCAAACAAGACGGTACCCTGGAATGGCAAATCCCGGATACCAGACTGCAGATCCTGGTGAAAGCCCGAGACTCTCAACCAGGCATGGCACCGAAGGCATACCCCAGAGGCGGCCGCCCTGGCTGCCGTGTCCGCAGTGTCATACGAGGCTCTCAGTACATGAGAGCCTACGTCTGAGCCCGACTGCAAAAGGGCCAAGAGCTCTGTCTTCTTGTCAGAGTCTGGCATGGCCTGTGTTAGCTCAAGTCCCCGTTCCCATAACGCATTCTGGTACTGCACCATATGCGTGAGGAAATTTCAGGGAGCGAATGGAACAGGTGGAGGCAGCGTAAACTTTCTTGCCCACCTGATCCAGGTATCGGGACTCCAAGTCGGGAGGCTGGGAGCTGAGGTGCCGCGGCTGTCGAGATTTATCATGAGCAGCCATGATCACTGATGAATCGGCCTGAGGGTGCTCTGCCAAGAAGGGTTCCACCCTTGGGGCCCTACAGAGCCTATCTGACTTTTTCGGAACTGCCGGGATGGAGGCCGGATGCATCCAAGTGGATTTAGTAAGATCCTGGAAAGTATCCACCAAAGGAGGAATAACCAGGGGCTTCGGCTCCTTCTGCCTCAGGTATTTAGCCAATCTCTGGCGTTCCGGGTCCAGGTTTTCCGTGTCCCACTCGCTGGAAGCCTGGATGTGCCTCATGACGTCCATAAAAGGTAGGATCATCCGGAGGCGAGCGCGGCAGGTCCTTCTCTTCAGGGGGAGCGCTTGAGACTGAGAGAAGAAGAAGAGGTCGATGAAGAAGAGGAGGAGGATCGACTATCCGACTTGGAATAGTCTGATTCTACCCCATGACCATGCCTACGCTGACGTCGGTGACTAGGGGACCGACGACAGTCCGAAGACCGACTCCGGTCCCTGGACCGGCGATGGAGCAATGACCGACGTCGGTCAGGAGACCGACGCCGGGAGCAGTCCCGCTTAGTGCGAGAAGGGCTCCTGGAACGAGACCAGGACGGACGTCGGTCACTAGAAACCTTAGAGCGACGTCGGTGGTCCTCGGATCTAGAGCAGGAACGAGCCCTGGAAGGGGGCGAAGGACGGCACTCCGGGGACCTCAACGGAGAGGTCTCACCCTCTGGCTGTGGTTCACCCGCAGGATCCGGCACTGGCGTCTGGGCCGGCGACGGGGAGGTTCGCTTGTGAACCTGCCCCCACCAAAACGAGAAAAGCTGCTTGAGCTCATCCTGGGAGAAGATCTCAGCCGTCCGCTGCGGGAAAGAAGTCTCCGGAGTGGCGGGACGCGAAGGAGAGCTCTCTTGAGGGCCCAGGGAGGAGGAGGAGGACTTGGGCGACGAGGACGTCAGTAGTTCAATGACCAACCCCGAGTCCTTAGCCCCTCGACCCGGCGTCGGTGTAAGGACCGACGACGGGGGTGGCCAGGCGCCAGAGAGTCCTCAACCCTCCGGGCGCGCCTTTAGCAGGCGGCGCGGTGCGTAGTGGGGCCGGGCAGGTACCCCACAGACTTGGCGATGACTCTTAGCAGAGTCACCTTCGCTTGGCGCTTCTCCCGCGGGCCGGCCTTAGCCTGAGACGACTTCAGTGAATCTCCAGACCTCAAGGACGGGCCTTTTTGAGAAGGCACGAACACGATCTGGACCAGACGGGACCGTGTCGGGACCGACTACGCTCCTTACTGTGCCGTTTCTTCTCTTTTTTCTTCCCCTCCGATGAGTGTAGATCCATTTTCTGCTCTAGAAGGTAGGCCTTAAGGGCTTTCAGGCGGCGGATGCGGGTCCGGCTGGTAAAGGCCTGGCAGTCAGCACAATGAGCGGTGTCGTGGTCAGGGCCGCGGCAGAAGACGCACCGCCGGTGTCCATCCTCAGTGGGAATCTGCTGCCCGCAGTCGCACTTGTTGAGGTGTTCAGGAGACACTGAAGCCCGGGAAGACATCGAACCCGGCCGGGGGGGAAGAGGGCTGACGTCGGTACTAACGGCGGCAAACACCGAGGAGAAAAGTACCAAAATGTGGGAAAAACCGTAATGAACGACGGCAGCGACACTGACGTCGGTAGCGGAGGAAACGGACAAAACCATCAAATAAACGGTAAGACTTGCTTGAAGATTTCTATTCTCGCTGAGAATCGCAGACAGAAGCCAACTTCATGTGCGGGTATGCGGCGGGAAAGAACTGAGGTGGAGCTGGGTCCGCCCCCTTTTGTACCCTGACCGACATCGGGCGGGGCAGCCGCGCCGGGCAGTCCCCACTGGTATTGCTGGCAGAAGTTTTCACCGTGTGGTCCTAGTGCCTGTGGCATAGTCCTAAATGTTATAGCCTGCTGCAAGAGCTCCCACTCAAGTAAGATCAGTAGTTCTAGGAGTGGTATATGTTGTTTATCCACACTGTTTGGCATTGTCCCCTTCCACTTTACATCTGCCGGAAGGCTTCAAGCTGGCTCCTCCCACCCACCCGGGTGGTATATACCTTGGCTCCGCCCCATGACACCAGATCTTAGCCCACTGGAAGCCAGGTTGTGTGCGTCCACAGCCAGGGAGGTCGGGTGGGTCTGTGTGGATGAACAACATATACCACTCCTAGAACTACTGTTACAGGTGAGTAACCTGTTCTTCTAGGAGCATGGATATGTTGTTCATCCACACTGTTTGGCAGACTCCAAGCAGTTCTCCGGGAGGAGGAGGAGGAGGGAGGCAAGGTGCACACCCCCTACTTAAGGGAACAGAGATTGGAGAACTGAAGCCCCAAAACCAGCATCCCAGCATGACTCCAGGTCGATGTGATAGTGGGTAATGAAGGTGTTTGCTGACTTCCAGGTAGCAGCCCGACAGATTTCCTGGATGGGGATGTCCCTGGAAGCAGCCACCGATGCAGCCGTATGGCAGATAGAATGAGTTCTTATCCCTCTGGGAGGCTCCTTGCCCGTCAACTCATAGCACAGACCTATGCGTGATGTAATCCATCTTGCAATAGTCCGATTCGCTGCAGGTCTGCCAGAAGCAGCTTCAGCATAACTGACAAACAGCTGGTGAACCTCTCCACGAATATCCGCCGTCCTCTCCTTATAATAGCAGAGAGCACGTCTCAGGTCCAAAGTATGGAGCCTGTACTCGGCATCCAAGGTGTAGTTAGAGTAATAAACCGGCACAGTCAACACCTGGTTAAGGTGAAACTCTAACACCACCTTTGGAAGGAATTTCGGATGGGGTCGCAGGACAACTTTGTCCCTGTGGAAGATCAGATAAGGGGAGTCCACCAAAAGTGCCTGGAGCTCCCCTGTCCTTCTGACTGACATGATAGCCACCAGGAAGGCAGTCTTCCACGACAAATGTGACCGTTCACACTTGTGTATGGATTTGAATGGCTTGCCCATGAGCTTTGCCAAAACCAGCAGCAGATCCCACGGAGGTGGAGGTTCACGCACCGGAGGGGATATGTGATCCAGGCCTTTGAAAAAGCGCCCAACCACTGTCTCCTGCGCTAATGTCGGCTGACTGGCCCACGCCTAGCAAGCAGAAATGGCTTCCAGGTGCACCCTAAGGGTCGAAGACCACAGACCCCCCTTTGGAGAGAGACCAAAGGTAGTTGAGAATGTTAGCCACTGAACAGGATAAGTGGTCCAGACCCTTACCATGACACCAAATAGAAAATCTTTTCCATTTGAAGGCATAACATTTCCTGGTCGATTCCTTTCTAGATGCCTCCACCACAGTGTAGACATCTTCAGAAAGACCCAAAACCTGGAACTCTAGCCGCTCAGGTACCAGGATGTGAGGTACAGGGATTGAAGGTCCGGATGGAAGACCTTCCCCTGGTTGAGAGATATCAGGTCCGAGCGTGTACAAAGCCGCTCCGGGGGCCTGCAGCTGAGGCTGAGGAGATCTGGATACCAGAACTGGCGCGGCCAGTCTGGGGCTACCAGAATCACCTTCACCTTGTCCCTCCTCACACTGAGTAACACCTTGTGGATCAGGGGAAATGGAGGGAAGGTGTAGAGGAGGCCTGGGGTCCATGGCCTTGAGAAGGCATCCCCCTGCAGCGAGCCCTAAGAGGGGCGGGCATGATACAGCCTCAGCTTGGCATTTTCCCTGGAGGCAAACAGGTACACCATCGGTTTACCCCAACGGGAGAACAGGCTGTAAGCTACCTCTGGATGGAGAGACCACTCCGTGGGATGTCTGGCCTATGCGGCTGAGATCATCCTCCAGCTGGTTTGAGGCTCCAGCCACATGGATGGCTAGGAAATCTGTCTCCAACCAGCTTATGAGGGTCCAGATGCGGAGCACCTCCTTGCACAGCAGACGGGAGTGCCTGCCGCCCTGTTTGTTGAGGTAGTACATGGTCGTGGTATTGTCCGTCTGGACTTGAACCACTTGACCCCGGAGCTGAGGAGCGAAAGCTGACAGTGCCAGTCTGACTGCTCTGAGCTTCAACAAGTTGATGTGGCATCAGGACTCCTTGGGCGTCCAGAACCCGTGGGCCCTGTTGTCCCCCATGTGGGCTCCCCAGCCCATGAGAGAGGCATCAGTCGGTAGTACAACCATCGGCTCGGGGCAGACAAATGGGATCCCTTCCTGCAACCGGTCTGGGGCGGTCCACCACTGGAGAGCATCCCACATCTTCTGGGTTACAGTGATCAGCTGGTCAAAATGTCCATATCGCTGAGTCCACTGGGAGGCCAGCTCCCATTGGAGGGGGTGCATTTGCAACTGGGCCCAACGGAACACCGAGGTGCATGCCGCCATGTAACCCAGAAGGCGTAGAAAGTCCCAGGCAGGGCGCAAGTGCCCAACCAGAAATTTTTTGTTTGTTTGTTTTGTTTTTGTTGACCGGGTAAATGCACTAGACAAATTCTGCCTATTTTCAGGCACGACCCAGGGGAGAGGGATACAGATGAATGCCAACTGACCTTGAACTAGATTAAGCTGCTGGTGGTATTTTTAGTGAATGAGGGAAATTTGGCCAGGACACCAGGGAAATTCCCCTACTCTTTTCGATAAGTGCCATGGGATCTTTAACATCCACCTGAACTACCACCAATCCAGGCAGATGGAACCTCGGTTTAACGTCTCTTCCGAAAGATGGCACCTCAGAAGTGCAGCACTCCTCTGATGCTGCACTACAGTGCCAGTATTGGGATATTAACCCAAGTGCCAGATGAGGGAACTGAACCCACAGCCCTCTGATCTCCCGGCCTCAGAGGCAAGTGTGCTACCTACTGAGCCACTGACACTAAATGAACAGAAATGATTGGGCAAAGGAGGAGAGAACCTCCGCCCTGTCCGTCAGGAGTCAAGCTCTGCCCCGATGAAGGCCATCACCTGGGAGGGCACGAGTTCTGACTTGGCCTCATAGATTAGGAGGCCGAGTGGGAGCAGGTCTGGAGGGCCAGATCCTTGGATCTCTCCACCTCCTGTTGGGTGGAACCTGTCAGGAGCCAATCGTCGAGGTAAGGGCAGATTCTGGCTCCTCGACACCGAAGATGGGCCGCCACCACAGCAATGCATTTGGTGAAGACCCGTGGGGCCGATGACAGGCCGAACGGCATGGCTCGGAAACCCGTACAGGGTCCCTTCGACCCTGAAGCGGAGGAACCACTGATGGGATGGATGGATTGGGATGTGAAAGAACACGTCCTGCAGATCCAGTGAACAGAACCACATGTTTCACTCCAAGGATGGTATTATCTGGGACAGAGTGACCATCCGAAAGGTGCGAGACCTGAGAAACTGATTCAGGTCGTGATCTAGAATGGGGCGCCAACCCCCCGTCAACTTGGGCACCAGGAAGTACCTGGAGACAAAGCCTGGGTCTGCTGGAGGATCCACCACAGGAGCTACTGCCTCCTTGCGGAGGAGCTGAGCTATGTCATCTAGAAGAGCCGACTGGGTGCACGCGGAAATCAGTTCCTCCCGAGGGGCGCAGGCTCGGCTGGAAGGGTACTGCTCGAACTCTAGAGACAGTCCCCTACCGACCACTTTGAGAACCCACCTGTCCAAAGTGACAGCGGACCAGGCGGAAAGGAAGTGGTGGAGCCGACCCCCCAAGGGAGGGCCCAGAACTGCAGTGACGGAGATAGGGGTGGCAACCTCCATCCTGTCACTTGGCAGGCTTGGAGGAGGAGGCTCCAGGACCCAAGCCTCGTCCTCCATTGCGGGCCTCTTGGGGGTCTGGGCCGCGGGTGCCAAGCTTGAGCCTGCTGCTGAGGCTGCTGTCCTCCTTGAAAGGAGGGCTGCCGGACCACAGGGGAAGATTATTAATAATAATAATAATAATATTCTTCTTCTTCCTCTTCCTCTTCCTCTTCTTCTTCTTCCCCAAAGAACCCTTGGCAGAAGTGGCATCCAAGGTGGCACCGGACTGCTCTATGCACTGTAGGTGACCAGCCACTCCTGGACCAAACAGGTTGGTCCCCAGGAAAGGCACATCAGCTAACTCGTGCAGAGTATCTGCCGGGAAGGAGGAAAGCCTCAGCCAAGTCCTGCGGCAAGAGGCCACTGCGGAGGCCTTCGAGTGGGCACAAGAATCCCCTATGTCCACGGCCGTCTGGAGCCATTGTTTGGCAACAGCACGGCCCTGATCACGGACCTGTTTGACTGTAGTCTGCATGTCCGCTGGGAGATGAGGGAGGACTTCATCTAATGACCCAAGAAGGGCATGAGAGAAGTGTGCCATAATGACAGCCGAGCTGGCCTGACGAAGGCCCAAAGAAGAGGCCACATAAACCTTTCGGGCAGTGTGGTCCATATTTTTGGACTTCTTGTCCGGAAGTCAGTCAGTGTCGGCCAAACTGCCAGTATGCCTGATCACAGAGGCGGTCACTAGGCTCTCAGCCGAAGGGTGCTCTGTGAACCCCGCACGGGACCCCATGGGCACCGTGTACTTGCAGGCCATACAGGCAGACGGTGCTGGGCATGAGGTAGGGTGCTGCCAAAGTTCAAGGGCCGGGACAACAATGGCTTCGGCCACTGGAAAGGCCTCTGTCAGAGTATCCTCTCTCTTTAGAATAACTGTGAGAGGGTACTCTGCCTTTTTCTGGATAGGTTCCAGGGGCATTCCGGTGGAGTCAGAAATGAGACGGAGAATCCCTTGGAAGGAGCAAGGGCCTTCCTCCATCCCAGTGCCAACAGACGACTCGTCATCCCCCGGATGAGAGTGGAGCCCGATGACATCAGAATCTGAAGAGTCATATTACAGCGGTCTACCGCTTAAATCACCCTCGATCTGCCGAGGGGGGTCAGGGGTGACTGTAACCGACAGACATCGGGGAAGTCCTGTATCTAGTCAGTCCTCTTTCGAGGGAGCCCCTCCCTTAGGTTGCTTAGGTGGTGATTCCACCGGGATAGGTGGAGAGACCGGAACAGGCCGAACCGGTGGACGGGCCAGCCCCACGGGTGGAGAAACCAGAGACTTTGGTTCCGGAGAGGTCGGCTTCAGCCTGGGAGGCGAAAGCCAAGTAATGGCCGGGGTGGGCGGTGGAGCCGGCTTCTGCCTGGTCAGGATCAGCTGTTGCCACATGAGATTCTCATAGCACCAATGGAGTTTCTGCTGGAGCCTCTCCTCATCAGAGGAGGATGAGGACGACCTGTGGCGTTGCCTCTTCTTCGAGCGCTTATGGCTCTTCCTCGGTCGTTCGGCTGAGGGGGTCCTGGACTGTGACCGAGATTGGGGAGGCCGACTCAGTTGATTGGGAGACACCAGTGTGATCAGTGAAACCCTAAGGTCGGAAACCGGGTCCTTGATGGGGACACCAGCAGGCTGGGTCTCATCAGGAAATACTAGGACCAGAGTCCATTCTAAGGAGTCGTCGGCCATGGCCAGCGACAAAGGGTCGATTGGGTCGAGGATTATCTTGCCCTCGTCGGCCACTTCCTCGGTCCCCTGGCCAGATGGAAGATCCGTAAAGCTGGCGGCTGAGGAGGCGATCTTGACAGAGGTCGAGACCGCATGCTCTTGGGACTCAGACCTCTCTAGATCCAAGATCGTCTTCATCAGAACGAAGACGAAGGTTCTCTGTCTCTCTTCTGAGAGCAAGAGGAGTGCGAGCCTGAGGGCGTCTCACCCCGGGTGGGGAGAGATTGGCACAACTCTTTGAAAGAACCACTAAAGGTGGAGCCCAGGTTGAGAGGAACAAAAAAGCTTCCATTGGCAGAAGAGCGAGCGGCTTCCTCCTCGAACGCCTGCATGTGTTCCAGCTGCTCGGCGGAGCCCGCAGCCATGGAAACCACCCACCTAGCCTCCTCTGACTTCACCAGAGGGTTCCTTTTTTCCGGTCTCCCCAGCTTCAGGCATGCCTTGCGGTCGTCCAGAACGTTGGGATGGAAGGCCAAGCAATAACTGCAGGACGAGAGGTGTCATGTCCGACACCTAGGCAGTAGATGCACATGAGGTGTAGTTCAGTGCGCAACATCTTTTGGCAGCAGGGACACCAGCGAAATGCTGTGGAAGATTTTTCCTCCATGATCGATGCTGCAAAAGCGCGATCGCTAACTCAAATAGAGTTTCAATTTTGGTAAAACCAATGATTAAAGCCAGGGCCTACAAGATGAGAGAGCACCAGGGAGGCAACCTGCAGCTTCCAATGGAAAGGAAGATCTGGCGTCATGGGGCGGAGCCAAGGTATATACCACCTGGGTGGGTGGGAGGAGCCAGCTTGAAGATTTCCGGCAGATTTAAAGTGGAAGGGGTAATGCCAAACAGTGTGGATGAACAACATATCCACGCTCCTAGAATCAGGCTTTTACTGATCTCAGTAGTGTTCTTCAATGCCCCTAACCCAAGAGTCACTACAAGGGCTCCTACACTGCCTCCCGACCATCCGCCTTTCCACTTCAAAATAGTTTCTGAAGTGGACGCACGCAAATATGTAGTGAAGGTCCTAGGAAAGTCAAGGCATAGCAAGGACACACTGGACCTTAAATTCGTACATTTGGCACTGGACAAAATAATTGAACTGCTAACAAAAATAATTAATCTCTCCCTCTGCTACTCCCAATTCCCACTAAGATGGAAATCGGCCACAGTAACCCCTGTCCATAAAAGTGGGGACCAAACAGCACACAACAATTACAGGCCGATCTCCATACTCCCACCGTTCTCCAAGGCTCTGGAGCGGACAGTGGCTGACCAGATAGTGGAGTATCTTAACCAAGACAAGTTTCTCTGCCCAGAACAACATGGATTCCATGGTGGCCACAGTACCATCAAGGCCCTTCTAGAATTCACCAGGTTCATCAATAACACCCTGTACCTAGTAGGGGCACCCTTCACTGACCTATCAAAGGCATTTGATACAGTTCAGCACGCCCTCCTTCTACAGCAGCTCTCTGAAATTGGACTTGCATCAGACACTGTGGACTGGTTTAGCAACTACCTGAGCCTCCACTTCCAACAAGTCAGGATTGGGGAAATCCTATCTGACAGCCGACCTGTCAGATCAGGAGTACCACAAGGGTCTATACTGGGGCCACTGCTATTCAGTGTCTTCCTAAACAACCTCCTGGCAGCTTGCCAATGCCGCATGCTCTTATATGCAGGACCTCCAAAGTGGCTTCGCAACAGCCGAAAAATGGTTTAAAGAACAAAAACTGGTCTTGAATTATAAAAAGATCAAAACCATGCTCTACGCATCAACTCACAACAAACATAAAAGCTACCCCTCGGCCATACGGAATGACAGTGGCAGCACCCTGGAACTCGTCCCACACTTCAAATACCTTGGAGTAACTATTGACTCTGCTTTGTCCTTCACACAGCACATCAACAACACTGCCAAAGCCATCAACACCAGAACTGGCATCCTCTACCAACACAGACATTGTCTCACCTACGAAGCACTGAACCTGGCAATTAATAGCTTGATTGTTTCCCTTATAGATTATGGGCTGGTAATATACAGATCTGCAACCGACTCGGCACTCCAACACATCACTGTTGCACTAAATAAAGCCTGCCACCTGCTCACTAATGCACCTAAACTAACCCATACCTGCGAACTCTATACCCGTACTGGCTGGCTACAACTGAATGACAGAATAAGATATCAAGCCTGCCTTCTCGCCAAAAAGGTGACGCTAAACTGGCTTCCTCCTGGAGTGCAGAACTCGCTGCCCCTTCCACTAAATACCAGGCAAACCAGGAGCTCCTCCACACAAACATTCTATATACCCAGATGCCACACATCCATGGCACAACGTGCCTTTGCATACCGGGCACCGCTCTGGACAAACACTACCACCGGATATCTCTGGCACTGCTACACTTAGACCCTTCAAACTTAAAACTGTGCCAACACCTTATTCATTTGAGTATCTGCAGGTGCCACCCCTGAGTCATCCTACGCACCCCCTGACTGACCCCACCACTTCACAGCCCCTATCCCTGGCATAGGCAAACCGAGGCACTTAGCCTCATCTCCAACCCCTTTATCCCAGCCTACCCCCTCTGTCCACACTGTCCTGTCTACCCCACCCCTTTCTTCCCCTTTTCCCCTACTTCCCCTTCTGACGCAGGCTTACTTTGCTCATCACTGCAGTTACTGGTTTGGCTTGGATTTATGTAATCTTATGTTAATATTGTTATTATCCGTTTACTGTACTCTCAATGTTTTATCCATATATTGTCCTGAATTCCTTGCATTGTTGTTTATGTACATGACAAGGAACCTCTCGATGAGCATCTGCTCACAGGTGTAGACAAGATTTCAATAAATAAAATAAATGAATGAATAAAATCCTGTTAGCCTTGCTATAGGCCTTGTTGCACTGACTCGATTTCTTAAGTGAGTTCCTAATAATAACTCCAAGATCCTGTTCCTCAGTTGTAGTGCTAAGTCTCTCTCCTCCCATCCAGTACTCTGTCTTGGCATGATGGCCTCTAGGTCCAGAATCTTATTTCCTAGATTTCTAGCATTCACACACATGGCCTTCCAGATTTTGTTTCCACTCTGCTTGTTGCCCCCCCCCTTTTTCTTTTTTGCCCTCCCTCCTTTCCCCCCTCTTTTTTATTGCTCCTGCTCCCTTCCACCTTTATTTCTACCACCCTGCTTCCTTTATTAATTTTCACCCTGATGGAGTCCTCTCCCATCAGATTCTCCTTATTCTCTATTTCAGCCTATGTGTGTTGGGGGGGGCAGTTTCTGCCTCCTGATACCGTCTGCCACCCTACTTGGCAAATTTAAATGTTCATCAAAGTAACATTTAAACTATCCACTGATGACTGCGGTCCCCTTCTGGCTGCATGCAGGCCATCACTAACATATCTGCCCTTAACTTCTCAAGTGGGTCCCCTGCCCTCAATGCAGCCAAACCCCTCCTCTCTGCACCATTCCTTCAGCCATGAGTTCAAGCTCCTGGTGCGGAGATCCCTCTCCTTCCCCATCTTAGACAGGTAGCATTTCAGCGAAGGCCACTGAGTGAGCTACCTGTCTAAGACCCCTCCCCAGCTCCCTTAACTCCTTCAGCACTATCACAGCCCCATCCTTAGCCAGGTCATTAGTCCCCAAGTGTACAATGACTCCCAGATCTCTCTCCCATCCCACTGCCCTAGTGATCCCCAGGATCCGCATCCCATCCCTCTGGGGCGTGGTGCCACATAGGCACCTAACAGGCAACCAGCCCCCCTTTCCTATTCCTAATCCTATCCCCCCCACAATAGAGTGCCTCAACAGAAGTTGCTTTCTCCTTCTCTGGGGTCCTCTGCCACCCTCCTTGGGGGTCTTCACTATGTAGGGCCTCCACATCCTCCCTGGTCACTACTGTGGGTGCATCCCCCTGGCAGGCCCACCCCACCAGAGAGGCGTAGGAATTACATAGTGGTACCAGTCGAGGACTGTGCTTCTGTCCCACCACACCCACTCTTCCAGAGCCCACACATTCCTCCTCGGCATCCTCTGAGTTAACAGTGGCAGACTTGGTGGCCCCGGGTGGTGGGAGAGGTCCTCCAAATCCTAGCCACCTCGACATGCAGTCTAGCGACCTCCTCCCTCAACCCAGAGAGGTGTGTGCAGATGGTGCAGCACTGCAGTCTCCAGAAGAGCTCTGGGAAAACTGCCACACCACAGCCACTGCACTGCACCACCTCCAGTATTCTCAGATTCTGTTCTCCCTGTGTTCCCTGGACATACTTTTGTACTCTTACCCCTGACAGGGTGTTTCTACATTTCCCCCTTGCTTTGTTTCTATCTGTGATTCCTCCTGTTTTGTTTAAATCTCTTTATACACCTAACCTAGATAGGGTGTTGCACCTAGTCCCAGTTTTGACCTACCCTTGACCTTCAACCTTCAGCAGGACTTCAAATATGAGAGGCCAATTCATGATGTTTGTTAACTTACTTAATGGTTACTGTCACATCCGTCACTTTATCTGTTGTTATAGTCCCGAGGACATGATGGCGTACCGCAGTTAGCGTCAGGATGCTGGGTGCTGATCTGCAAGTTAAAACAGGATGCGTTCAGTTGGGATTTATAAAGCACCTCTCACATACTGTATGAACACCTGCAAGCGCTCATCATCACTGAACGCCTGAACAGTTCTGACTAGGCCATTAACAAAAGGCACCTTTTACTGCCTCCATAAACAACAATTTATGGACAGATGGTGTCCCTGGAAATTTTTTTTTAGAACCTAATTTTGCAGTGCAAATCTGTAGATGTTAACCTCTGGTATCTTTCTTGAATCACAGAAATTTACCAAGGCCTGCTGACTACAGCCAAACCAAACTAGCCCCACCCCCAAAAAAAAAAAAAAAAAATGGCACTGTCAATGATCAAAGTTCCATGCTGTCAGCAGGATATTTCTACCCCTCCCTTACCAACCCTCTAGGAGCAGTTCCCACAGAAGGGCAGTTCTAGAAGGTGTAATATCAGGACCTGTGACCTTTTGTAGCTGTCCAGTCAAACTGCTTTGTGCTTCCTCAAATCTCACAAATCAGGCACCAGGGTCAAAGAATGGGAATTAACACATCATCAAAGTCTTCTAATTTGTGTCCTTAGATAAAAGGACAGCAGCAGTATAAAAAAATCATTTATGGAAATGTTGCCCTAATGCTTACGTGTCGTAAGTATAGTACTTCTGTTCAAACTGGTGGCAAGAACGAGGAGTCACCTTATACACACCTGCAGTGATAAAAGAACAGCATACAAATTATGAAATAGTTCTATGAAATGACAGCGAGAAGCCTTATTCAGGTGTCACTAGATGCTCCAATATTAAAGGTTTAGAAAGCTCATTTATCACATTTATAATGCATCTAATTTTTTTTTTTTTTTTTTTTATAATGCATCTTAATTTTTTTTTTTAGTATTTACAGGAGTGCACCTGGTGTGTGACCAAGCAAAAGCAAACCGTTATAATACCAGTGCCCCCCCCCAAAAAAAGCTGCTTTATAGCCTGCAAGTCATTCAAATCAATTACATTTTCTTACTTGCTTTATTTCATCATTTTAACATGTTAGAGGGGTTCTTGGCCTCATCATCTGGCCCAACTATGATCAGCCTGACCGCCTACGACAAGGTGAACCACTGGTCAGGAAAAAGCTTCATATTTTAAATTTGACCATGCCACCATGAGCTGAGAAAACTGATTTGATTTGAATGAACTGCAGGCTTTAAAGCAGTTTGGTGGGGGGCACTGCTATTATAACTGTTCACTAGATGCTCCGCCATTAAAGCAGCCTTGAGTACAGTGAAACAGCTTTCAATAAAACGTGTATTTTAAAGGCAAACCCTCGACTGTGCTGCCTTTGCCAGTGATTTCTAAAACTGAATTCCAGGCCAGCTCAGCAGCACCTCCTTTATGTCTGCACATTCCCAGTATTCTGAGTCTGGAGCGAGTTTGCATGAAAAGTTGCTACCACATGTTTAACACACCAGTTCTATTAAGAACGTGTGATGAAAGATATTCTGGCAAATGCTGCAGAAATTGTCGTGTGGAGAAAACACAACACACACATTCCGGGCAGGTACAATAAGAAACTGGCAAACTATAAGGAGTAGCTGGCCGAAGAGATGGGGGAGGGGTTAAGACAGTAAATTACAGTTACGTAAGAACTTACCGTAACAGTAGATCTTCGAGAGGAGCTCTTGCAGCAGGCTATTACATTTAGGACTATGCCGCAGGCACTAGGACCACACGGTGAAAAACTTCTGCCAGCAATACCAGCGGGGACCGACGCCGCCCCTATCACGCCGGTCAGGGTATAAGAGGGGCGGACCAGCCCACCTCAGTTCTCTGCCAGTACCCAGCAGAAGGCCTGACAAGAGAAAGGCGAAGCCCACCATCTAGAAGAAAGAAAATAGATCTGCACACTCCGAAGGGGAAGGCAGGAGGGAAGCAGCACCTGCTGCAAGAGCTCCTCTCGAAGATCTACTGTTACGGTAAGTTCTTACGTAACTACTATCTTACATCGAGTGGGAGCTCTTGCAGCAGGCTATTACATTTAGGACTGAATCCCAAGCAGTCTCACAGGAAGAAGGTAGCCGACCCCGGAAGGAGGAATATGCTGACTCCAGAGGCCCTAGGACAAAAGTCCTTGTAAGACTGCAAGGCCGAAGCCAGCACGGCGTCTGGAGACGATATCCAAGCTGTAATGCTTGATAAAAGTATGCACCGAGTTCCAGGTCGCGGCCGCACAAATGTCCTGGATAGCGACATTCCACATGGCGGCAAAAGAAGCTGACACTCCCTTGGTGGAGTGACCCCTAACCGGGCCCGGCAGGGGTTTATTGTGATGCTCGTAGCAAAACGAGACGCAACGGACTATCCATTTAGAGACAGTCTGCTTGGATACCAGTTGACCCAAGCGATGTGGTGCAAAAGCCACAAAGAGCTGCTCCGATTTACGGTGTTGAACTGTTCTGCTGAGGTAATACCTCAGGGACCTGTGGACATCCAATGTGTGGAGGAGAGCCTCCCCTCTATTGGAAGGGGAAGGAAAATAAACCGGTAGATCAACCGACTGGTTGAGGGTCAACTCCGAGACCACTTTGGGAAGAAACTTAGGATTAGTTCTGAGGGAAACCCTTTCCCTATGAAAAACCAAAATAGGGCTCTTTACACATCAGAGCCTGAAGCTCGGAAACCCTTCGAGCTGAAGTGACAGCAACCAAAAAACAAACTTTCCAAGAAAGGTAACGCAGCTCACAACTTGCTGCGGGTTCAAAAGGAGGGAAGGTGAGTTTCTCCAACACAAAAAGGAGATCCCAGGGTGGGACAGGGTCCCTAATGGGAGGTCTCATGTGTAGAATCCCCTAAGGAAGGCGCGGGCTACATCTAGCTGTGCCAATGCTCTCTCTCCCACGAGAGCATGATAGGCTGAAATTGCCCACATGTGCACCTTGATAGAGGAATAACTCAGGCCTTTCTCGTACAAGGAGAGGAGATACTGCAAAGTGGAGTTCACAGGGCAGGTGACGGGATCTAAATGTTGCGGCAAGGCCTAAAGACAGAAAAGCTTCCACTTCATAGCGTAAGTGGAGCAAGTAGAGGGCTTTCTTGCGGACGCTAAGACCTCTGCCACTTCCGGGGGAAACCCCGTATCTGTTTCTAGCTACGTCTGAAGGAGCCAAGCATGAAGGCGCAGGGACCTGAGATACAGATGGACTAGAGACCCCTGGTCCTGGGACAGCAACTGCGAGCATATGGGCAGCGGAACTGGAGGTTCCTGGGACAGCCGCTGCAGGAGTGGGAACCAAATCTGATGAGGTCAGTTGGGGGCCACAAGGATCATCCGGGCCCCTTCGGCCTGCAATTTGAGCAGGACCCTCTGAATGAGAGGAAAGGGCGGAAAGGCATAAAGAAACCTCCCTGCCCAGCAAAGGGATAACGCGTCTGGCCAAAAAACTCCAGGCGCGCGCTCTCGCGAGCAAAACATTGGCAGTTTGGCGTTGCATGGTGACGCAAAGAGGTCCAGCTCTGGAAGACCCCACCTGTCGAAGAGCTGGTCCGCTACGGATTGTAGCAACTCCCACTCGTGTGCTCTGACCCACAACCTGCTGAGGTTGTCGGCCAGATCATTTAGGACGCCTGGAACGTGCATGGCGGACAGCACAATGCCCCGTTCCAGTGCCCAGTACCAGACTCTCATCGCCTCCCTGCAAAGAGGATAGGAATGAGTGCCTCCTTGCTTGTTGATGTAAAAGACGACCGCCATGTTGTCCGTCTGAATTATAAGAGAGCCCGGTACCAGATCCTCCCGAAACGCCTGAAGAGCGTAGAGGACCGCTCACATTTCCAGCACATTGATGTGGAGGGACCGTTCTTCGGGTGACCAAACCCCCTTCGTTTGATGAACACCCAGGTGTGCCCCCCAGCCCAGGTCCGATGCATCCGTCGTTAGAGACTGACCTGGAGGCTCCGGACAAAAACTGACCCCTTTCTCCAGATTGCTGGGGTCTAACCACCAAAGCAATGTTCTCCTGACTGGCTCCGAGATTCTGACTAAAGCATCCAGGTCGTCGTAGCATTGGTCCCACTGCACCCTGAGCATCCATTGTGGGACTCTCATGTGGAGGCAGGCCAAGGGCATGACTGGAATGGCCACCGCCATATGCCCCAATAAGCTGAGGAAGTTCCGGGCTGGAACCTGAGGTGCTATAGAGATCTGTTCCGCCAATGTTCGCAAGCGAATCCCCCTGTCCTGTGGGAGAAAGGCCATGCCCCGGACAGAATCCAGGATCGCTCCTATGAAGGTGAGCTTTTGGCTGGGCTCTGGGGATGGCTTTCTTAAATTCAGGGTGATCCCCAGCTCTCGGAATAGAGTATAAGTGTCTCCGAGAGAACGTAAAAGGATGTCCCTTGACGGGGCTGTAAGGAGCCAATCGTCGCGGTAAGGAAACACATAATGTCTCTTCCGCCTCACAGCCGCAGCCACCACTGCGAGGCATTTGGTGAAGACTCACGGAGCGGAAGAGAGGCCAAATGGGAGCACCCAAAACTGAAAATGCTCCCCTTGCAAGTGGAACCTCAAGAACTTCCTGTGAGGAGGAAAGACCCCTATATGCATGTAAGCATCCTGCATGTCGAGAGAACAGAGCCAGTCCCCTTGGTGCAGCAGGGGAAGGAGACCCTGAAGAGTCACCATCCTGAACTTTTTTGTACTCTATAAAGAGATTTAGTGGACTGAGGTCCAGAATGGGACGAAGGTCCCCAGTCTTTTTTGGGACCAGAAAGCAGTGGGACTAGAACCCCTGGCCTCGCTACCCCCAGGGGACTCTCTCTAGCTCTCTTTTGCAGGAGGGCCTGAATTTCTCCTTCTAATAGTGGGATGTGAGAAGGAGGATAACGGGAGAGAGCTTTGGTGGAGTGTGTGGAGGAAACTCTGTGAACTCCAAGGTGTGTCCTCTCCGTATAACGTCCAAGACCCATTGATCCGTGGTAATAGACCTCCACCCTTCGAGATGAAGGGAGAAGCATCCCCCATCCGGCTCCCCGAGAGCTTCTGTCAGAACGGGGGGAGGGGGGGCGGAAGGGAGTCACTGGGCAGAACCGGGGGTTGGGAGAGAGGTCTGGGTGGACTTGGGCCCACGGGTGGAAGGTCCACCAGACTGCTGGTTTCCGGATCTTCTGCGGAAGCCACCTCTCTGCCCCTGCTGGTTTCCGCGGGCTAAAGCCTGGTTGCCTGAGGACTTACGAAAAGGCAGACGGCAGTGGGGGCGTCGCTGGTCACCACGTTACATCTGGCAGACCGACCAGATCGACTTACCCGATTCCTGGAGACAGGAGATCAAAGCCTCCGGCTCCTGCCCAAATAAGACGGTACTCTGGAAGGGCAAATCCCGGATACCAGACTGCAGATCCTGGTGAAAGCCCAAGACTCTCAACCAGGCATGGCGCTGAAGGCATACTCCAGAGGCGGCCACCCTGGCTGCCGTGTCCGCAGTGTCATACGAGGCTCTCAGCACATGAGAGCCTACGTCTGAGCCCAACTGTAAAAGGGCCAGGAGCTCTGTCTTCTTATCAGAGTCTGGCATGGCCTGTGTCAGCTCAAGTCCCCGTTCCCATAACGCATTCTGGTACTGCACCATATGCGTGAGGAAATTCAGGAGCGAATGGAACAGGTGGAGGCAGCGTAAACTTTTTTGCCCACCTGATCCAGGTATCGGGACTCCAGGTCAGGAGGCTGGGAGCTGAGGTGCCTCAGCTGTCGAGATTTATCATGAGCAGCCATAATCACCGATGAATCGGCCTGAGGGTGCTCTGCCAGGAAGGGTTCCGCCCTCGGGGCCTTATAGACCCTACCCGACTTTTTCGGAACTGCCGGGATGGAGGCCGGATGCATCCAGGTGGATTTAGTAAGATCCTGAAAAGTATCCACCAAAGGAGGAATAACCAGGGGCTTCGGCGCCTTCTGCCTCAGGTATTTAGCCAATCTCCAGCGTTCCGGATCCAGGTCTTCTGTGTCCCACTCATTGGAAGCCTGGATGTGCCTTATGACATCCAAAAAGGTAGGATCATCCGGAGGCAAGCGAGGCAGGTCCTTCTCTTCAGGGGAGTGCTTGAGACTGAGAGAAGAAGAAGAGGTCGATGAAGAAGAGGAGGATCGACTATCCGATTTGGAATAGTCTGATTCTACCCCATGACCATGCCTGCGCTGACGTCGGTGACTAGGGGACTGACGACGGTCCGAAGACCGACTCCGGTCCCTGGACCAGCGATGGAGCAATGACCAACGTCGGTCAGGAGACCAACGCCGGGAGTGGTCCCGCTTAGCGCGAGAAGGGCTCCTGGAACAAGACCGAGACCGACGTCAGTCACTAGAAACTCTAGAGTGACGTCGGTGGTCCTCGGATCTAGAGCAGGAATGAGCCCTGGAAGGGGGCGACGGACGGCACTCCGGTGACCTCAACGGAGAAGTCTCACCCTCCGGCTGTGGTTCTCCCGCAGGATCCGGCACCGGTGTCTGGGCCGGCGACGGGGAGGTTCGCTTCTGAACCTGCCCCCACCAAAAAGAGAAAAGCTGCTTGAGCTCATCCTTGGAGAAGATCTCAGCCGCACGCTGTGGAAAAGAAGCCTCCGGAGTGGTGGGACGTGAAGGAGAGCTCTCCTGAGGGCCCAGGGGGAAGGAGGACTTGGGCGACGGGGACGTCGGTAGTTCTATGACCGACCCCGGGTCCTTAGCCCCTTCGACCGGCGTCGGTGTAGGGACCGACAACGGGGTGACGCCAGGGGCTTGAGAGTCCCAGCCTCCGGAGGCCTCTTTAGCAGGCGGCAGCTGCGTGCTGTGGTAGGTAGGGCCAAGCAGGTACCTGAAAGGATTTGGCGATGACCCTTAGTGGAGTCACCTTGACGGCGGCTTCTCCCCGCAGGCCGGCCTTAGCCTGAGAAGACTTCGGCGATTCTCCAGACCACGAAGGACGGGCCTTTTTTGGAGAAGGCCGAGAACGCAATCTGGACCGAGACCGGGACCGGTGTCGGGACCGACTACGCTCCTTACTGTACCGCTTCTTCTCCTTTTTCTTCCCCTCCGACGAGTGCAGATCCATTTTCTGCTCTAGAAGGTAGGCCTTAAGGGCTTTCAGGCGGCGGATGTGGGTCCGGCTGGTAAAGGCCTGGCAGTCAGCACAATTAGCGGTGTCGTGGTCGGGGCCGAGGCAGAAGATGCACCGCCGGTGCCCGTCCTTAGCAGGAATCTGCCGCCCGCAGTTGCACTTATTGAGGTGTTCAGGGGACACCGAAGCCCGGGAAGACATCGAACCCGGCCGAGGGGAAAGAGGGCTGACGTCGGTACTAAAGGCGTCAAACACCGAGCAGAAAACACCATCGAAATGCAGGAAAAAATGTACGAAACGACGGCAGCGATACTGATGTCAGTGACGGTGAAAATGAACAAAACCATCGAAAAACGGTAAAATCTTGCTAGAAGATCTCTATTCTCGCTGAGAGTCGCAGACAGAAGCAAGCTTCACGTGCAGGTACGCGGCGGGAAAGAACTGAAGTGGGGCTGGGTCCGCCCCCTCTTGTACCCTGACCGACGCCGGGCGGGCCGGCTCGAAGGGTCCCGCTGGTATTGTTGGCAGAAGTTTTTCACCGTGTGGTCCTAGTGCCTGCGGCATAGTCCTAAATGTAATAGCCTGCTGCAAGAGCTCCCACTCGAAGTAAGATCAGACAGTTTACCATAGAATCTACTGATAGATGCCTTTTTACAAGAAAAAAAAGTATGTATTTTATTTATTCATTCATTCGGAGTTGCACCTTTGAGCACAAGTGCTCTTTTGCAAAGGTTCCACATCAGTGTTTGAGCATAGATGTATCAACAAATGAAGAGCTAGATTGTAAGATGATTACACAGTTATCAAGCCAGCACACATAGCGGCATTGTTAGAGAAGCATTAAAACATTACACATCGCATGTCATTCGAAGCTACTAACAACGGCTGTACACAATGTGGCGTTGTCACATAATGCAGGTAAAGCAAAATGTAACAAACTAGTAAAGGCACTGCAAGCAGAGAATAAGACTTTTTGTCACTTCTGTTCATTTGAAAAAATAAAAAGCTAGTGTACTGTCAGATAGAAATATTAACTTTTAAAGTAGTGACAGTAAAGTTTCGTACTTACCATAACGGTAGATCTTTGAGAGGATCTTTTGCAACAGATCATACACTTGGGTGTCCGCCAGAGGGCACTCGTCATGGTAGCTTTCAACAGCAGTGCTGACAGGAGGCCGCCCACGATGACGTCAGTATATGCATATGTATAAATACGTGGACAGCCCCTAGCAGCTTCAGTTCCAGGCCGGCAACCAGTTCGTGGAGGACACCAAGGGGAACCGACGATACCCGAAGTTTCGTCCAGTAAGATGGTAAGTGTAGAAGCAGAAGATGGTTGTCCCAGAGAAGGAGGGGAAAGGAAGGAGAGAACGTGACCTGCTGCAAGAGATCCTCTCAAAGATCCACCGTTACAGTTAAGTACAAAACCGTACCATCTTCTTTGAGGGAATCTCTTCAGCAGATCATACACTTGGGATGATTCCCAAGCAGTCAAGCTGAAAGGGAGGTAAAGACAGGAGGCCCTGGAGGACAGCATGGATAAAGGAGGCACGGCACCTGGAAGCCATGTCAACACTATAGTGTCTAGTAAATGGGTGGATAGTAGACCAAGTGGTGGTATCACAGATATTGGTGATGGAGATGCCCCTGAAGTAGGCAGCAGAGGTACAGGTAGTCCTGGTGGAATGAGCGTGCACAGCACCGGGAAGAGGTTTGTGGTATTCAGTGTAACAGCAGGTGTTACAGTGGGCCAACCAGTTGGATAAGGTCTGCTTTGTGACAGGGTGTCCCTTCCTACCTAGAGTGACAGCAATGATTTGTGAGAGGACTTAGTGTGGGCGAGGTCATAATGCAGGATTCAAGGCAAATCTAGAGTGTGGAGAAGGGATTCACCTGGGTTAGTATGTGCCGGGTAGAGGACAGGCAAGTTAATGGATTGGTTGAGAGGGAATTCCAAAACCACCTCCAGAAGGAACTTGGAATTGGTGTGAAGCGAGATTCTGTCTTTATGAAAGACAAGGTAAAGCTCATGGCACATGAGGGCCTTAAGTTCCGAGATGCACCAGAGTGAGGTGATAGCTACTAGGAACAAGGCCTTGAAGCACATTTCACAGGTAGCAGCCGGTTCAAATGGAGAAACAGTCAGTTTTTCCAGCATAAAACTGAGGTCCCAGGGTGGAACTGGATTCCAGACTGGGGACCTGAGATGCAGAATACCCTTGAGAAACATCCTGGCCAGGTCCATGTGGGCGATCTGCCAGTACCAGTGGGTACATGGAAGGCCAAGATAGCAGCTAAATGAACTTTAATGGAAGACTAGCTTAGCCTGACTGGAGAGGGTGGAAAGGTAATCCAAAATGGCTGTCAACAGGCAGGTGTAAGGGTCCAAACCCCTGTCAGCAGTCCAGATGGCAAAACGTTTCCACTTGGCCACATTTATCTTTCTGGTAGATGCTTTTCTGGAGGCCAGTAGAATCATGGCTACAGAGGCAGAGATGTTGTGCTAGGCTATAAAGATATCCTCTGGAGCCAAGCACATAGAAGAAGGGACCAGAGACTGGGGTGAAGCAGGGTTCCATGGTTCTGTGTGAGCAGATCGGGTTGGAGAGGAAGGGGATCTGTGACTGATAGTTGCTGGAGGAGGTGGAACCATATCTATTGTGGCCAAAATGGGGCAATACGAATCATGGAGGCCTGCTCCAGCTGCAGTTTGAATGGTACTCACTGATGAAGTTGACAGGCGGGAAGGCATATAAGAAGCATCTGTGCCAGGAGAAGGACAGGGCATCCACGGAGTTGCCAAGTGAGTTGGGAATGATCAAGTAGTACTGAGGTAGTCTGTGATTGTCCAGAGAGGTGAATAGATCGATGCCTGGAGTGCCCCGCAGCTGGAATATGTCAAGGAGGACACCCATCGCCCTGAACGTGATGGCCCAGGTGATCCACAACAATGTTTTGGGCTTTGGGAACACGGACTGCCACCAGACGAAGGTGGAGAGACACAGCCTGATTCCAAACTGACACAGCTTCCTGGCACAGAGCTTGTGACTTCATGCCCCCTTGTCTTTTGATGCAGAAGGCCAAGCAAGTACTGTCTGATTGGATCAGCAGGGGTCTGGGAGCAAGGAATGGCTGGAAGGCCTGAAGAGCCAGACGGATGGCCCGCATCTCCAAAAGGCTGATGTGGAAGGACATGGCCTCTGGAACCCAGTGGCCTTGTGTTTGGTGAGGACCGAGGCGGGCCCACCAACCCAGGGTGGAGGCATCTGTTGTAAGGGTATGGGCAGGGAGGTCGACTGAAAGGGCACACCAATTTGGAGGTGTGTCAGATCCAGCCACCACGAGAGGGCCGGGCAGGGGTTACTGGAATGGAGTATTTGAAGTCCCTGGTTTATTGGTGCCATTGGCGGCGAAGGACCCACTGAACCAGCGCATGTGCAAGCAGGTGTATGGCATGGTGGAAATGGCCACCACCATGTGACCGAGGAGGCACGTGAATTGGCGAGCAGTAATCTGCTGAACTGCAAGGCACTGCCGTGCAAGGGAGATGAGCTTCTGACTCCTGTCCTCCAGCAGAAAGGCGCTGCCTTGTGCCATATCCAAGATTGCTCCGATGTATTGGAGGTGTTGAGATGGCTCCATGTGAGACTTGGCAACATTTATCATAATGCTGAGGTCCTGGAAGAGCTCCAGGGTGCAGGTGAGGAAGCGGAGCAATCCTTCCTGAGAAAAGGCTTTTATGAGCCAGTCGTCCAAGTATGGGAACACGTAGTGTCCTCAGCAATGACCGGCTGCTGCTATGACCATTAGGCACTTTGAGGACACCCTTGGAGTGGAGGACAGCCTGAAAGGCAGGGTGCAGAATTGGTAATGGTTGCCCAGAAGTTGGAAATGGAGGTACTGTCGATGGGATGCATGTATCTGGATGTGAAGGTATGCATCTTTCATGTCTAGGGTGCAGAGCCAGTCCCCGTGGTTTAAAAGAGGCAGGACTGTTTGCAAAGTGACCAATTAAAACCTTTTGTACTGGATGAGCCAGCTGAGGTCCCTCAGATCCAGGACAGGGTGAAGATCACCCGTGCGCTTGGGTACCAGAAAAAAATGGAAGTAAAAGTCCTTGCCCAGGTCATGTGGAGGAACAAGCTGAACAGCCTGCTTCTGAATTAAAGAATGGAGCTCCTCCAGCAGAACCAGGATGTGTTCTGGTAGGTATGACAGGAGTTAAGGTAGACTGGGTGGGAGGGGCTGTGAGCTCCAGAGTATGGCCTGTACGAATAATCTGCAGTACCCAGTCATCTGATGTAATCTGTTTCCAGGCCTCGAAATGTAGAGAGAAGTGGCTGCCCAGTGCCTCTGAGGCCTGCAGGGCTGGCCAACTGACAAGTCAAAAGGAAGCAGGAGTGGCAGCAGCCGCAGCAGGGGCAGTCCTGGCGTCTCTGGGGGCAGAGGCTGAGGTACCGCCAAGAGGTGGGGTCGGGTGTTTCCTAGTGGGTTGATGGGATAAGCCTTTCTGGCAAGTGGCACGCTGAAACTGAAAGGACTGAAATGGCCGCTGTTGCAAGACAGGCGGCTGAGTGTGGTACATCATGTGTACTGTACGGAGAGTGCGGCCTGAGGCCTGTAAGTCATTAAGGATGCCTTCGGTGTCTGTATCAAAATGTTTGTGCCCACTAAAGGGAGCATTTAAGATGGACTGTTGCACATCCAGGGTAAAGTCGGAAACCTGGAGCCATGCATGGCAGCAAAGGGTAATACCCATCGCCGAGGTACGGGCAGAGGCGTCCATGGTATAGTAGCCAGCATGGAGAAGGTGCCAAGAGATACTAGTACCAGTCTTAAGGGTAGCCAGAAATTGGTCAGTGTCTGTGGACTGGGGAAGCTTTGCCGCAACTTCTGAGGCAGCAGTCCAAAGGGTTTTCCGGTACTTCAGGATATGCCCCATATAGTTCAGAATACACATGACTAGGGTGGATGAGGCATAGACCCTTTTCCCCATGAAGTCCGATTTCTGGGACTCCCTGTCAGGAGGCAGATATCTCAAGTGTTTAGAACACTTGGTCCAATCATGGGCAGCATTAATGACCACAGACTCCGCCTGTGGAGCTGTGGCAAAAAAGGGGTGGTCTGTGGGGGCCTGGTAAAGGCGATCCACTTTCTTAGAGGGGGAGATCGTGGAAGGGCAGTGCCAAGCTGCAGAAACTGCATTCTGACAGGCCTGGATGAGGGGAGGAACCACAGTGGCGGGGTCCTCCGGGTAAATCCAAGTAATCAGCCAAATTGTGGTGTTGCCAGTCTTAGTCGGTGGTGGCGAACCCCATGACCTGCTGTAACTGGGTCATAATGTTCATAAAAGTGGGGTCATCTGGAGGAGAGCATTGAGTATAAGTCTGGGATCCTCCCTCAAAGAAGACAGTGTAGAGGCACTGGAAGGGCTTTGCACCCCATTATCATCAGCCGGATCCTCCTCTTCCTTCTCCTCACAATATGCCATATCCTCCTCTTCCAGGGGCGGAAAGGAGGGAGAAGGGGTAGGCACATGGTGAACCCGCTTCCTAGGAGGGGGCAAGGGACAGGAGGGTGGTGGACGTGGCTGCATCGCTTGCATTTAACCTCCAACACAACTCTGGCCACTGAGGCGACGTCTATGGCAGTGGTCAGGAGCTCCCATGGACCCCATGCAAGAGAGAAACGGCATGGAGGACCTGGACTGGGCTGTGAATAGAGGATAGAGCCCAAAGCCTGGGAAGCTGTGCCCAACGTCTGAACTGCAGAGCCCTGGAAAGAGACAAGCTGCAATGGTGGTGGCAAGGATGGCAAGTCCATTGAGGCACACCCCTGACCCATGCTAGAGGGTCGTGTAGCAGGGGTAGATGTCATCCACAAAGGATTGTGTCCCATGCTGGAGGAACAGGCCATCGACGAAGGTCAAGAAGATGTCGACAGAGGGGCCTGGTTTGTATCCAGGACTGATAAGACCTCGGTAAGGGTAGTCGAGAGCACTGGCAAGGAGCTCATCAAAGAAGGCAGTGCTTGGTCTGTGTGGGAGGCCTGAATGCTCTGGGTCAAGGCTGCGAGGACCATCTAGGTTTTTTCCACCAGAGTGGAAGAGGCCAGAGCTGTTGATGGGTGGCCGGAGATGGAAGCCGTCGACAGCGGAGGGTTCTTACCTTTTCCACTCAAGGCCCATCTTTGTCTCGGTACTTGTGTTTCGATAAAGAATGGTGCTTCAGTTGAGGTGTCTGGGAGCCTGTCGACGAGGAGCGAGACTGCATTTCTTTTTCCCGGAGAGTCACCTTCTGCTCCATGAGGTATGATTCTAATTTCTGGAGTCATCGACGACGGGTAGCGTGGTTGAATTACTGGCAATGAGCGCAAGAGCAGACGTCGTGGGCAGCTTCCAGACAGTGAATGCAGAGAGAGCGGTTGTTGCAGAGGTAGATCTTCCTTCCACAACGGCACTTATGGAAAAGGGAATCTGAAATGGACATAAGGTAAAACAAAAAACAGTGAACTTTCCTCGTTGATGAAAGCAGCGACACACTTGCGGCAAAAACGGCATGTGAAGCGAGCTGGGAGACAGCGGAAAAAGAACTGAGGCCACTAGGGGCCATCCACGTATTTATACATATGCATGAACTGAAGTCATCGTGGGTGGCTCCCAGTCAGCACTGCAGGTGAAAGCTACCATGACAAGAGCACCCTTTGGAGGAGACCCATGTGTATGACTTGCTGCAAGAGATTCCCTCGACGAAAATCTATTAGTTCTGATATCGGAAGTATTTTTTTCCCCTTTTGCCAACTAGAAGATTTTCTACCAGACAATAGTTGGTATGATTTGTGGTACAGCATGCTACCTGGAGGCTGACATAGCTAGCTCTGTTCCTCCTCATATATCATCAGACCTATGACCTCACTGTCTGACATCACAACAGACCAAGAGGAGCCAATCACGTTACAAGATTGGTCACTTGTGATGTCACAATGCTGATGAGGTATGAAGAGGAACAGAACTAGATGTCAGTATCCGGGTAAAGTACTATTCTTTACAGCCCAACTAATATTATTATAGATCGTAATCATGATGTAATGGGCAAATGGAAAAAGGAAAAAAATACTGCAAAAAATAAAAAGTAGCAACTGACTACTTCAAAAACTGAATACACTTTTCTGCCTCCTGTTTTTTTTTTTAACTTTATGTTTATTGGTTTTTGTTAGACGTATAACATATCCTTGTGCAAAGCAATAGGAATTGAGGCAGTGACTTTACAACACACTTCAATTAACAGTGCACTTGATATTGAGAGATTTAACTTTGTAGTTATGTACAGTAGGAAATGGGGGAATCCCAGCTTTTCATATAAAACATACGTATAATAAATGCTAGCCTCTTCAGCAGCTTAGGAATAATAACTCTACTAGCTCTTTAAAGAGCAGAAATATCCGTTTTCTACCCTGGCCTTGTAAATATTATACTGCCAGAGTCCAGGTAGTGAAAAATATTAGGGAATAAAAAACTGAAACCTTGACGGCATGAATCTAATCCTTTTAATTTGAGTCACCAATGGGAAATGTATTTACCCACTATACAAAATAATACTAATAACGAACATGCTTGTTAAATGCTTATACAACTAGAGCTTCCCAGCTGATCATGGAGGCACTAACAGGGGAAGTGTTAAAATAACTGATGCACTTAACTGCAAACACAGTGCTTGAATTTTATTTATTGTTTATTTATTTATATGGAAATGGACTAGGAAATGTGCCAACGTTAAAAGTACTATCTGTTGCTCACACTTAAACAATGGAAATAATGACTCCTTAACAATAGCCAGGAGTAGGTTATGAAGTACCTGGTTTTGAGAGACAGAACCGGTTTATTCCTTTTGACAGGTTATAAACGCCAACATTCTCTGGACCATTTCCATCCTGGTAGAACTCCTGAACAAGAAAACGGGAAACTTCAACTAACATCAAGGTGATACCACACTACCTTAAATAATTATGACGTAGCTGTGCTCAAAATATGGGCGGAAGAATCAAGATGAGCTGGTCTGTGGTCACCAGTTATGCATATAAATGTCACCAATTTTTCTGCCCCCAGCCCCCCCATAGAATGGAAGAAAGCAAAGTAGAATCTCCAATCAGGAAGGAGCTTTCTGTATCAAGGGTGTTAGAACACCATACTGCGCCAGCCTGGTGGAGCTGAAGGTTGAGGCACTGGACGCCACACCTTGCGTCATGCCGGCGACCTGGGTTCGGGAATGAGCCTGGGCCATCGGGGGTTGGCAGGGGAGGGAGAGGATTGAGCGTCTGATGGACAGCTCTCCACTCCCGGGAGGGGGGGGCACTTGCCTGGTGCTTGGCTGGCCTCTGGCAGAGGCCAGAGGCACAGCAAGCGCAGGAGCACGTGAAAGAGGGCTGGGAGTGGCGGACGTCGGCCGAACGCCTTGACGTCAGGGCGCTGGCCACTTCCTCAGAAAGGAGGAAAAACGCCGCCGGAGCACGGTAGACGGAGCACCAGTACCGACCCTAATTGCGACTGCCTGCCTGACCACCGGGTGACCTGGACGAGACACTGAAGACATAGGGGACGCTGGGGTCCGCCCCATACCTGCCTTGGGTATACACTGCTCTATAGGGGGAACCCCTGGGGGATTCAGGGTAAGGGGCAAGTCGTGGGGTGGTACCTAGGTGTCTCCCGAAGATGCGTAGCTCTGGGGTGAAAGAAGGTGGATAAATAGAAATTAAAAAAAAAAAAAAAAACACCATATTGCTCAAGGTTGGGGATACTGCCAGAACCACTCCCCTCTCCAATAACAAATCTGAAGATCTATTACTAAGGGTACTTGGCATCAGGGTGGGAGGCAGTACCAACGGTGAAATCAACATCAGAAACGGTAGCATCAGCTGGCCCAATGGGGCAGATGGCTGAGGCGCTGGAGACTCGTCTGCTGCCACACTCGCGACCCGGGTTCATTAACTGGACTAGAGTCACTGGGGGTCAGCCAGGGAGGGGACAGGATGAGCACCCCATGGTCTGCTCTACTCTCCTCTACTGGGGAAGGGTGGCCAGCCGTCTTGGCCTCTGACTCCACCGGGTAGAGACCCGGTGGTAGTGCAGGTAGCAAATGACTCCATAAGGAGGGGGCCACGGTTCAGTAGTGCATGCCTGCCTCTACACACACGCTTATGTGCCACCACGGCCAAGGGTTTGGCAGAAAAATGAAAAAGGGTCTGGGGGAAGGGTTAATGAAGCTATACCCGCTCTCCTCTGACCCACGCTGCTACCCAGCCACCAGCTATCTGGATATGTGTGCCAGGGCAATAGGACAAACCTCCCCCTCCTGACCCCCACCATGGGGGTAATCTGCAAGGGATTTTCCAGCAGCCAGGGGAGGCAAGTGATGTTCGGAGAGTGCTGGGACATCACAGATAGCCACCCATGTGCAGTCCAAGAGAGAAAACCTTTATGGGGGGAAAAAAAAAAAACAGTACCAGCAGTGACATCAACATCAGAAATAGTAGTATCAGAAAGTCACGTTGAGTACTACAGAAGGTGTCACAGCCGAGGTCATCACGCACATCAGCTGTGGGCATAGCTGAGATGGTTATCTGCAAACGGTGGGCACAGCACTAGCAGACTACGAACTGGCAAAAAGTAACCAAGTACTGAAAACAGTGTGCAACCTTTGCAATTTAGTAGCAGGAGACAAACCCCACAGAGGTGTTTGTCTACTGAGCACCACTGCTGCCCCCTTTAATGTACTTGAAAGGGTGCCCATAATTTGATCCCTACTGGAGTCATCCTGTAGAGTATATTGTGTTGCTACTACATTTTTCAGTTCTTTTATTTACTAAAAAGTGTTACTAGGCTCTGGCCTGGTGCAGTGGTAGTGGAGGGCTGCTGGAGGAGGGAGATTGAGCATCCCACGGTCCTACAGGACACACTATCCTCAGGGAAGGATGGCAGCTGTTGATGCTACCACACTGCCACCTAGGAGGCCACAGGTGGTAGTGCAACAGGGAATAATTCTGCGGGAAAGGTGATGCCAACAGAGTCATGTGGCAGCACACAGCAATGTGTGGATGCACTTTGACCTTCCTTGAGTGCTGGCATCCATGTGGGAGGGTAACAAAGGAACAAGGAAAAATACCCCAGGTCAATAGGCTGATGTGGCATTCTCTGGCCTTGGCTCCAGTGCAATAATGACAAACAATTTAACTCAGCAGTATGTAAGACTGGAACAGCCTGGACAAGGAAGGAAAACAGAAATGAAGGCCCGCACCAAGCTAGAACCAGCAGCATGGCCCCAGCTTGCCTAGTACAAACACAATAAGTACGAGAGCACAAGAAGTAAGAGATAAACTGAGTCAGGAAAAAAAAGAGTGTCGGGCAAGAGGCAAAACAATAAGATGGGGGGGTGAGGGTGGAATAGGAGGCAGGGAGGAAACTGGGAATGGGGGGGAAGAGGGGTGGAATAGGAGGAGGGGGAGGAGACTGGGAAGGGGGGGAAGACACAGAGATAGGGAGAGATGGATTAGGTGCTGAAGCAAATGTGAGAGGTGTGGCACTAAATGAAATAAATCTTAGAACTGTACAACAGTGGTACCTTTTATACCATCATACTAATTACGTACCAGTGTAATTGCATGTGAAAGAGACCAGCGCAGCATATACCCTGTCTGCCGGAGCTCAATTCCAGTTACATCTTCGTCCAGGACTTCAAGCTCTAGCGATTTGTTTTTCCAGCACCAGTCGTCATGGACAATGCTTGCTAAAGTGGACAAAAAGGAAAGACTGGGAAGAATTAGTAAACGCAAGTCTGCAAAGAAGCCACTCTATAATAAAATAAAAAAAAAAATAAGATAAGCAGACATTCAGCAATCACAGCTGTCTGGTAGCAAGAAGGCTGCACAAACCTTTGTCAGGCTTGCAAAATAATGATTACACATTCATGCCTAATTTGGTGGATGATACTTCAGACACCATATCTGTGAAGGTCTGGCCACTGCGGTCAGCTGCTCAGCCAGCACTCTGTATAACTGCAGCCCCTTTTCTCTGAACCAGGGAGCTTGAGATTTTTGCTTGCAACCATCTGGCTCACAACTCGGGACTCTATTACTAAGCAAAAGGAGCAGCTCCCTAGCTGCATGGGGGGGGGGCACAGCAACATAGCATAACCATTTACGGTCAATTGGGGCTCTAGGTACATCAGGTCATCCTCCCCAGGCTTTGAAAGGATTCATAAGTATGCTGTGTCGTGCAAAAAACGATCACAGGGCACTACCTGTCTGACTGTAGTTGCCAAACCGCCGTGCACTACCTCACAAGCACCACTTATGGGTGTGTGGCACAATCAGCTGGCACCGAGTATGGGGCTCACTATATAAGGATGATTAACCTCTGGTAGGTACACGGATGTTGAAGCACAGAGAGTTTCTGGCAATATCACAGAACCACAAGAGCAAAGTGCAGGTGGTAATATGACGTGACCAGATCCATGAGGTGGCCTGACAACCCTGTTCTTTATTTTTTTTTCATCTTTCATTATAGATTTTTTTCCCTAGTTTGCAATCAAAATAACTAATCTATACGTAACTTAATGGTCCTGGCACTATTTTTGGCCGGTTAATCAGAAAGACCAACTTAAAAACTTCCTGCTCACACTACACACTGCAGCCCAACTTGCTCTCCATCAGACAGTGTTGCTCTGGGAAAGTTTTTTTTTTTTTTTAAACCTTCATTTAAAAAAAAAAAAATTTAGTGGCCTCCACTTGGAAGCCTGTTCTGCACATTACAAGTCATTCTGAAGAGCTCTACACTCACAATACTGCAAGTCATTCTGCATGGTTTTATGTGCAAAATGACTTTTAGATGCCACTGGCAAAATGGGCTAATCATCTAATACTACATGGTCGACACCTACTGCCCACGATTTTCGGTGCTGGGAAATGCAGTTATTTGCTGGTAATGAAGTGTCAATAATGGAGCATGAATAATCTAACAACATAAGCACATACTTTATTATCCACTGCCATCAGCAGATAACAGGAAGGAAGGTAGGAAGAAATAGGCTGTTGGTTAAGTAGGATCTGCAGCTTATCCAGTAGGTAGGGAAATGGGCAGACTAGGTGGGCCAAGTGGTCCTTATCTGCCATCAAAGTCTATGTAACACTCACTTGTAAAACCAACCACACTGTTACACGCTCCCTACCACTAGGGAACACCTCGCTCACTTAGTTAACACTCCCAAACCCATTTCCACGTGGAAAAGCTACATAAAAACAAGCCCAGTTCTTTATTATGACATATGTAAGTAATGAGACATGACAGGGTGTTGGTTGTCAGGGGTTAATGCATGCCTTTAGCACCTGGAAGTGCATTAACCACATGTAAACAACAACTTGGGAGTATCTTACAGCACTTAAGAAATGGGTAAACTGAGAAAATTTAATAAACGAAAAATGCCTGTTTTGTTTAATTAAAAACAGGTAATTTTCTCTTGTTAAAAGTAACTAGTAAGCATTTGTCAATGCTGAATGTTTGCTTGCTGGCATTGGCATTGGTAGTGTAGAAGTTACAGAACTGCATAATAGAAATGGCAGTGAAGTATTGAACTCAAGCCAACCCCACCACCACCCTGCAGAGAGTGACAGGCATTGGGGTGTGCCTTTGGGTCGTCCAGGCATACTTGGCAGCCATTTCACCACACCCTACCCTGCAGACACTGACAAGTGTCACGGTGTGCCTTGGGGTCTTTGGCTCTTATCACCCCATTCCATCAGGAAATACGGTGAGATGGGTGCGGTATAGGAGAATGGGGTGAACTTTGGGGCCGAAGAGTCCAAGGCATACCTCGATGCCTCTCACTGGCTGCAGGGTGTGGAATGGTATGAGTATTACAGGCAAGAATCCCAAGTCACACCCCTGATGCCTGTCATTCTCTACAGGGTGGGGCATTATGGTTGGAAACCCTAACACCTCAGGCATTTGTTGGTATTTTCACTCCAAATTTTCAACATGGTTTTTTTGTGACCCCCACCTCATGAACAGTGGCAATATCAGTCTGTTAGCCGAAAGCTGCTTATGCACAGCGACTACGGCATTTAACACCACAGGTGCAAAAACACATTCCAAACAGGATGTGAAAAATGACAGCTGTACTGTTCATGGGGAGGTGTAAAAAATGGCAATGTTGCATATCTGCAGTAAAAATATTAAAAAAACTGGTGAAGTCACGAGCATGTATAGAAACTGTGCGACGCACACCCATACTGTAATTAGGTTGGGGATTTTTTTTTTTTTTTTACAGCAGATTGGCAACACAGGCATTTTGGGACCTCCGATCATGAACAGTGTCACTGTGATGTTCTTTATCTGTCCCGAACCATGATTTCCCACAGCGACCACGCATCTCTGCGCTGAAAGTGTGAAAACACATTTCGGCCATGTTGTGAAAAATGACAGCTGTACTGTTTACATAAGGAAGTGTGGAAAAATGCCACTGGTGAAAATCTGGACTGAAAATATTACAAAGTCATGAACTTACGAGGGTGCGTGGAAACCGCACAATGCTCACTCGTAACACAGTCATTTTATGGACTTTTGTCACCAAATTTTCAGCGTAGCCATTTTAAGACCTCTGCTCATGAACAGTGTAACTGTGATTTTCTTAATCTGTCCCAAACATTGCTTTCGTACACCGACTGCCATTATGCGCTACATATGTGGAAACACATTTGGGGCGACATGTGAAAATGGCAGCTGTACTGTACATAAGGAAGTGTAATAAAATGGCAATGTGGAAAATCTGTGGAAAATATAGAAATTCAGAACTTACGATGGAGAACTGCATAACCATGCAGTAAAGACAGTCATTTTGGAATTTTTCACCAAATTTTCAACATAGCCATTTTAAGACCTCTGCTCATGAACAGTGTCACTGTGATTTTCTTAATGTGTCCCACACATTGATTTTGCACACCGACTGCGCCATTGTGCGCTACATGGGTGGAAACACGTTTTGGGCAGATGTGAAAAATGACAGCTGTACTGCTCATAAGGAGGTGTGGTAAAATGGCAATGTTGAAAATCTGGAGTGAAAATATTGAAAATTCGCAAACTTACGAGCGTGCGTAGGAACTGCGCAATGCACGCTCTTAAAACAGTAATTTTAGGAATTTTTCCACCAAATTTTCAACATAGGCTTTTTGAGAGCCCACCTTATGAACAGTGGCAGTGTCGTTTCGTTACTCGGTCCTGGAAGGTGATTTCGCGCAGTGACTGCGAAATCACCCTTCGGGCCCGATTAACGGCATGACAGTGAGAGCACTCATGAGAAGGGGTCCCAAAAACCCCATGTTGAAAATTTGGTGCAAAAATTCCAAAAAATGGCTGAGATATGCAGCAAAGTTGAAAAAACCCTATCTATCCCATTATACAGCTTACCGGCATTTCCTCAGTTCGCGGTCGGCTTTGAAGAGTGCAGACGTGTTCCCGGTCCACCGAAGATCGTCGCGCCGGAGTCCGGAGGTAAGTATGGGGGTGAGGGGGATGGGCGAGTGTGCGGTGGGTGGGCGTGGGTGGGGCAGAGACAGCGAGGACCGTTTTAAGTTTCAGGTTTTTTTTTTTATGGCGACGGGGACGTTTGCCACGCTGGGGTGGGCCCCAGCGTGGCACAGGACGGCGGGTGGGGGCGTGGAGCAGGCGGGATTGGGCACCCGGCCAGCAACAGCATCTGTTGCCACGCTGGGTGGGCTCCAGCGTGACACAAGGACGGCTGAGAGGAACCAGTGGAGCCGGCAGGAGTTGGGCACCCCGCCGGCTATCTGATGTGCAGCCACGCTGGGTGGGCACCCAGGCGTGGCATATACTCTTTCTTTGGGCGCCCAGCACAGCCGGCCAGGGGATTGGGCACCCAGTCGGCTACACAGTGTGTGCGTGAGCGCGCGGAAGCCGCGGGCGCTGGCCAGTGTGTAGGAGCGGCGAGCAGGCTTATATTTATCGCTGCTCACCGGTGCCGTAGCTCCCCTTTCAACCGTACTCCACTGCATTTTGACTGCTGTCATAGACAGCTCCACCAGGCATTGGAGAACTGCGGCCACGCCTGCAAACACACTGACTGAATTGGAAGAGGGCTGCCACACCTCCGAAAACTCAGATGATGGCACTATGTTTCTTGCACATGCGTGCAAGAAAACATAAAAAGTAGTCCCTCCCAACTGTCAATCATCTGTCTTTCCTTGTATTGATTATATAAACCATGACATCGTGCTTAGCCAGTCAGGATTGTTTATTTGTAAACACTGCACGTACTCTGAATATGTTTGTACAGCCAGTGACTGAGCCCCTTATGGTTACTGGGTTTCTTTTCAAGTCCTTTGTGTGCCAGAACTGCTCAGCTTCACTTTGCGGTTCTCTCACCCAAGGAACTCAGGAATGCACTGTTATAACTATAAGAGACACAGAAGCTGTATATTTAAACGCATAATAGATGGAATGTTTGTTTATTATGGAATTCAGGAGAATTCAATTTCTGCAGGATTCCTCTAACAGAATGTTCACCCCCTTACACACAACAAAGGACCTTACATTTCTAATTTCTCAGGCAGCTGGTTAAAGATCCCACTAAGTAACAGGGCAGTGCTGGATCTGGTACCTACAAACAAGGACAACATTGCAAAAATCACAGTGGGTAGTCCCCTGGGTATAAGTGATCATCGTACAGTGTGGTTTAACATATGAATTAGGCAGGAAAAAAAAAAAAAAAAAAACACACTAGGAGGAGGGTCCTAGACTTCAGGAGGGCAGCTCTTGAAGAGATGCGAAACTGCTTCAGGAAATACCTTGAAGAGGGGAATAGCCAGAGGGGTGGAGGCACAATGGGAGGGAATAAGTAAGATAACAGCAAGCTGTGTGAAGGTAACGAGTAAGAGGCGAGAGAGGCCACTGTGGTTCTCAAAGGATGTGGCTAAGGTGGTAAGGGAGGAAAAAAAACATATTTCACGAAGTACAAGATCCAACATAGGTAGACAGGGAGGTATATTTAGAGAAACAGAGGGAGGCAGGACAGGGGGTATGGACTACAAAGGCTCTAAATGAGGAAAGGAGCACCTTGGAGGTCAAAAATGGTAATAAGACTTTCTTCAGGTACGTGAGCGAAAAGAGGAAGGCAGGGGATGGTTTAGTGAAGATCAGGAGGGGGGACTGTGCAGAGGGAGCCAAAGGAAAAGCTAAACTTCTAAACAAATACTTTTGTTCAGTCTTCACAGTGGAGGTTGGGGCGGGCCAATACACAGTAACAGGCACTGGGGAAGTGGGTTAGTGGACAAGTCCATTTATGGAAGAAAGGCCAGGGGTTGGAAGGCCGTAAGGAGAACAAGGCGATGGGGCTGGACAGGACTCACCCAAGGGTACTTAAGGAACCAAGCACGGTGCTAGTCGCTGCTCTGGCAACACTATTTAGCACCTCATTGGAGACTGGGATGGTTCCAGAGGAATGGAAGAGGGCCGATGTGGTCCCTCTGCACAAGAGCGGAAGCAAAGAGGAAGCCAGCAATTACAGACCAGTCAGTCTCAAATCAGTGGTGGGGCAGTTAATAGAGTCCCTGATAAAGGAGAGACTAATGGAGTTCCTGGAAACATGGGCTGCAGGACCACCGGCGCACGGCTTCACAGGGGAAGGTCATGTCAAATGGGACACTGTACCACACAGGAGGCTGATTAAGAAACTCAGCACCCTGTGTGTGTGGGGGGAAGAAGGTGGTGAGCTGGATATCTAACTGGCTGAAAGATGAGAGGCAGAGGGGTAGTGGTAAATGGCAGTCACTCTGAGGATGGGAGAGTGACCAGTGGAGTACCACAGGAATCAGTACTGGGCCCTGTTCTCATCAATGTCTTCATAAGTGACACTGCTGAGGACTGGAGGGGAAGATGCGTCTCTTTGCAGATGACACAAAAATCTGCAACAGGGTAGATACCCAGGAGGAGGAGGTGAAGAGAATGCAAAGGGATCTGGGGTGCTGGAGGGGTGTCTCCTTCACAGGAGGAACACCAGAACACGAGGGCACGCTATGAAGCTTGGGAGGAGAAGTTTAAGAGGGATGTGAGGAAATACTCCACAGAAAGGGTGGCGAACTCCTGGAACAGCATGCTAGGGGAGGTGGTGGGGGAAGATGTGGGGAGCTTCTAACATGCGTGGAAAGGGCACAATGGTATCACTAATAGAGGTAAGGGAGGAGGGAGGGTCACCTGTGACCAGGCAGAGGCGTAGTGTTAACCAGGGAAAACAGGGCAGAGTGGATGGGCCTACTGGTCCTTTTCTACTGGCATGGTCTATGTTTCTTTTACATGGAACCAAGGACTCTACGTCATCTGTAGCAGGGAAAGCATGAAGACATTGCCCTATCAAGCTGGTAAGGATGGGAAGGGAATTTCTCATGGTCACCAAAGAAGCAACAGGAATTAAAACTGTGAATAGTACTTCATGTTTTTAATTTGTTCATGTGTGTAAGAATGGTATCATGAGAGGGGAAAAAATGTTAATTTTTTTAATTTAAGAAGTTTTACTTTTTAGGGCCTCACTGAAGGTTTTTAGTGAGTAAAGGTGGCAGCCTTGTTTGTGGTAGCAGTCAGGGATTAGCAAAGTGGCTCATGAATTCGGTATGTGATTGGCCCAAATCCCTAAATACCATTGCCTGAAAATTTTCTGGCCAGAGATGTTCTGACTTTGAACTTCACCAGCGAAGAGGGCGCTAAATGGCTCAAATTTCGCCTTTGCGAAATTTCAACAGTTTCACTCCAAATTGGCTGGTTTTTTTTGTGAAGTGGACACTTTGCCAGTGAATTCTGGTAAATTCGCAGGAAAATGCAATCATTGCCTTAAAACTTTACAAATTCAAGGAATTGCCAAATTAATTCATTTAAGCTTATTTTGGCCACTTCACCCATCCCTAGTTTCGGTATCCCATTAAAATCGCAAAGGAATAACAGCGAGTGCAATATAGTGAATAAATAATTGTGATTTTAAATACAGTGACCGCTGAACAACAGCAAGTGAACCAAAATAGCGCTTCTGGTTGCCATACATCATACACAAATAGCGCCTGATTGAAATAGCGACGATCGGCTGCAGACCTAGAACCATTACAATGAGAGGGACTGCTTCTTATTTAATCGGTCACCAGTGCTATCCGTAGTTTAGACCCAGGATCTTAAATGTCCCCAAAATGATGACTCACTGCAAATTAAATAAGTCCAGCCACCGTTTGATGAAATCCACCTCAGGAGCATGCCGACAACTGGGGACCGCAGCACGCAGTTCAAAGCGAACCAGTCTTGGGAAATCTGAACTGCACTTTTCCATTTTTTTACTGCTGTTATAAAAAAAATATTATTAATGTGACTGCCGTGCTCCCTATCCACAACCCCTATGTGTGCCTTCTCTGTTCATCCAGCACTGGTGCATTCGGTGTAGCAGCCATTCCCGATGTCCACATGTTAACAACCCGAATCTCATTCTCATCTCTAAATCCTAACGCAGTGCAGCTCATAACTGGATCGTGACATAAGGAATGACTATTTATTTTGGTGATCTGCATACAGGGTTCATTACAGAAGTACAGTAGCAGGCAATAATGTGGTTTTCCCATGCAGCTGCCATGTTAGATCACTGCATGATACAAATGTGTCTGAATAAATCTGAAATGCATAAACTGGAGAGACAGATACACAGGGACTGAAGCGAGGGACGGGCGAGTGAGTGGCTAGGTGGGAGGTGCAGTTTAAACGGTTGGGGAATGGATGTGTAATTACTGTGAAGGTACCAGATTGGGTGTTCGTGATTAACACACGGGAGCAATATTTGAAGGCACTATACTGTGAGGTCGCGTTATTACCGCTCGCTATTAAATAATCGCCTATTTGCTTGTCGTGATTATACAGTCGTTATTTTCACATAGAACCCTAGTTTCAACCTGTGTATTTCTGGGGAATTAAAGGGACACAGTCAACCCTCTTAGGCCCCAAACAGTCCCTAGTTAACCCACATTAGGACTGGTCACATTCTGTAGAACCTGCTGATAGAGTTGGTAGTTAGATTTTTATTACTTTTTTCTTCAAGCAAAAAACAGACTGCCCACAATACTGGTGTTATCAAACAAAAGGCGTTTACATTTGTTTACATTCAAAGGTTTTTATATATTATGGTAGCACGGTAGTGCTACCATAGTTAGGGTTGAGGAGCCATTTACATGTTAAACCCAAAATTTTGCACCTTAATAACTTTGCAACTGTTAAGACAGATTTGCCTGAAATTTCAACACATGATCAAGACCCATAAGTTTTGGGATCTGCCAAGTTTCGACCGGCCTAATATAAGCCATGGAGTTATTGCCGTGATCTGCGCATGCCACGCTTTTTGGAATTCTACGGTCACACCTACAGGTCGCATGGTTTGCACGACTGGTCCAAAATCTTCAGGGAACGTGCGGCCGGGGTCCCCAACGTGCCTTTCCAAGATTTCGTGAAAAAATATTAAACGGTTCAAAAGTTATTCAAAAAACAAGTTCCCATTATAAGTCAATGGGAAAAGTTAACAAAAAGTTTGAGTGTCGTAAATGCAGTTTTTACTTTCGCAAATGGCCCTTTTACTGTCGCAAATCCGCCATTTTGTTTTCAGTTGGTGATCAGAAAAATGCTTGGCATTTAAATTTGGGACCCTCTAGCAACCTAATTCTTTTTGTATTCACCTAGTCGGACCCTGAGGATGCTAGCCATGTCTTTATTTTGGGGTAAAACACCCCAGAAATAGGTTTTTCATATTTCTGGAAAAAGTACTTTCGCAAAGTACTTTCGCACTTGCGACACTGTCGAATGAATTTGTGAAAGCTTTCACAAATTGCGACAGTACTTTTCTAGGCTGTGGGAAAATGACAGCAATTCTTTGGCACCCCACTGCAAAAGAACGGTTTGGAGTTTTGGGCTGAAATTTGGAGGAAACGCAGCCGACATCTCACAGATGTGCCTTTCAGTGTTTTGTTGAAAAAATATTACACAGCCAAAGTTACGGTACTCCAAAGTTGACGCTTTTTCCCATAGGATAACATTCTGCCTACAACGCATTGCAGCAATCGTTTGGCGCACTTCTGCAAAATAACGGTTTGGTCTTTTGGGCTGAAATTTGCAGGGAACATAGCCAACATCCCACAGATGTGCCTTTCAGTGGTTTGGTGAAAAAATATTACAGGGAGGCACAGTTATGGCACTCCGAACTTCTGTTTTTTTCCCATAGGATAACATTACAGTGTTCGCCGCGCCTTTCAGGGCCCATATCTTGGAAACGGTGCGAGACACGGACATTTCGTCAGAAAAATGCTTAGCCCCCTTACGGGGGCTAAGTACAAAACTAGCCAGGAAAGTGATAATTCACATGACTTTTACATTTTTTTTTCTATGTCGTACAGTTCCTGAGATATAAGCAATTTACTATTCCAAGTCCTCATTTTCTGCTCAGAGAGTCATTATTTTGCATCTTTGTACTCACTGTCTTTCTCTATGCAGCTTTTGGGGAAAACCAGCCTGTTCACTTACATTACTGTTACCATTACTGTTTCCGCTTGTGGTTCCATACCCGTTTCACTTACCGTTCATGGCTAAGCCACCATGTGCGTTACCCTTTGCATTTTCATTTGCAGTTGCGTTTGCGTTGTTTTTAACATTTCTGTCTACAGTACTGTTTCTCTTTCTGTTTCGCTTTGCGTCACCATGCGCATTACGATTTGCGTTTGAGGGCACAATGTTACTATGTGACAAGACATCACGTGGCAGGAGCGCAGGGCCCACAAGGCCCCGCGCTCGGGCCGCCGCATTATATTCCCTATTTCTCATTATCATTCTCAAAAAGAAGGGAAATTAGAGGCAAAAAACTCAGTTTAATGCATCAGTTAGGGTTGTTCCACAGCGACAAAAGCGAGGAAATTCGATGTTAGGGTTGAAACCCCCTTTGCACCCCTCCAGCAGACCCCCCAACCGGAATCAGGGTGTGCGTTGGGGTCATCGGTCCTAACTTTCACCCCATTCTCCTATTCCTCAGCTTCTTTCCACATGTGAAGGGGTGAGAGTTAGGGGCCGGCGACCAACACGCACGATTCCGGTTAGGGGTGGACTGGAGGGGCAAAGGGGTTTCAACCATAACATCGAATTTCCTCGCTTTTGTCACTGTGGAACAACCCTAAATGATGCATTAAACTGAGTTTTTTGCCTCTAATATATATACATACATATACACACACACACATACATACACACACACACACACACACACACACACATATATTTTTCTGCCCCCTTCTCTCCATTGTGATGGTTCTCTTACAGGTACCCTAGCCTGTTGCTCCCTATCCTCCTGGGTGCCTCCCAGAAAGCCACTGGACCTACCTCACACTGTGCCTCAGCCTACCCCCCCCCGGTGGGGAAGAGGGGGTCCCCAGTCACCCCTCCAGTCCATTAGTGTGCATCACAAGGTCCTTAGTGGTCTTCGTCGAGAGCCCGGTTGTAGGATCTGGAGCAGCCAGGTCCCATCTACGACCACCGCAATGGGGTATTTTCCTGTGTTTCTGGTGCCACACCTTAGGGCGTCAGCACGCTAGGGGAGCCAAGGGGTGGAGTACGTCACAACATGCATGTGCTCCAGCTTCCGGCCAACGTCCTCCCTCCCACTTCTGGCCTGTCTTGCTGCACCTCCATCTGTGGTCACCCAGATGGCAGTAAAGCAGCGGGACCTGCAACCCACCCTCCACAGAGGAGGACAGTGGCCTGCGAGTGCTCAATCCTCCTCCCCCTGGCTGGCCCTCCAGCAGCCCAAGTCCATTCCCAAACCTAAGTCGCTGGCACCACAAGCGGTAGCCCTACCACTGTGTCAGCGGGCCGGTCAAAGTTTAGTGGCAGGAAAGACTCCGTTGAGCAGGCTCATTTATAAGGAGGTCCTGAGTAAACATTCATGAGCACAAAACTGCGAGAGAGAGAAAAAAAAAAACATTCAGCAACTATACAATATACAGAGTAAAACAATGAAACACTGAATTTACATGTACAGGATAAAACGTATGCAAGGTTATATACAAAATACACATATATACAGGACATGGGTGTTTGGAACAGTGAGGTTATAGCGTAGAGAGAACCCTTGGTTAGGCATTAGGAACATACTGCAAACAGGGAAGTACACCATGGGACCTGCACAGATTTTCAGGAGAGAGTAGACTGAAGAGAGGGTGAGAGAGGGAAGGGGGATGTCAAGGAACGTAGGAGAGGTCAGGAGAGAAAAGGCGGGGGAGGGTGAGGCAGGAGGCAGCAGAAGGGAGGGCAGAGAAGTGGGGAGAAGGAGGAGGAGGGCTGGAAGGATAGGGAAGTGGATGTGAGTGTGGACAGGAGAACTGGGGAGAAGGGAGAGGGTGGTGGGGTAGGAGGTGGGTGTGAGTGAGGAGGGAGGGAGGAAGAAATAGGGAGGGTGGAATTGAGTGGGACAGAAGGCATGAGCTCAGTTGCAGCACAGGAGTCACCAATTTTGTTGGAGACTAACTTTTTAAATGTACATAGGAGTATAAGGTTTTGCCATTTAAGACTAGTTTGTGCTTTATTCCACGTAGCCATAGGACAAGACTTATAGCCCCGTATCACTGAACCGAGTACGGGCCCAAGGGACTTCTAGCATAATGTAGTTATTTCTGCGTAATATGTATAGGCAGGCAGCATGACGGAAGACAGTGGAAATATATAAGGGAAGCTTAGACAGAAGGGCTTTGTATAACCAGGTGAGAGAGTGGATAAGATGCCTAGTCGATAAGGAGGTCCAGCTTAACAGGGTGTATAGCTCGCAGCGATGTGTGCAACGGTGGGCATTAGATGTGAAGCAAATCGCTCTGTAGAAGAGTGTATCCAACTGGCAAAGCAGGAAGTCTGAGCATCGGCCATAAACTATGTCAGCATAGTCGAGGAGTGGCATGAAAGTTGTCTGGACTAATCGTAGCCTGGCTTCAGCCGTGAACAGGGATTTTTTCCTAAAGAAGAAGCCAATACGTTGACGCAGTTTTTTGCAAGAGAAGCAACATGGACAGAGAAGGCTAGGTATTGGTCTAAGTCACAGCGCAGATATCTGAAGTTGTTAACTATCTCTAGGTCATCACCTAGGAGAGTTCTGATGGGGGGGGCAGGGATGATAGGTAGTTTGTGACAGAGGTGAACTGGTTAGAAGAGAAATACATGACTTTTGTTTTTTTGGTGTTTAAAAGGAGTTTGGATTGCACCAGGCTGAGTTGGAGGAGACTGAACTGAGCTTGGAGCTCTGTTTGGAATTCGGGTAACTGAGGGTCTGGATAGGTAAATCACTGTATCATCTCTGAACAGGTGAAGTTTTGCATTGGTGATGTTATTACCAATAGTGTTGATGCAGAACATGAAAAGAAGAGGTCCAAGGATCAAGCCTTGTGGAACGCCTCTTGTAATAGGAAGGAGAGGGGAGAGTGCGCCATCTGCTTTCACCAGTTGCCATCTGTCAGTCAGGTAACTCTTGAACCAAGATCGTGAAGTACCGGAGATGCCATGGTAGTGTAAAGTGTTGAGTAGTAAAGCACAACTGACGGTATCGAAGACTTTACTGAGGTCCAGAAAAACTGCGCCTGTCATATGTTTCTTATCCATGGCGAGTAGCCAGTCATTTGTGACTGAGGCTAGGGCTGTGGTAGTGCTGTGAGACTGTCTAAATCCAAATTGGGAGGAGTTCATTAGGTTAGCTGATTCAAGATAGTCTATTAAGTGGGAATTTACTAATTTCTCTCGAGAAGTTTGGAGAGAAGAGGTAAAATGGATATTTATTTATTTATTTATTTAGATTTTGTTTACCAGGTAAACCCACTGAGACCAAAGGTCCCTTTTTCAGGGGCGACCCAGGGTGAATACACCACCAACTTTACATTATGTACAGTGTACAGCTTCGAAGATACATATACAGTTCATATATAAGGTACAGCATACAGATACATAAGTAAAATTAATTTAAAAAACAGAAATATTGTATATACAGTTCATACAGGAGGTTGCGTAAGGATGTATGGCGAAATACAGGTTGTAAGGAGAAATACAGTTGATAGAGGTTAGTTAGTACCAGGGCACCATGGGTTGTAGATGGTCACATAGGTTCATGATGAGGAGGGAGTATATCTAGCGGTTGCAGCAGCAGAGGCTCAGTTCTAGGAGGTAGACTTTGAGACCGGCCTTGAAGGAGGAGAGGGAGGGTTTGTCACGAAGGAAGAGGGAGCGAGTTCCAGAAATGAGGGCGTGAACTGGAAGGGCGTTTTCCTTGATTAGTGCGGATCTGGGTATGTTCAGAGTCGACTTATGGCGGACCGCGGTTTGCGGAGGGGACTTTAAGTGAGAAGGTCACTGAGGTGAGGTGGATGACATGTGGAAAGGAGTTTGTAGGAAAGGCAGGCAGGGGAAAAGATAGTTTAAGCTTGAGTGACGGCCAGTTAAGATCCTTAAGGGCCGTAGTGGTGCCGCCAGGGGAGGAGGGTTGCAAAGCGAAAGCAATGCGGTGGTAGAGGTGGAGAGGCTATTAGCTCAGTCTCTCTGAGGGACTGCAATATTGGAGAACCATACAGTAAATAGGAGAGGAGGTTGCAGTTAGCAATGGCTCTACGTGCCTCTCCAGAGAGGGAGTTCCCAAGGCGGTATAGCAAACCCAGCCTCTGGTGGATGGTTTTTGTTAGGGTATCTATATGGGGTTTGAAGGTTAGTTCCTGGTCAAGGGTAATCCCTAGATACTTAAATTGGTCAGTGACCTCGACATGCATTCCTCGAGCAGATGTTATACAGAGAAGACCACTACAGTCCTTACCCAGCCGCCGGGTCCCAAAGAGGACAGCTTTTGTCTTATCCTCGTTTAGCATGAGTTGGTTGGCAGTTAACCACGTCTCAATTTTTGCTACGCAGGTTTGTAGTTCCGTTGCGATAGCGGAGGATTGGGGTCACTGTGATGATTACTGTATCATCAAGATAGAAGTAGATTGCTGGGTGCACACTTCAGCTATGTGATTGCACAAATAGGGGAGAACAGCAGGGGTCCTAGTATGGAGTTCTGGGGTACCCCAGAGATCACCGGGTCTGGGGCTTGAGTAAACGCCTTGCCATCGTGACTGTCTGTGTTCTGTTAGTCAGGTAGCTAGTGGCCCAGGAGAGAGAGAGCTGATCCAAGCCAAGCCTTTGGAGTTTAGAGAGGAGTAAATTATGACTGACCATGTCAAAGGCCTTGGAGAGGTCGATGAATAGTGCCCCCGTAGGGGTGCCCTGGTCCATGGTGTTGAGTATGTCGGTAGTCAATCTGACTAGGGCAGTGTCCGTGCCATGGTCTTTCCGAAAACCATGCTGGACCTTAGAGAGGAGTAGGTGCTGTTCCAGATAGCACTGCAGCTGATCAAAGACTATTCTTTCAAGGATTTTTCCCAGAGGGCAGAGGAGGGAGATGGGCCTATAATTCTCCACCCTATCCCGGGTTCCTTTTTTAAGGATTGGAACTATGGTGGCACACTTCCATTTGGTGGGCACAGACCCTTCCTGCAGGGATCTGTTTATGAGTAGGGCAACAGGGTAGGCAATGGCAGGTGCCGCAGCCCTCAGCTGGCGAGGTTCCAGCTGATCATTACCAGATAGATTCAGGGTTGATTTTGCCAAGAAGTGGTAGCACGTGCAGGGGTCCACAAGTGTCAGATGGAATAAGGGATGAGAGAGATTTGCGCCGAGGTGGGTAGGGGAGGATTTCGGCATGGATTGGGAGGAGGCAGGGGATGAGAAAAGGAGGTACTGAAGGCTTCAGCCGCCTTAGTAGGGTCATCTGTCAGAGTGTTTCCGGCGAAGACCATGGCACTTTGTTCCTGCACGTGACCCTTCAGGAGGGAGTTTATGTGGCCCCCAGAACCTTGGGGTCACTTAGTTGGTCACTTGGAGGTCACGGAGGTATTTGGATTTGGCCAGTTTTGTGGCCTGTTTACACTTGCTTGCAAGCCCTGTAGTTCTCCCAGTCAGATATTGTGCCAGAAGATTTGTAGAGTCCCCATGCTTTGTCCCTGAGCCGCATGGTGTGTTTCAGCTCCGGGTATAGCCATTTATGGCACTTGCCCTGAACCCTTAGCTTTTTCCAGGGGGCATGACAGTTTACTATGCCCAGGAACATCTCGGTAAAGTATTGGAGGGCCTCGTCAATAGTGGGAAGGGAGACGATAGGCCACCATTCCTTCTTGAAGAGGTCAGCGCAGAGGGTTGCTGGTTCAAATCTGCTGTAATTTCTTGCAACAATCAGCCTGGCCGCTGGCCTGGGAGGTTTATTAGACCAGATGCAGTAGATAGGGCAGTGGTCGCTCAGGGAGTCCGCCATTATCCCGGCTGACAGTATCCAAGTGGGGTTTGAGGTAAGTGCCCAGTCAAGAAGTGAATGGTTGCCAGTTTTAGCATTGTGCCTGGTTGGTAAGTTAATCACCTGGGTAGGGATGCATCCAGCACAAGGTTTTGCTTTCGAAGGAGTGGGGGCGAGCCAGTTGTGATTAAAATCCCCCAGAAGGATTTTCTCCCCTTGGGGGAGTTGAAGGATGGCACTGGTAAGGGATTCAAGGGAGGAAGTTGCTGATTGAGGTGGGAGATAGGCACATCCGATGTAGATGGGCTTTGTACCTCCGAGGACAAGTTTGAGAAATAATACATCAGCCCAGCCTGAGTATCATCAATCTCTTGTAGGTCCAGCGGGGTGGCATTTAAGGGGATTTTAGATAGAATAGGACACCCCCCCCTTTTTTGAGGAGTCTGTCCCTGCGTATGGCTTGATATCCCGTCAGTTCAACCTCATGTGGGAGAATGTCAGGCTTTAGCCAAGTCTCAGTCACTGCCAAGATGCCCGGCTTGTAGAGTTGGGTCCAGGCCTCAAGGTCGGCCACCTTGCGCCCTTGAGCCCAACGTTCATGTGAACCAGTCTGAGCCTCCAGAGTTAGTCCAGGAGGGGGTAGTAGGGTCACTGAGCACGCAGTTTGGGGAGTAAGGGCCAGGATTGGGTTCGATGTCACCCCCACGCAGTAGCAGAGTGCTGGGCAGAGGGCATGAAGGACTGGGGGGGGGGTTGAGGCAGGAGATGGCCGGTGGGTGGGCCAACGGCATTGTAGAATGGAGTGCCGTCGCCCTTTTGAGGCCAGGCCATTCCAGGGTAATTATTTGAATGTGCATGGTATCCCGGGGGGAGAGGGGCACATGGTAGAGGTTTTTACAGAGCTGCAGTGAGTAGGGGAACAGGGAGGATGGAAGAAGAGTTTGTTAAAGTTAGCAGCATCTAGTGGTGTTGCTTTATTTTTGCAAAAACAGGTTGAAGGGGAGATGAGTAAGAGAGCGGCCTCTAGTGGGTGATGGTGATATTCTGCAAATGGAGAAGTGAGCTGATAGGATATAGAGCTCACGTGACTACTACTATAAATACACATGCTCACCAAGGTTGGTGGTGGGGAGCCGGCGCACAGCGCCGGCGGGGCCTCACTGGGGAGGAAGAGTCAGTCGCCAGAGAAAACACCGTACCTGGACTTCACTAGTCCCTTTGCTGCACTGCTGCCCTGGGGAGGGATATGGAGCAGTAGATGTTCATATCCATAGGATCGGCAGATTTCAACAGTGGTATGACCTGGGCTACCTTCCAAATATCGGGAACAGAACTGTAGCTGATGGACAGATTAAACAGGTGCAGTATGGGGGCTGTAAGGTAGCGGAAGACAGTTTTAAGGAAGAATGGTCCTATTCTGTCAGAATCTGCACCTTTGCTAGTGTCTAGCTAGAGAAAGAGGTCTTCAGCTTCTTTGTATTGAAATGGGGCAAGGAGAAGCTGTGGTTGACTGGGGCCGGCGGAATTTTTGGTAAGCTGGAAATGAGTGTGGCCACACTGGAAGTATTGAATGCCAGGCCCATGGTTGAAAAGTGGTCATTGATACTATGTAGAATATCTGACTTATTGGAGAGAGAGTTTCCCTTGAACGAGATCTTGCTGGGCAAAGAGGAGGACAATTTGTGGCCTTCCGACGATTTAATGATTTGTCAGAATTTGGTGGAGTTACCCTTGGCTGAATCAAAGGCAGTTAAATAGTTTCCTTACTTATTAGTTAAATAGTACATTTTTTGATAAACTCCTACTGCATCTTTCCTGGAGTTGGAAACACCCTCAACATAGTTGACACTCATGATGCAGTGGGAGGAGAGGAGACTATTGCATCATGAGTGGCAGCACTGTTTAGGGGCGTTCCTAATGTTCACAGAGTATGCAGTAATAGTAGATCAAGGATGTGTTGTTAGTGAAACTGATTAAATTAGAGACCCGTTTCCTTTGGCAGCAAACATATTTTGGGGGTTTTGAGTTGAATTTTGATTCCTTTTTGCTGACTCCACTAGCTGCAAAGGTTAGTGCACAGTGGGGGAAGGGTGTTAATGGTCTGGCCAGGTCGCACTCAGCTAATTGACTGGAGGCAGAGCTGAATCAGGTTCGTGGTGTTAGTTGCTTTGTCTTCTCAGAAGGAACTGGAAGGGGACAGGATCAGTTGTGTTCCAGGACAGTAACTGCTTCTTGTTGTTTTTACAGGATTTCTTGTGCATTTTACTTGGTAGAAGGTTATTTCTTTTCTTTCTTTCTTCTAAGGGGCTAGCAGGGTATTGTTTTGGGGGCTGTTGGAAGTTTGAAAACTGGTTTGGTGACTGTAAGTGGGCTCATTTGTTGGATGTTTCACTGTGTAACAGGCTGTGCTGGTGGAGGGCTATTTCTTCTGATTTAAAACCTATTTGGTGGGATTAGCTGGGGGCTGGTTCTTTGGCTGCCGGGTTTGGAGGGGCAGACACAGGGCTGATACACTCTCTGAAGAGTCAAGTGTAGCCCAAGACCCACCCTCCCCCGAGCTCTGCTAATTTATAGGGGAACACCTGCCCTGCAATTGGAGGAAAAGGCTGCAGGTGCTGCTCATGTAGTTCTAGCCACTGGGGGTTGGATTTAAAGGCTGGGAGAGAGTAGTTTAGGGAGTTGTTCACTTCCCTTATAAGTTTACTGTGTTGTACTGCACCTAGTCACAGGTTTACCGGTTTACTGTGGGACTGTATCTAGGATTAGTGGGTGACCTGATTAGGCAGTAGGGGAGTATCTTGGACTAGTGGGGAACTTGGTGGCTCACCCAAGGAAACCTACTTGGAGGGGGTTGGGACCACACGTCATTAGGGCCAGCATCTTTGGGAGGGTGGTGGGGTGCACAGGGTGTGGAGCAGCCATGATACTGGACTGGGCTTGAAGTTCGGTGGTTGCCCAGTATGCTACCAGCTGGCACAGCTTAGGGAGGAGGCGGGGATTAGGAGACAGCTGGAGAAGGGGAGGTATGGTTGGGGAAGGGGCAGGGATCTCCACGGGTTGCACCAAGCACTAGGGCGCGGGGCACAGGAAAAGGAGTGCAGGAGAATACGCGGGTCATATAGGGACCCTGACAGAGGGGGCCCAAAAGGAGGACTCTACCAAGGAAGCAGGCAGGTAACTGGGGACCCTCACAAAGGGGGGCCAGAGGGACAACATTCTCAGGGAAGTAGGCAGATGGCCGGGGCTGGACAGAAGGAAGAAAGGCGGGTAGGTGGATCAGACTTTACGCTCAGTAACCACTTCAATTCTCTTCTCTTCTTCTGGTTGAGGATGAGGGGGGTGATGTAGCCACGACAGGGGTAGTTAGAGATGGAAAGGGAGTTGGGGGCAGGAGGCAGGAGCCAGATAGCAGGAGGAAAAGGGGGGAACCTGGAATGAAGGAAAATGGGAGGAGCAGTGAATCAGAGCAGGAGGGGCAGGGGGAAGAGGGAGGAAAGTGCAAGGAGAAGGACCAGTTGGGAGGAAAGGGCAAGGAAAAGGACCAGAAGTACAAGGAGGATAATGTAAAGGGAGCTGAGGGTTTAGGCCAGGGGAGCACAACAAGCAAGGAGGGATTAAACGGAGACAGGAAGGAAGGGAGGACGAGCCAGGCTAGTTTAGCGGATGGGGAGAAGGACCAGTGTGAGCAGTGAGGGGAGTTAGCGGGTACAGAAGGATACTCGGGAGGAGGAGAGCATAGGATCGGGAGGGAGGGTGGCAGGGTAAATAAGGAGGGGCATGTGACACCCAGATAGGGGGAGAAACAAGGAGGTGGCTGGGTGGAGGGGCCAGTAGAAAGGATGAGGGACATGGAAGGGGGGGAAATGGAGGAAAAGGAGCGGTCAGAGTGCTCCTGTTGGGGGATTCTATGATCAGGGGTATCAAATGGGATAGGGAGGGAGAAGTCTGGCCAGTTAGAACAAAATGCTTCCCTGGATTAACGGTGCACAGGGCCAAGCATTAGGTATATCAGCTGGCAAAGGATTGTGGGGGTTCCCCAGACATACTGGTCCACCTGGGTACAAATGACATTGAGGGAAACAGTGAGCTAGAGATACAGGCAAGATTCAGGGAGCTTGCCAGGGTCTGTCATGACATAGGATGCACAGTTTCCTTCTCAGAAATCCTGCCCGTGCCAAGGGCTAGTGGGGAACACAAAAGGAAGATTAGGGAGATAAACCAGTGGCTCAGGGAGTGGTGTGAGGCCAGAGGGTATGGATTGATGGGGGATTGGGGAGACCTGGGAGGATAAGGAGCTGTATGCTAGAGATAGGCTCCATCTCAATTTGGAGGGGAAGGGAATCCTTAAGTTGAAAATAGAGGGGTTCATTGGTGAAAAGTGGGGTTTAAACTTGTGAAGGGGGAGGGATGGGAGAAAAGGCTGTCAAGGGTGCCGATAAAGGAGGGACTCTGTCTCCACCCCCCTGGGGAGCTGGAGGAATGCGGGAAAAGGTCGACTGGTAAAGTGCAGACCAGGGGAAAACAGAATCCCCATGGGAACACAAGCAGGGGAAACAGAAGTATAGGGAAAGGGTGGAAGGTAGTCCTGCTAAATGCCAGGAGCTTGGGCAATAAAATGCCTGAGCTCCAGGCGATGCTAACTGAGGGAGCAGTGGATGTGGCAGTGGTCACTGAGACCTGGGCCACCACAGGATACGACTGGGACCTGAACCTGGAGGGTTACACTATGTTCAGGAAGGACGGGGGAGGGGCATAGGGGGAGTAGAAGAGGCGGAGGGAACCGTGGAGGCGATTTGGGTCACCTTGATAACAAGGAGGGGCAAGAGAGTAAAAACTGGGCAGACTGGATGGGCCTTGCGGTCCTTATCTGCCGTCAACGTCTATGTTTCTATGTTTCTATGTTTCTAAAATAGGAGTGGTGTATAGACCCCCTGCACTGGCGGAGGAGCTGGAGGAGAGTCTGGTGGCAGATGTTGGGAGACACTGCAGACTGGGCAGGGGAAGGGTGGTGGTGTCGGGAGACAAACATGCCAGGAACAGACTGGGAGACTATGACATCCTCGGTGGCCAGGGAATAGAGGTTGTTGGATGTCTTTCAAGACGCGTTCCTAACTCAGCAGGTGGGGGAACCGACCAGGGAGGCGTGGGTACTGGATGTGGTCCTGGCAGACAGTGACCAGATTGGGGGCCTGGAGGTAAGGGACCCGTTGGCGGGGAGTGACCATGCCATGGTCTGGTCCTGCCTGGACCTAGGAGGGTGAAGGCTGCACAAAGATGGAGGTAACTGACTCAGGGGCAGATTTTAAGGAAATGGGAAGGATCCATGAGCATTTGGATGGGATTGGGGCAGACATGGACGCTGATAGTAGGTGGGAAAACATCAGGAGAGGGGCAGGATGCTACCAGCACCTGTGCAAGAGTAAGACTAAAAATGCGAGGGGCCCCGAAAACCCTGCTGGTGGACCAGGGAGGTCCAGGAGGGTGGGGAAAGAAGGCAGCCTATAGGCAATTCAAGTGCTCAAGGAGGAACGGGATCAGGGAGGAGCCGAGCTGATGGCTAGAAGGGCCACTAGGGTGGTGAGGGTGGCTAAGGTAAGGAAGAGCAGAACCTGGCCAGGGAAATTAGGAGAGGAACAAGGGTTCTTTAGATACAATGGAGAAACAAAGGGTGAAGGGGCAGATTAGCAGGATTAAAACAGGGAGAGATGGGCACAAGACCCGGGGAGCAGGCTGAGTACACTAAATGAGTCGTCACCTCAGTTTTCACCAAGGAAATGGGGGTGCTGCATCATACATAGGAAAGACAGTGATACTGAGAAGGGGACCCTTACCGATCGGCGGGTCTGGGGAGAGGAAGGCATCACTGGCAGGAGGGGGGAAGGCTAAGCAAGAGAAGAGGTAGCGGAAGGGAAATCACAGCAGAGAGAGTGAGAGAAGCCCTCAGGTCCCTAAGACGGAGAAAAGCACTGGGCCGGATAAATTACATCCCAGAGTGCTGAAGGAACTTATGGATGTCCTGGCGAAACCCTGGCGGAGCTTTTCACCATCTCTCTGAGGACAGGTAGGTGCCCCAGGACTGGAAGGTGGCGTGATATAGTGCCTAGCCACAAGGGGGATCAAGGAGGTAGAGAACTACAGGCCTGTCAGCCTGACATTGGTGGTGGGCAAGGTGATGGAGGGCATTGTCAAGGAGAGGCTGGGGGACCTGGAAAGTCAGGGTGCCTGGACGATAGACAGCATGGATTCATCCCAGGGAAATCGTGTCAGACAAATCTTGTGGAGTTTTATGACTGGGTGACGAGTGCCTTGGACCTGGGTAGACCAGTGGACATCCTTTTTCTAGACTTCAGCAACGCATTTGACTCTGTTCCTCACATGGGACTGTTGGATAAGCTGGGAGAAATGGGGGTGGGAAAACCAGATGATCAGATGGATAGGCAACTGGCTCCAGGACCAGACCCAGAGGGTCGTAGTTGGCAGGATAGTCATCCCCAAGGAGGGTCATTAGTGGGGTCCCACAGGGATCAGTCCTGGCCCCTCCTGTTCAACGCCTACGTCTCTGACACATAAGGACAGGTATCAGGAGTGAGATGAGTCTCTTTGCAGATGACTCAAAACTGGGCGGTGGGTGGATGGGGAGCAGGGAGGGTGGCCCTACAGGGGACCTGGAGGCTCTGGAAAGATGGTCTAGAAAGTGGAAACTGAGGTTCAATGCAGGAAATGCAAGGTACTGCACCTGGGGCCAGAAACCCGGGCCAAGTGTACACCCTGGGGAAATGCTACAAGTCTCGATGGCTGAGAGGGACCTGGGATGGTGGTGGATGTCAAGATGAACAACTCGGAGACTTGTAGAAGGGCAGCAGCCAAGGCCAACAGGATGCTGAGATGCATCGCTGGGGATCACCTCCAGAAGGAGGAAGTGATACTCCCTCTGTATAACTGCTTGGTGAGGCCGCACCTCAGTACTCGTGCAGTTTTGGAGGCCACACTAGAGGGGACATTAAACTCCTGGAGAGGGTCCAGAGGAGGGCAACCAAAATGATTTGGGCTTGGGGACAGGACCTATGAGGAGAGGCTCAAAGAGCTAAATATGTACACATTGGAAAAGAGAAGGACCGGGGACATGATAGAGGTCTTCAGGTACATGGGGGGTAAATAGGGAGGAACAGTCAGGATACTAAGGAAGGAGGAGGGGGCCACCAGAGGGCATGGGTGGAAGCTGGAGGGGGGAAGATTCAGGGAGAAAGGAGGTGCTACTTCACTGAGAGGGTGGTGGAGCCATGGAATGTGCTGCCTAGGGGGCTGGTGGAGGCAGAGATGGTGGAGGGGTTCAAGAGGGGGTGGAACAGGGACAGGGGAAGGGTTCTGGAAGCAAAATCCAATGCAGCGAGAATATCCAGAACTGGGAAGGGAGAAGCCAGAGAAGGCGAGGGGGGGCAGCAAGGTCAGCTCCCAGGGTGGGGGCTGACCAAACCAGCAGACGCAAAAGACCGTTAGGCCTATTCTGCTGACATTTTAGTATGTTAGTATGTGAAACAAAACAAGGTTGGGTATAATTTCTCCATTAACATGCACTTTAGTTCTACTAAGAAAGGAAGCAGATGAAACATCCAGTAACATCAATGAATTTTAGAGAATGTAAGCAATCATAAAATGTGGGTCTTCAAGTAGAAATAATATGATGCAAAAAAGTTTGACAGTGTCCCTCTAACATATGGGTCTCAGAGATTAGTTAGCCAATGAGGAAGCAGAAAATGTCCAACCCATTATATGAAACAAATCATATGTAGCTGCCTGTAAAGACCTCAGTGGTAATTTCATTTCAGGAAGATGGGGGTGCAGAAACCAATCGTCCTCCAGGCTCGTAGCTTGACCTTGTTCTTCACAGGTACTTATGCATAATTCTGTATTAACCCATTACTTCTAATTTGATCTATTACAGTTCTTACTAAAATGCATAATCTTACACTTACCTACAATACTCCTCCTCTTACATTTCTACAATTTCTTTTCCCACACACCCCTAATTTAAGTAATTCCAAAGCTCATTTATATTGCCTTTATTACGTTTTTGTTCAACTTGATAACTGAAACAGTTTTGCACACAGAAGTGAAGCCTGTAGCTATAGACACAACCTACCTTTGTATTTTCCGGGTAAAATATTTTCAAACATGAATGGTATGGAGTCCGTCTTGCCCGACAGCTGCAGGCTGTATTTTTCCCCTTGACGACTCACAGGCTGCAGGGTCACCATCAGATCCCCACAGGAATCTGAGAATCATTAAGCAAAGAAACAGAAAATGACATTCAGCAGATTAACATAGTGAAAAAGTAATCAGGCTTGATTATGAGGCAAGGCAGTTTTATTTTAAAGTGCCCTATCCCAAGGGCTCAGGGTACTACACTCCGTATGACAGAATAAAACAGGGAGATACAGAATAATAAATACGAAGGAATTAAATACATACAGAATGAATGAATCAATCAATCAACTCAAACAATCAATAGTGTTGAAAGCCTGGGCACACAAATAAACCTTCAGCCCCTTCTTAAATGCCTCCACTAAGGGGGATCTCCTAAGATGCAAAGGAAGTGAGTTCCAAATGGCTAGGGCCACCGCTGAGAAGTGACTGACCCTAAAGGCCTGAAACATGTACAATCCCACTGAGGTCCAGTGGTCATGAGACTGAAGAGGGTCATGACAGATAACAGGTTTTCATGCACTTTGTGCTCATATTCTAAATGGCAAATTTAAAATCTAGAGTATGTGTGCCTTCACAACTCACCCAAGCAATAGATTTTGCCAGACACTGATGCCAGAAACTGTGAGAAGGTCACGTCCATAATTGGGCTGTCTATGACTGTTACCTGGAATTTGTTGGGTTTCAGAACAAGCCCAGCTTTTGCTTCAGCATCTGGAACGACCACCTGGAGTGACAAAAAGATAGATTACTCACCTCTAACCATTGTTCTAGGAGTAGTATACAGTTGTTCTAGAAGTGGTATACAGTTTACATCCACACACTGAGTTCCACTGGAACAGGCTTTCTGTTAGAAGTCTTTAATCTAAGCTCCTCCCACCACCCATGTGGTATATTCCCGGACTCCGCCCCATGACGTCAGATCTTGGCACACTCGAAGCAGGGATCCATGTGCCACTTGCTTGTGAAGGCTGGGGGGGGGGGGTTCTGTGGGTGTGAACTGTATACCACTCCTAGAACTACAGTTACAGATGAGTAATCTATATTTCTAGGTGCATGGATGAAGCTCACTATCCACACTAGCAGACTCCTAGCAGTTCTCCGGGAGGCAAGGCTCACATCCCTACCTGGCGAGCAGAGACTGGAGAACAAAGGTTCCAAAAGCAGCATCCTGATGAAACTCTAGGTTGATGCTGTAGTGGGAGACGAGGGTGTGTGCCGACTTCCAGATAGCAGCCCTACAGATTTCCTCAATAGGGATGTTCCTGGAGGCAGCACTACGTCTGGTGGAATGAGCCTTAAGCCCTAGGGGAGACTCCCTACCAGCCAACCTATAGCAGACGTTGATGCAAGATGTTACTGCATGCCAATTGTCCACTTACCTGCTGGTCTGCCAGGCGCAGCTTCAGCATATGTTACAAACAGCTGGCAAGCCTCACCCAAAACTCCAGCTGTGCGCACTTTATAATAAGAGAGCACTCTCCATAAGTCCAGAATATAGAGCCTGCGGTCAGCTTTCAAAGATGGGTTGGTAAAATATACCAGAATGTTCATAACCTGGTTAAGGTGGAACTCCGATGCAACCTTCGGGAGGAACCTCGGGAGATGGAGAAGGATGACCTTGTCCTTATGGAAGACTCCACCAAGGCTCACTGATCCTTCTGGCTGATATGACAGCCACCAAGGCGGGCATCTTCCATGACAGGTGTGACATCTCATACCTGTGCATAGGCTTAAACACCTTGCCCATGAGCACAGTCAGCACCAGCAGTAGGTCCCATGGTGATGGTGGTCCATGCTCTGGAGAGGACAGGTGGTCCATGCCCTTCAAAAAGCACCTGAAGACATTCTCCTGGGCCACCGCTGGCTCACTAGCCCATGCCCAGTAAGAAGAGATGACTGCCAGGTGCACCTTAAGGGTCGTCGCTTGCAGTCCTGACAGAGAGGAACCAGAGGTACACCAAGATGCTTGCCACAGGGCAGGCAAGGGGATCAAGCTTCTTGCCTGGCACAAGAAAGAGAACCTCTTCCATTTAAATGCTCAGCATCGGTGAGTCGATTCTTTCGGCAGGCCTCCACGATGTGGAGCACTTCTTCCAAAAGACCCAAGGCCTGGAATTCTAGCCACTCAGAAACCTGGCAGAGAGGTGTAGGGGTTATCAGGTCTGGGTGCAGGACCATTCCCTGCTGTCTGGTCAGCAGATCTGAGCGAAGAGGCAGCCACCACAGAGGACTGTTGCAGAGGGTGAGGATATACAGATACAAGAACTGCCTGGGTAAGTCTGGAGCTATCAGGATCATCTGCGTTTTGTCCTTCCCGGCCTTGATCACCATCTTGTGGATCAAGGAGAAAAGTAGGAAGGTGTACATGAGGCCTGGGATCCAGGGCCTCGCAAAGGAATCCCCCAAGAGTGTACTGGTCTGTGAGGGGTGGGCACAAAACAGCCTTAGTTTCATGTTCTCCCAGAAGGCAAACAGGTTCACCACTTCCTGATTCACAGACCACTCGTGCTACATTTCTCCTACCTGGCTAAGAGCATTCACCAGCTGATTGTTCACTCCTGCAACATGAATCTCCAGAAGATCTGCACCTATCCTGTGCATGATGGTCCAGGTGCGGAGGGCCTCCCAACACGGAGGAAGGGAGTGAGTTCCACCCAGCCTGTTCAGGTAGAACATGGTCGTGGTGTTGCCCATCTAAACCTGCACAGCCAGACCCCTGACTAGAGGAGCAAATTCTGTTAGAGCATGCCGCACTACCTGGAGCAGGTTTATACGGTGACGGAACTCCCAGGGGGACCAGATCCAATGGGTTCTATGGTCTCCCAGGTGTGCTCCACACTCCATCAGAGATGTGTCCGTCATACGCTTGATGGTCGGCTATGGATGGACAAACAGGGTTCCTTCCTCCAGATGTTCAGAGACTAGACACCACTGGATGGTGTCCCACCCACATCAGCTGGGTCACTATGATGGGCTAGTCTAAGTGGCCTAGGCACTGGGAACACTGACAGGCTGGCCCAACTCCCACTGCAGGTGACGCATCCTCTAGCAGGCCCAACACACCATGCTGGTGCAGAACACCATGCACCCCAGTAGTCGCAGGAATTCCCAGGCAGGGCACAAGAGCCCAACCTGAAATGATCAGGCTAAAAAAGATCGATCCAGTGCCCGGTCCACAGGGAAATAGGCCTTGGCCCGCATCATGTCTATTTCTGCCCCGATTAACTTGATTACCTGTGAAAGGACCAGTTTGGACTTGTCCGTTTTAACCAAAAGGCCCAAGTCTCGGCAGGTCTGAAGACCCACATCTCTGGACCTCTTGACGATCTCCTTGGACAGTCTGGCTAACAGCCAGTCGTCCAGGCCAGGATACGCCCTGTCACCGCAGGAAGGCTGCCACCACTGCTGTGCACTTGGTGAAGACCCTGAGTGCAGATAAGAGACTGAAAGGCATGACCTAGAACTGGTACAGTACCCCTTCATCACAGAACTGGAGGTACCGTCGATGGGACGGACAGACTGGGATGTGGAAGAATGTATCCTAGAGGTCCAGGAAGCAGAACCACATGCCCTACTCCACAAAAGGAATGATCTGATTCACGGTGACCATCTGAAACCTGCACTAATGCATTAATTGATTCAAATCATGCAGATCCAATATGGGGCGCCAGCCCCTTCATTCATTTCAGAACCAGTGAAGTTCCCGGGGCATTTTAACCCTAACTAGTCAAGGCATCCAGGAGCTGAGCAATGTCTGCGACACCCTGGACTCCCGAGGAACGTGAAGTCAGTAAGGTGGGAGGGCCTCGAAGTTCAGAGGCAGCTCTTTGACTACCACATCTAACACCCATTTGTCTGATGTAATAGTGGACCAACGTGGCAAGAAGTGGTGTAACTGACCTCCGATGGGGAGTGCAGACACGGAGAGGACGGGAGGATGGATGACATCCCCCAACCTGTCAATGTGCAGTTTTTACAGGGCACCAGCCGCTGTGGCAAAAGGGGTACCACCACCCCTGCCTCCACCTCACTTGGGGCCCTGGCCACCAAATTTGAATTTCAGGTGGCAGGCCTGGTATTGCCCCTGCTGAGGTTGTTGCTGAGGAGGCTGTGACTGAAAGGACTGGTACTGAAAAGCCTTTTTCTTCTTAGACTTCTGTTTCTGGTCCTTCTGGAAAGAAGCCACAGAGTCAAGGGCGGTGCTGGACTTCTCTATGAGTGCGAGATATCCCTCCACCCCATGGCCAAAGAGGTTTTGCCCAAGAAAGGACACTGGCCAGCCTGTGCTGGGTGTCTGCCGTAAAAGTGGACAGGTGCAGCCTGGCCCTGAGAGGCACGGAGACAGCTGCTGCCATAGCACAAGCAGAAGAATCAGCAAAGTCCAAGTCTGTCTGGAGCTGGTGTTTAGCCAGAGACTGACCTTGGTCTAAGACCAACTTCACCAGCAACTGTTGGTCAGCAGGGAGGTGATGGAGGATCCCATCAAGGAACCCCAACAGAGAGTGTCTGACGTTAGCCATCATGGCAGAGTAACTCACCTGACAAAGACCCAAGGACGCTGTAGTGTACTCTTTTTTTAGCAGTGTGGTCAATCTTCTTGGACTCCTTGTCCATGTACCTTTGGCCCATGGATTTGTGGAAGACCGGGTCAGAGACCGGTCCTACAGCAGAAGAATAGTCTGAGAACACTGAAAAGGACCTGATAAGGAGAGCACACTTATAGGCCATATGGGTGGAGGGTGCCAGGCAGAATGCTGGATGGTGCCAAAGCTCCAGGGCCAGTCCCGATATGGCCTCAGCCATGGTAAAGGCAACCCCCGGGGATTCATCCCTGTCTAAGATGTCTGTAATGGGGTACTTGGCCATTATTTGGATAGGCTCTAGAGGAACATTTATGGACTCTGATACGAGTCAGATAAAATCCCCGAATGACACCGGACCATGGTCATTGGTCAACACCTTGACCGAACCCTGCAGGAGGCCATCGACGACCTATCCAAGTCATATGAAGACTCTTCGAAAAAGGCTCTCTCTAGTTTCTTGCCACAGACCACCCAAAAAATCTTCAAATTGGGTGATATCCATCGACAACTGACTCGGCAAGCTGGTGGCTGACTGGGCCTGCTTGGTTACAGCATCCACCTTTGGCTATGGTGGCAGCAGCTAAATCCACAGGGATGGAGAAGCAGCTGCTGGGAGCACCTGCATTGCATGGACCAGCAAGGACATAAATGGCAGCTGCCAGGTGACCAAAGGTCCTGGGGGTAGAGCCCTACCCTGCCTAGTAACAGCCCATTGTTGCCAGAGGAGCTCCTCGAAGCACCAGCGCATCTTCTGTCAGTGCTTCTCCTCACCCAAAGATGGGATGGTTGAGAAGCATCAACAGCGATGCCTCCAGGTCAAGCGGGATCGAGAAAGGGACGGTCTCGAATGTGACCTCGACCATAACTGTCGACTAGACAGTCAACGTAGAGGACAGCCCTCTGGAAGGTCATGGTAGAAGACATGGCTGACCACATTAAGCAAGAGAGGCTTTAATGGCTCGACCATTGGTGGAAGCTGCTCCCAGGGTGATCCAATCAGGGATACCGACCTAGTCACATCCTCTACAGGACCGAGAGGACCAGGGTCTGCAAGACTGAGTCTTTGGTCATGTCCGACAACTGAATGACAGGCTTGAGATAATTCTTCATAGCCTGCTCGACCAAAGTTAATGTCAAAAAGCCCAACAAGGTACCGAGGAGCTTTTTTTTTCCTTTTTGCAATTAAGCATACTTTATCAAAAAAATTTTCTTAAATATACAACCAAAACCAAAAATGAAAACACAACACATCTGACACCAACAATAAAAACATCAAATATTAAATGAGTATGGCATGTACTGAGGAGCTCTTGACCTTCTCCCAGACTGAGGGAGTCTCACAGTTGAGCAGCTGGGGGAGTCAAGGGACTGTGAAGACCTTGATCTCTCCTGGCTCCACAACCGGTGCCGGCGGCGCCTGGGTTTCTTGCCGCAGTGGGCAGGCCCCCCCCCCCCAAGGTCTGGAGAGCAATGCACATCTCAAGGAATCCCTTCCACGAAGGACCCACTGATACTGGACCTAGCTGAGAGAAGTACTAAGACCAAGAAGGTGCCCACCGCAGTGTCCCCCGCTTCCTCCTTGAAGGCCACTAGCTGCAATGCTGCCTGGGCAGCCGCCAAAGCCTGCTTGTGGCCCTTGGGCCAGGTCTTCGGATCCAATTTCCGAGAACCAGCCAAAGGTAAGTAGGTGCTTCCTATATTCCAGGGGTTCTTGAAGCATGGAGAGGCAAAGACCCCACCCAGCCATGTCATGCTGCTCGCCCAGGCAGTACAGGCACGTGCCATGTGGATCAGTGACCAACATCTTCTGCCAGCACCAAATGCAAAATTTAAATCCAGGCTTCTGTGGCTCCATGATCCTTGCACGAGGGGAGTTGAAAACCCGAGAGAGAGATGAAGAAATCTTCGAGAAAACTTTGAAAGTAGAAAATGCACAATAACCCAAGCAGCAGCTGCTAAAGAGGTGACCTGTTCTTCCAGCGGAAAGAAAGCTCTGTTGTCATGGGGTGGAGTCAGGGGATATGCCAACCGGCTTGTGTAAGGAGCTTAGCATAAAGACATCTGACAGAAAGCCTGTTCCAATGGAACTGCCAGAGTGTGGATAGTGAACTGTAACCAGGTCCCTAGAAGGGACATTTTAGAAATGTTATCATTTTTCTATAACATAGACAGGGTGGTGGCAGTCCAGAGGAGGGCAACTACAATGGAGCAGGAGTTGCACCATAAGCCCTATGAAGAGAGACTGAGGGATCTCAACATGTACACCCCAGAAGACAGGAGGTCAAGAGGGAACATAACAGAGACCTACAATTAGCTCATGGGGGTGAATAATATGCTGGAGGGGAGAGACTTTCAAATGACAGACAGCACCAGGACCAGAGGGCATGCAGTGAAGCTAGGGGGTGGGGGTTAGGAGGGATGTGAGAAAGTACTACTTCATCGAAAGAGTAGTGGACACCAGGAACAGACTGCCAGCAGAAGTGGTGGAGGCGAAAACAGTAGGGGACTTCAAGCATGTATGAAACAGACACAGGGAAATATTAGGAAATGGGCAGGAAGGAGTGAGAGTCACCAGAGACCAGCTTGGGTCTACAGTGACAGACAAGGCAGGGATCACCTGGGCAGACTGGGTGGGCCAAGTGGTCCTTTTCTGCCAACAATTTCTATGTTTCTAAGTTTCCAGTTGAATGCATATTCTAGTTTGGGTTTATACTGCCAGAGACCTATCACATGTGTTTCTAGGGGTATGTGAACTGTGAACTGAAGGCTAACGGTTCCAACACCCTAAGAATGTTATGTCGGACCATTCTGACAAATGTGGTCTCTGCAGCTGTATAAATACAATATTGCTTGAGGTTGATCAATAGTATATTAAAAAATATAGAAACCCTCCACGAATTGGCCTGTTTCCAGGGCACCTGCAGGTAAAACACTCTGTATAGAATAAGAGTATCTCACATGCAGGGAAAAGATGCTCAAGTAAAAGAGCCTTAACATTTTCAGCCCAGTGGCGCTGAGGGTTGAGATACCCATTTTACCATGTGCCACGCCAGCGACCCAGGTTCAGAAACGAACCCAGGGAGTCAGGGGTTGGACGAGGAGGAGAGGATTGAGCATCCAATAGACTGCTCTCCTCTCCTGGGAGGGAAAGGGGTTCTCATCCTGCAATGCTAATGACACCTGGTAGAGACCGGGCACACTGCAGTCGGGGACCGAAAAGCAGGGGGAATGTTGGGCGGCCATTCTGCGGAAGCGCTCACGTTGTGCGTTAGATGGAATTGCATGTCCCACGTTGGGGGGGCCAGAAAACAAAAAATTCCCTGGGTCCTGGAGGGTGAAGGAGGGTCCAGTGGTCAGCCCCCAACCCCAATGTCAGGCCTTCCAGCCTGCTCCAGTACTCCCTCCCTCCCTTCCTGGCCACTCCACTAGATTTCCAGAGCACCAGGGAGGAGTTGACTGTCCCGGCCCGGGGGGCTCAGATGGTCAGGTACAGTGGAATGAGGATGGGCCCATACCAGGCAGGACTGGAGGCTTCAGGTGGGTGGGAGTAAGGCTGGACTGAGCGACCAGTCTGGTGAGAGGTCCAGGAAGCCAGTGAGAGAGAGGGCACAAAGAAAGTTAAAAAAAAAAAAGGCACCTTAACATTCTGCATGCAGCATCAGCAGTTCTAAGCAAAATCCATCCCACATTTTTTCATTCTCTTAGTCTGACAGTACAACTGACCTTCGATATAAAAATACTCTAGGCTTTTTATAGTTTTTACAGTACTGGCACTTTCCCACGATAATTTTCCTACATCAATTTAAACTGCTCTCCAGTTATAAAATGTTTGGGAAAATACATTATTAAAACACAAGCTTTAAATGCAACATTTACTGTATTTTAATTTATGCTCTTAAAAATTCATTTGGAAGCTATAGATATGAGAGGTACTGATAAATACTAATCGCGTATAATACTTCTGTAATAAAAAGTTTCCACTTCAGAATCTTACCTGGATGTTGTATGTTCCTGGTTTTGCCTTGAAACAAAATGCTCCTCGGGAGTCGGCCTCCGCAGTCAGGCTTGAGGCCTTATCTTTGCCTTCTGTGCTCAGGGTCACTCTGTGCTTATTGATCTGTTTAATCCCTTCAGGGAAGCGCATGATAGTTATCTGGCCACAGACACTGAAGCTAGAAATTGCAGGGATACAATAAACAGCTCTCAACATAAATTATAACTCTGATCCATAGATTTGGGCATGCCTATAAATAAAACTTGTTCCCACAAGTATGACATTTCATTAAGAACAGGAACTGAGCCTCTAGTGATCTGTATCCATGTGTAGCGTTTCTTAAAATAGAAGGTGCTACTCTAATAAGGATTCTAAACCAAGAAATATGATCACATGACCCTACGTTACTCCAGCACAACAGTACAGGTCAAAAGTACTCAACTTTCTGAACCTCAGTGCTCAGTTTTAAACTTAAAAAGCTAGAGAAACTATGTTATGGCCCCAATGAGACACACTGTGTGTGACTATGGGTGTGTGATGGGGAAGAAATCGTAGTAACGGAACAAGAGAGGGATCTGAGGATCACCGTCTCCTTGAACCTTAAGGCAGGAATCCAATGTAGCAGGGTGGCGGGAAAAGCCAATGGAATGTTGGCATGCATAACAGGAACATTACTAGCAGAAAGAGGGAGGTAATAATGCCCCTTTACAAAGCCATGGTGAGGCCGCACCTGGAGTATGGGGTTCAGTTCTGGAGGCCACATCTCTGAAAGGATATAGATGCATTGGAGAGGGTTCAGAGAAGGGCAACCAAGATGGTGCAGGGTATGCAGGGAAAGTCATGCGTGCAGAGGTGTAAGGAGTTGGATTTGTACACGCTGGAGACAAGGAAGGAAAGGGGAGACATGATTGAAACTTTTAAATATGTAAAGGGGCTCAATAAAGTGGGAGAAGAGGGTTTACTTAAGAGGAAGGACGGGGTCAAAACTAGAGGGCACAGCCTCAGACTGCAAGGCGAAAGATACAGGGGCAATGTGAGAGGGCGTTTCTTCACAGAGAGGGTGGTGGAGCCCTGGAACAGACTACCAGATGGAGTGGTGCGGCTAAATCCATGGAAGAATTCAAGAGGGCATGGGACAAGCATATGGGGCTGAGCATTGGGGGAGGACGAGGACTGGCAGGAAGGGGGAGGTATAAGGGAAAGAGGGCAGACTAAATAGTCTGGTATGGTCCTTTTCTGCCATCAAGCTTCTATGATATGAATCTATGTGATAATAGCCCATCTTGGGTGGGAAAGGCACTCAGTTTCACCTTGCACCTCACTGCCCAAGGTATGCTTTTAGCCCACAATACTGCACCGCCTGTCACACCATATTGCGTCAAGCATTTTTATATTATCCAAGAAACTTTTTTTTGTCAATCACAATTTTATCGCCTTTATGGTCCAGTCCTCCTACCCCTTTCTTAGGGTAGCCTTTTCACGCTGCTCCAGCAGGCCTCACAGTGCGACACTGACCTCTGGTCAAGAGTTGTCCCTGGAGACATCCCAGAGGAAAGCCTCTCCCTGGTGGTCCCCAAAGGCGAGATCTCTGTACTTCACATCATTTTGCCTTGGAGGATGGGAAAAGGCCAGGGAGGGGACGTTCAGGGCTGGTGGCGTGGGAGTGTGCATGCCATCTTGTTCCCTTACTTTTTCCCCCACTTACCTTTTGCAAGGCTGCCAACCTCCTTGCTGGCGCCTGATCTGGAGGAGTGGAGCAGGGCATCATGTGGTCACCAACCATGTCCCATGCTGCCCCTGTTTACCATTAGGAGGCGCTGTGGTAGCAAGGGCATTGTCACCCTCGTCCTGAAGCTCCAACAGTCCAGAGCAGGAAGGTTCACTGACATGGAAGCGCAGCGCAAATGGGCTGGGCCCAGGAAAACTTTTTAAAATATAATGTTCAGAAGCAACTCAGTTTATGTTTAATTGTTTATCTGGGTTTCCTTCCCTTCAATCTTTATAATCAAGGACATTTGTACGAGAACAGGCTCTTGGTGTCTCAGGCCACATCTTTTCCTTCCACTGAAGTCATCATTTCTTTGTTTCTGACTTTGCAATCTGTTGCTGTGGAAATGCCTATGATCTGTTTCACAGAGGATCATAAAAAAATCCTGTTTTCATGGATATGCTCTCAGTAATTTTTGACTAGTAAAGGCAAACTGAGCTGTGACAGCTAATTTCCAGGTGTGTCCAGAAAGTACAGTTACGTAAGAACTTACCGTAACAGTAGATCTTCGAGAACAGCTCTTGCAGCAGGTTACACCATTAGGACTGAAGCCGGCAGGCATCAGGACGCCACGGAAAAACTCTAGCTGGCTATCTTCAGCGGGGGGACCGCCGACGCCGGGTCCCGCCTCCGACGCTGTAATGAGTACATAAGGGGGCAGTCCGCCAGATTCCAGTTCTCCCGGGCTGAGACTTCAGCGCAGGCTGACATCGAAATGGGAGACCAAGGATCCACCGTCAGAAGACAAGCGGGAAAATTCCTGGTTAACAAAAGGCCATGCCTCCTCCAAGGGAAGGTGGGCGGAAGGTACCTGCTGCAAGAGCTGTTCTCGAAGATCTACTGTTACGGTAAGTTCCCTACTTAACTGTACTATCTTACTCGAGACACAGCTCTGCAGCAGGTTACACCATTAGGACTGATTCCAAGCAACAGTGCTTGCAAACACTCTGGGAGGAGGAAATAAGAAAGAACGTTCCAGGTCCTGAATCTAGGACAGGAGACCCTGTAGCACTGCCAGGCCGAAGCCTGCTCTTCGCCGTGAAGCGATGTCCAGGCTATAATGCCTGATAAAGGTATGAACAGAGCTCCAAGTGGCTGCAGCACAAATGGCAGAAGTGGAGACGTTTCGAAGTGCTGCAAAAGATGTGGCCACGCCCCTAGTGGAATGGCCCCGGACTGCTCCTGGGAGGGGCTTTCGTTTGATATCATAACAGTAAGAGATGCACTGGACAAGCCAGCGAGACAGGGACTGTTTGGATACTGGTTGGCCCTTCATCCTTTCGGTAAAGGAGACGAAAAGCTGCTCCGAAGTGCGAAGCTGCTTAGTTCTGCTCAGGTAGTACCTCAAGCTGCGGTGAACATCCAGGGTGTGAAGCAGCGCCTCTCCTCTGTTAGAGTAATTAGGAAAGTAGACCGGCAGGTCAATATCCTGATTGAGAGTGAGTGTGGAAACCACCTTAGGCAACAATTTAGGATTCGTCCTCAGGGATACTCTGTCCCGGTGGAAAATTAAATAGGGCTCTTTGCACATGAGAGCCTGAAGCTCAGAAACTCTTCTTGCTGGCGTAACAGCAACCAAAATAGCGTTTTCCATGACAGAAAACGCGGCTACGTAATCTGCAGCAGGTTCAAAGGGGGCGTGAGTTGCTCCAGGACAAAGAGCAAGTCCCAAGGAGGCACTGGGTCCTTAATGGGCAGCCTAAGGTGTAACACCCTCTTAAGAATTCTCGATAGGCATCTAATTGCAGCCACTGCGCGCCTGTCCCATCGAGGTGATAAGCTGAAATGGCACAGAGGTGCACTTTAATCGAGGAGTAGGCGACCCAAACGGAAAGGAGAGCAGGTACTCTAACACTGCTTTCACCGGACAACCTAAAGGGGAAAGGCCGCGTGCTTGTGACCATAGACAAAAACGGCGCCATTTCATGGCATATGTCGCATGCGTTGCCGGCTTTCTGGCTGCAGAAAGGACTTCCGCAACCTTTTGCAAGACCCCGTGGCGCAAGATGGCTATGTCTCTAGGAGCCATGCATGCAGGTTCAGTGAGCGTAAGTCCGGACGGACCAGTGAACCCTTCTCCTGAGACAAGAGGTGGGAGCTGAATGGCAATGGGAGCGGAGGTTCCCGGGACAGCTGAATTAGCAAAGGGAACCAGATCTGCCTGGGCCAGAATGGGGCCACCAAGATCATTGTTGCATGCTCCCTGCGCAGTTTGAGAAGAACTCTCTGGATCAACGTGAAGGGAGGGAAAGCGTAGAGAAATCTGTCCGCCCAGGAGAGGGACAACGCGTCTCACCAGAAAACACCAGGCCCTGGATCTAGCGAGCAAAAACTGGGCAGTTTTCGTTGGATGGGGAGGTGAACAAGTCCAATTCTGGAGTTCCCCATCGAAGAAACAGATCCTCTGCTACCTCCTGGAGAAGTTCCCACTCGTGGACTCTGGCCTGGGAGCGACTCAGGCCGTCTGCAATCGTGTTGTCCACCCCGGGAACATGTACTGTGATCAGGTTCGCGCCGTGTCGGATTACCCAATCCACACCCTCATGGCCTCCCTGCAAAGGGGGTAAGAGTGTGCGCCTCCTTGTTTGTTGAGGTAATACATCACCACCGTGTTGTCTGTCTGAAGCAGGAGAGTACTCGGCGGGATTTCTGACTGAAAGGCCTGCAGGGCATAAAGGACCGCCCTCATCTCTAGGACATTGATATGGAGGTGGGCCTCCAGAGGGGTCCACGTAGCCTGGGACTTCACCCCGTCCAGGTGTGCTCCCCACCCTAGACCTGAGGTGTCTGGGGTGAGGATTACCTCCGGGAACGGCGCTATGAATGGGACGCCCATAGAGAGTGTCCCTGGGTCTAGCCACCAGTGCCAGTCTCGAATCACAGTATTCGTGATTCTGACCGGATGCTGCATGTGGTCTTGCCTTTGGTCCCATTGCACCTTGAGCATCCACTGAGTCACCCGCATGTGGAGCCTTGCGAAAGGGACAGTAGGAATGGCCGCAGCCATGTGTCCGAGCAAGCGAAGCACCAACCTGGCTGGGGCGGTCTTGTTCGACAAAAGCTCCCTGATGAGGGATCTGATGTGCTCCGCTCTGTCGTCTGGAAGAAATGCTCTTCCCTGAACGGTGTCCAGTACTGTGCCTATGAACTGCAGTTTCTGCAACGGTACCAGGAGGGACTTCTCGTGGTTGATTAGGATACCCAGAGATCGAAACAGGTCCTGGGTGCTCTGGATCGCCCGTAACAACGCCTCTCTGGAGGCGGCCACGAGAAGCCAATCATCCAGGTACGGGAACACATAATGGCCCTGTCTCCTTAGAGCTGCCATGACTGCCATGCATTTGGTAAAGACCCTGGGTGCCGATGACAGCCCGAATGGAAGGGCTCGGGAACTGAAGATGATGGCAGAAACTGAGGGCAGGAACCTCTTGTGCGCTTGAGCTTATAGGGATGTGCAGGTAAGCATCCTGCATATCTAGAGGAACTAAAAAGGCGTCCTGCTTGAGCATGGGAATAAGACCGGAAGAGTTACCATGGAATTTTGTATGGCACCGACAAATTGAGGTCGCTGAGGTCCAGAATCGGACGGAGGTCCCCTGTCTTCTTTGGAACCAGGATGAAGTGGAATAGTATCCGTGTCTCTCTGGTTCTCTGGGGCCTCTCTGTGCTCCCTTTTGCAGAGGCCTTGACACTTCTTGCCTGATCAATGACTTGTGCTGACCGGGAACCGAGAGCAACGGAGGCCTCGAGGGTGGCTTTTTCTGCGAATTCTACAAAGTGGCCTCTTCCAACCAACTGTAGAACCCACCTGTCGATGGTTATAGTCTGCCATCCCGCAGGAAATTCATGTCGACCCCGACCATGACGTCCCGTTGATCCTGAGGCGGGGCCGGAAGGAGTCAGGCTGTGGCGGTTGAGGGTCCTGCTGGCTGGACCGGCTTAGGAGTGCGCTGGCTCCGACCTGCGGGTTGTTTTCCCTGGGCTCTGCGAAAACCGGAGCCCCTCTGCTGTGGAACGGGGCGGGACTGTCTCTGCGTCCGTCCACGAAATCGGCTTTGGTTCCTACGAAAGGAACTAAGCTTGGGTCGGTACATGGCCTGAACTGACCTCACCGCCTTCCCGGCCTCTTGGAGTTTGGTAATTATCTTCTCTGAGGGTTTACCAAACAAAACTTCTCCCTCGAATGGGGCGTCCATGATGTTGTTCTGGACGTCCGGGGTAAAACCGGAGACATGGAGCCAAGAGTGCCTCCGGAGGCATACGCCTGAAGCTGCTGCTCGGGCCGAGGAGTCCGTGGAATCGTACGTGGCTCGTAGCACCTGGGTTCCCACGTCCGAACCCGTACGGAGGAGCTGCAACATCTCCTCCTTCTGCTCACCTTCCGGCAATTTCTCAGCCGCATCCAGACCCTGCTCCCACAGGGCATTTTGGAACTGCACCATGTGGGTCAAATAATTCAGGGATCTGATGGCGCAGGTAGCGGAAGCATACGTGCGCCTACCCATGGAGTCCAGCTGCTTGGACTCTGGGTCCGGTTGCAGGGTGCTCAGATGTTGTGGTCTCTGGGACCGGTCATGAGAGGCTGTTATGACCAGAGAGTCGGCCTGAGGATGCTGAGTCAAGTACTGGTCTTCTCTAGGAGCCTTGTACAAGCGGTCAGCTTTCTTCGGCATCGCCGGGAGTGAATGTGGACGCTTCCACGATGCTGTGGTGACGTCCAAGAAAGTGTCTACCAAGGGTGGCACCACCACAGGCTTGGGGTCCTTCTGCCGAAGATACTTCGCGAGGCGCAGCCTTTCGGGGTCTAACTCTTCCGCATCCCATCCCATGTTCTCCTGGATGTGTCTCATGATACCCGAGAATGAAGGGTCATCGGAGGAGACTTTGGCAGCTCATGTGGGTCCGGAGAAGGGATGGAGAGGGGAGATGGGGATCTGGATGTAGAAAACTCTAATCCCGTGTCCTCCGTCGAAGGCGAACGGCGGCGTCTTCTGGGTCTCTTGGGACTGGGTGACCTAGAAGAGGATCTGGACGGAGGTCTCCTTTTATCGAGTCTCCCCCTTGGAGGGGTCCTGGGCTCCAGGGGAGGAGGTAACCGGCCTGCAGACCCAGATGGAGACGGGGGCGCAGGAACCGGAGGAGCAACCGGTGTAGGAGGAGGAGGAAGTGGAGGTGGAGTGGGGACCATGTCCTTTTTGATGGTATCTCACCAGTAAGTGAAAAGCTCCATCTCTGAAAAGGAAAGGCCCAACGACGGTCCGGGCACCAGTGGACAGTCGTCGGGACCCGGCGTCGGCTCCACAGGGGGCTCGGGTTGTGCGAGGGTTCCCTGGGAGTCTCAACAGGACCGGGGTTGCCCGTCTGGTCCTCGGGCTGGGTTAACTCCTCCTCAGTGATGGTCTCCTGACCGACGTCGGTCGAAGGCGTCGGGGTCCTCTTCTCAATTGGAGCAGGCACCGGTCCCCCTACCGGCGTCCGGTGATGAGTAAACTAGCGGCAGCGGTATTCTGGCAGGCAGCAGCTCCTGGGGACCTGTGGCGAGAGGCCGACGTCGGACGAACCAGCGTCAGGTCCTGCGGCCTCTTGAGAGAGGTGAGCTCCTTGGTTTTGTGAGGAGGCAAGGAGGCAGACCTGACGTCGGGTTCAGAATGGCGGGAACCCGACTTGTGGTGATGGTGGCGATCCCCCGACTTAGCCAGGGCCTTGGAGGACGAGGAAGGCCTGGGATTCTTGGCCTGAGAAGGGGAAGAAGATTTTCTCACCGCAGCGGGGGGAGGCTGTGAGCTGGCCCAGGAAGGAGAGCGGTCGGACCTGGAGCCAGAGCTGCGCGAGTCGGAGGCCCCAGACGGAGACCTGGAAGGCCTTCTCTCTGTGCTTCTCAGCATGCTTGCGGGCCTTCTGCGAAGAATCCCCCTTGGAAGCCATGGACTTGAGTTGCTCCTCTAACAGGAACGCCTGCAGGGCCTTCTGGCAACGGATCCGGGTTCTGATGTTAAAACCCTGGCAAAAAGAGCAGGACCGGGTGTCGTGGTCTGGGTTTAGGCACCGGACACAGGCCGAGTGCGGATCCTTAAAAGGGATCTGCTTCCCACAGGCGCACTTTGAGGAGTGACCGGAGGTCGTGGAGGACATCAGAGAAAAACTGAACTCGGAGAACAAATTTCCGTGAGGAAAGCACTTTCTGCAACGTCTGCAGCTAGAAACCGAACCGAAGGGTCGAGACATGCAAGTCGGCAGGAGGAAGAACCGGGGAATCTGGCAGGACCGCCCCCTTATGTACCACGCCTGACGTCGGAGGCGGGACCAACGTCGAGGGTGGTCCCCGCTGAAGATAGCTAGCTAGAGTTTTCCGTGGGGTCCTGATGCCTGCCGGCTTCAGTCCTAATGGTGTAACCTGCTGCAAGAGCTGTGTCTCGAAGTAAGATCAGTGGATTACATAGAACTGATAATAAAGAATAAGAGGCGATATAACAAAAAAAAAAATAAGCTGAACTGTGTCTGCATAGAGTGAATTTCATGGTCTGGGCAATGTAATTACGGGAGGTAGGACTTCTTTTTATATAGTGCCTCTCATGTATTAAATGTCCGAAAACACTTCACAGTCTAAATTAAGTGGTGACAGCAGACATTACATGGCCACAGAATGGTTAAGAAAAGGTTAGGACGACAAGTACAGAGAAGCAACAAAAACTGAGCACAAGGAAGTTAAGTGACTTGCTACAGGTTACACAGTAAGTTGTGGTTGTGGGAATCAAACCTACTGTAGGTCTGCGGAGTGTCCATGTTCACACCTCTGTGCTCTAGTCACTAGGCTATACTGCCTCTCACAGGTCAAAAAAGAAAATTTGAACGGATATAGTTCTCTTTCTACAAAAGCTATCCGAAAGCACTTCTCTGGTACTGCCATGACTATATGAGGTCAGGAAGACACGGTAACCTGGTAGGCTATCCTCACCATCCTGGAAGAGTTCACAAACAGGTAAGGTAAGTGGACTGAGCTGAGGTAAGAGGCGGTAGGTAGGTTACCAGGGAGGAAAGAAGCACAGCTGGTGCACTGCCAGTACTGCAAGCAATCCTTCCTGCAGAGGGCAGTTGGGGTACATATATAACCGCAACAAGCTGGTTTCTGCTCTCAAGAGGCATGTTGCCAGCCTGAAATGACAACTGACTGCGCTGAAAGGTCATGGGGGGGGGGGGCAGATGGGTGACTTGGGGGGAGGGAGGGAGAAAGAGAGGCTAGGGTCCTGGACACTGGGAAATAAATACACTTTGTGCACTGACAGTGCTATGGGATGTACACCATGCTGCCAATGGAGGGAAGGGAGGATACATTTGCAGCCACTGCTAGGTGATCAATGTTCTCAGAAAGTGCACTGCCATGCTAGAGGGGCACTTTAAAGCCAGGGAAGGGAGTAAGCAGCTAGGAAGAAGGGGGACATGGGGCTAAGGGATAAGGTCAGCCTTGCGAATCTACATGTCAGTCAGCTTGACATTACCAGGGTACTAAAAACTGGCACCGGCCTTCCGACTAAATGCCAGCAGATTCTGTATCAGGCTAGTAAATGTCTCCTTTAATTCGCCCTGCTGACTAGGAATGGAGGCAGTAACCTTTCAGTGTGTACACTACTTGGGCCAGTGAAATATCTATGGGGCCACTGGATTTTCTCAGTCATTAGCCCTTCTTTTTTGAGCCTGAAAAACCTAATGTCAACCCTATATTAGTGCTGGAGTATTAGAATTTACGCAGGCCTATCGGCACAGCGGTAGCACAACTAATTGTGCTGGGTGGGGGAGGATACATTGGCTGCCCCCAGATCTAAAAGTGAAGGCTCTGCTGACACCCCCTGCCCCCTGCTCTGTGAATTTTCTTTCCATCTCATTACTTGGTAAGCTACCGGAGATGGACAGTAGGGCCCCTGAATTTACAACCTGTCCAAAGCACTCTACCTCCCAGCTGTGCAGCACCCTCACACTGCTGCAGTGTCAGCATCTGGTATGTCAAGCCCAAGCTCCAATGTGGGGCCTGAACCCAGGCCCCCCCCCAGCCCAGGAGGGAGAGAGGGCTACCATAATATCTGCTGACACTATACTCAGGAATCACGGAATGCAGTAACAAAGCAATGCCGGAATTGTAGTGTAATAATTCCGATAATTTATCGGTCAGTAAATATTAGTTTATCACTATGCAAGCAATGTGTGCCACAGTACACTGCCCTCTTACCCTGCTGCTATGATGTCGGGCAGCTGTGGTGTGTTGGGCGTAATCTTCACCGTGACTGGATTAAAGAATATATGCTGTGTTGTGGCGAGAATAGTGTAGGTTCCTGCAGTCATGTTCTCAAGACGGAATGAGCCATCTGCTTTTGTTATCACTGTACAGAAAAAGACAGAAGCAATTCTGAGTTAGATGGGTGGGAAAAAGTTTAATTTTTTTTTTCTTATTCTATTTTCTGGCCTGTCTGGGCTTAACTCTTTGTAGCTGCCTCTCACTTGCTCACCATCTTGGGACGACCCTGTTTACTTGCTGCAAACTCCCTTCAGTCCATTCTCCGCCTGTCATGCCACACAACCTCACATCCACCCCAATTGCCCACCCACCCACAGCAGGGGTCCCTTTTTCTGCCTGGTCAGGGTGTTCTTTGGGTTGGATGGATCGCAAAACATGGAGGTGGGGAACAACTGTCTGATTCTATCACTCTGCAGCCTGTGGGGTGTTGTCCCCTTTTGGTTACTCCCGCTCATCTCTCATTTTCTCACCATATCCTGGGAGGTGCCAGGTGGGAGTGGTCATCTGCATCATCACCAAGCCTTCCTAGGTGTCACTCCAAGAACAGTACACCAAGCCCCAGTGTCATGGCAGCCGTTCATCATCCTCCCTGCAGGACTCTGCTCCTATGAACCTGAGCCACATGCAAAACTGCCACATGCTGCTTGGCACCACAAAGTTGGATTAAAATGTTTAGCACTCATGCAAGCAAGAGCAGCTCACCGAGGCAGTAAAGAGTCTGCACCAAGTTCTTCTAGAAACTCGGCCACCGGGGCTGCTGCAGAGTGAAGCCTTCTAGAGCTCCCTCCCCAGATAGCAAGTACATCTTCTCTGTGACACCATGCATCAAACTCCATGAGCCTTGCAAGAGCAGGTAGCACACTACCACAATGACATTATAACAGCAAAGACCACCACAGCGACAAATCTCACCAGGTCGCTGTGGTGGTCCACTGTTTGCTGATGCTGCGACTCCCGGTCTTTCGCCCTCCTCACCTCAAACCAACTCCAACTCAGAGTTGGTTATTTAGAGATGGGGGTGTGGGGGGCAAAGCCCACTGCAGAAAAACACTTTGTCCCGACGGGAACAATGTCCTTCGCTGTTCAGGATGTTGATAACATTGTTGTCTATATTCTGCCATGGAACCGCGAGCCGAGACCCAAACTTGGGTCTGCTGCAAGGCATGCAGACTGACAGATTGCCAACCACCCAATGACCAAGTCTAAAACTGCTGCAGTGTACTGCAGGAGGAGTAAAGAACACAAAGAAGTTCTGAACATCAAACCCATTTAGCCAAGCTCCTGCCCCAGTTCCCTTTAAAAACTGAAGCACAAAACTCATCGCAGGGGTAAAGTGCAGAGTCAGTAAGAATCAGCCTACCTTTAATCTGGTTGTTCAAGGTTACAGTGGCATCAGCGATGCCATCTGCATCAAGTCCATTCAAAACCCGTCCAGTGACGGAGAAACCCATAACACGGAACACAGGCTGAAAAAAAGGGCACCACTGTGTCAGTGCATCAACAAACTCAAAGACTGTTTTGGCATAATTCAAATGCAAGATTCGTTCTTTGCTATTTACTTTCCATACAACTCTCATAACCCAGAATATGCATACTGGTCAGTTTAGTTTAAAATCCTAAATCTTTACAAAGGAATTATTGCAGCTTTAATTCATTACTTCCAATAGCTTCGTATGAACTCCGAACTATCCACTGTTTACCTGACACAAAATGGCTGCGCAAGTAAAACAGCATTGTATCTTATGTATGAAACCTTATCAACATGCAGGTTTTTGATGTACCCAGAATTTTCTAAATCTGATTTACAAACAAATAGTGTAGTTCCCGTATTGGTCCTAGTAAGAACAGATCCAGAAGCAAATGGTTCGATACCTTTTATTGGACCAACATAGATGTTATAACAAAAGAACAAAGTGCTCTGGCTTTCAGACCAACCAAGTCCTTCTTCAGAAGCTAAATCTGATTTGTAATTATATACAATCCAAACCAGCAGTTACCATGGCTCCACTCAATACACACGTACCTGGTTCTAAAAATTATCAGAAAAACAGCAAGGAGGACCGACACTGCAGTGCACAGCCCTCAGTGACCCAACCGGTTTCTTACAAGTGATTCTTGAGAAAGCATTGTGTGAAAATGGTTGGGTCACTGAGGGATCTGTACTATTTGTTTTGTTCTATATTTATGCCTGTTGTACCTGAAAGTACTTTTTAACCATTTACAAATTAATAAACTTGGGAGTTTTTACCTGTTTACTCAGTGCCGGTCCTCCTTGCTGTTTTTCTAATGATATAGAATGCATTTTCATGAATGTCGGTGTAACCTGATTTTTTTTATCTGATTTGTAATTCTATATCATCCATTTCCATTAATGTTACGCACTGTTTTTATTTCTGTGTCAGTCGTGGCTGTAAAAGGGCCTGTCCAGGTCCAGTAACTGGTTAAAAATAAGTGAAACAAATAAATACACAAAATTAAATCAATGAAACTTTTTAAAGTTATCTACGTGGCCATATGAGTTTTATTATGAGAAATTGTGAGCACGCAAAATAAGAAATGAGGTATTAATATGTAATATATATAGAACAACTAACCCCCCTATTTTGAGAACAAGCCGATTCTCAGCACCGAGTTACATCGTTGCTATCACTGGCACAGCGGTGAAGCTCAAGTGCCTTTCTGCTGTCAATGATCTAACAAGGTATTAAGATCAGTGACTTCTCAAACAAAGGAGGTTATATTTTTTATAATACTATAAGCCTGTTTTCCAACATTACGTGCTAGCTGTACAACACGATACTCCCAAGGCTTTTATCACCGATACAGTATGAATGAGTGATTCAGGTGGCAACGTCGGATTCTGAATCAGCACGTAAAGCATTTAGTAATCCGAGAAAGCTCTGCTCACGCTTATGCGATGCCAAATGCAGTATCGCTGTTGTCACTGGCAACAGATCAAACCTTGCTCTTCACATTCTGAAATGTTAACGGGACACTGACAACCCTTTTTGCATCATATTATTTCTAGCTGAAACCCCACATTTTCTGACTGCTTACATGCTCTACAATTAATTTATGTTGCTGCTTTATTTGCTTCCTTCCTTTCTTAATAGAACTGAAATGCGGATAATGGTGCAATTACACCCAACCTTTGTTTTGTTCTGAATACTTGATCTACTCCTATTGCATACTTCCTGAACATGACAAACACCTCCAAACAGTGCAGTCACTCTGGATGCGATGGTAACCTCTCATCCAACTGCATTATGAGTGCTTAGACTGTGTTGGGGCTGTTCCCGAGTCCTGGAAACATGAAATGGGAGTTGATCAAGAAATGTAAACAAACGTATTTGTGTATGGTGAGCAGTCTGTTTTTCACTTTCTAAAAGAAAAAAAGGAATATGAAATAAACAACTAGCTACATCAGTAATCTCTACAGAATGTGGGCAATCATAAGACGTGTTGTTGTAACTTAGGAAAATTTAAGGTCTAATGGGGTTGATAGTGTCCCTTTAAGAACATATTCTACATTCCAAAACGTGAAGAACAAGATTTAGAAAACACCTGGAAAACAGGCTGAGACTACATTATGTTGTATTCTTTTTGTAACTATTATTGGTATATTGTTACTTCTTCACAAAGGGGGTGGTAGAAAAATGGAACTGTGTGGCAGTGGAGCGGGTCAATGTTAACAGGGAGGCCAGCTTTACCGGGGGGAGGATAGAAACATGGTACTGCTGAGGCTGATGGTGGGAAGGGTTGAACAAATGGGGGAGGAAGGTTAGTTCAAGCAGAACTGTGGGATGATTGATCCGCTAGAGCCCTAGCCAGTGCTAGTCTAGTGAGGGGCTAGGCAGGACCCAAGTAGACTGGATGGACCAGGAGTCTCTTTCTACCCGTAAACATCTATGCGCCTATATGAATTAATTTATTTATTTATTTGGAATTACACCTTTGAGCACAAGTGCTCATTTACAAAAGTTCCATGTCGTTGATCACAAAGGTTCAACGAATAGTGTAGAGATACAAGTCATTCATACGTTGTCATAGGCAGCACATACAGGAGCATTGTCAAAGTATCAACCAAGCATATAAGTAAATAGGACCAGGAGCAACAGGCACAAGCAGCTCCAAGGAGGATTGCCAGGGACTGGTTATGGCATCAAAGTATGTGAAGGCTTAGTGTAACAAGACATCAGTATGAACAGTCACATTTAGCACTAGGAGAGAGAACCATACTCAATTCCTTCCTAAATTGAGTGATTTGGGGAAGGCCCAACATGGATTCCAGTAGTCCATTCAACCAGTGCGGCGCCCTGATGGTGAAGGAGCACATGGCCAAACTCATTCTGCGGAAGGGTACAGAGAGAGCATACCTGGTCATAGTCCTGGTGGAATATTGGTTATGTATGGGTTGCATCAAAGAAAGAAAAAGACCAAAGGTCTTTAGGTGAGATCAGCACTCTGAAAGAGGGTCTATAAGCTGATAATTCAAGCAAAATGACCCTTTATTGAAATACCGCGTTAAAAAAAAAATAAATAAATAATCGCCAATTAAGTCGACAAACTAAAATATTTGTTCACCCACGGTCAAATGTGCAAAACAAGCAAATGACACTGTGTAGAAAAACACTGAATCTTTTAACATCACCGGGTGTCCACTTTCTCTCTGCTTATTTCCTCACAAGGTAGGCATAGCGCAAGGTGGTGCAGAGAAACAAAACGTGCTGGGTAAAGCAAAAACTTCTTTCTCCCCTTTCCCTAGAAAACCGGTGCAGTATTTATTGCCAAAAGTACATAAGGGGATGGATCCAGTCCCTGGTAGGCCAACAGTCTCCGCTATAGGGTCCCTGACAGAGAACATATCAAAATTTGTGGATCTTTTTTACCCAAAAACCTGTGGTGCTCTTACAATCACATCTTAAGGACACGACAGATGTGTTAAGGATTTTGAAAGATGTGACAATAACAGCAACAGATACCTTAGTCACAATAGATGTTGAAAATCAAGAGACACATCTACTGTATAATAGAGCACAAAATCCATTTTTTGAGAAATTAAAGTTTTGGGTAAGATACACAGATGACTGTTTAATGATTTGGTGTGGGGAAGCAAAAGAAGTGAGATATTTTATTGAATATATAAATCAGACCGGCACACACCTTAAGATTACATCTGAAAGCTGTCATATTCAAATCCCATTTCTCAATGTGATGATCACCAAAGGGAATACGAACTTGAAAATAAGTTTATATAGAAAACCTTTATCAAGGACTACTCTGCTGTTACGAGATAGCTGTCATCCTAAGACAATAACAACCAACCTACCCAAGGGGCAATATATCAGGGCAAAACGGGTGTGTTCTACCCAAGATGCATTTAAGGAAGCAAAAAGGGATTTAACCTTTCGATTTTTGGGAAAGAGGATATGAACTAGGGCTCCTTTTAGATTCTCTGAACGAAGTGGAGAATATGGAAAGGGAAAAGTAGATAGAGAAAGGAGGGGGAAAAAATTAGTTGATTTTCATCACAAAATACAATCCTTTAGCCCCTAAGATTGGCAACATCACTAAAAAACACTAGCCAATCATACAGTCAGACCGAAGACTGAAGGATATCAGAGAAACTGTGCCCATGATAATTGATAACATATAGTAGAGGGAGGAGTCTAAAAGCCACACACGTATAAGCATCTGTGCCACTAGAAATAGAGAAAGTAAAAACATGGCTTCCACCACAACCACGTGGCAACTTTAGAACTTTAGGTGTGGACAATGTGTGCACTGTTCGAATACATCAGATATAAAAAACATTCACCCATCCAAGATCTGGCAGAAAGTATGATATAAATGCTTTTATCAACTGTAGCACAACTGGAGTAGTATATATGTTGAAGTGCCCATGTGGGATGTCTTATGTAGGACAGACGAAGAGTGCACTTAAATCAAGGGTAGGAGAACACAAGGGAGCAATCAGAAATGGCAATATGGGGCTGGCCCGGTGGCGCTGAGGGCTGAGGCGCCGGACGCTTTACCTCGCGGCATGCTGGCAACCCGGGTTCGGGAACAAGCCCAGGTCGTCGGAGGTCGGCAGTGGGGGGGGGGCGGAGCTGGACTGAACTGCCGACAGGCAGGCTCTCCTCTCCGGGGAGGTGATGCGGCATCCCTCTGCCAATGGTGACCCCTAGTGGAGGCTAGGAACTGCACGGGCTCAGAGGGGGCCAGGTGTTGAGGCCATGGGGTGGGGGATGGGGAGTGGTAACGGGGTTGTAGGCGCATGCGCACTCACGCATTACGCGCTCTACCCTGAGGCTCCTGGGCGAAAAACCGGAAGCAGAAAAAGCCGGCTGCAAGCAGGATGATGACAGACTCCCTGCAGGCTCTGCTCCCAGGCCAGGTACAAGGTAAGCACCGGCGATTCCGGGGGACGGTGCTGGAGGAGTCAGTCTGATGGGGGCGGCCGTCTGGAGGAGCATAAATAGGAATAAAAAAAAAAAAAAAAGCAATATGGAGTATGCAATGGCACGCCATTACCAAGAACAAAGTCATGGGTACCCAGCTACACTGATGTTTATAGGACTGGAGAAAGTGGAAACTGGATTCAGCGGAGTTGATCTAGGCATGAGGCTCCTCCAAAGGGAAGCGTATTGGATATTTGAACTAGACTCAATGGAGCCACGAGGCTTGAATGAGGAAATTCCGCTATACAGTTACCTGTAGACCTCCCATCTGAAAAGAAAGAAAATCAGTGCCAGTTGTGATCACCTCCTTTCCTCCCTTCCAGCCCCCCCCAATTCCCTTACCCTGCACCCCTTCCCCTTCTCCCTTTACCTTTCTCCCACTGTCCCTTCTGCCTCAGGTCGCACCTGTAAACAAGCTTTCAGCTTAGTGCGTCTCTCCTGGTTAAAAAAATAAAATAAAATAACGTCTCAATTTAAGATTCTGGAGAAAAAAGTCTTAAGATGTAGTGGCTAAGACTTGCCATGCTCTAGCCACAATGAAGAACTTGATTTGTCGGCTTTTCTTCAGACTAAAAATTCTAAAGCTGTAGACTCAGTGGCAGTTCGGAAGAACTCCTGCTCTTTTGAAAATAATCCTCCATGATTCATTACTAAAAGTTTTGACAGAGTGACTAAGACTTGTCATGCTCTGTCACTCTGAAGGAGCATGACTTGCCGTCTCTGCTCCTGAAAAATTAAAAATTACCACTACTTTTTGTAAGGCTCATGTGGTCATGACTTTACCTGCTCTGGCCACCGAGAGGAGTTTAGACTTGCCAGCTCTGCTCCTCAAAAAGCCTTCCATTAATTTAAAGAAATTATGGAGAACGATAGATTTGGGTAAGCAGTTGAATGCAGAAGATCGATGTCAGCACATGGACAGAGCAGCTACAATGTAAACTAAAACATCCATAAAAGAGAGCTGCCTTGGCCTTCAGAATACATAACTGAGGGGAATATGGTTTTCATAAAATGTATTCTGTATTTATCTGCAGTGTTTTAAAAAAAATATTTCTTACTCCACCCTGTATTTTTTTAATGTTAAGTATGAAATGTGTGATAGGTCTGGGCATACACTCAAGTAGTTAAGTTATTTATTGTTGTGCACTTTTCATTTGGAACAGGAACTAGAAGTTCCCTTTAAAAGGGATATCTTGGGTATCAAGGGTTCGCTCTGAGGATGACCGCATAGACGGTTGATATGTACGCGTACCCACAGTTCCTTGCGGATCTCCACAAATTCGTACTACTCCATGTGGTTTTGGCATTTGGCTACAGTGCAAAGTTGCCGTTTTGCTTGAATCCAAGTGCAGATGGGTTTAGCGATTCTTGGGACAAGGACTACTTGTCGTGCAAACAGCGGTCCATGCGTCTTAACAAGAAAGAGGTTTTGCTTTACCCAGCACGTTTTGGTTCTCTGCACCACTTTGCGCTATGCCTACCTCGTGAGGAATAAGCAGAGAGAAAGTGGACACCCGGTGATGGTAAAAGATTCAGTGTTTTTGTACACTGTGTCATTTGCTTGGTTTGCACATTTGACTGTGGGCAAACAAATATTTTAGTGTGTCGACTTAATTGGCAAGTTTTTTTTTTTTTTACGCAGTATTTCAACAAAGGTGTCATTTTGCTTGAGTTATCAACTTAAAGACCCTCTTTCAAAGTGCTGACCTCACCTAAAGACCTTTGGTCTTTTTCTTTCTTTGATGGATTGTGTAGTAGCTCTGAGGTAATAGTGCACTTCCCTGTTTATATAGAGCCCCCCCACAGACTACTTCTGTCTGGAAATTTTTGTTTTTGCATTCTGTGTACGGGTTGCATCAGACTCTCAACTGCAGGTGGAGTGAGGCCTAAAAGAGCTTTTTGGCCCTCAAGCAGGCATGTCTGGTATTTAATTCTATCCTGGAGGGAGGAGCCACTTGGTTTGGGAATAAAGGGAGCATGTATGGGTGAGTCTGTTGGCACCAAGTACAAAGCGGCAAGCCTTATTCCATACTAGCTTGACCCTGCTGAGAACATTATCAGTGGCTGCTCTGTATACTATGAGACCATAGTCCAGTATCGGGAGAATTGAACTGGCTACTGCCAGTCGTTCAGCTTCTGGGGTAAGGTTGTCTTTGTTGAAACGGTGCTTCTAGTCTTTAAATGGCAGAGCTAACAATGGTATCTACATAAGGTGCGAAGGATAGGGTTATCATCTATGGTGACTCCTAAATATTTCAATGAGTTGACCTGTTTCAACATGGTCTCTGACTCATTTATTATAGTGAAGGGATGGACCGCTTTTATCATCTACGAACCGGCAAACAGTATAGTTTTGGTTTTCTTATAGTTCAGTATTAACTTATTTAGTTTGAACCATTTCTCCAGTGACTGAAAGCTACCTTGTAAGGCACAGGTGAGGGACTCCTGGCAAGGACCACTGGAGTAAACGACAGCATCATCCACGTGTAGAAGCACCTTTGTGGTGGTGCAGGCTTCAGAGAGATTGTTTATAAACAGACTTAAGAGGAGTGGACCAAATATTGATCCTTGTGGCGCCGTAATCACAACACTTTTGGCATCTGATAGTGCACATCTGATCTTTACATGCCGAGATCGATCAGTAAGGTAGCTAGAGAACCAGGACCCAGTGTCGACAGAGAGGTCTAGGGAGAGGAATTTGGCCAGCAGAAGGGAGTGGTTTACCAAATCAAAAGCTTTGGTTAGCTCAATGTAAATGGAGCCCACCAGGTGGCCTCTATCAAGAGCCTCATGCAGAAAGCTTGTATACTCAATTAGAGCAGTGTTGGTGCTATGAAGCTTCCTGAAACCGTGGAGTTGTGGGCACTGGATGTTGTATTTGCAGAGGTAAGTGACCAGTTGGTCAGACACAATTCTTTCAAGTGCTTTAGACAAAGGGGAGAGGACTAATACAGTCACCACTTTTGAGTACAGGTGTGACTAGGGCTGTTTTTCATATACCCGGGAACTGGGAGTACTGTAGCGAGAAGTTGAATAGTTTGGTCGGGGGAGAGCCAGCTCATCTAGGGACAGTGCAATTAATTTCATGTCCAAGGCATTACTACCCATCCTAATTTTACCCAGCACCCATTTGACATACTTTATAGTATCAGCCACAGTGATACTTTTAAAATATAACTTATTTTGTAAGGCCCCCAATCCTGGAGGCTGTGGGCGCTGTACATAAAACAAACAGCAGACAGGGTATCAAATAAAGTCAGATAACGAAAATCCAACAAATAAAACAAGAAAACTTCAGATACAGCATCAGGATAAACAGATTTTTGGGCTGGTCAGATCACTACATCCAGGAAGGCCAGGGAAAATAAGTAGGCTTTCAGGCCGCTCTTGAAGCTCTTAACCGATGGGGCCTCCCTGATGTAAGCTGGTAAGGAGTTTCACAGGACCGGTCCAGCGACTCTAAAGGCCCAGTCCCCAGAAGTTCTTAATCTGGTCCTGGGAACTTCAAAGAGGCCCCTGGTCGAGAAGTGGAGGGAGTGGACTGAGGTGGCAGAAGATCAGCCAGATAGCAGGGACTACAGGCAGGGTCAGAGGTCAGAGCATGGCTCAGTTGGGTGGGGAAGTCAGGTTCCTCGTCAGGAGGGAGAACCACTCCAAGATCAGTGAAAGCATTATTGAATATGCTTGCTACCTCTTCTGGGTCGAGGATGACAGACCCATTTGCACTGAGCATAACCAGCTGTGCTTTGTCACCCCTCCCCAGGAGTTCCTTTAACTTATCCCAAAACCTTTTCCCGTTGCCCCAGCTGCTTGCCTACTGTTTCTTGTAATAAACTGCCTTAGCCTGCCTAATTTTTCTGGTACACTGGTTACGGACAGCCTTATACTTTTACAGGTCCACAGGCGAGCCTGTGGTCCCGGCACGTATCCATAAGTTGTCTATAGCCCTCAACTGGACTAGGAGGGAAGGGGTGATCCACTCAGCAGTCCTGCCTCTCATCTTATATTTTTTGTAAGGGGCATACTTGTCGCACATAGCACTGAATTGTGTAGTGAAGTGGTCTAATGCTGAGTCAATGTCTGGGATGGAATAAGATAGCGCCAGTTTATTTGGGCCAGGTACGCCTTGAATTTGCCAATTTGGCCTTTGCAGAGGACCCTGCTGTTGACAGTCTCTGGGGGGTACCTGGTGCATTTAGCAGTCCAGGCACACAGTACAGGGGAGTGGTCACTAATGGCATCTGGTAGCAGTTTGACCTCTGTTAGCCTTTCCGGGTGGGTGGCCAGTACCCAATCAATTAGTGTGCAGGTTTCGGTTTTATAGTTGGTCCGGGTACAGTCCTTTACTACCTGTGTGAGGTACAGGCTTGATACCAGGTCCCTATGTGCAGTACTAGATTTGACAATCCAGTTTATGTTGACGTCACCTCTCACTATTGTTTCCCAGTTTTGGATTGCTTGTTTATAAAGCTTGGCGAAGGAGTCCAGGACTGTTTGTTGTTTGTCAGGGCGTATATAAATCATCACAATGGCCAGGCTTTTTGCCCCTTCCCTAAGAGGAGCTTCACAGCCAGGCATTCACAGTCACTTGAGGGACTGTCCAGGGCAATTTTACGCCCCTGAAGGTTAGCCCATAGGTAGAGTAGACACCCCCCACCATTTACCCACCCGATCCTACCTGATGAGGTTGCACCCCTGCAAGGTGATAGCAGTATCAGGGGTTTTAGGGGAGAGTCATGTCTCTGTGAGTGAGCTGATGTCAGGTTGGACTTGTTACACCCAGGCTTCGAGCTGTTCGAATTTCGTGAGGAGGCTGCCAATGTTGAGTGAGACAGTCTTTAGACTCCCCAGTAGTCCAGCGTTTGGGTGGACATTACCAGACATCAGAAGGAGGATGAACAGAAGTTTTTTTTTAATCCTTAAGGTTTGGAGATTTCCGAAGTGATTTAAGGGTATGAGTATGTGAGCTACTTTTAACAAGGAACTTGCAGTCCAGAGAGACATAGGCGGTAAGGCACTAACTATGAGGGCCTCTGAAAGCAAGAAGAAATGAGTGAGGGAAAAGCAAGGGACGTGAGCTATTAGCAGGGGGTGTAGTGCCTCCCATTTCCCCAGGGCACATTTTCACAGACCAGAGGTTGCCAGGTGCAGTGAGCTGAGAGTTGTTTTCCTCCTTTGGTGCAACTACAATTATTGTAACTAGAGTTACTACAAGCAGTATTATAAATGTGGTTTTGGACAGTGTCAGAGCAGTTACCACATGCCCAGTAAAGGTGCTAGCAGTAAAGTATCAGCAACCCTAGAATCAGTTAATAGTTCATTAAAAGAGTACAGCTAAGAGCCTAGTTCCTAGAGAATAACAGCTGGCAGTCCTTACAGCTATATGGTACCCAAAGAGATAAAAGACTACACTGATCAAGTAACTCTTGGAATGTGCAGACCCCGACAATGAGGTATGGGTGCTCTGCAGCAGGAGCTTGTTACTAATACAGTACCCCAACAACCTGTAGTGGTCTTTGATTATATGGTAATCTCCTAACTGAGAGTGTAGCAAAAAGCATTGGCAAATCTGATGCTAGGTGCCGGACAGCGAACAGATCGATCATGAGCACTGCTGGATTAAGGAATCAGAGTGCAGCAGACCACTTACAGAAGAGGATGAGTAGCGAGGTGGGAACAGAGCTGAAATTGCTATGTGAATGAGGAAGTCAGGAGAGTATTTTAAGAACACACAGACCATGGGAGGGAGGGCAGGGGGGGTAATTCTTATCACGCCAAAACACTACCGAGAGGCGTCCATGTGAGTGGTGGGTCTCCAGCGGGAAAGCGGGAGACAGCAGAGTCCAGAGGTGTCCTGCCCTCATGACCCAGTGCTTCTGGTTTTAACAGGCTTTCCTTTGTCAGGCTGGAGAAGAACAAGAGGCAGAAGATAGCTGAGCCTACCCACATTAAGAACACAATGTTGTCCAGTCGTAACGGAATCCCCTAGTGGGGCTGATTACACACCCTTAGTGAATCAGAGTGGCAGTGAATAATCAGAGCAGAAATGAATGAATACTAGCTAAACCAACACAGATGAAATCCAAACAAACAAAATAAAAATGAGTTACACTCTCAGTATCATACAATGCAGAGCAACTGAATCAAAAGATGTAATTTAAAGAAAGGTTTTGCTCAATGGTTGTTAATTATTTATCCTATTTATTTAAAAACTGGTAACTGGGAAAGCACACTCAGCCGAGGTTCGTTTCCAGGTTTGACCCTGGGTAGAGGAGAAGGGGAGTACAGAAAGAATACAATTACAAAACAGAGTATGGTTACATAGACAACATTACATGTGCAAGAGCAATGTGATGAACAAGCAGGTGAACAACAGCATGGTTCACCGCAATGTTATGTGGATAAGCAAGCAAGAATACAAAAAAGTGCACAGTGCCTGTTGGGGAAGGTGACAATGCTGTGGGATACAGAAACAGAACACAGGTGTATTTAAAAGTTAGCTTAAATTAAAGGGATGTCCTAAGCAGGAGGGGCGGTAAGACAAAAGAGGGTAAGAAGAGACAACAGGGGGATAGACAGAGCAGGAGAAGCAGAAAGGTGCCTTAGCTGCCATTTAAGGGCTGGGAGTGAGGGGGCAAGACAGAGGGGATAAGGTTCCAGAGGGAAGGGAGGCCGTAGGAGAAGGCAACTTACCCAGCAGAGGAGTGGGGGTGGAGAATGAAGAAGGTATGGGTATCCCTAGATTGGAAACAGTATGAAAAGGAGGGGACAGGGTTGGGGGTGGGAGAATCATGAGAAGTAAGAAGGAAGCCAGAACCCAAACCAGTACTTAACAATGAAGGAGGCACAGTGGGATGAGTGACGTGAAGGTAATGGGAGGATGGAGAGGAAGGAAAAGAGGGAGCATTGAGGAGTTCGGAGCGGAGAGTTGGTAGTAAAATGACAGAGGGCATTGCAGAGGATATCCAGCCTGGCAAGGGAAGAGGAAGAGGGGGTGTCACAGACCACATCCACATAATCGAAGACCAGGAAAACATTGTTTAATCCTTGTTTTAAATTTAAATTCAATTTCAATGTGATTTTGGTAAGCAAATTGAGAGGAAACCCCTCTTTTACAAATACAACCAATGACAGTACAAAACATTTTAAATAGTACATAAAAAATATGTACATTAAAATACAACTTCATTGACAGCATTCACAATGGATGTATAGTAATCGACAAAACATAAATAAACACAATAAACAAACGGAACAACCCAGGCTGGAACAGTTTAAAAAGTGCCTTCGAACATTCAATACCTGACTGGATATAAGAGACCGAAGAGGAGGTTCTGTCACTTTGTATTGCTACACCTTTGTGGCTGTGAGCAGCGGTTTGTACTGTCCTATACATCCATTCCCTGTATACACAATTAACCATCCAGATGCATAATATAAAATTAAAGATGGGGAAGCCCACTTTACTAAGAAATAATTCCATCGAGCAGGCTTACCAGATAATAAAGCTACTGGCCTTTCAGGCTCATGGCCTTATGATCTTGGTAGCCAACCCATGGGTTTATTTCTTTGTATGCCACACTTACCTTTCATTTAGTCCACATGTAATTACTGATGAGCCCATTGCTGGCTGGACTGACACCACTTTCTAATGTCGTAATAACCAGCTGGTTAGCATGGTGTGGTTGTTAGTTAGTCAAAATGAAAGTGAAAGCAGATGCCTTCTTGCACACACGGAAACAAAATGCAGCAGAAGAGGAAAATGACCTTTTTCTGTTTGTTTTGTTTTTACACACAGCACTAAACCAACCAGCAATTACATACAATAAAGAATGGAGTGTTGCATTTTTTTCCCCACACCCTCAGTGTGTAATACCATTACAAACCACTCCTGCTCTGCACTTGTGGCTGATGTGGTATTACACACCTCGGGTGTGTAACAAAAATAGACAATGTACAGCAAACCATTCATTATTCTCCGTATACTAAGTTTTTATTCATGTTAGTATTTACTGTCTATTGTGATTGTTTCTATCTTGACTTGTATGATGTTCTGAGTGGCAACAATTATAAATAAAAAAATATGATTATTGTCTTTAAAAAAATCTAGCAAGGTTAAAAATATCTTCACTTCACTTGCAAGTTTGCTCACAGGAGCTGGGAATCTTGCAATTATTTGTGTCCCATCTTCTGTCAGTGTGAGCAGTGTCTTAGAGATGTGTGAATTATGGTAGAGCGTGTTGGGCTGAACAATGAAGCCTTACCTCAATCTTAACACTATCATGTTGCACAGAGAAATCCAGTCTAGATGGAGCAACATCAAAGGTAATTCGTTCTCCCCTGTAGAATGGAATCTGGAATTGTAAAGCAGAAGAGTTAATGTTGGACACATTAGGAATTATACCAAGTCAAAATGATTTATGTAACGCTGAACAGATCAGCAAACACTCAGAACATTTACAACCACCAGCTAACAGCACAGATAATGAACACGAATAAGTAAGCAGAAACACACACATTTCCTATGCAAGGTGAGGCCCCAAGTGCAGACTTGCTGTGATCTTACAATATTAAATATGGTAGGCTGTCTTGCTGTATTTTAAATGATCAGTAGTACTCGTCTTATCCAGTGTTGGACTTCCACAGTGACAAGAGGAGGCGCTCTTCAAACATAAACACCTAAAAGTATTTATGATTTTACTTAATTATGGCACGGTTGTCATCGATGCTGCCAGCAAATCAGTACTACAAAAAAAGCATATCTTATATCATAAAATTGCCAAATTTGCCTCTGTCACTGGCAGTGGGTTCAATGCCCATCATTGCCTCGTGCTAAATCTTGCAACCTGGCGCCCCTGCTTACCTTGCTAATCAAATCCTGCCCGTTAATCTGCCCACATCCCACTCTGCCTCTAACAATAATACTGCAGTTCCTCTGTTTCATACTACCATGGGACAGCACTCCTTTAGTTACCGAGCTGCCTTAATATGGAACTCCATACCTCTGCCCATCCAACAAACCTCTACACTGTCAGCCTTTGCTAAGCTTTTGAAGTTCATTACTCCTCATCCAATGCCTGTAATTGCTTCTGCTAACCCCTCTCCCCTCCCTTCACTCTTACCTGCCCCCAAACTGCATTCGCACTTGATTATCACCCCACCTGTGTGTACTACTACCCCTATTACTCTTGCCTGTTACTGCACCTGCTCACTGCCTTCTCCCCTCACTGTACATTGCAAGTGTTCATATGTATTCTGTATAGTATTCCAGTACCCCCCGTGTCTGCCACCGATCATATTTTTAACTATATTTGTAAAATTCTGTAATAAGTGTCATAACCACGATGTACTCCCTCTTGTGTCTGTGCCTGAAAAAGGCACTTGTTGCCAGGGCACTCAACCAGTCAACAATGTTAAATAAATAAATTCTTAGCTATACTTTAAGGTACCCCCAAACTTCTCTTTATCTCCACCCACATTCATATTCAGCCAGCTTCCCCAGCTCCTGGAACTCACAGCACTGACACTGCTCCAGTTAGAGAGGAATGGAACAAGGAAGGAAGAGAACAGCATGACATATGATGGTGGCAGTAACAGCTTACAAAGAATATTTTCTCTACACACACGTGCTACATAAGGGTTCCCAAGTGATGGAGAATGCAACTCACAAGTAAAAGGATAACAAAATAATTTGTAAAAAAGTGGCAGCCAAAATCTGCTACAATAATAAATATGGTAGCCCACCTGCATTCCCTCGGGAAGCCTTGTGTGCCAAAGTCACAGTTAAGAAAAGGGAAAATTCTGACATTAGGTTAGCCGATACACTTCCTTTACAAAGATTTCTGATGCACCCACACAAGTTAATCAACAGTATTACAGATCAATCTCTTGTTGTCAAATCTCTTACTGTCTGCCCCAAAATGCATAATTGAACATATGATCCTACCTAGCCTGGATTATGGTGCTGTAGTGTATGCAGCCATTTCTAAACCATCTCTTTCTCACAGAAACATAGACCTCATCGGCAGAAAAAGATCAGAGGTCCATCCAGTCTGCCCATATCGCCTATAATCCCTGGAACCTGTTTTTCCTCCAGGGTACTAACCCTCCCTGTCCTATCCCCACTCTCCTCCCTGGTCTTGTTGCCCAAGGCAACCACTATTCCCTTTAATCTATCCCATGCCTGCTTGAATCCCCCAACTGTGTCTGCACCCACCACCTCGGCCGACAGACTGTTCCAAGGTTTCACTGCCCTTTCCGTAAAGAAGTACTTCCTCACGTCTCTCCTGTTAAATTTCCACTCATGACCACGTGACCTTGAGTTGGCACTCAGGGTAAATAATTAAGCTCTCTCCCTGTACATGGTTAAGCTGCATGTGGAATATGTTGACTGCAAGGCATTTACAATCATTTATCAAATGTAGAGATACTTTTTTTTTTTTTTTATAAAAGTGTTTTTATTTTATTGTGATTGTATTAAATTTTGTAGGCTGCCCTTGATTTGTAAATCTCACCTAAAACCTATATTTTCTCTTTCACCTTCAATTCCTATATTCCTCTCTCTCGCTCTAATTAACTTAAAATTTCTTTACATCTATTCAACTATCTGAATGTCATCAGATCCTAGGACACTGAAACCATCTTATATCAAATATTGTATATAATATATAAAACGTAAAAAGTGTAAAATATCTGTCTATAACAAAGTTATATTTTATTGTTCTAGATAATTCTATCAGTTATTTACAGGTCTGTTTTTATATACATTGTGAAATGTTTGAGGTACTGCTTATATGGAAGAAGCCTTACACAAACTGCATCATATCGTACTACTGATCACAAAAGCAGTCACTGTGTGCTTCTCATATACAGCATACTACTTAGACTAGCATTCCCAAGTTACGTGTTTTACTCACCACAGTGTACTCTCCACTAGGTACTGAAAGAAAGGCGAAGGAGCCATCTTCTTTTGATACAACACTGCAGAGGTATGACAAAGAATCATCTCCAACCTGGAATCCTTCAACAGGAGAAGAGTTGCACCCAGTAACATCCTGTGGGAACAGACAGTATCATCACAGTAAGGACTGTTACAGAGGTGAGGTAATTGGCTTCCAAGGGAGGGGAGAGAGGGAGGGAGAGGAGGACAGAGAGGGAACGTGGGTGGGTGCAGGCCACCGACATTTGAACATCCATGGAGTGGTGATGAAAAAACAGCCACCATCCCACGCTACTAGACTGAACAGTGCATCCAGGGTGCCCCAATATTTGGTGTGGGGACTGGGGGGAAGAAAGGAGTTCTTGAGGGGTGAGAATTCTTTTACCTCCTGGGCTCAATACCAGGAGCCATCTTCCCTTCCTATGGAGCTCCATTAGGCCAGCACTCCCGGTAAGTCAACATGCTCCCCCCCCCCCCCACCAGTTGTGTTTCTCCCCTAGATTTATACCCTATCCCACCCCAGACTGAGTCCTGCATTCTTCTCTTCTGTAATCTAATGATACACTGTGGTGGTGCTCAAGGTCATCCCCAGAAGCGGCCAGTGAGAGCCTGTGATGGACATGGGGGTGGAGCAGAACTTTATCTGCCAAACTGCGGCCATTTTTTCCCCACTACACTCCTTCCCACTGAGAGCACACACCTCGCTATATGGTGCAGGCAAGCTTAACACACCAAAGTGTGGGGTCTCCCACATAAAGGTCAGTCAAGATGGAAGAACAACAACATGGAAACCAGTTTTTATAGAAAACATGGGCTTCCAGGTTAAAGGCAGTTCTCTCTTAAATGTATTTCAACTTTAGCTGTCAAGCTGGAAAGAGTGGATAATGGTTTATCGCACAAAAACAGTTGGCTGGTTCCTTACTACAGCAGTGCTCTGTACACTGACTGGCTGAACATCACTGTGTCGCTGCTTCTTTCAGAAGATGCTGCTACTACATGCTTATCTTCTCACTATACTCTCTCTGGTTTCTATTACATGGATTGCTGATTAATGGAAACCTACTATTTATCTGAAACACTGATCATATGTTCTAATACTCCTTCACCCCTACCAACTGAGGAAACAGAAAACACCCTGAAGTGGGCTCTGCAATTCTCCCATTCAAGATCTTATTTTATTTACTGTGGATTTTATTTTTTTCGTCGTCATTTTATATTACAAATCATAACATCAGTTAGCCAGACAGGATTGTTTATTTGAAAACATCCCAGGCACTCTTAGGAGTCCACCACATACTAGCAGTTCCAAAATTCTGAAGCTTTGCATTCAGTTTTCAGTCCATTCCCTACACAAGAGTTTCTCTAATGTCCGGAACAGTAAAATATGTGGATTTAAAATTCAAGTTTCATCCATTTTTTTTTTTTTTGGTAAAACAGAAGTATAAACATGATTTACATGTCTGTCTACACAGTTCTGGCATCTGTTGTGAGCAGATGTGTGTCTCCGTTAGTTCTCACCTCTAAAGAACACGAAAAGGCACTTTCATAACTATCAGAGATGCAGTAACTGTACAGAAAAACATTTACACTTTTGTACTATGAAAACACACCTAACTGAAAAACAAAAACAACTGAAACTTCTACAATTTGCATCATTAGATGTCACCCAAAATATAACAAGAACAAAGAGCTAATGGCACATATTTCAGAGCAATCATTCTCACCTCTGCTTTGGCTGAGGAAGAAAACAGCAGAAACATCACCCCTTTCATTGGCTCGCCATCACTTCGCACAAACCCCGACACATCATAGCCAGCGACTACCATCGGGTCAGAAACAATGGAGTTGGCATTGACTAGTCGCACCGATGTGGCTGCCTGTAACAAACAAATATGGCTATTAGCACATCAAGCGCACTGCAGTGATTGGTACTGGTCAGGATTCTTTTCCTCCCAATTCTGTCTCTTTGCTCAGGTTTGCCAATGACCTCCCAGGCCAAACACTGTGGGGGAGCATTTCTGCAGCTACTTGGGGCCCAAGAAAACAAGCAGCACTGTTATTCGGTTGGCCTGTGGTTGTACTTTGTCACCATTTTTTCTCCCCTGGCCCTACCATCTCCTGTGGACACCTCCGAGCTACAATTACATCACCTGTATGCAGCACCTCCCCCCCCCCCGACTATCAGATGGGAGGGACAGGAGAGGTGAGGTGAGGAAGGGGAAGGAGAGGAGAAAGGGATAAGTGGAGGAGAGCCCTGTATACTATTTTTAAACTGATGTTTTTAGAGAAAGAAAACCGCAACAGATTTGGACCCCCCTCTTCCCACGCAGATTAAGGAAATGTTATGTCATCTTAAGTAAGTAGCACAGCCCAGCAAACTGCCCTGATATCAGTCAGTCTAGATTATATACGCAGTTACGCTAAGACAGCAAACAGAAGAAAGGAAATATCAGATTTCTCTCTGAAGGAGAATTGCGCTAAACCAGTAAGAAACAGTTTCCTGCACACTGTCTTTCAACATTTTTTCCCATTCGGTGCCGGCCCACTGGCACAGTGGTAGCACTACCACTTGGGGTGCTGACAGCATGAGTTCAGGAGCAAACCGGGACAGCTGGGTGGGGGGGGGTCCAGCATCCAGTGGACTACTGTCCTCATCTGGGGAGGAAGGGATGCAGCGCCCCATGAACGCCTGGCCCCTAGTGATGGCTAGGGTACGTAGCCCAGGGACCGCAACACTGGTGATGGGAGAAGTGGCGTCTGCCAACATCCTGCATGCAGAACCAAGCAGAGGGGCAGTACGTGTGTCCTCCAAGGGGACTGTACAGGCCCCATACGTGGCAACATGGTGCACTTCCTGCTTGAGGATCTATCTGGGGTGGGTGGGAGTTGAATGGTAAGTCCATGGGATACTGGGGTGACAGGGCTGGGGGTCAGTGCCCAATGAGGGGGCCAGCCCGGTAGAGGGAAAAAAAAAAAAAAACAACAGAACTGCAAATAAAAAAGCTGTCCCCACTGTGTTATTTTTCAGTCTTTACTGGTCTTTCTGTAAATGCAGGGGATGTGCCAGATTTACTTACTGCTGTTAAGCACCATTTTGGAACTCTACAGTGGATAATCTAAGCAATAAATGAGAACATAAACTACAGCGTACTATTCTGAAATGGTCCTCACCACTAGCGTATGCATCAGCAACACCCACTCAACTTACTAACAGGCCAGCAAAGATGGAACATTACCAGCACGTAATCCAGCACTGAAAAAACAGCTTCTACAGAAACTAGACACTGCAGTTCTCCTTTATGTGATGTGTAACCGATACACCGTGCGGCGGATTTCTAAACAGAAAATCACTACAAAATCTAACTTGCCAGCTCTGTAGCCCTAAAGTGCTTCAAATGTTCCAGTGTCAAAGGGCTAGTGAACAGAAATAGCAGACAGGAAAATGTTATAAATTTTAAGATGTAGTCAGTTGTAACTTGTTATTTCTTAAGTATTTTTTTTTTCCTTTTGCCCATTAGAATTTTTTTTCTATGTGACAGTATTATGCTGGATGGGTGGAACAGTACTCTGCCTGGTAGCAGACATACTTTAGTTCTAATCCTCCCACTACATCATCAGCGCTGTGACCTCACTGACAGTGATGTCACAGGTGAACGACCTGTCAGCTGCTGAGTAACTCTTCCTAAACAGCTGTGATGTCACAGTCGGTGTGGTCACAATGCTGATCATGTAGCGAAAGGAAAAGAACTAGTCATGTTGGCTGCCAGGCACTGTGTTGCTCCACTTATCACACCTACCAACATCAGGAGGGGAAAAAAAATATTCTGTTTAAAATGGAAAAGAAAAAGTACCTCACATATATAGGAGACATGACATGGGCTAACTTAGGATATCATTTTTATCTTCATGAGATAGCACCAGGCAGATACCTTCAAATGAAGATAAAAAAAATGGTGTATTTCATTTATACAACAGGTTCTGAGGTGGTTTTGTGAAAGAAATGGTAAAATGCTACAAAAGAAAAAAATAATGTAAACTACTGTGTATTTCAATCAAAAAATGTAAACTGCATCTCAGATTTTTTTTTTTTTTTTTACTGAAAGAGTTTTACCAGGAAAGGCCTACTGAGCCACAAACCTCTTTTTTAGTGGTGTCCTATGGGAAAATAAATGAGGCTGGTCACTGAGCATGCTCAGAAATGTATCTTCACATGTACGAATACATTTCTGAGCATGCTCAGTGTCGTCAAAATGAGTCAGATAAATTTCTGAGCATGCTCAGTGATCAACTTCATTTATCTTCCTAATGTTGACCAAAATAACATTTTTATCTTGCAACATTTATTTTCATACCTGTTGTATAAAAAAGTTGACAGTTTAAAAACCTAATATCAGTTTTAGGCAGCACGCTAAATAAATCAAATCATGACATTTACAGCTGACGTCTTCCACTGTAATGCGGTGCAAAACAATAAAACATTTACTTTACCGTCAGCAGACAGCTAAGTGTTCACTTTCAGGAGTCACTCATATGACTCGCTGCCTACCTGTAGTGGCACAAAGGACACTTATTTCTTTAGTTTCCCAGAACACTATCAGACTAGGAACCACAAAAAATGATGCCCAAGATACTCCCCTGTTCCATGGTCCATGCTGCATGAGATGCAAATATTTCATATTCACCAGGAAGCACCTTAGAAAACGAATACCTAAACAGAAATAAAACATAAAATAGATAAACAGTAATGGCTGAAAAAAATAAATCGGAACATGTTCTGGTGTTTTATAAAAAAACTTGATGAATACCCAGGAATCCCGAATTGTTCTGCTGCACTTTTATACATCAAAGACCAAATTAGTATTTCAATTGCAATAGGAAAGCAAACACAAAGCTGTGTATTCTGCCGGGGGTGAAATGCAGAAACATTTTTTTTTTAAATATGGTAGAGAAAAAAAAAAGACAGGCGGAGGAAATGGTAGGCTGACCGGGAGGGGGCAAGGTAACAGAGGAGGACACGCAGAAGGCAGTCGTTCTTAACTACTTCTGTTCAGTTTTCACAGTGCAGAACAGGGGGCCTTTGCTGGAAAGCAAAATAAAAGCTGCTGAGAAAAGGATCCTAGAAGTGAGCAGAGGAACTGACAAGAGAGCAGGTCAGAAAAGGGCTTGCATCCCTGAAGGTAGGAAAGGCACCGTGGCCGGATAAGATGCACCCAAAAGTTCATGGGGAATGACGAACTGGCTGAACCCCTGGCAGGGCTAATCAACCGCTCAATTTAGTCAGGGTGTGGGGGTTTCCAAAAGACTGGAGGGTAGCAGACATAGTTCCATTCAATAAGGCTGGGGACAAGCAGCAGCCAAGTAACTACAGGCCTGTCAGTCTTACTTCTGTTCTGCATAAACTGATTGAGACACTAGTCAATGGGGATCCGGTGGGATTCCTGGAGAGTAATGGGCTCCAGGATAGGGAACAGCACGGTTCTGTGGCAGGGAGGCCTTGTCAGACTAACCTGATAGTATTCTTTGACAGGGTGAGTAGGGCAGCAGATAAGGGACGAGCACTAGATTTACGCTACCTGGATTCAGCAAAGCGTCTGACTTGGTGCCACACAGAAGACTGCTGAAGAAGCTACGTTATCTAGGTGCAGCAAATGACATAGATGGATGGGTATTGGGTTAGTGGGGAGACAGCAGAGGGCAGTGGTAAACAGTGACAAATCTGGGGTGGGGGGGAGAGGTCATGAGTGGGGTGCCACAGGGTTCAGTCCTGGGCCAGTGCTGTTCAATATGTTTGTCAGTGACATGGGAGAAGGAATCCAGGGTCAGATGCATCTCTTGACAGATGATGCAAAAGTCTGTGTTACAGCAGACGAGGAGGGAGTCAGGGAGCTGTAGAGGGGCCTGCAAAGTTTGGAGAGGTGGTCCAAGGTCTGGCAGTTGAAATTCGACACCAACAATTGCAAAGTGATGCACAAAGGTAACAAGAACCCCAGGACTGAATACTGGATGTAAAGGGTTACGTTGGGCGCTACTACTGAGGAAAGAGACCGGACAGTCATCATAAGTGACTTCCTTAAACAATTTAGCTAGTGTAACAGTGCCTACAGCAAGGCAGCTGGGATGTTAGGGTGTACTGGCAGGGGTACTGATAGCAGAAAAAAAAAAGGGGGGGTATTACTACCCAGTCTGTACAGATTGTTGGTGAGGCTGCACCTGGAGTACTGTGCCCAGTCCTGAAGTCCTCATCTATGGAAAGACAGGGACAGGCTGAAAACAGTACGACGTAGCGTAGCCAAAATGATCCATGGCCTGCAGGACAAATCCTGTAAGGATCAGCTTCAGGCACTGAACATGTGATTGCTGGAGACCAAAATGGAGAGGCGCAATATACTGACATTCAAGTTCCTTTTTTTGTGAATATACTGTATGTTTATTGAAATTTCTGTGCAAACAGTCAAGTTACAATAAAAGTAGCAGTACTGTACATTTATAGTGTTGGGTATTAATTTCAAAGAAATGAACAAATTCTATTGTTGTTAGACACATATATGTACTCCTGACATGAGCAGCACAGTTGTGAGGATCAAGTCACATACCCAATCAGCGCTTAGAGCAGAAATTAATCATTGTATGCAATTTGGATCTCTGGACATAGCATATATTATACAATGGCAAGAAAAAATCCTGGACCCTGATTGGTCAGTCTTGGGCTGGACCCGTGACATTATCCCAGCACAACATCACGGGTCTAGTGTCATCATTATGGATCCTCTCTTTTTTTGCATCTCCTCTTGAGAAACAAAAATATTTTTCCACACTAATAAAAATATTCTTTAAAATTATTTTTTTTTATTTTATATATAAAATGAGCCACTGTATAATAGCAATAATGCCCTCCAGGGTGTGTGTCGTTTGGGATAACGTCACGCCTCAATTGTTGGACGCACTCGGCCTGCGGCCTTGTGCCCAACCACCTGAGGCATGGCATTATCCCAGTACGACACACACCCTGTTGGGCATTATTGCTTAAGTAACCAGCTATTTCATCAAGATGAACACAATTCCACCTTATTATTGGGGGAATGGGTGATTATTTTCCATTTGGTATTATTTGGTTAGCCACGTTCCAACAGTTATCGAGAGAGGGAAGCTCCAGAGTAAGCCAGAGTCTAGTGGTCATCATTTTAGCTGCAGAGATCTAGATCCCCAAATGATAACAGTTTATGAGGTCTCGCAGTCCCAGAGGATAATTTAGTAGCAGGAAAACCTCCGCTGTAAGAGCAAGTGGTGTACCCAGAAGCTCCTCTAATTCCTTCTCCAACTCTCTGAAAAAAGGAGTTAGTGTGGGGCAAGACCAGATGATGTGGGAGAAGTGTGCCCTCGACTCTCCACATTTTCACCAGCATGAGGCATTGCGTGCCGCTGAATTGTGTTCTGTTATTACTAGCGTCCTGAAATACCTTAGCAGGTACTTCCATGCATATTCTCTCCACTGGTGGAAGCTCATAACTTCTGATGTATGCCAACAAACCTTGTACCAGGTCTGGTATGGCTATATTTAACTCTCTCTACCAATTCATAAGTTACTATGTTTACATGAGTCGATGATTAAATTACCTAGTCTTCATTTCTAAGTAATCGATTACTAGCTCCGTTCAGGTTTACAAGAAGGGCATCAATCGATGTACCCAGAAGAGAACAGGTTTATGTGTAGAATAATATTCAGTTACAAGGTAACTGATTACCACGTAACCAATTTTGCACTGCATGTAAACAGGGTACAAGTTTACTGAGCCTGTGTGCTGGACCAGTTCCAGCTCCGATCAGTTACATGAAATTTTCAAATTAAAAGTCCCTGGAATCAGTGCACTTCGATCGGTTTCCGGAAAGATCCTTCTATCATGGATGCTGTCATTTACATGCAGGCTCGCGACAGGTTACACAGTAATCAAATACCTTATAACTGACTCAGAGCCTGCATGTAAATAGAGTACGTGTGTCTAAGGGGGAAGAGACCAGAAGTATCCAGTAATGGCCTACAGAGGTTAGATATCATATGGTCTATGGTTCCTGTTCATACAAAGGTTATGAATTACTGAATTACAGGAGGGTAGGAATCCAGGGAGCGGGCACTTAGAGGTAGCATGCTAATATAGTGTCTCAGCTGGAGGTACCAATAAAAACTGGCTGCCTGAGCACAAAAGCTGCTTGTAGTTCTAAGACAGACTTTATACTGGCCTCTTCCATGAGCTGGTAAAGGTACTGAAGGAAGATATGCTCCCAGTTCCAGAATGCCAGGTCAATATGGTTAGGATGAAAGGACTCCAGGAGCACAATGGGGCAAAAGAGGGGCAGGAAGGTGTCAGACATTTTTTTCATGATTATGTGCCAAACCTTGGTTTGGTGCCTGAGCCAAAAATTTATGGAGGGTATCTTTGCACCCGCAATTTCCAGGTGGTACATAACAGATATGTATGGTTAGGAAGGATCTCTCACTGCATCCTAAGTCAGATCGTAGAGGTGCTTCCCAGATGGCAGAAGAAAGAATAGCACAGATGAAAAGCTTAGTATAGCTGCAGGTGAGATAGTGCCAGGGCCCCTTCATCTCCGGGGAGATATAGGAACTGCATTTTAGTATGTGGCCTTTGACAGGCCCAGATAAAGCATGAAATTTCCCTATTGCACTGCTGAAAGAGCAGTCTAAATCCAGACATTCTAATCATCACAGAAACTTGGCTAAAGAGCACAATCCCCGACCACTCAGTCTCCATTCCTGGCTACTCCCTTCTAAGGCAAGACCGTGCTGGCAGGGGAGGTAATGTGGCCATATATGTTCTCACCTCCATCCAATATTCCATTGTCTACTCTTCCTCCAATCCAGTGACCCATGATGCTCTAGCTATTCATGTGACCCTGCCCTTCACTCTCCCTATCTTCGTAGTTGGCATTTACTGCCAGCCAAATGTCCAGCCTTCAGTCATGCTAGACCTCCTAACCTCCATCACCGCCCTTTCCTGCTCCGGGAAACTATTCATCCTAGGTGACTTCAATTTAAATTGGCTGTTACCTAGATCTACCAAAACTAGAAACAAAATTGGAGCCTTAAACCTATCCCAACCGATCTCGGAACCCACCCGGCCAAACCACAAGACACAACAACATTCCCTACTCAACTGGGCTCTTACCTCCCACCCCCAACGCGTCATCACCTCTGGCATCCTCCCTGATGCTCTCAGTGACCACAACTCAATATTCATAGTCAGGAAAGTCCACACTCCTAAATCACTGCATAAACCTCAAATCTCTTGATCTCAAACCTCTCCTGAGCAACCTTGCCCTTTCTGACTGGTCCCCCCGACTTCCTTCCACTCAGTTGATAAGGCCCTTGCATACTTTAAGACATATTTCTTGTGAACTGGGATACCTTTGCCCCACTCAAACAAACCAGAGTCAGGGGTAACTGCCTAACATGGATTACCCCTGAACTTCTAGCCTGCCTCAGAGCTAGAGATCGAGCCTGGAATCGTCAAAACAACCCAGCTTCCTAACAACGTCATGAAATACCGCAGGCTCCGAAATGCTTGCACCAGGGCTACAAGGCTAGCCAAGTCTGAATACTTTAAAGCAGCCTTCATCACAAACATAAATTCCCCTTCCAATTTCTGGAAGGTGGTCACGCCCTCTTCACCCTCCCAAGTCCCACCCACCCCACCTGGTGCTTAAAATAAATGGCTCCCTAGTGGCCGACCCACCTGCTATAGCTGTGGAATTTAACTTCTATTATACCTCCTGTGCCACTGAGCTAATGAAGTACCTCCTTTCTTACCCTCCCCTCCAGCCTCTAACGGACCAATCCTCTCGCCATTCTCCCACCCCTTTTCCTTCGGTACAGTAACCCCAAATGATGTTCTACGAGTCCTCTTCACCATCAACCCCTCAAAAGATGCCTCCCCTGATGGCCTCAACCCAAAACTCCTCTCTCTTTCAGCCCCGGCCATTGCCTTCTCCCTCTCTATAATCTTAAATCTCTCATTCTCAACTGCCTCAGTCCCCTCTCCATGGAAATATGCAGTGGTCCTCCCTCTACCTAAAGGGGGTGACCCCTCATCCCCCAGTAACTATCACCCCATTTTTCTCCTCCCTACCCTTGCCAAACTACAAGAACACACTGTCCTCTCCCAGCTTACCACATTTCTATCTGACACCTCCTTCTTCACCCCTTTCCAATCTGGATTCAGGAAAAACCACTCCACCACCACCTCTCTCCTACAGCTTACTGACTCCATCCTCACCGGGATGGACAACGGCCAGATCACCTCTGCCATTTCTGTCTACCTTGCCAAGGCCTTCGACATGGTCTCCCACTCCCTTCTCCTTGACTCCCTTCCAGCAGCTGGATTGTCTCCCTCTGCCACTAGCTGGTTCAAGACCTACCTTACTGGCCGAACCCAATCCGTTACGATCTCGGATGGCATCTCCCCTCCCAATTAACACTGGCGTCCCCCAGGGCTCTGTGTTAGGGCCCCTACTATTCTCCATCTTCCTAAACAACTTTCCCTCTGTCTGCTGCCCCTCCTCTAACATACACATGTACACCGATGATACGGTCCTGTATGCACCTGGCTGATGTCCAGCTGAGGTTATAACCAGCTTGCAGAAAGACTTCAATAAGGTTCAGCTCTGGTTTGCTAACCATCAACTTTTCCTCAACGCTAAGAAGACTGTCTCCGTAACCTCTGGCACAAGGCACAGTATCTTTAGGCTTCCCGCCCTGCCCACTTTCCACACCCTCGATGGGACTTTACTTGAGGACACATCCTCCTTCAGGTATCTAGGTGTTTGGCAAGACCAACACCTAAAACGTCTCTGGACATATTGACACCATCCAGAAAAAAGTACACCCCATGCTTGGTGCCCTGTTCAGGAACTGTAGTTGCATCCCTCCTACGGCTAGGCGTGAACTTGTTCAGATGATCCTCCCCATTTTTGAGTACTGTGACGTAGTCTACAGTGCTGCTCACAAGTCCTCCCTGACCAGGCTGGATACCCTCTTCAATTTATTCTGCCGCTTTGCCCTTGATGCTCCCTCTCGCATCCACCACTGCAATCTTTTTCATGTCCTATCCTTCCCCTCTCTTACAAATAGGTGACTCTCTTACTGCGCTAACTTCACCAGCAACTCCCTCCCTTCCTACCTCTCCTCCTCATTTATAACACCCCCCCTACCTCCCACACCCTTAGATCTACCGACTCCTGTACTCTGGCAGTCCCCCACAGATTGACCCTCACTGGCCAATCAGGTTACTCTCACCACATCCCAAAAATCTGGAACTCCCTCCCCCCTCAAATTCATCACTCATCCTCCTACTACTCCATCAGCACTGCCCTCAGTAATGACCTAGCACCTAGCTGTTCATGCTATGACCCTCCCTAATTCCTTCCTCTAAGTCCCTGACATTTCCTACCCCTCTTCAGTACACACAAACTGACCCACCCTGATGCACCTCCTCCTCTCTCCCCCCTAAATACCAGCACTCCTTCCCTTCCCCCTTTTCCCTCCCCTACTGGCCTTCCCTTGCACTCTTACTGTGATTCTCAACATCCAGAGTTGTAACAAGGGCTTGTCCCTATCCTCTCCCTACTCCCACAACACCGTTCTCCCCTTCAATTCTCCTGCCATCCCAGTCCTCTTGCAGGGTTTCTCTGCAACCTGAAGGTCTCCTTCTGGGATTTGGCCTCTCTTCTCTCTCATCTTTACCCTCTCTGCTAGATTCAGCCTCTCTTCTCTCTCACGTTTACCCTCTCTGCTGGCCTTTCCGAACCATGTCGGGTTCCCAGCATCCCGAAGCCTTCTCCCCCTCATTGACTATAACCTGCATCCCTCCTGTTGTGCTCTACCTCTGCCTTGCGCAAGCAGGGTTCTCAGCATCCTGGAGGGGTCAGTCTCCAGCAGACCCTCTCCTCCTCCTCCCTCTTCCTTCCCCTCTTCCTCCATGCCTGTCTTGACCCCGATGGGATTCTCAACTCCCCTAGGGTTTTAGTTCTTGGAAAGCTCTTACCTCTCTCACCCTTCTCTACTACCCTCTCCACTTCCTTCCTGCTTCCCTCCACTACTTGGCTCTAAAGTCACCTTTATCTTTACATGGATACATAGACAGTGTCGGCAGATAAGGGCCTATGGCCCAACCAGTCTGCCCATTTGAGCTCGTAAGTTCACTTTATGTTTTCCTAGAAGTATGTTGCCCCTTACCTCTGTCCTCCAGAATTCCTTTATGTCTATCCCATGCATTCTTAAATCCCGTGATTGTTTCAGCCCCCACCACTTCCTCTGGCAGGGTATTCCACTTGTCCACCACCCGTTCTGTGAAGAAATTCTTCCTCACGTTTCCTCTGAGTCGTCCTCCCTCCAACTTCATCCCATGCCCTCTAGTCCTGGAACATCTTTTTCGCTTAAAAATTGTGTATTCCTGCACCCTGTTCCTCCCTGTAAGATACTTGTATGTCTCTATCATATCCCCTCTCTCCCTCCTCTTCTCCAGGGAGTACATGTTCAGTTCCTTCAACCTGTCCTCATAGGACTTGTAATGCAATCCATGTACCATCTTTGTTGCCCTCCTCTGAACCTACTCTACCCTATGTCCTTACGTAGGTAAGGTCTCCAGAACTGTACACTGTACTCCAGGTGGGGCCTCACTAGTGTCTTGTATAGTGCAATTATGACCTCCCTTTTCCTGCTGGTGATGCCCCTGCCTATGCATCCCAGCATCCTATTTGCTTTACCTGCTGCCTTGTCACACTGTTTCCTACCTTGAGGTCATCAGAGATGATAACCCCAAGATCCCTTTCCTGCTTGGTGCATGCTATATCCTCACCCCCCAACTGATATATTGTGCCAGGGTTTTTGTGCCCCATATGCATTATCTTGCACTTCTTTGCATTGAATTTCAACTGCCAAACTCCTGATCATTCTTCAAGTTTCTGCAGGTCCCTTCTCATTCTGTCTACACCCTCTGGTGTGTCTACTCTGTTACAGAGCATTGTGTCATCAGCGAACAGTGAAATTCTGCCTTCTAGGTCCTGCGCAATGTCACTGATGAAGATGGTGAATAGGACCGGTCCCAGCACTGATCCCTGTGGTACCCCACTGGTCACTCTTCCCTCTGTGGAGTGACAGCCATTTACCACCACCCTCTGTGTCCTACTGCCCAGCCAGTTACCTACCCAACACACTACTGTCCTGCCCACACCCATATTCCCCAGTTTGTGTAATAATCTTACACCAATCCCCTAGCAGAGTTCTCAGCATCCTGAAGGGGCCAGAACTGGTCAAGCCCTCCGCCTCCCCAATCCTTACATCCACCCCATTCTCTGCAGGGGCCAGGACTGGTCAAACCCTTCACTGCCCCAATCCTCCTTCCATCCACCCCTTTCCCCCCCAACCATCTCTCCACTTAGCACTCATCATCTCCTCTATCCTTGCCCTGAATCAACCTCTAGCAGGGTTCTTAGTATCCTGAAAGGGTTGAAACTTGATATGCCTCTCACCCCCCCCCATTACTTAGCCCTATTTATGGCTAGTCCTAATCTCTATTGCACTTGTAGACTAATTGCACTTCTGATATATGTTAGCTAACTTGTACTGTCTGTGTTACTCCTCACTAGCTTGCCCTAGATCAAACTACTAGAATTCCATTTAGCCATGTCCTAGCTACACAGTTATGTGTCACTTAGTGTTTGTCTTTAAATGTCAATTTTGTGCTACTGTATGTCTAGTTCAAAACTGTTAGCATTGTATCTATCTAGTTCAAAACTGTTAGTATTGTATCCGTCTAGTTCAAAACTGCTAACATTGTATCTATCTAGTTCAAAACTGTTAGCATTCTGCTATTTCATTGCTTCTGTACAGTCTACTCACTTTTATATAAATGAAATCAAATGTAAGTCTTACGTTACTGTATCTCTATATACAATCATGGTCCCCTACCCCACAGGTCGCACCGGGAGACGAGCAACCTGTTGCTCAGCATGCCTTCCTGGTGAAACACTTCAATAAATGAATGAATAAATAAACAAAACAAAGAAGAAGAGGAGGGATTGTTTAAGGAAGAGTGAAATATTTTGGAACCAGTATAATGCCCTTGGTAAGGTTACTGACTTTCAAGTTCCCGAAAGGAATGAACAAGGTAAACTATGAGGAACTACTCACCAGGTGTAGCAAATCTACAACACGGGGCCATGAGTGGAAGTCAGAAGGTGGGAAAGTCAGGAGGGATGCGAGACAGTTCGATTTTACAAACAGTGGTTGAGCCACGGAACAACCTGCCCGCTGAGATGGTGGGCGCAAAACAATTAGTGGCTTCAAGTACAGCTGGGACACAGATAAGTGCTCAACAGTATCCCAGGGGGATTGTAGTAAGGAAAGTAAAATACGGGGCCGTAGCATGGGCACAAACCTCACTTAGACAACAGGTTTCAAGGTAGGACAGGGCTGTCCTTTAACATACTCAGTGCCTGAAATAACTCAACCTACTGTACAGCGGAGTCAGCAGGGATGCAACGCCCTGTGCTCAACATCTATATCAAACCAAGCAATGAGAGGCACTCCAACAGCACCCAGAGTAGCAGATTTATGCTAAATATAGGATGTAGAACATCTCAGATTTGATTACAAGTGGTCTCTGAACTACCACAAAATAACAAACTCACAATTCAAACTAGCTCGAGGACTCTCACCAACACCCCAGCAGCTTCGAGCCACACTGGCTCTTCCTTAGGGGACACCCTGAAGAACAGCCAGTGTGGCTCGAAGCTACTGGGGTGTTGGTTAGAGTCCTCAAGCTAGTTTAAACTGTGATATTATTTTGTGGTAGTTTGAAGACTGCTCCTAATAAAATCAGAGAAGTTCTAAATCCTATATTTAGCATAAACCTGCTACTCTGTGCTGTTCGAGTGCCTCTCAGTGCTTGTTTGGACACTCTAGATGGAAGTTAGCCACTTCAGAAAGAGCACCAGCTATTAAGAAACCTGAGCACACCTGGCCCCTTTTTTGTGTCTATGCTAAACATGTCACACTTTCCTGCATGCCAAATCAGAGTAATTGCCACTGGTTAACATTGTGTTCCAGCAGTATCTGGCAGCATATCACTGGCAGAAACTGTGATAAGAGCACTGCATCCTGCTTGACCCCACAGTATATTTACTGCGGGCAGTTCAAAGGTACTGCAGTTTTCTAAATTCAACTTTTTAATCTCTTGTACCACTTACTTGCCCCCTGACTGGGTCACACTTTTCTGAATATCCACAGTAGTTCCAGCTTTTCGTAAAGACACCTGAACACCAGCAGGACCGGAGGTTTGACCTTTGCTAAGTACCTGATGAAAGACAAAAAAACAGGAATTCATAGCATGGAAGAGCGCAGTAAACGTTGCCTCCAACTGTTGTATCTGCTGGTTGACAACAGCTAAATGACAGCCAGCAGCATGTCCGCCCCCTACCCCCCCCCCAAATATACTGTACATACACATGTCCCATGGTCCATTGCAGTGCATTAGATCAGAGGTCCAGATACAGAACAGCACTAACTCTAAACATACAGAACACAAAGTAATTACAGTTCGGAACTACAAAAAGGACAGTACCATTTTTTCAACAACAAAAATAACGTTGACAAAAATATGTCAATTATCAATACTAAAATAATTCAATTTATTATTTTTTACGCCTGGAAAGGCACTGTGAGGTTGCAAACAGAAGCCAATTTTGAGACCTTAACAGAGAATGGGTGTGAAGATTTTCTGTCCCTTCAGTCTGTAAGGCAGGATAAATGCAACATTAGACAAGACAGTTCTGCCTCTAGGCTAGAACACACGGCTGAGGAACCCCAGCATTCCGAGTGCATGATGGGTCAAACTGGGCCTTTGGACACCAAATCAGTCATTTAATTAGGATGTCACCTGAGATGTGCAATTTTATCCAGCACAGATTGGGAAACATTAATTCAGTGCACGCTTTTTGACCAACACATTTACTGGAATCGATACATAATAGGAAACCATATTTTTTTCCTCAGTACATGTAGGCCCAGACACTGATGGCCAATGTAGGCTGTTGTCCGGTTGCATTCCTACTGCCTACCATACCACTCAATGAGGGATGTCACGTAATGACATTATGACAGTATAACATCCCAAAAGTTCGAACCACTTCCCAGACAATTCCATAAAATGTACTATAAAAAAAAAAAAAAAAAAAAAATCACAATATCAAAAACTGCATCAGGATACTACCAATCACTATAAGACTTAAATGCACCCACAACAGCAGCCAGAGGGAAGAGGCAAGTCTTTAGGGTCCTTTAAAAAAAAATTTTTTTTTAAACTCCAGCAAGGAGGTTTGGTGTAACTGAGATGGAAACACGTTCCACAAGTCCAGTGTGGCCACAAAGAAAGACCTACTCCCCCCCCCCCCTCCTCTGACAGCTCAAACAGTCACGTGAGACTACTAACTTCCAAGCCCTTTTAAACTCATGCACACTGCGTGTAGCAGTCAGTACACATTTCTACCCAAAATTCAGTTCAGTCCCATGAAGCATGGCCACATCACTCCCAACAGGATCCTACCTTTCCATTTACAGAAAATCCGGTGAACACAAAGTTGATGTCCTCGCCTTTAGTACAAATATCATTTACACCATCCACATAAATTTCCACACTTGTAGGCTCTGGGAAAAAAAGGGGGGGTGGGGACAAACAAATTTACTTAACTGCACACATTTTTGGACAGTCTTTTTATAGGTACTAAGAAACAATAATTCTGTATCTGCATCTTTTCAATGATGTCTTACTTGCATTTGCCCTCCCCCCTTGCACACAGTTAACATACATTTATATGTACAGATACTACAACTCTTATGGTAATAAATAAGCATGTAACACTCAACATGGTGTGTGGTCATGCAGAATAGCTGTATGCCTCAAGTGACTGTTTAGCACAAGGCACAGCCAACTGCCAACAAACCAATCGAGAAGTATGTTTATTCTGCAACCACTGTACACCCCGGAGTGTGCAATCACGCTTATAAAATGGCATAACTTTTATTAATAAGCTCAATGAGGTTGTAATTTACAGTAGTACAGTCGTGCAAAATAAAAATAAGGGTCTTGGAATGCTTGTACTCAATCGAACTGCTTGAGTTTCCACAGCCAATTTATAAGAGTTTGTTCTCAAGTTCTTCAGGTAAGCAAAGTCAGAATGCAGTCTTTAGTAGCTGGTATATTGCTAAACTTAAAACTTTTGAATTTTATAATGGTTTGCATGACAAACCCTCTTATGTATGTTAATATGTCCCCCCAGAGCCTCTAGTAGCAGAATAAGTGTGTTTTCATGCACCATCCATTTAAATTCAATTTTATTTTGGATTGTTGGGGTCTGGTGATGACAAGTGTGATTTTCTTAGAGAACCACACTGAAAGACAAATAAGTAAGTCTCCGGGGGGGTCACCTTTTTACAAACCATCCCACAAAATGCTACAAAAAATTGAGCCATTTCAGAAGATGTATTAAACTTGGCTGAAATGATTAAAGCTGATTTTGTCACATTTAATTTTCGTACAAATGTAAACAAACTAAAATGTGCCCCACCACTATTCTGGCTACAAAATGGTGCAGGCTTCAAGCACTTTGATGCCTTCAGAGAGAGAGTCCACTCCCAAGTGAAGTAGCAAAGTACTTTGTGACAGTTTTAAAACACAAAATATCTGCTCTATATACCAATCCCATTCTATGAATAGAATCTGAACTTGTGAATCAGACTTTACTGCAAAAGTTAAGTATCAAGATCTAGCATACAACTGGTACACAGAACTAATATTTTATATTTAAAATCCTCCTGTAGTATTTTGCTACTATACTCAGAGTGGCCTCGCACCGAAGACATCATGACACTTGATGGCGCCATTTTGTGGCCAGAGCAGCAGCTTGGTAGCATGGAACCTATTTCAGTGTGTCCACATTGGGCACAAAACGTAATCATTTCAACCATGGGGAATACTTACAAAATTTTAAACCGCTCCATTTATATACCTTTGTCTGGGAAGGTTTACAAAGTTACCCCCCAGATCTGTTTACTTGTCCTTTAAGATACAGTGGGTTGGTGGGGAGTGGAAGGTGCCATGGAGAATAATGAGGCAGTGCAGTCCACTAGCTAGAGCACAGAAGTGGTATCTGCGAAATCCCAAGTTCAAATCCCACCACAGCCTCAATGTGGAACCATAAGCTTTAACTTCCAGTGCTAAATGGGATCCTACTGAAAATGAGATGTTGCATGTCATATGGGCTGCTTGTGAGTGGGGAAAGAGGAGCAGTGTCTCAGTGCTGCAGAGCCATCATATCTTACTGTAAAAAGCAAGGCTTGCACTGGCACGCCACCACTCCACAAATAGCTCATAGTACAGCTTAAGTCATGCAGCCACTGCTGCAGAGAGTGACAGGACAAGGAGAAGAAATGCACTTACCAAAACTCCACCCTGCGGGAGGATCAATCTTTAAAATAAAATCACCCTGGGAAAAGGAAGAACAAATCCTGTCAGACACTGTATAAAACACATACAAAAACATGACAGCGAAGAGGATTGGGGTACCCTTCAACCACACAGTACCTTTCAAACCCTCTCCCAGTCCACAGATCAAGAGCAAGTAACTAAAATCAGGGACACCATGCGACTTACAACTCAAAAAGCTGCTCAAATGACAGATTTAGTAAACAAATTAAAAATTAACGCAGAACCAGACTGTAAATTGATTTGCCGTAATTTTGTGTTCTATATCCCTCCTAAAAATAGGCGTAGGAGGACATACTATATGTACTCAATGGTATGCCCTTTTTTTTTTTTTAAGGTGAGCAACAAAACGACTCTGCACTGCTGCCACCACTCCATGAAACACATCATGAAACTAGCTGATCCTTTCTGTCATTTCTGTAATTCAATATGCAAATGAGCGCTGCTGACCTCTGCCACTCGTCAGTCGCACTCATTAGCATACTGAGTTCACAGGACATGGCTGCGGGCATCACTGTGTATCGGAAGTTACAGCACAACAATAATGGATAATACACATACAAAAAGGTAGCATAAAAATCATGATCACAACCCCACTGATAGCCTACCTGGCAAAATTTAAATAGAATTGTTTTCAGAGTTTTTATATCCCTAGTTTTTGGAGGAAAAGGTATCATACATTTCTGCATCAAGGATCTGGCCACCCGATCTCTTCTCCTTCCTACTGCTGGCTCACAATAGCTCCCGGAAGCGAGCTGGTGCGGAGACATTTGTGACATCTTAGTTTGGATAAAGTGGGGGTGCTCAATATATATCAAAACAACTGATTTTCAATGGTACTTTATAATATTTTAGAGGTCTACTGGGTATAGGCCAAACATGCAAAGTACAGAGACCTGTTTCATGCTATTTGAACTCCTCAGCATTCTCAGGCAGATGCCAAGTCACAACTCCAAGACAATGAACACTGAGAATTAATGGAGTGAACAAGGCAGCTTGTAGTAAAGGCAGTACAGGCAGGGGTTAAAATTAGCACTGGCCCACTAGCCAAATGCTAGTAAATTTTGTAACAGGCTAGTAACATTTTCCTTTAACTAGCCCTGTTGGCCTGTACTAGAGGAAGTAACATTTCAAAAAGTACACCAGCTGGGCCAGTGGAAAAGTCTTTGGGGCTAGTGAATTTTTCCAGTCACTAGCCCTGCTGGCTAGTGGCTGAAAAAACTTAATCTGACCCCTGTACATGGGATCCATAAAAGGATGCTAGCAGAAGAGAAGAAATATCCAAATTGCTTGTTTTTTCTGCATCTCTCCAACCCGCATACATACTTCAAGGCCTCAATCTGAGTGCAAGGCTCAAACGTGCCTGGAGTGTGCCATTCTCTGCCTATCCTACATCAGATATACAAGCCCATTAGAATGCAATGTCTGTTCTGGCCAAACCTCGTCAGTCTGCCTTGCACAAGGATCTGCCTACCCATGATGCCTTGCTCTTCGAAGAAGGCTTTACAGTGTGTGTCTCTTTTGGAGAGATGCACCAAAAAAAACAAAGTAATAATTTTTCTTTTTTTTTGAGCTTCAGAAGCAACTATATTATTCAGGGAAAAAATGTTTCTAATATTTCAAATACATCAGTTCATTTTAACCCATGTTACATTTTCATTACTTTCTACTCTACATTAACCTATAAATCCATTTTTTTAAAGGACTTTTTTAAGTTATCATTTATAGCCTATATATGCATAAATTTATAAATGTTATTATATTCCTTGAAGCATTAAGGTGTTAAAGGATTGCCACATTTTTTCAGAAACAGATTGTTTTCCAATTTTCATATATTGAAGTCTTTCTAATTTCATTGTGTCTAGCATATAGTTAATCCATGTTTCCATGGCTGGTGGGTTAGAATCTTTCCATTTAACCGGAATACATTTCTTGGCAATTGTCACAGCTATCGAGAGAAAGGATTGTTGATACCAATTTCTACCCTCTATTTGTTCTTGTAATGCAAACATGGAAAATAATACCCTAAATATTATTTGTACGTTCAAGGCTCTATTAATTATTCTGAGTATTTTACCAAAGAAAAAATTCTATCAGACTTGCACGTAATCTCTTTTCCTGTTAGCCCCAGTGGTATGAATGGGAAACCAGTGAGCCCCTGGTCTGGGTGCATATTATCCATGTTGTAAGTAATTTCTTATAGACAACACGAAGCGACACAGAAAGAACAGTCTCTCTGTAAGTGTGTGCTGCTCTACTCCTAACACCAGACAGTTAGCACAGCCATTATTTTCTATGGTGGCAGGCAGGCTTAAGCAGATTAACTACAGTGCATGCTTTCCTACCACATGTCAGCAAGGCCAGAGACATCCAGGGTGGGAGGCTTTTTAAATTGGTCTGAATCTAAAAGTTCAGGCAAGAACCTCAGCCCTGTCTTTTAAATGACTGTTTTTTTATACATTTGATCCTGCTTTAACAGGGTGGGCCCAAGACAAAAGTGCCATTGAAAATCTGTCCCAACTGATATGTGCTGAACACAAAATGACAACAAAGAAATTCTTCATACTTACTGTAGTTTCCTTTTGTGTCAGCTCTAGCACTGTCAATGGGTAATCAGAACAGATGGGTGTAATGTTGTTTGGCTGAAGAAGGTGCAATCATGGAGACCTCAGGCCTGGAAATGTGGTCCAGCACTGCCCCCCAACTCAACACGCTCATATCGGTTGTCAGAATCAACTCTGGAGGGACTTCTAAGGGAGGCCCCTTGCTCAGATTCTCTAAACTCACCCACCAACTGAGGGACTGCCGCAGGAGTGGAGAAAAACACTGGAAGTTTTTTGGTTTTTTTATTTAGTATGTGTTGACTGTGAAAGGAAGGCAAGGCAATACTTTCTATTTTCAACCTCAGCCTGGGGGTGACAGATGCAACCAACTGAAACAGATTAAGCTGCTGGTGGTATTTCAGTGAATGGGGGAATTTGACCAGGACATCAGTGAAATTTCTCTAGTTTTTTGTGGTGTGCCATGGGATCTTTAAATGTCCACATATCATCACCACCACCACAAAAGATCAAAAATGAAGATGGCGCCCACCCATTCGGAGTCTCACAAGCTCGAGCCGAGCAGTCACTGACAGCTGACAGCATTGTGGCTCAATTTAAAATCAGCCGTGCAAGCCGCAAGCCCCCATTATGACTGAAAAGTCATCAAAACAATCGGTAGCACACTGTGTAGACACTGAGCAGAATTTGTAAAAATTGTGTGTTGGGAAAACATGGGGGTTAATTATTCTATATATCTACACTGACAGATAAATACGGGATATATATTTCCATGAGTGCTTTCTGAACCCAGTGACCTCACAAGGTGCAACTACGATTGAGGTCATCAGGTTCTGAAAGCATTAATGAAAATAAATCTGGTGTATTCAGTGCAGCTATGATGACATACTCGATTTATGTAGTGGTCTTCATTTTTCACTGTTTGTGTTATGGTGCATGTGCAGGCATTACCAGATCTAGATATGTGTTCATCTTTTTATTTTATACTGCTTTGTATGGTACTGTTTTGTTCTTCACTATCGTACTTCTGCCTTGTGCTGCTCACTGAGTCACAGTTGTGGTTTGCCATGGCACTGCCAGAATTTTGACAAGTAATGTTCAAAGTCAGCTTGTGACTTTTTCAACAGCTGAAACTGTGTGGATAAGCAGCTCAATCCTCCATTGCCACTATGGGATAAATGGACCAGGAGTCAGGATAAACGCAATATCCTCACTCTAGGTTCTGACTACCCTAAAAATATTGAAAATATTTGCCGAACTGTATCCTCACAAGCACTGCACAAATTATTTATCCTATTTTTTCTCTCACATACACCGCAAAGTAGAATTGTGCAGGAATATAATATTTTCAAAACAGTTTTCCTGGATTTTGTAGAACACTTGAGAGATTTTCTGATTTCCAGAAACAAATTCATATATCTCACCAGTACAGTTTAGTTACACAATGTTTTCCCACAGTATGAATTTCAGTTTTTTTTTTTTAGTTAATTACTGAAGGCATTTTTATTTAAATAGGATCTTGTCCCCTTAGACTTCATCTGTTCACACTGCTTAATCCTGCCAGGAAGTCATAATCATCTGCTAGTGACATTACAACAAGCAGCAAAGGAGGTGACTCTGATGTCATAAGCAGACAATTATGAAAATCGGGGCAAGAAGAGCAGGCTGAACAGATAAAGCCTACGGGCAAATAGCATGGTTTCATGCAATGGTATTTAGTAACAAAGAATGTACTGTCTTGAGTTGGTCCGCTGGCGCTGCAGCAGCACTACCGCTCGCAACGTCAGTGACCCCAGGTTCAAGAAAAAGCCTGGGCCATTGAAGGGCCAGCCGGGGGCAGAAGGAGCTCCTCCCCCAGGAAGAGAGGGTATCATGCCCCACTACTCTACCCCGACCTGGGTAACCAAAGGTGGCAGTGCAGGGGATTTGTGACCGACAGCGGGCCTGCAGATTGGCTGCTATAGACCTTACCGGCAGTCAGTCACGCTGCATGCTTCTGGTGGTGGGATGGGGAGATGAGGCACCACCAGTGGCCCACATCCACACCGGATCCTAGTTGTGATGCCCCTGGGGCATCCCCACACCTTCACCTCTGCCTCAGATGGTCAGATGAATGTGGGGAAGAAATGCCAAAGGAGCTGGAAGGCATACCCAGCCCCAAAATGTAAGCTAGGTGACAACACAGAGGGGTGTCGCCAGGTGGGTGAGAGGACCAGGAGTAGCTGCAGTGGGATCTCAGTAAAGTGAAAAGCTCACATGGGTGACAGCTGAAGGGGGTCCTAGCCTGTGGGCCAAGGAAGGAAAAAATATGTTTGGGGGGGGGGGGAGGATACAACTAGTCTTGAAATTCAAATTTTTGTGAATGTTAAGAGATCAGAGTCCTGTTAATGTCATTATAGTTGTTGCAGGAAACTGACAAATCATCTTAAAGAGCAGGTAATACAGTGACTCAACCGAACAGGCACTGACATGGGGAATGGATCACTTGCACATAGCTAGAAGCAGAGATGAACACTACTTCCATGTGACTTACGACATATCAAACCCTTGGAAGCTTAAAAGGTAAATTATAAATCACTTGCGTAATTTCAGCCAATCGGCACACTGTGTCACTGTACCTCTTCCCATGCGTACAGTGGTCCCTCATGCAGAAACATTAGGATTGGAATGTTCCACTTCAAAGCTGGGGGGAGGGCAGCTTCATTTAACTATTTAGGTGCATTGAAAAACTACTTATTACTTGTTATATCACTCCAGTTAACACAAGTGATTTATAATGAGTCTATAGGCTCCCCACTGGGGCGTCTCTCATGATACAAAAGACTCCGTCTCATGAGGTGTGGGCAGCCAGATCAGCTTCACTTTGCAGTCCTCTTGCCCAAACCTTACTCTCAGAGTCTCACATTATAAGATACACCCTGTGGAAGTCCTGTACTCCATGGAGTGATGTCATTTTTTTTTTTTTTTTATTATTTATTAAAGGGTACGCATGCATATTTTTCTATGATGTCTCTAGTTACTCATACAGTTTTAGTCATATAAGGATGCCTTTCTCCAGTGCTTTTCTCACTGATTTCCACATTCTTGTAAAGGGTTTCATTCCCTTTGTTAAAGAATGCCTGTTCCAATTTTAAACAATGTAGAAATCTTTTAAACAACATTTATGGGAATGATGGCAATTGCTACTAAAAGCCAATAAGGACTGAAAACATTTTTTTGAAAAGCTGAGAAGAGTAGCTGGACTGAAAGCATAGAGAACTTCCCTTTAGAGTGAGGGTTCTGAAGACAGAAGCTAAACCTCACAATTAAGCAGTTGGAGCAGATGTTTGGCAAGATTACTACAAGTTAAAGTGCCTCCACAGAGCACTGCTTATGGTACACAAGACTGAGCATGAGGTTTGGGCAAGAGGACTGTGAAGAGAAGCTGAGCGGGTATGGCTGCCCATACCTCATGAGAGGAGTCTCTTATACCATAAGAGACACCCTGCAGAGGCCCCATTAACTTATTCTAAAATATCACTTGCATTAGCTAGAGTGAGTTATAAGCTACAAGTTATTTTTTTATTTTAAAAGTTAAATAAAGCTCATCCTAGCTCTAAAGCAGAATGGACAACTTCTAGCATTCCAACACCAACAAGAGACCGCCATGTATAGAATGGCTCTGTGTGCTGATTGGATGAAATTGCATAAGTGATTCATAATTAAGCAATAAAGCGTGACGTAGTGGAACAGGTCTTCTTTGTAAGAAAATGCCCATAAGATGAGTGTACACAAATTGGTATTATAAACCCCCGGTAGTATATGTAACCTAAAATAATGTTAAAAAAAAAAAAGGCATCATTGTAATTTAAAAACTGTTGAACTGCGGAGTGCATATGTTCACTAGCATTCCATTACAAGTAGGATATGAACCACTGGCAAACCACTCAAAACATGAAATTTTGGGCCGGTCCGGTGGCACTGAGGGTTGAGGAGCTGGACACCACACCTCGTGCCAGGCCGGCGACCCGGTGTTGGGAACGACCTCAGGTCATCAGGGTGCTGGCAGGGGAGGAGAGAGAGCAGGATTGAGTGTTGGCTCTCCTCTCCCGGGTGGGTGGGCCGCCTGTCCATAGTCCTGCCATCACTGGATGGAGGTCCGGTGGCAGTGTATTCAGCAAAAGAGCAACTGGTAGGGTGGGACGTCCCATACGGCATGACGTGCACGTGCCTCATGTTGAGGACGAGAGGGCTTGGGACTGGGGAGAAAACCAAAAGTACCTAAAATTACTTACGGGGGAGAAGAACACAGACTTTGCATTCAGTGTTCGGGGGGTTTTAACTGTGGTTCTGGTGACTGACCGCCCAGCAGATACATGTAGCATGAAGGAACGATTCCTAATGGCAGTTTTTTTAAAGGTACGCTGTCTTCTACCCCCAAGGGCTGATGAAAGCCCGTTCAAAACGCAGCTGGGGGGGGGGTCTCAAAATGTCAAACACAAACTTTAGTAGTGCTTACAACTGCTGATGAAGGTGGTCAACTATTTAAAATGATTATTTCTTTTATGTAGAATGACTACAAAAGAAAAGCTTCTACTGCACTAAGGAAGAACTAAGAAACATTTATAGCAAGATAAAGGTATGCTACTTTGAGGCCAACATATGCATGTGCAACGGCTTTAAAGTGCCCCTGACAACCCTCGGGAATCTGTGACAAAAGACCATTTTTAGATAAAATTCATGTTTTTAGTTGCTATATGATGTTCTTAATTTAGTTTCCATCTAATCTTTATAACTACACAGTTTAACATAAAACGGTATCCCTGTCCTATTAGACTGCATCTGCTGTCGCTGTCTGTCTGCACTAAATATCATAGTTCTCCACTTCTGACATCCGAATAGTTTCCACAACAACAAACTGCCATGTCAATCAATAAGTTTATTTGTTCAACATTACAAAAAAAAAAAAAAAATTGTCCCCGGGGTGGGTGTAAGCATCCACACCTAACCCCCAGCATGGAATAATTTCTTTTCATTCTGTTTTGTTTTTTTAACAAGATTTTCTAAGGCTTCACCCTTCACATACCCAACTTAATAAGCTGTATCTCTGTCTTGCAAATCTTGCACATTATTTTTCTGCCTCAGGAATTCTCTTAGTAGCTAAACTTTAAACTTCACTTTTTTAAATTAAAACTAGCTGTTAACATCTTAGTAGGTCTTTCTTGGCAAAACATTTGAAATAAATAAATAATATTCTGAGTGAGGCCATTGTGCATCCAGTCTGTAGAATGTATTTTAAACTGTAGAGCTTTCAGATTAGTTACTGTATTGAAGATTTAACTGTTTCGGTTTGATGTCACTGCTCTGTTTCGAGTGTAGCAGAGGACACTGTGATGTCATCAGGCACTGTACAAGCTGCTGTCCCACTGGTACAAAACCTCCTTTGTGACTAACCTAATGCAGAAATAAATTCTGACAATCTACCTAACATCGAAATAATTTATTTTCTTTAAGAATGCTTCAGTACCGCCCAGTGGCGCTGAGGGCTGAGGAGCTGGGCCACACATTGCGCCATGCAGCGACCAGGTTCGAGAGCAACTGAGGGAGTCGGCGGAGAATCGAACATCCGGAGGACTGCTCTCGCTTCCCAGGAGTGTGGGATGCACTCGCTCATGGAGCGATCTCTGGCAGCAGCTGGAGGATCACCGACTGAGTAAGCGCGGCGTAAGCCATGGGTGGGCGGAGCTATGGCACTGTTACCTGGCTGACCGGGCTCCGTGGGGGGGATGGAAAAAGAGAAAAACCTCAATCCTGAGGATAGATTAAGGCGCCTCGACCTTCCACAGCCCACACTCCCAACTTCGGGCCATCTCCTCACCACTGCCAGAATCGTGTGCTGGGCACTTTGCCCTATAAGATAGAGTGCCCTGCGTGGATAAGGCAGCCCTACTTCCGGAGGGTTCAGACTCGAAGGTGGTGCTTGGCGACACAAGGGGAGAGGAGTGGTCACGGAGGGAGGTAGAGGCTCGGAGGAGCTCTCCAGGGGTTGGAGATAAATAAAGTAAAAAAAAAAAAAAATGCTTCAGTGCCCAAATTAAATCATTTATCTATAAGGTTTGACTCTCACCTACACTGTATAAATGAATGTAACATATGCCCCCCAGGCCCCAAAGAAAAGCAGAAGTCATTCTCACTAGAGGCTACCCTGGTGTGGAAAATACTGAAGTAAAATAAAAAGCTTACCTTGTCGTACAGAGGTATCATGAAGTATCCATTAATGGGGGCGCAGTCTGTTTGATATTTTAGTGTTCCCTGCTTAGTGTACAACTTAATCTGTGAAAATAAATGTTAAAACAACTCAAATGCTGCAACTTTCCCAACAATCTCAGATGGTATGCATTATGGAACAGTGCTTGGCCAATGGACCATCAGAATCTTTGTATGCAAAACTGAAGTGCAGACGGTGAAAATGTAAGCCTTTGTTCGAAATGCCAGAACCGTTTTTTCTCCGGGGGGGGGGGGGCATCACATTATGGACACTATCTTGCCTCCGAGGCACTGTAGCCTTGCTCCACCGTTATGGAGAAAAAACTACAATGATCAGGATGAAAATTCAGTGCTCCACTGGGAAGATGCCAAAATTTCAATGTGTGTATTCCACCCACAAAAATCAGGTGATCAGTGGTCCCTTCCAGTAGCCTCTGTCACAAATTCACTCAGCAGGTCAGGCCCTCTACTCCCAAAGTGCCAACCTCTAAGCGCAGTCTTGTGAACAGTGTAACAGACAAGGTAACCCTCTTGTCTGTTTTTGTGAGTTCGGATCAACCTTTGGTCTCAGTTCTGGAGGGATTCAAACTGTAACCTCTTGCTAGCATACCCAATGCACAGGTTCAGATATATCTGTCTTTGGGGGACCAGATATCTTTGCCTACGGGCACCTAACCAGGTATTCAGAGACGAACTCTTAAAACTTAATAAAGACTTCAGATTTAAAATGCTTCTGTTTCCAGTTTGGTACCACCATACAAGCTATGTCTGCTGAACCATAAATATTTCTTAGCAAAAGAAAGAAATTCAAAGACAGACCAGGTTTGCTCTAAAATTAGAGATTTTACTAAAATATATAATAATACGTCAAACATACAACACAGAACTCTTGTATCACAAGACATACATATCTTTAAACAAAACAAGGGTTGTTTTTTTTTGAAATTTAAGTTTTATTGAATTTTATATAAAAAAACAAAATACATAGAGTGAAGATTATCTGATCATACAATACACATAACAAGAATGTAACACTTGAAAATGCGTACAATCTCACTGAGTTAGGCAGGAACAATAAAACAACACCACCCCTCCCTCCCTCCCTCCCAGACCACCCCACCCCCCATCGCCTCGGAGAGTTTCATAGCTAAAGGAGATGCAGGGTCTTAGAGAGGAGGACAAAGAATAGGAGTCCTGATTACGCTGCAGATAGACAGTGCAACAGCAGCTACCTAAGGGACTACACCTATCAGGGTTAATTAGATAGAGCTTATATAATTTGCCCCATTTCCGATTAAAAGACGCCAGACTATGTCTGGAGCTAGCTATAAGTTTCTCGGGATTGAAACAATGGGACATCTCCTTGAGCCATTCCTGGTAGGTGATAAGATCCTGATCCATCCAGTGTCTGAGGACCAGCTTTTTGACAACTATTGAGATTAGAGCCATGTGGTACCGGCGTTCCTTCACCACAATGTTAGAGTAAACTCCCAAGATACATATTTCTATGGTGAATAGTTCCTTGAGCCCCAAAAGTGGATCTAAACTGTCTCATACTATATTCCATAATGGTGCCACTCTATTGCAATCCCAGAGGATATGCAGCAGATTCCCTTCAGCGGCTCCACATCTCGAACATATATTCGACTTAAGCTTACCAAATTTGGTCAACTTAACTGGAGTATAGTAGAGATTACTTAAAATATAGTATTGGATCAATCTATAATTATCTTGGGACAAGTAATGGTACACATCCTTTCAGATTGATTCCCATGATAGGGGAGAGCTCAAGTTAGGGAGTGACCAGATTGTGGAACCCTCCAGGGAATTAGGAAAGAGGTCGTCTAACAGTTTGTTGTATATGTTGGATATTCCTTTGGGATTACCAGCCGCATCCTAGACTTTCTCCAAGAATGGCCTTATTTTGGAAGGGAAGGAGACAGGCCCAAAAATTTTGTGTATGAGGTGTCTCAATTGAAAAACTTTGAAGATATGCTTCTGTGGGATGTTGAAGGAAGTTAAAATTCTGTCCGACAAGAGAAGTGAGCCTTGCTCATACAGAGACTCCACCAGCAGATTGTGTATTTGCGGGAGCCACTCAGAGGTTAGCCAACTACCTCCAATTTTAATATTGGGATTTAGCGCGAGAGGTTGTGCTGAATCCTTGGTCTGGGATATGTTGAAAAAATTCCAACATTGAGAAAGAATTTTTATAGAGAGACCGATAGCGGAGTCTTGAATAGCTGGGGGTAGCGTGGAGAAAGGGTGCCAAAAGATACGGGGGGGGGGGCGTAAGTTGAACTGGTCCAATAGACTTAGCTCTAGTTGTAGCCAGATTGGTTGAGGCAAGTTAGACTGTGTGGTGGACCACTTACCTACTCTATATAGGTGACTAGCCCAGTAATATAGTAAAAAATTAGGTAAACGAAGACCTCCTTTGTCTCTAGGTGCACTAAGTTTAAGAAAGGCTCGATGAGGTTGTTTCCCATTCCAAATAAAGCTGGATAACAGAGAGTTTACTTGACTAAAGTATTGCCTGGGTAGCCAAATATTAAGGAGATTTAGGGGGTAGAATAACCGGGGTAGGATATTCATTTTGATGATGCTGATTCGCCCCCATAGGGATATTGGCAATTTTTGCCATTGGTCCAAATCCCTCTGAATTCTAGTTAATGCGTCATCTAGATTAAGTTTTTTGACCGTTTCCACCTCCCGGGCCACGTGGATACCCAAGTATTTAAATGAGACCGGGGACCATTTCACACCGAACTGTGTGAAGCCTGATTGGAAGGTAGAAGAATTTAGCGGAACAATAACTGATTTAGAAACATTCAACCTATAGTTAGATACCTGACCAAAACGGTCAATGATTTGTAGTACTTGTGTTAACGATGTTTCAGGGTTGGTAAGGTGTAGCAGAATGTCGTCTGCAAAAACCGATACAGTCAGGGGAAATTGAGAAATGACACAACCTGTAACTCGTGGTGAATTTTTGATACTAATGAGTAGAGGTTCTAGGTATAGGTTAAAGAGGTAAGGAGAAAGGGGACATCCTTGACGTGTGCCAGCACATAAAGGAAATCGGGAAGAGAAAACCCCATTGCAGTAGACTTTTGCCAAGGGAGACTTGTAGATCGCCATGATCCTATGGATAAAGGAGTCAGGGAAGCCCATTCTCTTCAGAGTGGCCCACAAAAGGTCCCAGTTCACCCTGTCAAAGGCTTTTTCTGCATCAAGAGCAACTAGGGCCATGGGATCTTGTGAAGTGTGGGCCACTTGGAAGACATGGCACAAAGTTCTCAAGTGATCGGCTGCTGATCTACCCTGGACAAAGCCAGCCTGTTCCGGCTCAGCAGGTGCTGCCAAATCCTTTTGATTCTGAGCAATAGAATTTTGGATAGAGTTTTGATACCATAATTTAAGAGTGAAATTGGACGGTAACTGGCTGGATCTATTAAGGGTTTATCAGGTTTGGGGATTAAAATTATTGTAGCTTCTAAGAGAGAGGGGTCTATCAATTCCGCAGTGAACATATATTCGTATAGCTTAAGAAGTAGAGGGGATAGCTCTTTACAAAAAACTTTATAGAAATTCAAAGGAAAACCATCAGGCCCGGGGGCTTTTTCTAATGGTAACTCGTTGATTGCATCTTCTACTTCGCCTAAAGTGATGGAAGCTGATAGAATATCATAGTGGTGTATCTGGAGGGAAGGGAGGTTGATTCCGTCTAGGAAGTGCTCTATCATCTGGGGATGTGATGGAGTAGAGCTCTTACTATAAATGCCTGTATAGAAGGACTCGAAAATTTGAGCAATATCCCTAGGTAGTGTCTTAGTGGTGCCATCTTGAGATTTAAGAGCCGGGATTACACGGGAGCTCTCCATCTCTCTCAGCCTAAGAGCTAGCATTCTACCAGGTTTTTCACCCTGATCAATATATCTGGTCTTAGTCTTAAACAAAGCATATTCAGCTTTTTCCCTTGTCAGGTCATTGTATTCGTTCCTGAGCTTAATAAGAGCTGCTAGGTTTGCTGAGGAGTTGGAAAGGAGAAGATTGTCTTCGGCTGTCCTCAGCTGTCTAGACAGCAAATTAATTTTGGACTCCCTTACTTTTTTCCTAGTGGAAGCAATCTTGATAAGTTCCCCCCGATGAAACATTTGAGGGAGCACCACAGTATGTCGTCTCTGTGGACAGACCCTTGGTTCAGGTCTAAGTAAGAAAGGATCTTGTCCTTAATTTGGGAAACTGTATGGTCATCCTTAAGGATCTGCATGTTAAGTTTCCATGACGTGTCCCTTTGTCCCTGGATACCAAGGGATATCGTGATCCACACCAGGGAATGGTCTGAGATAACTATTGGTTCTATACCTACTTGATGAGTACTGCTCATTAAAGAAGAGCTAATTAAAATATAATCGATTCTTGACCAAGTTTGGTGTACCTGGGAATAAAAGGAAAAGAGACGGTTATCTGGGTTAAGAAGGCGCCAGGGATCACACAGTCCCAGTAGGTGTGTAAAATCAGTAAGGGCTTGTTGGGCAGGGGACATAGGTTTTAACGGTCTATAAGTTTTATCTAAATCGCTGGAAGGAGCTATATTCCAGTCGCCCCCAAGGATAAGAAGGGAAGGCAAACATCTGCTCAGGTTGGCTGCTAGGGACATTAAGAAGGACGGGTCACCACCCACTGGGGAGTATATTGCCCCTAGTACCACACTACTATTGTCAAGCTGGCCCTTGACCAATACATACCTACCCTCTTGGTCGGTAATACTATTTTCCGTTACGAATCTGACGTGGTGTTTAATTATTATGGCTACCCCCCTGCTAGCTTGCGAGCCAGAAGCAGTGAAAATTTGAGTGAACCCTTGCCTGCGTAATCTTTTAGCCTCTGAGGCAGCCAAGTGAGTTTCCTGCATGAAAACTATGTCCACATTCAGAAGGAAGCAATTCAGAAAAACCTGCTGTCTTTTAAGAGAATCATTGATGCCTCTAACATTCCAACTTGCGAGTTTAATCGGTCTCGCAGCCATACTGACCAATACAATATTTAAAAGGACTTAGGAACTTCAACCCCTCCAGTGCAGATAGTAACATGTGGGTTACACCAAGACTACCCACCATTAATAAATTCCAAGAAGATTGAAACTCTCCGAGGCTCCCTCCCTCCCAAAAACCCCTTAGAAGATAACCTTTAGTAACTGGCCAAGTCACCAACAGACTTAAGTGTAACTGAACGATGTAACATCTCAACCTAGAGAGAAAATTCCTAATGGTAACTAGACCCGAAATTAAGACATACCCCACTTCCCAGCCCACCCAATTATCTTGTACTTTGAATAAAATTGAAATCCCCCATAAACTATTTACAAACAATCCCTTTAAGTTCAGAGGAACATGTCCGTACCAACTTTGTGTCCTGGATAGGGATCGGCCCCCGGAACTAGCAGACCCACTCCTATCTATAACCATCCCCTGCTTGTAGCCCCAGCTGACATAGTATAATAAAATAGGCACAGGCATCGTAAGGCAGAAAAGAAACAAAAACCAGGGTACTGCTGTCCCCCCCCCCATCTCGGCTGAGGCAGCTCTCCCAAGGCTCGCCAATCTTGTCCCCCAGCAAGGGTAAATAATAATCAGAACCAGTAATCCAGAACCAAAATTCAATATTCAATACTCACGGCTTCGAGACATTAACAAGTCCTACCAGACCTTGAAACGAATCACTGTACTGGGAAAATATTATCGCCAGCTGACCACTGTAGCAGTCGATCCAGCCAGTTGATGTCAGGATCAGGAGTAGAAGGAGCAAAGCTCCATGTGAACAAAAAGGCATTCGCCTAACAGGAAGAGGAAGGGGAAGGCAAACTGGTAGGAACCCAACTGGTCCGTCAGCAAACTAACCGCCGGAAACCAGAAGCGGGAAAAAAGGTGCCTAACCCACCTCCTCGGGCCAAGAGTTAGAGGCATCAGTCGTTCAAAATATAGGCCGCAAACCAGGCCCCAACAAACACCTCTACCCCCAACCGCCACGGAGGACCAGCCAGCCCGCCACCCGATCAACCCAGTCCCAGCTTGCAAAAAACAATAATGCACATATTAAACAGCATGAAATCCCTCAGCAAAAAGGGGCAGGGAACTACAGGCCTGTCAGCCTGACCTCGGTGGTGGGCAAGGTGATGGAGGGCATTGTCAAGGAGAGGCTAGGGGGGGGACCTGGATAAGTCAGGGTGCCTGGACGATAGACAGCATGGATTCATCCCGGGGAAATCGTGTCAGACAAACCTGGTGGAGTTCTATGACTGGGTGACAAGTGCCTTGGACCTGGGTAGACCAGTGGATGTCCTCTTTCTGGACTTCAGCAAGGCATTTGACTCTGTTCCTCACGTGGGCCTGTTGGATAAGCTGGGAGAAATGGGGTGGGGAACCAGATGATCAGATGGATAGGCAATTGGCTCCAGGACCGGACCCAGAGGGTCGAGTTGGCGGGATAGTCTCATCCCCAAGGAGGGTCATTAGTGGGGTCCCACAGGGATCAGTCCTTGGGCCCTTCTGTTCAACGCCTACGATCTGACATAAGGACAGGAATCAGGAGTGAGATGAGTCTCTTTGCAGATGACTCGAAACTGGGGCGTGGTGGATGGGAAGGGTGGAGGGTGGCCCTACAGGGGACCTGGAAGCTCTGGAAAGATGGTCTAGAAAGTGGAAGCTGAGGTTCAATGCAGGGAAATGCAAGGTACTCCACCTGGGGCCAGAAACCCAGGTCAAGTGTACACCCTGGGGGAAATGCTACAAGTCTCGATGGCTGAGAGGGACCTGGGGTGGTGGTGGATGTCAAGATGAACAACTCGGAGACTTGTAGGAGGGCAGCAGCCAAGGCCAACAGGATGCTGGGATGCATCGCTAGGGGATCACCTCAGAAGGAGGGAAGTGTACACCTCTGTATAACTGCTTGGTGAGGCTGCACCTCGAGTACTGCGTGCAGTTTGGAGGCCACACTTAAAGAGGGACATTAACCTCCTGGAGAGGGTCCAGAGGAGGCAACCAAAATGATTTGGGGCTTGGGGACAGGACCTATGAGGAGAGGCTCAAAGAGCTAAATATGTACACATTGGAAGAGAGAAGGACCGGGACATGATAGAGGTCTTTAGGTACATGAAGAGGGTAAATAGGGAGGAACAGTCGGGTGCTTCAAGGAAGGAGGAGGGGACCACTAGAGGGCATGGCTGGAAGCTGGAGGGGAAGATTCAGGGAGAAAGGAGGAGGTGCTACTTCACTGAGAGGGTGGTGGAGCCATGGAATGCACTGCCTAGGGGCTGGTGGAGGCAGACACAGTGGAGGGTTCAAGAGGGGTGGGACAGGTACAGGGAAGGGTTCTGGAAGCAAAATCCAATGCAGCAAGAATATCCGGAACTGGGAAGGGAGAAGCCAGAGAAGGCGAGGGGGACAGCAAGGTCAGCACCCAGGTTGGGGACTGACCAAACGAGCAGACACGAAAGACCGTTAGGCCTATTCTGCTGGCATTTTAGTATGTTAGTAAAGGTAAGCAGACTTTGACCTAGCATTTACATTCACAGGTCAGCCAGTTTTGAACAAATTAGGTAGCCTCTGGGAAAGTTCTCCTTTGGCTTGTTCCGGATTCTCGAAGGAATGCCATGTACTGTCGAGTTGTACTTGCAGCCTAGCTGGGTAGTTCATGCAGAATCTAATCACGGCAGCTATCAGCTTGGTCACTATCGGGTGGAAATCTCGGCTCCTCTGTCGGGTTTCGAAAGGGAGATCTTGAGTGAATCTCAGAGTGTGATTCTCCCACAGAACCGCTTGCAGGCCTTTAACTTTGCTCAGGATGTGTTGCCTTTCAAGGTAGCTAAGCAAATTAATTATTATGGGTCTTGGAGAGGAACCAGGCGGTGGCTTTGGCTTCAAGAATCTATGTGCCCGCTCGATATGATAGTAGGGTTGATAGGAGGACCTACAATCTTGGTCAGGAGCTTTTGTACAAAGGGCAGGATATCTGGTCCTTCCTCCGCCTCTGGTAGACCCAGGATCAGGATATTGTTCCTCCTGCTCGCCCTCGAGGTCTTCTGTCTTTAGTTTCAGTTTGGTGATTTGCTGTTTGAGCATAACAATTTCGGGGTTCACTTTAGCCTTCCATGTCTCCAAGGAGCAGATTCGAGCTTCAGTGTCGCCAACTTGGATGGTCACGAGGCAAGGTCGCCACGCATGGACTTCAGCTCAGATGAGATGTCCTGCAGAGTTTCCTTCAAACGGATCAGCTCCTGGAGGAAACGGTCCTCTGTAAGCGGTTAGAAGAGGTACTAGTGGAGCCAGATTTAGCACCCGAACCCATAGGCAGGGTTCTTGATTTTTGGCCGCTTCCGAGTACTCGGTGGTGTGTGCCTGGCTCCGACAGTCTTCATCTCGGCCTCCATAATCTTAGTCGCACCCTGGCGTAATTGGTTTGAAAAACCACTCTAACGCCGATAAAAGGTGTTGCTGGTCTTCAGAGAACTATGGTAGGCGAGTAGACAATGAGAAAAGTATCCCCGAAGTCGATATGTAGTTAATTTAGCTGGTTGAGAGGGGAGAGCTGTGGATTATGCTGCCATTAGGAGCGCTGCGTCACGTGACCTTCCCAAACAAAACAAGGTTTAAAACAGTGCAATTCCTACAACTATATTTAGATTTTGTCTAGCTTTCTAAATACCTGTTTTCAGCGCTCAGATGTTTCCTTAGTCAGTGTCAGATAAAATGTGTATATCTATAGTGAACGAGAATAATCTTTTCAAGCAGTACTGGCCAACCCCTTTTTGATGAAGTCATCCAGCCCCTCCTCTGGTCAAATATCTAACAAAAATATATTTTTATACAACCACAGGATGTAATTTTAGTATTAATTCTGCAACCTTAGTATAACTCCAGTTTCAATTACACCTCTTTTGATCTCATGCTGTACCCTCTTCACACAGGCTTCACAGGATCATTTACAACCTTACACCTCTATGTAACTTCCTAGTTTCCCTTATTTTAACGTCATAAACCTAGTATATGATTTCTTTCTTAACAACATTAACTTAACAACTCTGTAATTAGCTCACAGAAACAGAATCCTTAATAAAGTCTTCCCTAACACACTGTCTCAAAAAAAACTGAGTGTGTGATACATACTGTCGGCAGTTCTCTTGGCCTGCATCTGTCAGCTAAAATGTGTCGGGGGAAGATGAGAGAGGTCATTCCTAAAGCATTTGAATTTTCAGCAGAGACATTATTACATTTTATATTAAAAAAAATATAATACAGCACTCAGAACTGGCTGTCTACGTCACAGCCTCCACCTCCCCCATGCCACCCTAACCATCCCGACAGTGGCCAGCACTTAAACTCTGCTTCCTGCCTGGCCGGCAGCCATCTGCCCAACACAAGTCCTGCACCGCTAAAAAAAGGGATACAGAGCCTGAAGTCTGAAAATTAACAAAGAATGCATAAAGTGCTACTGGACATAGATACAGATTTTGTTCATTTTCATCAGATTTTCCTCGTTTACCCCATGTCCTGCAAAGACCATGCTTTTTTCTCCAAACCTGCGCAAACAGTTTTAGACACCCCCACCCCTCCACACACACAAAATGGTGTTCAGCACCTTTCACACTCGACATCCATTTTAGGTGGGACCCCTCCTCCCTTACAACCACCTGTTTTCTACATCCCCCATAAGAAGAACAGGGATGATGGGCTTAATACTACATTAATAACTGGAGAACAAATAGAAGTTGTGTATGAATACAGATATCTAGAGGTTTTCATGGAGCGTTCTTTAAAACTGATTAAAACATATAAATAATACCATGAAAAAAGTAAACTGTAGGCCTGGAGCACCTAGGAGAAATGCAGATCCCTAACTAGAATGGCAAGGATTAATACTTCTTCCTATCTTTCCTCACTCTTATCTCCTGCTTGTCCCACCCCCTATGCTCCAGAGTGTCTTGATTTTTCTCCCTCCCAAACCCACACTCTACGGCAGGACAGCCTGCCTTTTTTTTTCATCAACCTTCCCTCTGGAACCAACTATTACCTTCCCTCCATCAAGCCACCTCGCTCCCAGCATTCAAGCACCTGCTCAGATGCATTCAAACTCCTCCTTGCCGCTGCCCCTAATTTCTATCTCCACTAGCCCAACTCCAGCTTCACCACATGCCACCTTTCGATTGGAAACTTACCTAGATGTGTTTGCAAATCTGTACTGTAATACTCTGACCTCTGTATCGCACTGCATCTCATCTCTAAAATGTGTGTTGTTTTAACCTTACCCTTGAGCTTTGTAGCTAGCTGTATTGCATTTGTATTTTGTCTACATGCGCTGCATTTTCTTTTGTTTATGTTTTACAATTGGCCTGATCCCAGGGTCACACCTGGAAACAAGTCCTGGCTCAGTGGACCTTTCTCAGTTACCAATGTTTAAATAAATAATATTGTGACTCAGCTTATCCTACCCATTATAGAATATGGAAGTTTAGTACATGGGAATGCCCCCAAAATATTCTCCTGCTCGGTTAGATATAATTTATCATGAGCTGGCCAGAATTGCTTCAAATAGCCCATCTAAAAACTATTATTGTCACATACAGGAAAAACTGGCCTGGGAATCTCTGTCGACAAGAAGAGAGAAATTACAGACAGTTATGGTATTCAAAATAGAAGAAAAAATTTGTTGAAAATGAAATGAGAGCATGTGCTTCATGCAGAGTTAATTTTTCTGACTGCAAGTTCTGCATCGCTGCACAACAGTGTAATAGTGACATAGGATTCAGTAAGGCAGATAGCAGACATCCAGAGAGGTGAGTGGAGGGTTAGTGCTGGCTACCATCAGTGGAGGGCGGACATGGGAGGTGCAGAAAGCTACAGGGATTCTCACTGTGTTGGCCTAAGAACACATTCATAACACCTTCACTGGCATGTTCTCCAGAGGTTCACATCTCATTCATGCAATCCTTAGAGCTTAGTTACCAGCATCCAACAGTATCAGTGCTCTCTTATTGACAGAGGCATTAACAAACAGGAAATTAGTTCATCCACTCATTTTTCCCCAACATCTCTCCTCCCCGGTGCTTTTGAATGGTACCACTGCCAAATACTCCCCAACTTTGACCTCAACAGGAACTCATTTTGCTCCTTTTTTCAGGGCTGGTCTGTGAAGTTGACAAGTGCCTGCTTGGACAGTGGACAGGAAGTGTTCTGGTACTGTCTCTGCAATGCCTTGGGTGGGGAGACTGTACCCATGATGCAAACCGGGTGCAGCAACTTGTTTTGTGCATCACCATGCTAGCATAATTGGGTTGCAAGCTTTTTCCCTGCACAGTCGCTAGAGACATTGTGACTGTGCTGTGACAGGGGCACGGTCGCCATGCAAATGGCCTGAAGAGCCATGTATTAAGTATGACTAGTGACCTGGTTTGCATAAGCAGTTGTGGAGTATTGTGACACCCCCTGCCCTTAGAATAAATACAGGCTGGTGTTATGAGGTGTAGCAAAGATGGCTGCAGGAATAATAGAGTGTGAGGAGCAGGTGGGGGGTACTGGACCACTAGGAGTTAAGGACTATAAGGCAGAAAAATTGGAGAAACTTTACACAGGGACTACAGGTGAAGAGAACAATGGTTATGGTGAGGTAGGAAGATTACGGCAGTGGAGTTGATCCCTGGGTTCAGTTCTGCATCAGGTAGCAGGTGCTATACCATGCCCATATCCCTGGGACTACATCATGCCAATAATCCTGGGGATACACCATGACAATACTATACCCCTGGGGCAATGCCATGACCATAGCCCTAGAGCTATGCCCACGCCCCTGGTGATATGCCATGCCCATACCCTTGTGGCTGTTGCTAGTCAGCATGTTAGCAGGTAAATATCACATTTGTATCCACTACCATCTGACTGAGTGATCTGTATTGTGACTTAAGTCACCGGGGAGTCTTCTCCCTCCAGCGACTAATTTAGACATCAGTACATGGCAGTTATCCGTGGCAGAGTAAGGAGGTGCCTCTTTACAGCCTGACACTGCGCTGAAACCGACTGCGACTGTGTCTCAGTCAATATTGGGGGCTGAAAAGAAATGCATACTGATTGACTGATTGTAAATTTGTTAACCTGGAAAAGCACACTGAGCTAGAGTGCATATCCTGGAGCAACCCATGCGAGAGATTTGGGGGGGGCAGCTAACAATAAAGTGTAAACTGCAAGAAACATACACAATACAGACTTACAAAAGAAAAGGTCTTGTGAAATAAGTCAGCATACACTAGTTGTGGTAGTAAGATGCATTGTGCTGGGGTGGGACAGGAAAAATTGTGAGGAAAGGAGTGTTTGTTTTGTTATAAACTGTTGCTTTAAGAAAACAGCCATTCTACTTAAAAAATTCATGCCACATAAAACTGGTCACTGGAGAATGGACTGAAGTTACGATTCTATCAAAATAAAATGAAGGGAATGCTGTGTAAGAGCCGTTCAGGGTCATGAATGAATGGAAAGGACTGTTGCCAGAATGCCAAAAGTTCCATTTCCCACTGAAGTGTGACAACGTGGAAGTGCCCTCTCTCTAGCAGGCAGGCAGGCAGACGCCAGCCAGTCTCTCGGGGCTCGCTTTTTCTCTGAAAGCTCCCTGCCTGCCCTGCTGCCCTCACTCACCTCGATAAGAGAGTAGTTGATCTCTACTTCAGACTTGACAAATCCACCACAGCCCACCACGATATCGTCAGCGCCCAGGGCCACCGCGCAGCACAGCGTGGCCACTGCTACACCCAAGGACCACCAGCCCATTGTTTTTACTCAAACGAAACCCAAACGCAGCCCGGTTCTACCCCTTAACCACTCCAGCCCCTAAGAAACTTCCCCACTCGTGGTGACAGCAATCTCAACTGCGCAGGCGCGCTGCCCTGACGCGGAGACAATGCGATCGTGTTGGTGGAAGGACGAATGAGCAGCACTGCGACTGCAGCTCTGCCCCCACAGGACCGGAGGGTTGTCTGTAAGTAGTAGAGCAAGTATTGGACTTCCACAAACTGGATTGTAATTTCAGTTTGTTAGCGGGAGGGGCATTCTGGAGAGTTCAGCTGATACAGTGAAGCCCACCAGGAATGGATGTGAAGCCTAACTGAACTGCGCAGAGACTTACTGCAGCAAACAATGCAGTTTCAGTAGGAGTTCATCCCCTTTGTCATGCAGGAAACCTGTAACACTGCGCTTCATCCTGGCGGGTTATACATTCGAAGAAGCCAGCAGAAGGCGGCCATTTGGTCTGTCAAGTCTGCAGTACTGTAGGTGAGGTAGGGAGATAGATTGTATTTTTATGCTGGAAGGCATGTGAGCACAACTGCCCGTTTTCACAAGTGTCGAGTCTATACACTACAGAGCAATGAGAGCATGGAGTCAGAAAATTCAGATATACAAGCTACATACCTCTGGACTGTCCCTGATTTTGCCTTAAAATTTTACTCTGTCCCTCCTAAAAATTGTGTTTCCGTGACCAAACGGTGGGGGTTGTAAGCACAAAAGAATGTCAAACATTAAAGTTACCGATTTGTTCTTCCTTAGAAAATGTATTTTACACTAAGCCCCTTATTCTAGTAGCTTCCTGAGTGGTTATCACCAATTGTGAAGATGTGTCCCTGATTTTGGTCTGTTGTCCCTGATTTTTTTAAGCCTTGTCCCTGATTTATGAGGCAGGAGGTTGAGAGGTATGACAAGCTAACTACTGTACTTAATCACAGCTGTATGTATATGAGAAGAGGTCAGAGGACAATATTATGTGCAGGAACAGACAGGTTTCTCAAGGAGGCAGCCTTAGGGGTTATTGTGGATTGGCGGAAAGACAACACATATACATTCTGAAGCGAGGATTAATCCACTAGTAATGCCCACTTCAGAATGTCTCAGTGTGGGTGCAGGCAGGAGTCACATGATGCACAGATCGCGCCAGCAGCTCTCCTTGCCTACTCCCGCTCACCCGGACTATTTTCTTTTATTCTTTAACAGCTCATAGCCTAATTTTTCTAAATATTTAATTTTACAGTTGCGTTTTTGTTTCCGGTGGATGCCGGTGAACTTTCTGTTAGATATTTTCTCTTGAGATGGATGCAGAGATGCGTCAAAGTCTCCTCCGTCATACACCTCCTCAGACTCCAGATAAGGTCCCAAAGAAATCTAAAGGCCACAATGTTGTCCCGGGTCAGGCTCCTTCTAAGACACAAGGGCCTACCCCGCTCTCGGAGGAACGATTTTTACTGGAACTACTACCAATTAAGGACTTACTTACCACCCTTGCTGTAGAACTCACTTCAATCCAAAAAGACATTAGTGGTACATCTCGGAGAGTTGGTGATGTGGAAGCCAGGTCAGTATCCCATAAGAAATGGCGAGAGTGGCTGGACCCTGAAGTCTCTTCACTCCGCCAGCGCCTGCACAAGATGGAATTGAAGTTAGAAGATCTTGAGGGTAGAAGTAGGTGGAATAACTTGGTGATTTTAGGACTTCCTGAGGATGCAGAAGGTTCCACGCCTATTATATTTATTCACCCAAAAGTTGTTAGACATGCTGGTTGGACAGTCACCTAATAGGCATAATGATGTGATAGAGCAGCATCGGCTTTCGCCCTAGACCTCCACCTGCACACCTCCCCGGCCCCTTATTTTACGTCTCCTAAACTACCTCGACAAACAACATGTGTTGGCTAAGATCAGGGACATTCAATCTATCACCCGGGAAGGTTATAAACACCGGGTTTCACAAGATCTCCCAGCTAGAGTTAGACAAAAGAGGGCATCTTTTCACCTAACCATTTCTAAGCTTATATCAGCTGGGATCAAATTTTGAATGTTATATCCTGCCTGGTTGCAAGTTTATCTGCAGCATACTTGGCACACATACAGTATGAGGACTCTGCTCATGCCTCCAATGAGCTTCAGTCCCTCCTTCCAGACTTGTTTAAAGCTGGCTGATGCATATTTCACGTCATAACTACATAGCTGTCAGTTAACCTAAGTAGTGTGACATCGGCTGCTGAATTGCAACTTCTCGGTTTTCTTCCCAGAACTTTATTTCTTTGGAACTTTGATGGCAGTTCGTGGTTTCTACGTGCCTCTTCTGGAACTAGAGTTATAAGTGGCAAGAATTTTATTTTCTTTCCAGGGATGTCTCCACAGACTTTTGGGAGATCTCAACCCTGTATCCCTATACTGAGTTATTCATTCAGTAGATGTCTCTTATTTTGCCTTTCTCTGTTGCTTTTCCTGCATTTCTCAAACAGGGTGATGACTGAGCTTCAGGACCCAGAGCCAACAGAAACTGTTCTCAAGTTATCAACTGGCACAAAGGATTATTTATTTATTTTATTTTTTTGACTTGCCATGGGCTCCTTCCTGCATCCGCAGACCTAAATCTTTCAGTACTACATAGATGCAGGACCTCAACAGGGTCTCCTTTTATCCATGTTCTTACATATGTTTCCCCCTATTGTGCTCCAACGCCTTTGGGATTTGCAAGGCAACTTATATTGCATTGTGTACTGATTCTGCAACCCCCAATTGGTTGCACCGTTAATTTATTTCTTATTTGTAATTTAGGGGGTTATTAGCTCGTGACTGTTTAGAGGTTTGGAGCACCAGACACAGTTTCGTTTTTCATTAACTCTTGTTTATCTAGCGCTCATTACCTTGTCATATTTATGTTCAACTGATATTTACTAGTTACTCTGGTACACAGTTTCAGACATATCGTTCAGCTCTTACTTATGTACTGAACTACAGTGCTTTTTGTCTGTGTTCCTATATTATAGTTTACTACTAACAATGTGATATACCCTTATAATTTATTGGTAACCCTGGTATAATACCTCAAGGTAGATACAGGGTGGGGTCCACCTCTGGGTACCTAGTAATTTTGGATGGGTGAGGTTCTCCTCCCTAAAGACCCGAGTTTAGACAGATTTATCATTCTTCTTAGGCTGTTATAGGTGTTTTAGTACTGGGTGGGCGGGGCAGCGGTCGTGGGGCTAGGTATTTATTTAGCTTTTGTTGACCGGGTAAGTACACTAGACAAATATTATGCCTCTTTTCAGGAATGACCCGGGAGAATACAACATAGGAATACAGAGTGATACAGAAAAATACAGATACATCATGACAGCACAACAACGCAAGGAAGTACATTGAGTAACATTATCCAAGGTGAAACAGAGTAGAGAGGCGTGTAGGAACACTCCTGACAAACAGTGGTGAGGTACATAGAATCACCAGTTAATAGGTCATAGACAATTTTAACATATTTTTAAAACACAGTCAAGTTATATGGTCATAGACAATTTTAAAAGTCAGTCAAGTGCCCTGGTACGAGATTGAATTCTGGGGACAAGCAAGGTATTACAGGCAGGACATATGAGAAGCACTAAGGTCCAGTTGACAGGTGACGCTGCACTAGGGAGGCTTGGGGCAATCACACGCTGGGGCTAGTTTCAAGAAACCCCACAGGGATTTGTAGAAAGCACTGATGGGAGGGGGCCAAGCGAACATACTCAGGAAAGGAGTTCCAGAGTCTAGGAGCACATACAGCAAAGTCCCTGTCCCCCATGAGGGTTCTGGTGGGGGGAACTCTTAGCATCCCCAGAACCTTGGACCCGAGCTGGTAGGGGGAGAGGTCAGCAGGTGGTAGAAGCTGAGCCAGTCCTGGGGGGTTGCCAGTTCTTATCACTTTGCCTGTGAGGCACCCCATCCCAAAGTCCAGGTACTTAGCTGTAGAGAGCCAGCAGAGTTTGTCATACAGCCCACAATGGTGGGTGAGACGGGGGGTGGCCAGGGCAAAATGGCAGATGTTGTTATACGTCGTGTGCCACCGAGTGAGATGAGTTTTAGAGGTGCGAGCAAATTAGTGCAGACCATAACTAAGGGAAGGAAGGAGTACTCCTCTCGCAAGGGCCAGACGAGCTGCAGGTGTAAGGTTATATTTAGCCCTGAAGGCCAGGCTCAGTTTGCAGTTCACTGCTCTACAGACATTTAAAATATGACTCCCCAGGTCGAGTTGAGGGTCAAGTGTCACTCCAAGGTGTTTGACGGAGTTCACTATTGGGAGGGAGGTTCCATCCGGACTGGTAATACCCAGCGGGGCTAGTGAGGCTTTGATTTTGGCTGCTGAACCAAATAGCATAGCCTGCGTTTTTTTCAGGTTCAAAACCAGTTTATGTTTAGTTACCCAGGCCAGGACATTATTAAAATCCTCGGACTAGCACTGGTTGAGAGTCACAATGTCCCGGGAGAGAGCCATTAGGACCAGATCATCCGCATACAAGGTGGCAATGCAGTTAGTTACAGCCGCTGGAAGGGAGCTGGAGGATCCATTTGCCGACCATCTGGTTGGCTCCTGGACAAGTTGAGTCAATGTAAGGTTAGCAAGTAAATGCTCAAACTGCTTCACATTACCAACAGCCCAGTTAAGGTTAACATCCCCCAGGATTATAAGTTTGTTGTCCCCAATGCTGGGACCTACCGAGTCCAGGAGGTGGGTCAGGCCTGGGAGCCCACCCTTTGGAGGATTATAAGTACATACCACATGTAGTTTCTTGGTGTTCCCAAGTAAGAGCAAGACATGCAGTAGTACACAGGAGGATGAGTTGGATGGCTGGTGGGCTACTGCGGAGACCTTAAGATGGCTCCTGAAATAAATTAAGATGCCCCCTTCCGCTTGTTCCCAGGTCAGTCCAGTCGAATGAACTCATAACCAGGGAGTACACAGGCTGAGTCAGGGATCGAGGATTTAAGCCAGGTCTCAGTCACACCGAGGTTTGTAGAGAGAGATCCATGAGACTAACTCATCAAGGTTGGGCAGCAGACTCCTAATATTGAGATGAGCAACTTTTAGACCCTTGCCCAGGCCCCATTCAGGGGGTATCGAGGAGGCCAGGTTATTTGGACCAGGGTTAGTTTCAATATCTCCGGCCAGTAGTAGTATTAAAAGGAGGAGCCAGAGGAGATGCTGCCTAATGGCAGACAGGCCTGTGGAAGGTACGCTAGTTAGGTGTCACTTTACCCTGGCGGAGTACAGTAGACACCTGAGGTCAAGGCAGCAGATGAGACAGTAAGGGGTCCTAGCAGTCACTAGGATATTTGAGTAGTTGAAGTCAGGCACCTCATAGGAGGGAGACTTCTCCCAGTAGCCCCCTATGGTCAGCAAGGGAGTAGTGACCACTTGAAGCAGAGTAAGCCCCACTATGAGACCAGCAAGTACAAGAGCACTATAAGGGGAAGGCAGTACCCCCTTTGTCAGTGCCATGGGGGTCTCCCTTCCCTTAGGTGGGAGGTGTGGGTTCCTGGACCACATCGGAGCTAGGGGCTAGGGCCAACTTGTTGTTAAGACCCGGTCAACAGGGAGACAGAGAGGAGCAGAGGGGAGATAGGGGAGTTAGGAGCTGTAAACAAAGGAGGCAATCAAGGTACAGATTCCAGTAAATGACAGGTGGGGCAGAAAAGCAAGGACTTCCGTACAGTTAAGCAGTATAAGCACAGTAACACAGTATTAGCACAGTAACACAGTAATTGTCAAATATAGAATAAAGTCACAATTTGTAGATCAGTGAGAGCAAAAACAGGTTAGGCAGTGAGCATAGGATCAGATCATTTAGGCAATGCTTCTCAGGGGCAGCTCAGGACCAAGGCACAGAGTATGCTCACACTGGGCACTTTAATCAGAAATAAACCTGCACACATCTAAGCAGGGCCTCCCCTGAACAAAATATAATCTGTAAGGACCTGCTATAATTTAAAGAAGGCTAGGCTCCGATTTTGTACAGACATAGTCAGAAATATAAATATAGGGTCTTGCTGTGATTTAGAACCAGCTATGCCACGTAGTGAATACAGGACCTCCCCTGCTACCTGATAGGGTGAGTCAGGCCCTAGAGGCGAAGCATGTGGGCATTTAATGGGAGGAAGGAACGGGCAGAGCGGGTGGGCCAAAAATTTTCAGTCTATCTCAGTCTTCTACACAAGGGCAGGGGCAGGAATCGTGAAGGTGCAGCTGCCATTCAGTCCTGCGTAGCTACAAAACCACAGCACCTGCGTACCTGCCCGGCTCTGAGTTTCGTCATATGAGGGACCTACCAGGAACAGGTCTCCTGCCACCTCTCTAGCGACCAGAGTCACGGAAAGGCACAAGAGTAGCAGTTCAGGCTCTCCCTAAGTAGCAGAGAGAGGAAGCATCACGACCAGCAGGTGGCCAATCAGTGGGGGTGCTTTAGGTGCCAAATTCAAAAGTTACAGCAGGCAAGGGTACTGAGTTTGGTCCGTTGGCAGGATTAAATAGGTAGCAAACACATTTCAATCTCCCGCAGGTCTGATACCTGCAATGACTGCTGCAAACCCCCTTACAGCAGATTTTCCGGGGCGTCAGGACCACGGATCGGTGAATCAGATCCGTAGATTCTCGGTCTATCTCAGTCTTCTACACAAGGGCAGGGGCAGGAATCGTGGAGGTACAGCTGCCGAGGAGGCCCGCCGGAGCTACAGAAGCCACCGGCACCTCGTACTCGGCTCTGAGTTTCGATACGCGAGGGCTACAGGGACAGTCTCCCTCGCCTCCCCTCCAGCGGCCAGAGTCATGGATGGCATTGATCTTTAGTGCCTTCATGAACCAATTAGAAGGGGGGAAGGGGTTGGGATACTTGTAATTGTTGGTGTTATTTTAGTTTTTTCTTGTTGGTTGTATGGGTTATTACTTAATTGGGGGGTTTCATCTTGATCCTCCCATTACTATGGTTGTGTTACTATACAGGTGAGGGGGAGGGTTGGTTGAGGTTGTTGGGTCTTGGGTGGGAGGGGTGGGCACCACCGGAGGAATGGACTGGAGGGAAGGCACTCCCGGCAGATGGATATTGTCAGAGCAGTCAAATATCACTTATATGTTTACTTCCCTGCACCTACCCATGCTTTCTGATTTTCAGCTACTATATCACAATGACTACCTATAAGTTCTGTACCTGGAACATTAAGGGTGCCCAGTCCCCTACTAAACAGACTAAGGTCTTGCTTCATTTACAGAAGTTATAGGCAGATGTGGTCTTCTTGCAGGAGACCCACTTACTCCCATCCCAGGTCCTCCTTTTTAGGTGGTTCTAGGTGGGACATGCATTCAGAGCTGGCTTGGATAACCGTAAAAAGGGGGTGGCTATCTTAATTGCTTGGAGTGTCCCTTTCCACCACCTCCAAGAGGTTACAGATCCACAAGGTCGATATATAATTCTCCAGGCTTTACTGGGCCACTTGGAAATCATACTTGGGGCTATTTATGGTCCCACCGCTGATGATCCACATTTTTTCACTACCTTGATGTCTGTCCTAGCTCTGTGGATATCCCACCCCATTGTACTCGGGGGAGATTGGAATGTAGTCCAGTCCAGTGATCTTGATAGATCTGGCAAGGCCCATTTGGCACTCTCTCATGGCCAACTGGCTCTCCTGGAATTGATCGACTCCGTGGGATTGGTAGACCCATGGAGAGCCTTGCATCCTGATACTCAGGATTTATCTTTCTACTCCCTTCCACATAATTCCTATTTTCGTATTGATTACATTTTAATAGGGACAGAGTGCATGCCTGGGGCTATATTATGTCATTACTCAGCCAAGGTAATTTCGGACCACCACCCTACCCTTTTGCATCTCCAGCTCACTCCCTCTCTGAACAGAGATAAAGTTTGGAGTCTAAACAACCAATTATTTAAATCCGGTGTCCTACTACAACACCTTCAATCCTTTATTTCTTCCTTCATGGAGATTAACTCCCCCTCCATGCCTACTCTGGATATATTATGGGGAGCCCTGAAATGTGCTCTTAGAGGGGAGCTGATCCATTTAGCAACTACACGAAAGAAACAAACCTCTGCTACCTTATCCTCCTTGTTATCCCAGATACGTGCCCTAGAGGAACAGATTTCCCAGACCTCCCTTCAATCTGCATGGGAACGATTAGAAAGTCTCCGATTTCAGTATAATACCATCTTAGGGGAAAAAGCGGAACATCATCTGCTTCGTTCAAAGATAAAATATTTTGACCAGGGAGAAAAAGCGGGGAAACTGCTTGCCCTTCGGTTATGCTCCCAAGTCTCGGATAGAATTGTAGCCTCTATCCGTACTGAATCCATCTCTCTCCTTACTTCCTCATGAGATATTGTTGATTTCTTCAAAATGTTTTATCAGAATCTATATGCCCTCCCTTCATTCTCTTTTTCTTCAGCCCAGGTAGATTCCTTTTTGCAAGATGTGCCCTTCCCCAGCTGACAGATTCACAAGTTACCATTTTACAAGCTCCATTAACTGTAATAGAAATTACCCAAGCTATTGACTCTCTGGCCGCAGACAAAGCACCTGGCCCGGATGTTTTTTCCACTAATTTTTACAAATCCTGTAAAGACCAATTGGCTCCTATTCTCTTAGATACCTATAATTATATTTGTACGAATGGTCTTTCTGACTCCTCTCTCACTGCAGCAACCATAGTGGTCCAACTTAAACCTGACAAGGACCCCCTACTTGTCTCCAACCACAGTCCAATATCTCTTATTAATGTTATTATGAAAATTTTGGCTAAAATTTTGGCATGTAGGTTGGGACTTGTGTGGGACTCCCTCATCAGCAGAGAACAAGTCAGTTTTGTTCAGGGTAGACTGTCGACTGACCACCTTAGGAAGCTGTCCTATTTCTTTTCGGTATCCAGGGACTCCTCTGCTCCTGCAGCCTTGGTGTCCCTGGATGCCGAAGAGGCCTTCAACCATGTTTCATGGGATTACTTATTTACACTACTTCCTAAATATCGTATTCCCCAAGCATTTATTCAATGGATCAGGGTGCTGTATTCTTTCCCGACAGCCTGAATCCTGTGTAACAGAGTATTATCATTGCCATTTCCCCTTCACCAGGGCACCAGGCAGGGCTGTCCACTCTCTCCCTATTTATTCAATCTTTTCTTGGAACCTCTCATTCGCAAAATTAATCTTTCCCCTCAGGTTTCTGGATTCCAATTGGCTGAACAGAATACAAGCTCTTTGTCTATGCAGATGATATTTTGTTACACATTTCTTCCCCTGCCACATCCCTACCTGCTGCCCTTCAGATTATCTCTCAGTTTGGTGCTGTTTCTTAAATCTTTAAATTAAATCTTACTAAAATGGAAATTATGCCTCTGAACAATGTTACCTTCCAAGCTGATACAGCGCACCTCGGTTTGATCTGGACACCAAATAAATTGAAATATTTAGGAATTTATCTTAGTACCACTCCCTCTAAAATGCATCATTTTAATTTAAATTCCCTAGTGACCCATCTTAAAGTGGATCTAGATCATTGGTCCTTACTTCCGTTGACATTATGGGGCTGTATGAATATCATAAAAATTAATATTTTCCCTAGATTACTGTACCAGCTCCAGTTGTTTAACTCAGCTCTTCCCCAATCATGGTTTAATCAGGTCCACCGACCTCTCTCTTCATTTTTATGGCATGGTAAGACAGCATGCAGAGCATTATCTAAGCCTATGCGCACTAAATTGGATGGAGGATTGCAGGTTCCAAACTTTTTCTTGTATTACTTGGCCCTCCACCTCATCCAGCTTTCCCACTGGGTGGGAACACCAGGAAGTGACTCCCCTGGGCAGTATATACCGCAGTGGGTAGACACTGAACATTCTCTGTGTTCGGATAATGGTTTGGATATTCTCTCCCTACCATATTTCCCAAAGAAGAAACTTCCCCCGTCCCTACAAGATTCCCCTCTGGAAGCGTCCCTATGGGTTCACTTGCAGCTCTGCTCTTTTTATAAAGTCTGTCCATACAAAGACATATCCCAACCATTGTTTGGGAATCCGAATTTCCATATAGCCAGACAGCTTCTCTCTGAGAAGTTTTGGCCCTATATGGGGGTGCGATCGGTTGACAATCTCACCTTCAATCAAAAACTGTTATTTATTTATTTATTTATTTATTTAGCTTTTGTTTACTGGGTAAGTACGCTAGCCAGCAGGTGACTATTTTCAGGCATGACCCGGGAGAGTACAATACAGGATAACCAGTGAAGAAAACAACAATACAATTGAGGCAATAAGTACAGAGTACAATCATTCATACAGGGAGAAGCTTTGGCTAGGCTAACATGTCGTAAGCTATTCTAGGTAAATGACAATAGGTCAGTACAGAAAAGGTTAACAGGGAGTATTGGTACTGGAAAATGTCTGGTCTAGACTCACCCCACAGGGATGGCGTCCAAGGTGAGGAGATGGCGGGGGAGGGAGTGAAGTAGAGAGGACCGGCCCCAGGATTTGGGAGGCATGCTCCCCAGGTCCAGAGTGATGCTAATTGGAGAGGATAACGGTACCCTCCGGGGGTCGGGAAGCTAATGGGTAACAGGTAAGGTGTGCAGGTGGCGATCAGTAAGGAGATCTGGGTCTTAAGGTGCAGCTTCCTGACTTGGCAGTGGCACAAGAAGCCAGGCTTATGGTTTCAGCACTGGGCATGAAGGTGAGGACAACCGGAAGGTATCGCCATTCGGACTATGGCTGGAGTAGTCTAACGGTCTCATGGGAAGGCGAAGGTAAGGAGGGCAATATGGGAGGAAGTAGCATCCATCTAGGGCCAAAGCACCTGGATGAAAACTGAGAAATTGATAGGAGGTGCAGTCGGCGAGAGCAAAACAGCAGGCAGCCCTTGGTTTCTGGGACCGAGAGATAAGCCTACGGCTATAGCGGCAGCGAGCTAGAAGGTGTGCCGGGTAACATGGTCCCGCTATAGGGCATGAGAGAGGGAGGCTGGAGGTGAGAGAGAAAGTACGGCGCTTTTGCAGCATTAGTGGTAATAGGAAGGCACGTACAGCCGGGCTCGCGGTTCCAAGACTGGGCAAGAGATCCGATATCGGTCCCTGCCAGGGAACGTCCAGGGGTTGCGAAAAGGGAGAGGAGGGGAGGGGGAGGAGACTCTAGTAGTAACAACATATGACTGTTCGGAGGTGGCCCTGGCAGGTAGCTGGTTAGCCTGAGACAAGAAGCGAAATAATGCTAAACTATGAGAGAAACCAGGCAACAGATAACAGTAGAGGAATACATTGCAAGTAGCATTAAACGAGGCAGTGCTGTACATCCTAACATAGAGAGAGATACATTACCTTCCAAGATGCCTGTATCAAATATCACTGGCCCACCTCCCTGTGCTTTAGATATTTCCAACTTTCATAAACGCTTCTGCAACATTTTGGCGGTGGTCCATGGATTAATCCATTAAGTACCTTAATTGTCCCTCTCATTCATCAGGCCCCTGTCTCACATAAAATCTCATATTACTATCGGGCACCACAAGATTTCCTGGCTATCAATGAGGGGCCAAGAGTTTATTGCTGGGACCACTCCCTTCCGCCATCTGATACTCCCAGGAACTGGACCACTATCTGGAAACACCTTTATACATTTATCAAATGGGACAAATACCACTTTATGCAGTTTAATATTATTCACAACCTGTACTATACTCCTGTTTATCTGCATAGAACAGGCAAACTCCCAGATGACCTCTGTTCCAGGTGCGGTAAAGAGCCTGGCAATTTACTCCATATTCTATGGTCCTGTGAAAGAGTGGCCCCTTTTTGGAACTCTATTCGAACCCATCTAGATCCCCTCTTGGGACTAAATAATGCTTTCCTCCCTGAAATATGCATTTTGGGGGACTATACTAACGTCTTGGCTGGGAATCAGAAACCACATATGGCCTTAATTTCTGTATGTGCAAAGAATGTTATCCTGCAACATTGGCTTGATAAAGGGATACCTCAATATCTTGAGTGGCACAAAGAGATATTATTTGCCCTGCAAGCTGAGCGCCTTTTTACCGGTATGGTTGGCCGACTCTCACATTACCAAAATATTTGGGAACCCCTCCAGGATCTACTGACAACCTAAATATTCCCATTCTAGTACAGGTGCCTCCTTCCCTGACAATTCGGATAATTCCAACTAGTTCTATCCTTCTGGGTATCCTCCAGTGGAGGGATGGGAGGGGGATTTGGGGGTAGTAGTGGGGGGAAGGAATGTAAGACTTTATTTAAATCGTACACTATTTGGTTTATTCTTGTTTCTGTTATTGCTCACTAGTGTAACCATATTCTACAAACTTTTTTGGAATATTGTTCCTTCTTTTGGTGTGCTAAATAAAGCTTATTCAATTGAAAAAAAAAATAATGTCTTAGTGTGTTCAGCGAGACCAAGTAGTGAAGGTAGAGCATGCACGCATCTGGTGGAGGTCGATATATGTGCAAAAGTACACAGACCAGCAGCACTTCAAATAATAGAACATACTATGGAAACTTCCTGTGCACTAATATGTCGCATACCAGTGACTTCAAACATTACCTAGTTTGCACTTGCCATGTTACAAGCGCATTAAGCCACTCCGAAAGGTAGCATCTAATGGGATTAATGCGTGGTTGGGCCATTGTACACCCTCGGCCTGCAGCCTCAGGCCACAACCCTCCCACCCATGCATTAATCCACCATTAGATGCCACCTTCGTCATGGCTTAATGCTTACTAGTACCCCTGGAAGAGAGGGAGTGTCTGCAGTCCATGGGTGGTGTGATAGTAAGGAATCACGAAGGAGTGGTGGGAGGTGGATCTCGTGATGCAAACCCTGGTTGGCCTCTGGAAGCAGAGGAAGTGATGCTGTTGGGGAGCAGACCCCAGAGAACTTTATAGAAAAAGGTCAGGATTTTAAAGTTAATTCTATTTTTGAGAGTTAGCCAGTTTGCAGCATTGTAGAGGTGGCAGTGGTGAGTGCTTCAGGGGAGTCCTGTGGCGAACATGATGATGTTATGGTAGGTGGTTCTTAACCTACTGAGAGTCTTAAGAGATGGAGTGGAGGAGCAGATAAGGGCCCTAGTCACACAATGGAAGCAGGAAACTGTGCTACAAGTGTTCACATTTCAGGGATTAGAAACATAGAAGTTGACGGTAGATAAGGACTGCAAGGCCCTATCCATTCTGCCCATTTTTTCTACCTTATGAATGTGCCTTTACTTGGTCAATGGCCTATCTATTCCTACTTATCTGTATTGCTCCCTTATGCCTATCCCATGCCTGTTTGAAGCCCTGCACTGTATTAATATCCACCAGTTCCTAAGGTAGAACTTTCCATGCATCCGCCACCCTTTCTGTGTAAAAGAACTTTCTCACATTACCCCTTAATTGACCACCCTCTAATCTCATGCTGTGTTCTGTTGTCCTGCTATTTTTCTTATATTGAAAAACGTTAGACTCTTTCACCTTGTTAATGCCCCCTTTAGATATTTATTCCTGAAATTGATTAATTCACTATAACATTCCAAGCCTTTGGTGTATTTTCTTGATAAGCTGGGTGATGTGGAATTCATAGGAGAGGTGGCAGTCAAGGTAGGTGCCAAGGTACTTAAATTCATTACCTCTCTCAATACAGGCTCCCGCCATGGAGTCAGTTGAGAAAAAAAAAAGTGTGGTTTGCAGTTTAAATTTTGCCTGCTTGACGACCACCGTGAGGAGAAGAGCATTCGAGAGGAAAGAGGCTCATTTGCATGGCATCGCGTGATTGATGAGACTGCAGTCAGTCCCTCCCCCGAGCCAGCTCTAGAACAACTGCACAGCATTCGAGAGGGAGAGAGAGAGAGTGGAGTGTGCAAACTGGCTTGTTAGGAGGAGCGTTGCAGTGACTGAAAGCGCTGTAAAAAGTTTAAAAACTGACTTTTCTGTTTAAATTTGGGCTCAACCCACAACTCGATTGACTTGACTGTGAGTGTGGTGTTCAGAGGCACAATCGGCAGGACTGCCAACCCGCTTCCTTCCAGAGGCCTCCAAGACTGGCTGCAAGCTGTTTTTTCCATCGTAGCAAACAGCTACTGGTAACAGTGAGTACCGTCCAAATGAAATAGCTCAAACTGTGTGATTTCACCAAAAGCCAGCTGAATCTGTGTGTAGCAGTGTAATCGCTTTGTAAAGAAGGACTGTGCCAGTTTAACCAACTAAAAGCAAGAATTCTGAGCAACAGACTGAGAGCATAATGATAGATTCAACAACAGTATAATTTTCAGAGCCATGTGAGAGACTGTGAGTTGTATGAGATATGCAGCAAGGAATACAGGCAATCCTGTGCTATGAAATACTGAGGCTTTAAGGGACTGTAAGCTAGAGCAATGTCTTCGGCGAGTAAAAAGTCTGTGGTAATTCATATAAATGTGCTAGGAAAAAGGACAGTGCAAGTGTGTGCAGTTTGAGCAAATTTATCAGTAGAGTGTGTAAGTCGGATGATCAGTGGCTTGACCCATTTACGGAACATTGATGCACCAGGAGTGCTGCCGCTACCATTACAGGGTGGGGGCAGTAATGTAAATACAGCAGCAAGGGAGCCATTTTGTGAAAAGTTTTTTAACCAAGTGGGACTTGTAATAACAGTGAGTGTTTGTTTTCTCTGCAGTCATAACTTCAGGACCAGCCCGCTACCTGGATCATGCCCGGGCTGTGATCGTAGGAGAAGTTAACAAGCTAAGGGACATTGAGAGATGTTACTACGGAGGACAACTGCCTCCTCGTGTGGTGATTCCTGGATATCCAGTGCAAGTATGTGTGATGTGCTTAAATGCTGGAAGGGACGTCTTCATGGTACCTCACTGTTCTGGGTGCCTGGAGAAATATGGTTTGTTTAAAGCGCCCAAGATTTGTTTGGCTCCCACATGGACAAAAGTTCAAGAATCTGCAGTTGGCAGCACACAGCACCAGGCAGAGCCTGTTGGAGAAGGCCTCTCAGAGTGCGGCATGAAGCAAGAGGGTGCAGATTTACAGACAGAACAATATGCTGATGTTTCAGAGTCTGAGTCGCAGAGAGACATTTCGGGAAGAGCATCAGTAGACCCTTGGAGAGAGGGGCCTAGCCTAAGTCTCATAGGTGAAGATGAGACAAGGGAGGCCTTTAAATCGGAGGTTTCGACCTCCGAGCCCAGCGAAGAGTGGTCAGTCTCAGGAGTGAGGATGACTGCTCAATCCTGGGCACAGATTTTCAGTGAGGAAGAAGAAGAAGAGGGGGAACCTATGTGGCCTGAAGAAGAAGGCATGGGTTCACAGCCTTCAGTTCCTGGCTTAGAGGAACGCATGGAAGAGAGTGGTGACTCTGCAGCTCTGTCCCCACCAGGAAGAGTTAGAGATCCATTCTATGTCGCATTGAGTATGCGTAGCTGGCAGAACCAGGACTGGCCACCCCCAAGCCAGGCCAGAGGTCGTAAGTTGACCAAAGCTAGTAAAGAAGAAAGACTGGTTCATAGGAAAGCAAATGAAATCTATGGAGAATCGTTTCCTACCTTTCCTCGGAGAGTCTGGGAGGAGATTGAGAAAAGCAGGAAATCCTGGATTTGGGAAGAGGCAATGAAACATGTGCATCCTGGTGCAAACAAGTATGTCAAGAACAGAATGTTTCAAGAGAAATACAGCCAGTGGAAAAGAGGCAGGACAGTGTTTATTGACACTGTTCGAATTGTGGATGGAGAGGGACTGAAACCTTTCACAGTGTGGATTATGAGCACCCAGACGGGGTAATAATTCCAGCACCTGACCCATTGTGCTATTGGCCACAATGCAAAGAACGTCCTGCAAATGTGCCCATGCCTACCAAATGAAGAGCAGAGCAGTGATAGCCAATGCTACCATCCAGCAGTTGCCTTACCTATGTTGTTCCGCCAGGCTGGCCTTCCAGGGTCCAGGTGCCCCACATTCATTAGTTTTACAGCATACTAGCTTTCCAGAATCCATCAACGTGGCCTACCAGATGACTTCAAATCCAGAGAGGACACAAGCCCAGCTGTATCCTGATTCATCGCCTGGGTATCGGATGACTTCAGACCAGCTGTTTTCCTTTTTGTTCCTGTTCCAAGGTTCCATCTCCTAGATGACACCATCCCAGCAGTTTCCAGATGTGCCCTCCTGTTGTTTCCTGGAAGATGTCTGCCCAGCTGTATCAGAAGAATGCTGCCAGGGAGAGTCCGGCCGAGGACTAGGTGTGGTACCATTTTCATTCTACAAGGGACTGGTAAGTCCAGACTTTTTCTATTCTTATGACATTGCAGTACACACCCTACACTAGCAGACTCCAGATGTTTGAACTGTCCTTAAAGACAGACAGAACAATATCGGGACTTTGGCCTGCTAGAACTGTGCTTCACCGGGCTCCGGCCCAGGAGAGACTCTTTAATGGACTTGCCTTCGGGCACTGTGGTCACTAGATGGGACTTTTAGGGCACTCCACCCCCAAGATATTGTGTATTGTAAATAATGTCATTGTTTTCTACTGTTTTCTAATGTTTATACTATTTTTTCTACTTTTCTAAAAAAAATATTTTTGGGGATTCTCCAGTGTTTTGATGGTAGGGGTTTAGATAGAACTGTATTTGCAGATTAGGAGTATGTTTTTGGTTTTCTCTGTTTCTTGCAGGTGGTTCCTGAAGAAGATGTGAAGAGAAGACAAGAAGAGGAGGAGGAACTCATCAGAGTTCTTTTAGTGTACTTTAAAAGTGTAGTAGTATTAAAGTACAAGATGTTGATTACTGTATGTAATTTTCCTCCCACAGGTATGGTTGTGGGGGAGTGTGGGAGTAATGCATAGTGTATGGTATTACCTCCTGGTGTGTGGTTGCATGGTATCCAAGGTTGGGGGGAGGTCCCCTGTGTGTTTTGTTTTGGGAATTTTGAGTTAGAGGCAGACAGGTTTTCCCTAGAGGGCTAGAGGGGACAGACAGGCTGTGGTCCTGAACGGCCATAGGGACCGCAGTACTGATCTATTAGGGCTATGCTCTGGGCATTTCTACCAGAGCCACTAGGTACCCATAGTTAGTGGGTAGAGTAGAGGCTGATATGTCAGCCAAAGGCCTCTAGGCTCTTAGTGTTGTCTGCCTGTGCTAGCACATGGTAGGGGAGAAGGTAGCGCTACCTCCCCATAGTCAACACATAGGGTGAGATGGCCTAAGCCAGGTGGCTAATGACTGCGGACAATCATTTTCCTGGCCCAGGGTGAGTGTAACCTCCCTGTTACCCGGGGTTACAAGAATCCCAGTTAGACCTAGTGGCAGGCAGGGAAGACAGCTGGTGAAACTCCAGTTAAATGGATTTCACACTGTCTCACTCTGTTCTCAGTCTCAGCTGAGACTGAGGGATGACATCATTTTAGAACTGTCACAGCTGCATAAGCCACACTGGAGTGTTGCAGCTAGGGAAGTTAGGATAGAATGTTGGGGAATTTGAAGTCAGTTCAGTAGCAGTCTGCAGTAGAGTGTTGAAGAGGGAAGAGGTATGCTGCAGCTGCAGGCCCTCATAGCCCTCAGCTCTGACAAAGAACTATTTTTTTGTTAGAGGTGTGTGTTCTCACCTGAAGAGGAACACAAGAAGAGCCAAGTGAAGTGGTAGAGACTGCTTCCAGTGGTTCAGGGCCCCATCCCTGCGGGGATGGGGGGAAGGATTCAGCCTACTTTCAGGGGCAATCCCCTTGTCCAGCTAGGGAAAGAAGAAGCTGCCTAAATCAAAGTTCATGCTGAGGCGCTAGAAGTTTTGGATGAGATTTCTTTGAAGAGAAAAAGCCTATGGGGCACCTGCAACCAAGGAGTGAGTCTGCTTTGATTAAGGGCCAATGTTTTTTCACCTGAGACAAGATGAAGTTAAGAGACTGTTACTGTGGGGTCAGAAAAAGACAGCCAAGTACAGTTTTGAAAGTTGTGGGAATTGGACTGCTTAACTCTGTGGGGGTCTAGAGAAATGGAAACAGCCACTCTTTAAGTATGTTTCAAGTTCAGCAGAAGTGGGATGGAAGAACAGTAGATTAAATGTGACATACACTTAAAGAGAATCTACACAGTAAAGTGTTTTCAGAGAATGAGAAGTTAAAGTCCAGAGAAATGGACGGGTATGAATTATGGGAGCGAGAGGTGGGAGACCCCCCCCCCCCCATCAGTAGTAACCAAATTCACCTTTACGGGTTTGCTTTGGGGCACCTGTTGCTTTCTCTCAGGTACTTGGCCAGTGCCTGAGGAAAGTACCCAGACGTGGGATTGATGAGGAAGATTCCCTGATGGAGCCAGAAGTGCTCAGAAGTGGTTTAGGGAGCCACTGAGAAATGTTCCATGCTACATGGAAAGTGTCCAAGGGCTGGCATGAGAGCCAAGCCAAGGAAGGAAGGTAGCCCAGAGAGCTGGCAAGGGAGCCGAGCCAGGAAAAGTGAAAAAGAGTTGAGTTAGGGCCGAATGCCCAGAATGTTTAGAAACCTGAGGGTTTCAGTGTAAAGAGGATGTGTTCTGATCTCCATAAATCTGCATTACCAGGAGTGTAGCCCTGTGGGGGTCCATCTACGCTTTGTTATTCTGTTGGATGTGAATAAAAACCACACTTTAGAATCCCAGCTTCTGGCATCAGACATTACAGTTATTGCTTCCTGTGTCCGGAGTTATTTGGGGGCCCCTGTGCAGAGTAGCCAAACCTAGCCAACATGCAGAGTGACACCTTTCTCCCCAAGTTTCAACCTATAAAAATGGAGGCACCGCGTCATAGGACCCAGGCCCCTCAACCTGTTCACTAGCTACACAGGCAGGGGTAGTAGCCCTCTCAGTTAGCGCCGACTGGCGGTTACATACAGAAAATATAATTAGTACCACATAACTAGTTAGTGCCTCTTTGTTTAACAACACTTAGAGTATGACCACTAAACACTCTAGCTCATTGGTTCCTTTCTTCACTTCCAGCCTTCTTTCTAGGTCTTACCACCACCACCAGCCTTCTTTTCACATGAAGACCTGCAGGGGTACTATAAACTGCTACAAAATTAATGTTTTAAAAATTATTAGTGTAACCCCCCCCTTTTTTTTTTATGGGGGCTTACCTAGTGTTCTGCAGGACATCAACGGCTCCCTTCTGGTGGCTCTCGCTCCTCTTTACCCTCTGGTCCCCACAGGACTGTAAAGCAGGGACTTTTATGGCCTTGTAGGCAGTGTCAGTGGCTCTGGCGGGAGTCATGCTAGGACTTCCCACCACAGCATTGCGACTGCAGCCGCCAGAATGTCCCATGATCCAGGCCCCTGAACTCGCAAGCAGAGCTGGGAGAGGAGGAGGACTGTTCATGTTCCCCATCAGGTGCCTTGGCAAGGCTCCCTGCCCCCAGATGACCGAAGCCGGATCAGGGAGCGAAACAGTGGTGCTGCAGCACCATTGCAGACAGTGGGTGCATGTGCACACCGGAGGAGGAGGAGGAGTTCCCCAATTTGAAATTGGGCTGCGCATCTGCACCAATGGCCATGGTCCCGACTCCTGATACAGGAAGCAGAGCAGGGACACTGTTGTGAACTGCAACAGGTGCGGTTCTAAAATAAAAAGTATTTTCTGGCCACCAAGTATGCAAAGAAATTGTTTGTGGAGATATGTGACCCTCAACACAAGTTGCACTCCTTTACTCTGCATCGAGGGGCGAGACAGGGTTTATTTATTAGTTTTTGTTGACCTGGTAAATACACTAGACAAATTCTTGCCTATTTTCAGGCACGACCCGGTGGAGATGGGGATACAGATGAATGTCAACTGATCTTGAACCAGATTAAGCTGTTGGTGGTACGTTGAGTGAATGGGGGGAAATTTGGCCAGGGCACCGGGGAAATTCCCCTACTCGTCAGAGGGGGTACCTCTGTCCAAGATGGCAGACGCACCCTTGCCTTCTGAGGTGGGAGATTTGGTCTCTGCTCTTACCTCTGATCGAATGGAGACCACGATGCCAACAACTGATGTGTTGCCTGTTGATGTTCCTACTACAACTTTAAGTTCTGCTGCTCCTACTAAGGCTGCTATACCTAGCCCTCTGCTTGCTTCTTATGGAACTGACTTGCGTGCCTGCAGTCGACTTACCAGAGGATTTTACTTCATCTAATTCTGAAAATCACTGTTTGACAGCACAAGAGATCCGGGAGCGTTTTGCAATGGCGGAGCGCCCGTTTTACTAGTGCAAAACTGAAAATGCATAGAAATATACAACGTCTGAGAACCGACAACACAGATGCATCTTCCACTCAGATGGAAGCTCTTGAAGATTTACCTGACTTGTCTCCTTTCCTGCCTGTTGCTGTGACAGGCTCTGACCCGACCTATGCGTTGGTAGCTGAAGCTCTACTGCCTGCTCCCCTGCGGCATGCAGTACAAACGGATTTGGTTTCCTTCTCAGAACCTGCTTCCATTACATCGCAGAGTTCCCCACATGGACAAGACTTCTCTTACAGTAAGTGCCCCCCTGCCACCTGCAGTTCAAACGGATTCAGTTTCCTTTTCACTACCTGCTTCCAGTAAATCGCAGAGCTCCCTACATGTACAAGAATCATCTGCAGTCAATATTAATAAAGTGCCTACCTGGACTGTTGAATCAGCGCTGAGAGGTGCTGGCTGGGTTCAGGGTACTGTCCCAGGAAGTTGGAAGTTGGGTCCATCTCCAATACGGTCCCCCCGGCCTAAAGATGTTCCAGAGTTACAGAGCACTTTAGGTGCTTCAAAAGTCACTACTACTGACCCCTTGTGTCTCCCTCATGAACTGGAGCTTACACAGAACCCAGTGTTGGATTATCTGAAGGGTTCTCTACCCCAGGCTCCTTTTTCTACTATTTCTATAGAGACTGTGGCTCCCCTACCACTGCAGCCCCCCCCCCCCCAAAAAAAAAATTTCGGGACCAAGCCGTTCATATTCTTCATTTTTAAATTTCCAATCCAGGCTGCTAAGAGACACAATGCTGTTAAGCTTGGCATACCTGGGGGGGTTACCTGAGACACCTGATCAGGTCTATGTGGCACGTACGCTGCTAAAGGATTCTTTAAAATTATTTTCCCATGAAATATATGAGTTAATTCATATCTCTGGTGAAACCACATTTGACATTAGTTTCCAAACATCTAGGGGATTGGAGCGTTTTTGGTCAAAGTATAATTCTCTGCGGACTACTGCATTATGGACCCCATTTCAGGCTATTCCTCTTTCTAAGCCTACTTTTAAGACAATTACTATTCTGTTTCATAATGAGGGAGTTGAGGTGGAGAATGTTGTGTATTGGCTGAAACAGCCTTGTGACATCCAGGGACAGCCAGAAGCCATTTTGGATACCAAGAACATTTGGACTGGGGGCTGGAAGTTTAAAGTCCTGTTACGGTCTAATGATTCTGGGGTTATACATCTGCCCAACTCTTTTTTCATAGGCCAAGATGGGGGGGGTCTTGTTCTACCCGGGTCAGCCGAAGGCTTGCTATCAGTGTGGTGACCCTGCACACCTTAGTAATGTATGTGATAAAATTAAATGCAACGTCTGTGGAAAATTGGGCCACATAGGGGCACACTGTTTGAATGAATGTAGGTGTAACCTATGTGACGAACAGGGGCACACCTTTCAGAACTGTAATTGGGCTGCGCATAACCAGGAATTTCACAATGGTGGAGTGGACCAGCGCTTTATTATTACACAGGCGCAGAAGGCCCGTCTCCAGACCACCTTGACTGTACCTCCCCCTAAGGTAGCCCAGCCCTTACTGCAGGCTTCAGTGCCTGTTGTCCTCTGAGGTCGTACCTCAGATAGTTTCCTCACGGATGGCCCTTGCTTGAGATTTCTCCTGTCCCTGATCCTGCCCAGTCTAGTTTTCCTGTTCAGGACCAGGTCCAAGTACTATGCCCCTCCCCCCTCGAGTGCCTACAAGTGTCATTCGTAGGTCACTGAGAAACAACCCTCGGTTGCACCATCTCCTGTGAGCGGTCTGGAACCCCCGTGCCCTTATCTAATTCTTTTGAACTTCTCCAACCCATTTCTGATGACGCTGGAGGTGAGTTGGACTCTTCCTCCATAGCTTCTTATCTCCCTGACGGTACCACTGACTCTAAGTTGCAACTTGGTACTGGCCTTTCTCAGAAGCGAAAGGCCAGAGTAAAACTTAAAGGGAAGAAGGTGGTTGGGAAAAGGAAATTGTAAAATATATTTTTTGTCTGTTTTCCTTTTTTGGTGCTATGTTTCACTTTGTTTGCCATACTATTAATGTAAATAATATGAAGCATATGGCTAAAAGAATATTGATTTTTTCCTTTCTATGGCTTTTGCCTTTGGGTTTAATTTTATTACAGGATACTAGACTTCATACTACACACGAGATCCGACAAGCACAACAGGACTGGTTACTGGGTCCTTCTTTTTGGTCGATTGGTCAGGACTCCTGTTCGGGACTGGGAATTTTAATTATTATCCCAGACTTCCATTTGCTTAAATTGTTTGAAGTAGCCCCTGGTAGGGTGCTCATTATAGATTTTGTCATTGGGTCCTGTCCCTACCAGGTGATAAACATTTATGCCCCTCAAATCAAAACTGAACGCATAGCTTTATTTACTTTGCTTCATCCTTATTTGCTCACTTCCTTTCAGGTATTGTTTGTTGGTGACTTTAATTGTGGCTTGAGTCTTCAAGATAAGAGCTCCTTTGCTGCTACAAAGAAACAGTTTTGTGATTCCCACGACTTGGGTAAATTGGTTCGAGTCACCCACTTAACAGACTCCTATCTCTCCTTTACTACACAACACACCCCTACCTTCCAAAAGGGTAAACTAGCCACACGTATTGATTATGTGTTTTCATCTCCTACAGTACCAATTATTTCTGCCAAAGTTCAAGCGGTTGAGTTTTCTGATCATAAGCTGCTTTCTGTTGGTTTTGGTTCTGTTGTCTCTTCCCGTAAAGGTCTAGGTATTTGGAAATTCAACACATCTTTGTTGCAGATTCTGATGTTTATGCAGTCCCTTCTGTCCTTCATACAAGCCCGTAAATCTGTTTTTATTTGTTATGAAGATCCTGTTCAGTGGTGGTTAGACACGAAACATGATCTGGTCACTTTTTTAAAAACTTACAGTCGTTTAAAATGTAGGAGGGAATACCTAGACTATTTGCAGAAGAGGGTACATTTTCAGTCATTATTAACCATAGCGTACACAACGGAGCAAGACCTTACTCAACAAATAAAAGTCCTACAGAATGATATGTTGACTTTCCAATTATGGCAATCACAGCAACTTTATTACCAACATAAATTCTGTACTGTTGGAACACATGATGTTATTTGTCCTTTTGAATCTAATTCCCGTCAGACCGCCCGAAAAAATATGACGTGTCTTCTAAGTTCAGAAGGGACCTTATGTTCCTCACAAACTGAGATTTGTCATATTGTAACAAAGTATACTACAGCCCTTTTGTCTCTCCCCTCCCTGCTGTGGCTGGTAACAGTGCGACTTTGTATAGTGGCCTTGATATCCCAGCTCCCTCACAGCTATGTCAGAACCAGGCTTGTTCTCCTATCACGGAGCAGGATTTGACATTGGCTATTTCTTCATTACCTGTACAGAGAACTCCTGGTCCAGATGGTCTCCCTGCTGGCTTATATAAGGTGCTGGGTGACCATTTGGCTCCAGAACTTATATCTGTGTTTAATTCTCTGTTAACATGTGAATCTCTCCCTTTGGAATTTACTACGGGTACTTTGATTTACATTTATAAACAGAAAGGTGATATTCATTCTCTAGAGAATTGGCGACCTTTATGTATGTTGAACACCGACTTTAAGCTCTTAACGAAAATTATTGTGAAGCATTTGGTGAGGATAGCGGAGGTGGTTTTGCATCCCGCCCAATCCTGTTCTGTGCCTTAAAGGACAATTTCTGATCATTTGATCCTCTTACGAGAATTATTTTCTCATGGCTATGCAGGTCTGGCTTTGGGACTTGTCTCTGTAGATCAGAAGGCTGCTTTTGATTCGGTTAGGCATGATTTTTTATGGGAAGCACTTTGTTTTCTGCATGTACCTGATGTTATGGTACGCTGGATTTGTGCTTTCTATAGAACGGCTACTGTTGTGCCTGTAGTGAATGCAGGGTTTTAAATAGTCGATTAGCAGTTGTTTTCTTGGAAGGATACTAACTGTACAGAAAGTATTTATATAGATTTTCTAGAAGTGCTGTGTTTGTTAAACACAGTGAGGCAAGAGTTATGCATTTTCACAAAGTTTTAACAGTTTTATGAGCAAAACGCTAATCAATTTTTAGAGTTAAATAAAACCCTGGAATGGTTGGCTAGAACCCATGATCCCCATAAAAAGGGGGGTTCATCAGGGCTGTCCTTTAAGCCCATTGTTATATGTAATTTTTCTTGATGTTTTGCTCCGTCGGTTGAATATAAATTCTCAGATTCGGGCTATTTCTAGTTGTGCCTTATGCTCGACTTATAAGGCGATCGCATATGCAGATGATGTTTGTTTTCTTGTAGCTGATACAGCCTCATTGGTTCATTCTCTCCATGAGTGCTCTATTTTTGGAAAATTCTCTAGTGCTGTTTTAAATTACACTAAAAGTCTGGTTATTCGGGTCGGTTCAGTAACATCCCCTTCGGACTGTATTGGCCCGTTACATTTAGTTGAGGGCCGTATTCGCATTTTGGAAATTTTTTTTGGGACACAGGACTCAGATTTTTTTAACTGGAATGTTAAACTGCAACAAGGTAAACTTCAGGTAACCTCCTGGAACCGGGGGCAGATAGGGAAAAAGAAACATGTTTTCTTAATCAAAAACTATTTGATCTCTACTTTCCTTTTTCTGAGTTATGTATTCCCTATTCCATGACAGCTAGAAACTGCTGTATTTAGCCTGTTTTTCAGGCTCTTTGGGGTAGTAGGTTAAACCCGATAAGCGAAATATCACTTATTTACCTATCCCTGAGGGTGGCGTTTGTATGGTTAACCCTTTGTTATTTTTCTTGTATTTTCACTGCAAACCTTAGGCCTTTGTTGATTCATGCCCAAAGGGTGGGAACCTTGGTTTTATGACTCTTGCAGGATTTGGTTTCACCAATGGAAACTAATTCATAACTGTGTTAAGACAAACTGTTGGTATACCAACTTACGTAAAACATATGTTTTTACGTCTCAAACAATGGAAGGTGTCTGTTCAGATGTTATTAAACCATTCACATAAAGTTTTATATAAGAATTTACTCCTGACAGTTTGTGCTGTATCAGTACCCTTTGATAAGTGTCCTGGTCAGCACCTCCCTTCCCTTTTGTTATTGTGGAGATGTAAGAGGGTTCCAGACAAAATGTGGGATTTTCATTGGCTTTCATGCCATGTAAAGATTAATGTAAAATCTAATCGTAAACATAAGCAGTCCCAAGATAGAATATGTTCTCGCTTATTATGTATTACAGAACTTGAAACTATCCCTCATTTATTTTTTGACTGTTCCTTTATCAAAAATTGGTGGTCCTTTTCGGCACAGGCATGGGATACCCCCTTGCTTCAATCGGTTACTTATTTGAATCTTGTATATGGGTTTTTTTCTCCCCAGTGGTCAAAATGGCACCAGGACACTTTGAACCTTGTTTTTGTTGGCATTAAATGAATATTTGGATGGTGTGTTGCATGTTTTCTTTACAGCAGAAGGACTGCTCCTATTTGGAGCTCGAAAAAAAGATTGCACAAGATTTAAAAGACATTTGTGAGCATGAACGTACTCTATATTCAGATATGACTCTTGGAACTTTGAATAGCTCTTTCTTGGATCACAGACTCTGATTTTGCAGTTACCTGAATGATTGTATAATATTTATCTTGTTTTTCCATTTTTTTGTATTATGCTTTGTGTACTATTGTACGATTTTTGTCTCAGTAAAAGTTTCCCCTACTCTTTTCGAGAAGTGCCACGGGATCTTTAATATCCACCTGAACTACCACCAGAACAGGCAGATGGGACCTCAGTTTAACATCTCATCCAAAAGATGGCACCTCAGGAGTGCAGCACCCCCCTTATACTACACTGCAGTGTCAGTACTGGGATATTAACCCAGGTGCCTGGTGTGGGGATAGAACCCACAGCCTTCTGATTGCCCGGCCTCAGAGGCAAGTGTGCTACCTGCTGAGCCACTGTCACCTTATTTGTTTATTTTGGCCTTACAACCATTGTTCCCGAAACTCTCAGCCAATAAACGTGTAAAGGGGATAAAATCACGGACACTAATTAACAAGGTTTTTACTTTTGCAGACAATAGTTTGCTTACTATCTCCAACGCGTATTCAGCCATTAAACCCCTAGAAGATACCCTGGAAAATTTCTCCAAACTAGCAGGACTGAAAATAAACTGGGGGAAAAACACAGGTCACATTATGTAATAAGTCCATGAAGTCTGACGTAACACTGGGTAAAATGGGGAAGGAGACTTGGTGCTAGGAGTCCCTAACGTACTTAGGAATCAGGATCCCAAGGGATCCTCAAAAGATTTTGGAGTTAAATCTCCTTCTCATCTTGGAAGATATAGATAAATACTTTAAGAAATGGACCAAGCTGAACTTGTCAATCTGGGGGGAAATGAATTCCATTAAAATGATGGTGGCTCCTAGTTTTTTCTTTTTTTTTCAAAACATCCTGTTTATAAGATCAAGTCAGTTCTTTAACAGATTAAATGGTCTAGTAAGAAAGTTCTTATGGGACGAGGCACCACCAAGACTGTCCTTGAATAAACTAAGAGCCAGTACATTTTTTTTGGGGGGGGTGTTGAACTGCCTCATTGGGAAAAGTATCTACTGGCCTTTAAGTTTAAGGAAGCAGTCTGGTACATTACACTGGATAAATGGGACAAGTGTCCTCTGTGGTTCAAGGTAGAGGAACAAGCAGTTCAGCCTTCTAGATTGTCGGATTTTTTATTTATCACGAATACTTCAGAATTTAAAACATACAGCTGCATTTCTGATTCTGTATACAATATTCAAAAGATATAAAAAACTTATGAATATTAAGAACCCTCCCCATATCTGGCACCAGTCTGAAAAAACCCAAATTACGCATTGAGGGTGGCTACTTGGAAGACCCGGGATGGAAGGAACTAGATGTTGCAAACCTAGGGGATCTTTTAGACAAGGTAGGTATCTTATTGACATTCGAGTCTCTGAGACACAAATTCAAACTGCAAATATTCCATTTCTGTATTTATTTACAGCTCAAGAAAGCTCTGTCAGACTCCATTTTGGGCCTCAGTCTGACACTGTCACGGACACAGGAATCACCCAATGGACAAAGCTAATAAAAGTGGTAAGCCTGAGAAGGGGGTTAATCTGGGGTATATGCAATTAAATGAGAGTTTGGATCAGAAATTGCTAACACTAGCAGCTAAACAAAAATGGGAGGGGGGGGAAACAGGACTAGTTATCTCTGAAACAGAATGGGCCTCGGCTTGGAAAAATGCTTGCCAAATGAGTAAAGACGTATTGGGCAGAACTGTTCAATTTAAAATCCTTCATTATTATTATTATTATTCACCGTTGAGATTACAGTTAATGGGGTATTTGCTAGACGGACCATGTTGGAAATGTCAACAAAAGTAGGCAAATTTGTTCCATATGCTCTAGGACTGACCACATATTTTTTCATTGTGGAAGACATTCCACGAGTTGTGTGAAAAGGCTTACAAAGCTGCAATTCCTTTTAACCCAAAGTTCCTCATTCTGGGGATTGATTCAGGGGATGAATTTATTAATCAGTGTCAAAAAGTGGTATCTTGGGCTGTAGCCCTAATTGTTAAATGAGTTTTTCTATCAAATTGGAAATCAGGCTCCGCTCCTACCCTTCAGGAGTGCTACAGTAAACTGGGGGAAACCATAAACAACGAGCAAGTAGCTCACATGATATCTGGCAAAGCTCATATATTTGATGCCATCTGGTCCCCATTCTAGGTATGTTACAGAGACAGGAGGAATCACACTAAGTGGGGTCTGACCGGACTAGCGAATTATTGTTGTTAGGACTGCCCAGGCTCACTGATACCCAAGCTGTATCGTAGGAAGTTCAGGAAAATATAGAAAAAATAAGACAAAATAGGAAACTTTTTTTTAATTTTTTTACTTGTAAACCAGATGAGCAAACTGCCCGTTTTCACAGGTGACAAGTAATACGTAAACAAAACAATAACAAATTAAAAAAAAAAAAACCTTTTGGAACAGTCAACTGTAGTCCAATTAAAGTGCCAATGCAGTTCTTACAAATAAGTGCCAGTACTGGATGGAATATGTTACTGTATTTTATTTATTTTGTTCTGTTTCATAGTTTAAGCCTTGATTGATTCATGGATGAAATGTCTGTTATTCAATGTTTTTGAAGGTTTTGAAATGTTTTAAAATACAGAATATGTGCATGAAGTTATTAACAGTACTGGAATATAAGTCATACTAGATAACAAAGATTTGTAAAAATGTAGAAAAAGTACAATCAATAAAAATCTTTGATGGAAAACAGTTATTTATGGCTGTTGTTTTCTTTTTTTCCTTTTGCTCAACTGTATGTAACTTCAACTACCCTTTTCGGGATGTTGGCTGCAATGTGTTTTGAATAAACTCAAAGCAAAACTGTTGGACTGCATCACCAGGGCTCTGTGCATGCGCAGGAGACCCATAAACTGAGCTGATGCTCTAACAATGTATTGGCGCGACAGTCCCCATGGAACACTCCTGGCCCCAGTACTGACATCGGGGTCAGGACATGACAAAAGCAGCCCAGTGGGGCTAAAGACAAGACAGCAGAAGGTTGCAGGACAAGAAAAAAGGGACACTTTCAAATGTAAACAAACATGGCAGCCTCCAGTGAACTACAAGGCCGCCATGCATCACGGAGGAATAGACAAGTGGCAAGTGTGCTGTAAACACCACTGTGTTATCCTGCTTGAGTCCTGTACTAAACGAACCGAGGCCAGCACTGTCACAGCCGAAGGGAGTGGTGGTGGACCCTGAGGGCCCCGGGCGGAGGCCTTTAGGACAACCACAGTGACTACCTTACTACTGCAACCAAGGTAGGCTGGGCAGAGCCACATTACATGAGAACCTTAGAACCTGAAAAAAGTTCTGATCATTTTTTTTTATTTGTTCTGGAAAGTTCTGAACTTATTCAAACTGGTTCTCCCATCCATACTTCCTACTAAACAGAATTCTGGAGATAGTCTGAAATGTTTCTGGAAAGGTTGTCACTCCCTTTAGACAAAGAAAGTTGTTTATTTCAGGTTAGGATGATCACATTACAATGCGCTAAATTCAGAACAATGCCTGAAATTTTAGACAAGTGCTGAAGTTTGTCATGGTAACACTGCAAAATTCAGGACTTACAGTGGAAATTCATACACTGATTCTCTTGAGATCAAAATACAAGACAGGAGAGGGAATTTCAGGACTGTCCTAAGAAATTCAGGGCAGGTGGTCACCATATTTTGGGGCTGGTTTCTGGCCTGCACTATATGCCTTGGAGCTCCTTAATGCTATTATTTGTATTAAACTAACTCATTTCTTTTTTCTCTGCCTTCCCGTGCCTCCCCCGGCCCTCCAGTCCTTCAGGTGGCTCAATATTCCTGCTGCCCACCAGTGTCACCTTCGCTACCAGCTCCCACCACCTGGTTCCCTGTACTTACCTTGGTGCTGGATGGTTCCGACTTATCCCTGTGGAGGCTCCCCCTTCCCAGGGAGGAGGGAGAGGAGTAACGGGCTCTAAGTCCTCCCAGGCAGCAGGGCGAGAGTGGTGTGCCTTGTGGACTGTGGCATGGTGGGATGCTGCCACCATCAACTAGCTGGCTAAGATGGGTGATTTTCCATTTTTGGGGCCCCATCCACCTCCCACATACATGCGGCCACAGTGACATCCTGGGGCGGCGATGGCTGGCAGGGTGTGGTCACCCATGCCGCCAAGGGTGCCTCCACTAAGCCACCACCAGGAGCTGCTATAGGAGCTGTAACAACCCACCTCACCCTCTGGGCTGAAACAGCCTTTAGAGAGGTGTCTGTCCTCAGGTATTCGCTGCCACCAGCCGGACTCTCTTCCGGCACCTACTTCAAGCTTACAAACTTGAATAATCAAACGTGCAATTGCACAAGTTAAAGTCTGGTAGTGTGTCTCTCTCGGGTGGCGGATGCTACACACAGTTTATCTCAGCCAGTGGAAACCAAATATTACCTTAGAAAAATGACATCACAGTCACAACTGTTGAGCAAATAAATAGATTTTTACTTAACAGAAAGTGCACTGAGCATTTACAGGATATATATTTACAACACAAGAGAATAACACTGATACAGGAAAAGTAAACAAATGTTTTTAAACAACAGATGGCAAAAGGAAAAGGCTATTACTGCACTATGCTAGTACTAAACTTACCCTTCCCTGTCCTTACAAGAGACAATGGACCCTGTGCTAACTGTCAGCTCCCACGGACATAGCTAAAAGGGTAAGCTCTCAGTTTATGTTTCCCCTTCCAGTTTCCAAAGCCAGAGGAACACCCTTCTTTGTCTATCAGCCTCTTATATATTCTCCTGGGAATAGGTAATGCCTTTTCCCCCTTTGAATGCACCAACCATCTAACATGTATGTATTTAATTGTCGCAATCAGACTGAACACCTATCAGTGACCAATTATATTTCCTTTTAATCTTAAGTTTATATTTGAATGAACCAATCCATTCAAACTGGCCTGTGTGTGTGTGTGGACAGGTCTGTGTGAGGAGATGTCCACTCGAGATTTATGACCCAGCTCTTATCTAGCAGCTAGGGAGGACTGAGAATCCCACAAGTTGGATTTCTCAGCTTGTATGAGTGTGTTTTATTTTCAGACTGCTAAAAAAATAAGGCACCTACAGAATCCAAACCATTAACTTTCCTTACCATTTCTGTCACATCTCCCCCCCCCCCGATGATGAAGGCGTGTCCCTTGGGCCACTCCAAGTGACACAGCCGTTCATGCAGTTACTGGGAAGTGCCCAAAAGTATCCAGCCATGCCATTAGCCCTGTCTAGATAGCCCATCTGCATTTGCATTTTGTTTGCCACTGCGATGCTGGATGGTCATGTTGTATGCCTGCAGTACCAAACTCCAACGTAGTAGTTTTCCATTTTGCCCACTTGACCTATGAAACCATATCAGGGGATTATGATCTGTGACCACAGTAAATTCTCTCCCATATAGGTAAGGCTGCAGCTTCTGAAGGGCCCACACTATTCCCAAAGCATTCCTTCTCAGTTGTGGCGTATGCCTCCTCTCTGGGCAAAAGCCTCCGGCTGAGGTATACAACCAGGTGCTCCTCCCCCTGCTGGATAACATGGCTCAGCACAGCCCCCAGCCCATGATCTGAGGCATCCACATGGATCATAAGCTTTAAACTATAACTGGGGCTAGTCAATACAGCTGGGCCGCTTAAGGCCTTTTTTTAGCGCCTGAAAAGCAACCTCACAGCCTTCTGACCACTTCACTGTATCTGGCTTTCCCTTCTTGGTTAAATCTGTCAGGGGCTTAGCCAGATCGCTGTAGCAAGGAACAAACCTCCAGTAGTACCCTGCTGTCCCTAGAAATGCCCTGACCTGTTTATTGGTGGTAGGAGTAGGTCAGGCCAGGATGGCATCAACATTGGCAGGCTCCAGGCGGATGTGTCCACTACCCACCGGTGTCCAAGATAGGATACTTCTGCCATACCTATCTGACACTTTTCCACCTTAACAGTCAGATCTGCATTCTTCAGCCTGTGGAACACATCCCACACATTTTTGATGTGCTCATCCCAGGTCTGGCTTTATATGGCTATATCATCCATATAAGCCAATGCAAACTCATCTACCCCAGACAGAATGTGATTCACAAGCCGTTGGAAGGTTGCAAGTGCATTCTTCATTCCAAATGACATTACCTGGAATTCATATAAACCAAATGGAGTGACAAAAGCTGATCTCTCCCTGGCTGCAGGGGTCAGAGGTACCTGCCAATAGCCCTTTGTTAGGTCTATTGAGGTCAAATACTTGGCTCCCCCCAGTCGCTCCAGGGTCTCATCTATTCTGGGCATGGGATAGGTGTCAGACTCCATGCAGCTATTCAGCCTCCGGTAGTCAATGCAGAATCGTGTGGTGCCATCCTTTTTCCTGGATCCAGATTCCTGGATGACTCCAAGTTCCAGCATCTCCTTGAGCTCCTCTTTCACAGTCTGCTTAACGTGCTCAGGTACCCTGTACGGGGACTGCTTCAGGGGAACCTGTGTCCCTGTATCCACATGGTGCTCTGCCATAGTGGTGTACCCCAGTTTCCCTTTGAACATGTCCTCAATTTCTCTCAGCACACCCCTAATTTCTTGCACCTGGGCTGGCGTCAGCTGTTCCGAGAGGGTAAGATTGTCCACAGAGGATACAACCCTGGCCTCCCCAAGCAGGTCCACCAGTGGGTCCATCTCAGTTTCCTCCTCTGGGACACTGCATACAGTGAGTACCAATTCCTCTCTGTCATGGTAGGGCTTCAGCATGTTAACATGATATACCTTTCGCCTGCATCTCCTGTCCGGTAGTTCTATCATGTAATTGACATCACTAACCTTTTGAACAATGGAGAATGGCTCCTCCCATGCTGCCTGTAATTTATTCTGTCAGACAGGGATGAGTGCCATCACTCGCTGTCCCACCTCATATTCTCTGGCTCGGGCCCCACGGTCATACCAGACTTTCTGCCGCTGTTGTGCAGTGGCCAGGTGCTCCTGAGCAAACCCCATGAGCTCCCTAAGGCGGGTCCTGAAGTTCAGGACATACTCCACAACAGACTCCCCTTGGGAGGCACGGTCACCTTCCCATTTGTCCCAAATCAAATCTAGGGGCCCCCACACCCTATGACCAAACAGGAGCTCGAGAGGTGAGAACCCTGTGGACTCCTGTGGGACTTTCCTGTATGCAAATAGGAGATGAGGCAAATATTTGTCCCAGTCCCTCTTATGCTGGTCAGCAAAAGTCCTTAGCATGGTCTTAAGGGTTGAATTAAATCACTCCACTAGACCATTAGCTTGGGGATGGTATGGGGAGGTTTTGAGCTGCTTTACCCCACACTTCTCCCACAAACTACTCATTAACCCTGACATAAAATTGGCACCCCGGTATGACAGTACCTCCTGGGGAAAGCCCACCCGGCGAAATATTCCCAACAGGGCATCTGCCATTGGTTCTGCCTCAGAGGATGTTAGGGCCACTGCCTCTGGGTCTCTGGTGGCATAGTCAACAACTACCAGGATATACCGCTTGCCAGAGTGACTTGGAGTGCTCAATGGCCCCACTATGTCCACAGCTACCCTCTTGAAGGGTTCATCAATAATGGGCAGGGGCACCAAAGCTGCCTTTGCCTTGTCCCCCAATTTCCCCACCCACTGGCACTGTGGACAAATCCTGCAATAATTTGCCGCATCCTTGCCAGTACCAGGCCAGAAGAAATTGTTGGTTAGACGCTTGTCGTGTGCCTCACTCCCAAGTGCCCTGAAAAAGGGATATCATAGGCAAGGGCCAAAAGCTGCTGACAGTGAACCTTAGGGACTACCAGCTGCTGGAGTACCTCACCTTCTAGCCCTTCCTCTATTGTACATTCTCTGTACAACAGCCCATTGTCCCAGTAAATTGACTCTTTACTCCCCTGAGGACGCTCAGTCCTATGAGCTATTTCCCTCAGTTTTTGCAAGGTAGGGTCAGTTCGCTGTGTAGCATTCAGCTGCCCTTGTCTGACCCTTCCCAGTGCCCCCTTCAGAAGGAAGTCCTGTGGGCTCCTCTATTTGTGACTGGGGTTCTGGACTGCTGCTTCTAGCCAGCCCCTCCCCTGTGCTGAGGGTGTGGCTGGACCACCCAGAGTTACCCCCTCTTCACCCTCAGAAGCTTGCCCTTGTGCCTGACTACGAGTTACAGCACACACCAGTTTCTTCCTGGGGTCCAAATCCTTCCCCACAATCATATTTACAGGTAGATCCTCTACAACTCCCACCTCCTTTTCTCCATGGCCCCCTTCCCAGCTCAGGAAGACTCTAGCCATTGGTAATTGGACTGGTGGACTTGTGAATGCTTGGACCCTGGAGTATTTCCCAGGCACCATCTGCTCTGCCTGGATGAGATCCTACCTTACCAGGGAGATGTCAGCGTCTGTGTCCCACAGTCCCTGTGTTAGTATTCCATTAACTGTAATGGGATGCAGATTCTCATCAGAGGAGAGCAGTACTTTAGACTGGACACACCCTACAAACACACCAGTGCTCTTTTGATCACCCCCTTCCCCATACCGCTGCCCCTTAACCAGTTGCTGAGGGCAGTTATATCTCAAGTGTCTCACTTGATTGCAAATATGACATTTCTTGGGTCCTGTCTCTTGAGTCCCCTTAGAACCAGAGGGTTCTACTTTGGGCTCAGGTGCAGGCTAGTTTCCTTTGGGCTGTCACCCATGGGATCCCTTATAACCATGTGCTGCCCCCCCACCATAAGACTTACGCTATGTGTATGGCCAGCTAGACAGATACATGTCAGCGCTTGCTGCCACCTCTGTTGAGGAGGTGCATGCCCAGTCTAGGAGCCATACGTGCATATCCTCAGGTACAATTTTATGGAATTGTTCTCTCACCAATACATCTTTGATTAGTTCTACAGTGGCTGCTTTAGCCCCTCCACCCACCTATCAAGGTAAGTACACAGTTGAACCTGCAGTTCTGCATAACTGTCTTCTGGGCTTTTCTTTAACTCCCTAAATTTCCTTCTATAAGCCTCAGGAGTTAATTCAAAACATTTCAACAACACTGTTTTAACTTTATCATAATCAGCATAGTCTTCATTACTCATTTTAGAGAATGCATGCAAAGCTCTCCCTGTAAGTAAGGGTGTGAGGTAAGTTGACCAGGACGCCTTAGTTAATTTTAATTGATCACATACTCTCTCAAATGACCTTAAAAACAAATCAAGGTCATCTCCCTCTTTAAACGGAGGGAACAATTTAGAATAAATTTTGGCTTCGTGAGGCAAACTCACTCCACCATTACTTACAGTTTGCCGGTTATGCAGGGTCATCATCTCCTTCTCGTGCTGTCATTCTTTCTCTCTTTCTTCATGTTCTTTCTCTCTGTCTGCCAGTCTGTTTTCTTCCAGTTCTTTCTCTGTTTCCTGTCTTCTTGTCTCGGCTTCCTATCTTTTTGTTTCAGCTTCCAATCTTTTTGTTTCTGCATCCAGTCTTCGTGTTTCTGCTTCAGCGTCCAGTCTTTTCACCTCCAACACCCTGTCTTGCAGCAACAGCTGCAATCGCAGTGCCTCAAGCTGGTTTGGGGGGGTCTACTGCCTCAGTTCCTGACTCACCCCCAGCGACTGTCTGCTTCAGGTCATGTGCCATGAGGGTAGCTATGAGGTCTGCTTTTTCTTGTGTTTTAGACCTTCAAGCTGAATCCCCTTTTCCTGTCACCTTTCACAAAGCTGTGGCACAGTAAGTGAGTCATACTCCATGGAGTTCATTCCCTACTGCTATGCTATACTGTTAACTAGAAACAAATAAAACTGTTGTACCAATTTATTCCCTTATATATCCTGTTTTGCAATGCTAAGGTAACTGTCCCACTGGCAAACTCTGTATCTCAATGTGCTACGCAGTCCACTATCATCACCCCACCACTGCCAACCAATTGTAACAACCCACCTCTCCCTCTGGGCTGAAACAGCTTTTAGAGAGGTGTCTCTCCTCGGGTATTTGCTGCCACCAGCTAGACTGTCTCCAGCACCACCTTCAAGTCTATAAACTTGAATAATTAAATGTGCAATTGCACAAGTTAAAGTCTGGTAGTGTGTCTCTCTCTGGTGGCGGATGCTACACAGAGTTTACCTCAGCCAGTGGAAACCAAATATTACCTTAGAAAAATGACATCACAGCCATAACTGTTGAGCAAATAAATAGCTTTTTACTTAACAGAAAGTGCACTGAGCATTTACAGGATATATATTTGCAACACAAGAGAATAACACTGATACAGGAAAAGTAAACAAATGTTTTCAAACAACAGATGGCAAAAGAAAAAGGCTATTACTGCACTATGCCAGCACTAAACTTACCCTTCCCTGTCCTTACAAGAGACACTGGACTCTGTGCTAACTGCCAGCTCCAATGGACATAGCTAAAAAGGTAGGCTTTCAGCCTATGTTTCCCCTTCCAGCTTCCAAAGCAAGAGGAAGACCCTTCTTTGTCTTTCAGCCTCTTATATATTCTCCTGGGAATAGGTAATGCCTATTCCCCCTTTGAATGCACCAACCATCTAACATGTATGTATTTAATTGTCGCAATCAGACTGAACACCTATCAGTGACCAATTATATTCCCTTTTAATCTTAAGTTTATATTTGAATGAACCAATCCATTCAAACTGGCCTGTGTGTGTGGACAGGTCTGTGTGTGTGGAGATGTCCACTCTAGATTTATGGCCCAGCTCTTATCTAGCAGCTAGGGAGGACTGAGAATTCCACAAGTTGGATTTCTCAGCTTGCATAAGTGTGTTTTTTTTTTCAGACTGCTAAAAAAATAAGGCACCTACAGAATCCAAACCATTAATTCTTTCCTTACAATTTCTGTCGCAGGAGCGTCTCACAAAGACCCTCCCCCTGGGAAGAAAACATCCAGGGGACACCTGTGACTCCCTCCCTGCCAGCCTCTGCTCCTGACATAGGGCTCGGGGTGCAAACCCAGATTGCTAGAGTGCCAGATTGATGCCCAATCATTCAGTGCCACAGAGCCAATACTAATCCATTTTTTTTTAAATTACTGTTTTTATAACATATAGGATAGTGTATGAGAGCCCATACACAACCACGCTATTCTAATACCGGGTGGTTTCCATTGATAATGAGGACCTCAAGAGCGAAGCTCGAGAGGTCCCTATCGTCATGGAAACCACAATAGGGTGTATGGCTCCAAAAAGTATGCTTACTTTAGTCGTCCCCCCCTTCCCGAGATCAGTCCTTGCCGCCGGACCATCTTCCTCATTTTGCCGCTCGCTGAGTCGGCTCACGCACGCAGCTCATCAACCGCCCCCTATCCAATGAACAGCGCTGTTTGGGAGCGGTTGTATTGTGACGTGCCTACTAACGCAGAATGAAAAGTCGTTCTGCTTTAGTATGCACGTCACTAGTGCAGCAGAACAACTTTTTCGTGTGTATGGATTTCCATACACAATCACGTTCTGCCATACACTATATAGAGAATACTGGATGGACAACTATGCACAACCAGTGTGTTTTGCCACAGAGGGGTTCTGATTCTGTCTGACCTCGAGAGCGAAGCTCGGTAGGTCCATGGGAATCAGAACCCCGAGGTGACAGAACACTCAGGTTGTGCATAAAGTTGCTCATCCTGTATTTTTATACAGTGTATAGCAGTACTATGTGAAATGTGTGCTTTGTGGGTTTTTTTCTCTCTTTTTCATAATGAACATGACTTGAAAAGTCTCTAGAGGTTCTAGAATACTGTCACCACAGAATTAAATAGAGGAAAGCAACAATGTGCCAGGATTCCAAGTAGTTCTGCTGCAGTAGTGACATCAGTACTGCAGCAGAACAACATAATGATGTCACTACTGCTGCAGAGTAAGCATATTCCAGGCATGGAATTTCATGCATAACAGCATTCCACTATACACTATAAAAATTCTAATTTTTTTATTGCACACAAAGGTTTTCAGCTGTTAACCCTTTTAGAATGCAGTCAGCCAATCTGATTGTTCCACTTGCATTGTGTACAATGGCTGGGAATTTTCATGAACCAAGACAGTTTGCATTTAAGCTATAAAACACATTTATTTAAAAAAAAATGTTGCTTTCATAGAAGCATTAGTGCACTACAGGGGTTGAGATACCATTTGTAATCTAACCCAAGGGAAATAAGGCACATAACTTTGCCTCATACCTCATACTAACATACTAAAATGCCAGCAGAATAGGCCTAATGGTCTTTCGTGTCTGCTCGATTGGTCAGACCCCACCCTGGGAGCTGATCTTGCTGCCCCCCCTCACTCGGTCTGGTTTCTCCCTTCCCAGTCCCGGATATTCTCGCTGCACAGGACTTTGCTTCCAGAATCCTTCCCCTGTACCTTTCTCACCCCCTCTTGAACCCCTCCACCATCTCTGCTTCCACCAACCACCTGGGCAGTGCATTCCATGGCTCCACCACCCTCTCAGTGAAGTAGCACCTCCTCCTTTCTCCCCTGACTCTCTCCCCCCCTCCAGCTTCCACCCATGCCCTCTAGTTGCCCCCCCCCTTCCTGCGGAGCACCCTGATTTACTGTAGGGTAATTGATTGTAAACCAGCCTTTGATTGTGCCTTAATATTTAATTAAATAACAAGCAACATAAACATGCATGTCTTAATCCAGAGAATTCAAACAAAGCATTCTGTAACAGAAACTATGCAGGCAGTGATAACTATAGTACGGATGTGGTCAAAATATTGTATGTTCATAAGGTATTTGAAAGGAATACTATAATAACAATAACATATGGAATGCGTAGACCCATAAAAGCATGCCTCAGGGTGCTGTTATGCAGAAGACAAAGCCGAGTGCCTTTATACGCACAGAAGTGTGTTTGTGGGTGACGGCTCATTCTGCCCAACTCTGGTCACTGTACAGGTGGATGTTAAAGATCCCATGGCACTTATCAAAGAATAGTAGGGAGTTTCTCTGGTGTCCTGACCAGAATTCCCGCTGTGAACAAAAAAGATTCATAAGGTAGTCAGTCAAAACCACGCAGACCAAAAGAGCTACAACGGGACTTCAAACAGCAAATATACCGGGATTTCTGTAGAAACTTCCAACATTCAGTACAGAATTTAGTTCGGGGGGGGGATCTTCCCCTAACAAATTCTGTACAAACCATTCAAAGATTCATCCCAAGTGGAGGTGTAATCATTAATTTATGTGGAGTCTGAGGGTGTGCGCGGATGGCATGCTCTCAGTCCTCTGGTGTAATCCACATAAATTAATGAATAAAACTCCATGGTGGAGAATTTTGTACTGTTTAATACATAATTTGTTAGGGAAAATCCCCCAGAAATGAATTCTGTTTTGAATGTTACAAATTTTCACAGAAATCCTGGTACATTTGCTGCCTAGTTCTAGTCCGTAGGACCCACTCCCAGGACACCCCTGCAAACAATCTGTCACTGCTCAGTGTGCCCTTTCTGGTTAAAAATGACAAAAACATAATTGTAAAACCTGAAATGTGTCAAATTTAAGGTGGCCCTGTATATCAAATAAATATAAAATACATCAGTACTGATCCAGTGCTAAAAGTATGTATATGAACACTACCACACACCGCACCATAATGCAGATAATTATATGGTTTATGGCCTTGTGGTTTATAAAACCACCACAGTCATCAAAAGATTGACACCCTTATTATATACAGTTGGGTGTAGTTTATTCCTTATACTGTATTACCATGAAAAGTGTTGGGGCTCTGTTTTTTAGGGACTGTCCACAACGATAATGGAGAGCAGTCAATTTCTGTGTAACTACTTTCTGTGGATTTATGCTGCTGTTGTTAGTCTCTCTGTCTGCAGTCAGAGTTTTTTCTTGTTTGTTGTGTGTACAGCGGAACTGCAGGTCACCAAGTCTCAGGGGTAAAAATTAACTCATCCTGTCAATGTGTTAGTAGAGATACTGGCAGTGAGTCACTATTCATGTCTGATGAGGAACATTAGCTTTGCAGCTAAAATGTTAACACAGCTGCAGTAACGGTGCCACGTCACAAAATATTTTATTGATTTTTTTTTTCAGATTCGGATTAATACCTTTGAACCTAAAGGCTCTTTTACAAAGGTTCCAAGTCATGTCATGGACACGTAAAACAATACCATGTGGGTACAAAACAAGTTACAAAAAACATACTCCGGTGTAATTAAGGTATACAAGCAGCTTCAAAAGTGCATTGAGTTACAAAAACAGCACCAGGTGTGACACAGTACTAACAATCTTGCAAGAATCAACATTGCAATTGTGAAAATAAGACACTGGAGTTACAAAAAACAAGTCAGTTAGAGAGTAGCTGCCTGAGCAGACTTTGTCTGGAGAGAGCAGATCGGGTCGGCTGCAGCCAGAGATATATCCCAGTACATAGCAGTTTTGAAGGAAGATGGCTCACATTTTTTCTGATCACTATCTGTTCATCTTATTTTTTTTGTTCTAAGGTTTTCATAATCTAAATCTGCAGGGAAAACAAAATCTGTGCTTGGCAAGTGAACATTCTGCACAGTACAGATAAGCTGTGTTGCCACTTCCTTTTATTTCAGAATGCCTGAACCTCACAGTAAACTGCACAAACCAGCCCAGGAGGAGGAGGGACTAGAGTAAAGATTGTAAAACCGCAGTGTAAAACAAACACACTGTGGGCTGTAAAACAGGCCATTGCCCTGAAAGGCCTTGACAGGAAGCCCTGAAATCTGCTGAAGAATGCTGGAGGTTTGCTTATTGAACTGGAGATGGACTGAAACTAGAGGTTGGGAACTTTCCCCAATCCTGTATGGAAGGAGAGAGTGAAGGAAAGGCAAAACAATGTCCCTTGGCCCTACAGCAGCATCACAGGCTGGAGGAACAGGACGATTTCATCGCAAATTTAGGAAAGACTGAGTTCACATTCAAAGCTGACAGGCAGCTCAGTTTTACTTTGAATAGCTGAGAGAGTATGGATTCATTCTGCAGCTCTGATGGGTCCGATCCTTTCTGGGTATGTGCTGTTGTAAAAAGTATTGTATTTTATTTTTGGAACGAGCTTGTTAAAGTTACACATTGGTTTACTTCATGTCTAATGCAGCATGCATAAACATGTGAATATACTGCATTTCTGTAGCCATCTCTGTATGCATGCAGGAAAAGGGATATGGATAAAAACAGAATACTTACAGAATCTAAATGGTTCCAGAACCAGAATGCACTGAAATCTGGAGCCGTAAAACTGGAAGGGCCATTCTGTAATGGTTCGGGGTTCATAGTGTCTGTGCCAGAATTCACCCCAAAGTCTGTGCACTTGTTGGACATCCAACAGCCATTCCAGTGTGGCTGCTGACTTGGAGAGCATTCCAGTATGTATGGCCACTGATTGGAGGGGGGGGTCCCAGCATGGGCTCCAGCCCGGCCACTGACTTTGGGGAAGTGGAGTATTCCAGCATGGGCATATCTGGTCACATTCATGTTCTAGAAATATTTCATTCTGGTTTTATTTACACTTACAGATCTTGGTATATTCCAGTTCCAGAACCATTTGGGTTCTTGATGTATTCCTGTGTTTTAACAGGTTCCCTTGAGGGTGCTTTCTTGGTTTCTTATGTGAATGTACAGTATGTATTTGATAGGACTTTTCATTTTTCTCACCTGCAGCAAAATGTTAATTTTCTTTAGCAAGCACCTGCTTTCATATAGTTTAGAGGTTTGAAAAAATGTAAAATCTTGTGCCTTGGTTTGTACATGAAAATTATAGAAACATAACCTATGTAGTGGCTATCAGGGGTTAAATTGCAAAGGCTTAGGAGGGAGAACACTCACTGCTAGATTTGGAGGGGGCTGTGATCTCCGGGAGGTGGACCTCTCCTATGATATTCAGTGGTGAAACATGACAGGAGCAGGAACCTTCACACAGTTTTGTAAGAGGCAGTGTAACTGAGTTCTTGCTTAAAGCAGCAGTATTTGTTAGTCAGCCAAAAAAGTCTTTTTTTTTTAGGAAAAATGTATTTCCAACATCCTTCGATTCATCCTCAGTGCATTTTTAGTATAGTCACATACTTTTTATGCATCATTTATAATTAAGTTTGTAATTAATGACTCACATCGTTAAAAATGGCCATGACGCATAATAATAAAAAATCTCTTCCGCTGGCATTACCTATTGACTATACATGCTAGATTCGTACTGTGGCTTTATTAGGATGATATTACAACATGTTTCTGTTGGTAAACAGCACAGCAGTATACCAACATATTTTTTTTTTTTTTTTTTTTAGCTGCCATGGAATGGGAGTGGGAGCTTTTAAAAACTTCAAAATCTCATATGTTGGTTCAGGAATAAAAAAAAGAAAAGAAAAATGGGTATCTTGATATTTTTGCCAGAAAATAATTATTGTTAAAAAAAAAAAACTTTATGGTGACTGACAATTGCCGTTGTTTTCATTTAACCTCTGATGACAATTCACACTGCACAACATAATGTCAAGTAATGTTTCTCTTACAGTAGTTATTTTTTTTGGTTTACTACTTGACAGTATAGCCTATGGTTAGAGTGCCATGCTTTAAACCAAGGTTTGAATTCCACCACAGCTATGTATACACTATGCGGCCTTGAGCAAGTCACTTAACCTCCCTGTGCTCAACTTCCTTTATCTCTCTCTCTCTCTCCCTCTGTGCTTAACCCCCCCAATCCCACTTCCTCCCCAAGCCTGCACAACAAATGGGTGCTACCAAGTTTTGTGGCTTGTACAGTGCTCTGTAAAGTACTGCGGTTTGTATGAAACTAAAGGTGCTTTGTATATAGAACCGAATTCCTTGTCCTTTCTTTTATATTCTATAATCACTCTCTGGTCCAAGACCACAGCAGTGCAACACCTAACCCAGATGTTGTGCAGTCCTTAAACCCACTCAGCTACTGTTGTACCATTTCTGTTCTCTCAGCTGATGGCTGCGCCATATGATAACCCTCTCCTGGAGTCAGTGGGACCGGGTACAGCTCAAGCATTATTATGTAATTTTGTCCTTGTTTCTGCCCCGTATTTATCACTTTTACAGTTGTCAGCTCCATCATATTGTACATTAGATGGCAGCATGTGGGACCAAAGCAAACACACTGGCTTTCCCACGTATTTGGAATATGTACCAATATATTACATGTTTGTTCTTTGCAGGACTGGAACCGGACCTGGTACACTGACAGCCCTGATTTCACCCACTGTTTCCAGAACACAGTTCTCACCTGGATTCCTTGTCTCTACCTCTGGTTCTGCAGTCCTGTATACTATTTCTACCTTCAACATCATGACAGAGGTTACATCAGGATGACATATCTCTGCAAAACAAAAATGGTAATAACATATACTCACTTTGTTATGAGAGATAATTTCAGGGATTTGTCTAACAAAGCCTTACCTAGTCATTGAAATACCTCAATGAATTGGTGTATGATGATGGATGTAGTAAATGGTGTTGCTTACTGTTTCACAGGTGTCTCTCATGCTGATTGGGCGAGAGGACTGCAAAGTGAAGCTAAGCAGGTCTGTCTTCCCAACCAGTATGACAGACCCTTGGGAAACAGTAAGCAACACCACTTACTACACCCATCATCATACTATGTGGCAGTAAATCACCATCAATCGGATTATCAGGTGTTGAAACCTTGTGTTTTCTTCATATTTCTATATGGTAGTTGCAATGTTCACCCACTCTCACCCCATTCTGCTACACTGGTTGCACCAATGTCAGAGGCTCTGTGATGCGCAGTGCGAGTGGACAGCTGTATGCAGAATAAGAGGTACAGTTGTCCTCCTCACTGACTGGCCAGACAGAATCCATTGCCATGTAATTGTCTGCACGGTACCGCGTTTGATAGGAAATCCAGGGTACTGCAAAAACAATTCTAGTGGCTCTAAGTTTCCTATGTTAGTGTTTGTACACAGACCTAACTATCCTAACAGCACATACCAAACACTGGTCCTAATAGGTATTCTAGTTTTAGAGACAGACACTGCCAAAAAGTGGAACAGATATTGCTCTCATTCAATCTCCTTGTAGATGAAGCAAAACATAGAGTCAATAATGTCTAATTTTCAACACTATGGTGATAGAACTGCACATGAAATAGGGAAAGCACTATGCTTGAATTCTGCAGCCCTAAAGGAAAATTTAAAGAGATAGTGGGCTGCCTGGAATGTATAGCTTTCAGATGTAGTCTTCTATCACTTCAGTCTGAAGTTTATTTTTTAATTTTCTTTTGCTAGTTAGATTTTCTCTTTGACACTATTATGTGTAGAACAGCACTCTACCTGGAGGTTGACATAGCTTTATTCTTCCCTGTACAGCATTAGTGTTGTGACCTTATCAACTGTGACATCATTAGTAGTAGCGAAGAAGAAACAATCTCTTAATGCCTGATTGGTGACTTGTGACACATGCTGATGATGTAGTGGGAGGAACAGATTTAGATATGTCTGCGTCTAGGTAAAGCATTGTTTTTCACATCATACCCAATACTACTACAGCAAGTAGAAAACCATCAAATGAGCATATAGAAAAAGAAAAACACTTCAGAAATAAAAAGTAACACAGGTCTATGTTTGAAAACTACTCACATTTTCTGCTGACTATTTTTTGGCACTAATAGCTCTTTAAATGACTTTTTTGGCCAGTTTCAATACACTCATTTATTTTATCCATTTTTATTTATTTATTGATAATAAGGTAAAGTGAACTGAGACCTACTCCAGGTCCCTTTTTTAGCCAGTACCTGGGGGAAACAGGATAAATACATGACATCAGTTTGGCAGTTACACATTGTAAGGAACCAGACACATACAAAGGCAGCAGGGTAACTAATAACATTGACAGTTCAATATTCAGGTTTGTACTTCAAAGCAATTGCATGGTGAGATGGTCATAAAATGCTATTACATGCCATTTCTGGGACACTTCTTGCTTTGGTAATCCAGCAGTATTCAGTGCTGCTACAGACAGTGGTCTGTAGGGTAGAGGTTCTGGAAATGGGCTTTGGAGGGAAGGTGAAATTGTGGTTCACAGTCATCCAGCTGTACACTGTCTGAGATGCTGCTGATGATAATCAGAGCCACTTACAATGACAAAGACAGAAACAGCTCTTCAGAATGTCCAAGACTGAGAGTACCAGGACAGACATTATATCATGGAAAGGAGGAAAATTCAAGCGAAGAACGAGGAAGAACTGCTTCCCAGTGAATGAGTAATGGACATTTGGAACAGACACCCAGAGCTGGTGGTATCCACCAATGCAATAAGCAAGCAATAATACCCAACAGGGTGGGTGGTATTGGGCAATACTGGACTGCCCCAAGGCGTAGTGAGGCCTGACGCCACAGGCGTAGGGCCTTATAGCTCCTGGAAGGTCCGGTATTGCCCATACCGCCCACACTGGAGGGTATTATTGCTCTTAGAAAATGGGCTTACATTAAAAAAAAATTAAATTATGATTTTATACAAAAAAGAGTGTCAAATATTAGTACAAGCTAACAGAAACATCAGGCTCTGTAAAACAGTTCTTTTATTGGTTTACTAGTTTGTGCCACTAGAGGGTGCTGCAGTTTGTGAGATCCTTTTGGTTGCTGCAGTGCCAGGAAACGGTTAGTTGAAACATTCCTCCCCGCAATCCATGGGTTTAAACTGCGTTTAAATAAATGGTTTTGGTTGGTAGATTGTGAGCAGGGAGCAGGCGGCTGAGCTGTGGAGTTAATGGTGCAGTGTTCTCTCACACACAATTGGGGGATACAGAAGTCAGGTGAGAAACTGCAGAAGGAGGTACTCTGCTTTTTTGAAAAATATGTAAAGGGTCCTGTTGGGTCGATTTGTTGCAGTTCGGTACTGCAAGACAGACAGTGTAAGGCAGGCAGCATGGGTAAGCAGCATAAGCAAGTTTCACTGCTGCAGAGAGGCACGTGCTGCCATTTTGAAATCTGTGCAGCTGGTGACGTGAAGCCAGTAAGGTTGTCGGCTTCATTTTTTTTTTCTTTCTTTTATTTTTTTTAGAGGTGCAGCTAGTACTGAAATTATTCTAACATGGGAGAGGGGGTTTGCTCAGAGGGGATTTGCCGGCCAGTAACTCACTCCCAAACTCTCTCACTTAGAGGCAAGAAATAGTGGCTGACGATGCTGAAAATTCGGGATGCCCATGGATAACGTCAGTAATACGGCACCCCGAATTGGCGCTTGTTTTAAGCGGGCATCTATGGAAACTTAATGTACCCCCCTGTAGCGCCCGTCAGCCAATCAGAGAGCTTGAATAATCTTGCCCATTTTCTAAATAAGCAGTAAAACATGACAGGGAGTGCTTATTGCTGGGATAACAGTATGCTTTGGGTAGGTGGAAGCACGAGGCCAAGAGAGGCCATTATCCCAGCATAAAGCATACCCCAGAGTGCCTAATTGCGATTATGAAATGGGTCCATTAGGAGTAGTAAAGAAATAATTTTATTTTTTAAATAAAAAAAGATTTAAGCCTGCCGGGCAGCACAGCTGTAGTGCTGTTGTTTGCTACAGCAGTGACCTGAGTTTGGGAGCAAACTTGGGTGTTCGGAGGTTGGCCACCGAGGGGAAGGAAGGACTGCACATCTGAGGGACTGCTCTCCTTTCACAGGGTGGGTGGGTCGCAATTCCCACAGTACGTCTAACACCTAGCAGAAGTAGGGTGTGATGGTAGTTGTGAGGCCCTGAAGGGTGTGGGACACTGACAGATGCATTGCATCATTACATGTCAGATGTCCCGGGGAGGAAAACTGGTGGGAAATTCCATTATCGGGGGGATGAAGGACAGCCCTCTCAGGCCTGGCACCCCTGACTGGGCACCCTGTCTGGATCCTGCATTGCAGGGGCAAGGGGAAGTCCCTGTGACCTTGCCATGTTGTATAAGTCATGAGAGTATCTAGGGCAATACCCAGGAATGGTGGGTGACTGTCTTGGGGGTCATTCGGACTGGGGAAGGGGCGGCAAGGCAGCAAGGGGAATAAATACAATATTATTTTTTTAAACAATTAAATTTGAATAGGTAAAAACAAAAAAAGAAAACAGTAGTCATATTGAGCCATTATAATTTTGTTGTTTGGACAGTAGATGGCAAATGCTTCTTTTTTAAACATGAGTAAGTTAAATGAGGTATATTGATACACCTGTGCCTGCTTAATGTAAACAGGTCAGAAAGGTCATGGATCTTTTTCCAGTGCTGTTGTGTTGGGGTAGCAGCACTGTGTTCTGAGCTTCTCAGCTAATTGGGTTTCTGGATTTTTATACCCATTTTGCAATCACCTCTAAACCTAGACTTGACAGCTACTTTGAAGAAAAGGGGACAGCAGGGTTTCCCCATTGAGCTGGTAGGGATAAGAACTAGATGGATCAATGAACTTCCTTCTTTCTCAAAACTGTATTTTCATATGTTCATATGTTCATAACTAAATACTTAAAACTGTAAGCTTATATTTTTTACATGACTATTAAGGATCACGTGTAACATTTTTTACATATTTTTAATAAAAGCTAGAAAAGCTGAAATTCAAGTCTATGTATCATGATTACTGTTTCCTGAAAATTTCATGCTGTTTGGTTTTGTGGTTTTCTTTAAATTAGCATTTGTCAACTTGCTGTACAGTGCTTGAAAACGGTGGAGTTATTTCTGTCCTCTCAGTCAAGCTTAGAGAGTGATGACATCATTTTGGAGTAACTTGCTGTTTCGGATTCCCAATCAGAGCAGCACTCTGTAGAGTTAATGGTTTGCTGAGCTCTCCAGGTTCCTTACAAACCCAGTCTCTGATTTGTGTTTAGATAGATCAGCTTAAAATCTATCATTCTCTTCTTTTAAAAAGCTGATCATTTGAGATTCAATGCTGAATTGAAGTAGTGGAAATCTTTTCTGTGAGAAAGCTGTTTGTCTGTATCACAGCTCTCAGTTCATTCTAATCAAAACTGATTTTTTTTTAACTACATAACACATGGCTATTTAATGAATATAAAATAAATCTAAACTGTGTTCATTCACAGAAACCATTTGTCTTTGATGTAGCCTTCATATATACATTCATGTAAGAACATTTTTTCTTTTCATGTCAGATTGACAAACAGGTGCCTGTCACACTCTGCTACAGTATTTCAAGCACATGTACTATCTGAACTCACAAATTTCAGTTCTTCCGTGGTTTCTGTGTGAAATACATCATATATGTGTATAACTAGAAATTCTATATGGCATTATGATGCACCATGTCTCTGTCCCACAGTTGAAGCAGCTGCAGCCTACTGCCACCAGTCCCATGCCCCCACAAGCCCCCTGCCTTCTGCTCCACATTCAAGGCTGCTGCACTCTGCTGCCCACTGTCTTCTCCCGCACAGTCAGGGATTGTGCAGCCTGCTGCCTCCATCTCTTGGCTAAAGAATCAAGGCTGCTACCCCCTGCCACCCCCTGCCCAAACAGTTGAGGTTGCTGTACCCTGCAGCCCTCTCTCCCCCACCCTCACAGTTAGGGATGCTGCACCTGTTGCCCCTGCCCCTGTCTCCACAGTCAGGGCTAAAGTTCTGTGCTAAGCCCTAAAGTGCCAGGTTCCCTGCCTCCACAGCTAGGGCTCCTGCATCATGCTGCCCTAGCCACCAGAGGTGAGACTTTTGCTACACCCTGCTACCCACTCCATTGTCCCAAATATGCAGGGCTGCTGCACCAAATGTACCCCATCTCACTGTCAGGTCCACTGTACCCTGATGTCCCCTGTGTCCTGCACCATAGTTGAGGCTTCTGCACCATACTGTCCTCTATCCCCTGTCACCACAGACAGGGCCACTGCACCCTGCTTCCTTCTACATAGTTGGGGCTGCTGTGCCCTAGAGTCCCATGCCTCTGCAGTTAGAGTTGCTGCACCATGCTGCCACCTGCCACAAGATTCAGGGCCTTTGCTGCACCTTGCTGCATGCCTCCACAGTTGAGACAGTTGCACCCTGCTGTCCCCCTGCCACCAGAGTCAGATCCTTTGCTACACTTTGCTAAGACAGGAACAGGGGGCAACAGGTGCAGTGCCCCTGACTGTGATGGTGGGAGCGAGAGGGCAGCAGGGTGCAGCACCCCCAACTGCTCAGGAAGGGTGCCGCACAAGAGTAAAGGCATTTGCTGCATCCTGTGCCCTGCCTGTAGAGGCAAGGAGATCTGTGGTGCAGCAGGGCACAGTGGTTGCAGGGAACAGAAAACAGCATGGGGCAGAAGCCCTGACTGTGGGGCAGGACACAGATGGGCATCGGGGTACAGCAGCCCTGACAATGGCACAGGGTACACATTGTGCAGCAGTCCAGCCCATTTGCGGCAATGGAAGTGCATAGCAAGGTTCAGCAGCCCCAACTGTGGAGGCAGGAGGCATGTGACTCTAGGGTGTAGCACAGCACAGCAGCCTTGACTGTGGAGATCGGAACAGGAGTCAACAGGGTGCCATGGCCCTGACTGTGGGGGTGGAGACAGAGGACAGCAGGATGCAGCAGCCCTGAATGTTCGGTTAGGAGATAGGGGTGGCATCAGGATGCAGCAGCACAAACCAGGGGACAGGGTGCAGCAGCCATGCCTGTTTGGGGCAAGAGATGTGGGCAGTAGGGTGTAGCAAAGGATCTGAATCTGGTGGCAGAGAGGGGGCAGGGTGCAACTGCTTCAACTGTGGAGACATGCAACAGGGTGGAGCAAATGCCCTGAATCTTGTAGCAAGTTGCAGCAGCCCAAACTGCAGAGGCATGGGGCTGTAGGGCACAGCAGGCTACAGCAACCCCAACTGTGTAGAAAGGAGCAGGGTGCAGCAGCCCTGTCTGTGGTGACAGGGGATAGAGAACAGCATGGTGCAGAATTCTCGACTGTAGTGCAGGACACGGAGAGCATCAGAGTACAGTAGCCCTGACTGTAAGATGGGGTACACATGGTGCAGCAACCCTGCCCATTTGGGTCAATGGAAGTGAGTGCCATGGTGCAGTGAAAGCCCCACCTCTGGTGGCTAGGGCAGCATGGTGCAGCAATCCCAACTGTTTTTGCTGGGATGGCAGGTGCAGCAGCCTTAATTCTTTAGGCAGGGGATGGAGGCAGCAGGGTGCACAATCCCTGATTATGTGGGAGAAGACAGTGGCAGCAGGGTGCAGTAGCCTCAGATTTGGTGCAGAATGTTGGGGGCTTGTCGGGCAGGGGACAGGTGGCAGTAGACTGTAGCTGCCTCAACTGTGGGGCAGAGGCACAGTACATTGGGATGCCATTTAGTGTTTCTAGTTATACAATTGCATCAAAAAGAACCTTGCAACCCTCCCTGAGAGTAGCAAATGAAAAGCAAAAAATACTAAAGTGTACTTTGCAATTTTTATGTTGGCTTGCTTGTGCATGAAGCAACATCTACGGTGAATAGTACTTTGTGTAGTATACTTAAAGGAGTGTCAATGTTGTATGTAATCCAGGGGATGCTATAGTCGGTGTCCCTCAGTCACCAACCAGTGAGCATGCTGCTGATGACAGCAGTTTCTGAGAGTGCCACCAGCCTGAAACGAATCTGCCGCTGCAGTGAGGGACGGGCTCGTCATTGCAGCGGCAGATCTGACATGCCTCCATTATGTGCCATTCCTGGTGAAACATTGAAATACATATGGTGGAGGCTCCTGCCATCTGCCACACAATCCTGACATCGGGGTGCCTAATCCCCATGTCGGCATGCACCCCCCCCATTATGTGGCACATCCTAACATGGTGGCCCCTGCCGCCTGCCACACACTCCCAAAAAGCCGACATCGGGATGCCCAATCCCCATGTCAGCATCCCCCCTCTTAGTGTGTTTTTCCTGGTTAAATATCCCCTTTCCGACACAGGGATGCCCACTCCCGGTGTTGGATGTGGCCCCCCTTCCTGAATTGTGGCACACTGGGAGCCCACCCCAAAGTGCCATTTTTTTTAACCTGTTTAAAAAAAGAATACCTTCCCTTACAGTCTGTTTTTTTACCTGCAACACAGAAAACAGTCCACCATTGTCTCCCTACGGCCCCCATCCCCATCCTCCTCCCTCTGCACACCCACCTCCACACCCCCCCAGCCATACTTACCCTCCAAAGATCAGGAGCCACAATCTTCTCTGAAGCAGGACACATCTACACTCTTCAAAGCCGAACTGTGAACTGAAGAAATGACGGTAAGCTTTATAATGGGGAGTTTCAATTTAGGTTGCCATCTCAGACATTTTTAGGAGTTTTGGCCCCAAATTTTCAACATGGGGTTCTTGGGACCCCACCTGGTGAACATGTAACTGTCATTTCGTTCCTCAGCACCGAAAGGTGATTTTGCCATTGCTGCACGGAATCACCTTTTGGGACCAATTAATGAAACCTGCTCCCTCTTTTCCTCTGCCAGTCTTCTCAACCTCAGTGAAAGACTCCATTACCAGACCTGCCTACTCACCAAGAAAATCCTGCTCGGTCACTCCCCTCCTGGGGTCACCACCTCTCTCCAACTTGCCACCCCTCTATCTCCACCCGTAACTCGGACAAAGCTATACTGGCAGTACCCAGGGTAAAAACCCCTCTTGCCCAGAGATCCTTCCACTACAGGGCCCTTGTTTGGTTTAATGCGCTCCCAACCACCATCACTAGCACTCCCAAGATTGCCCATTTCAAAGTTGCTCTCTGAAACCACCTCCTCAATGTCCACTCCTGTAACTGCAACTAGCCTGTGCTTTCGTGCCCACAATGACACAAACCTCTGACAAAGTCCATTAGGGACTGCAACCTCTTACAACAATGTCTGGCCCATAAATATGATGGACTATACTGTAACGCATGCTTGCTCATGTTAACATATATAATATATGTATCCAAAACTGTAAATAATGTCTGTGAACAATGTCTATAACCCATACATGACGGCCATTTCCTTTGTAAATTGTACCCTGTCTGTTTTTATTCTGCCCTCCATGTGATGAGGTACCTTTGTAAATGAGCCGTCTGGCTCAAAGGTTGTAAATCCGATATTTCAAATAAATAAATAAACAACAGTGCCAGTGTTCATGAGGAGAGGTCCCAAAAAGCCCATGTTGCAAATTTGGTGAAAAAATTCCATAAAAATGACTGCGTTACCAGCGTGTATTGCGCAGTTTCTATGCATGGTCGTAACTTCACCAATTTTTTATATTTTTACTCTAGATTTTCAACATTGCCATTTTTGCACACCTCCTTATGAACAGTACAGCTGCCATGTTTCACATTCTGCCCAAAACATGTTTTCAGACCTGTGGCACACAATGGCGTGGTCACTATGTGAAATCAACTTTCAGGACAGAGTAGCAAAATCACAGTGCCACTGTTCATGAGGAGAGGTCCTAAAATGCCCACGTTGAAAATTTGGTGAAAAAATTCCCCAAAGTGACCACATTACTGGTGTGCGAGGGAGGCATCACTGGCAGGAGGGGGGAAGGCTAAGCTGGGAGAAGAAGTAGCAGAGGGGGAAATCACAGCAGAGAGAGTGAGGGAAGCCCTCAGGTCCTTTAAGATGGAGAAAGCACCGGGGCCGGATAAATTACATCCCAGAGTGCTGAAGGAACTTGTGGATGTCCTGGCGAAACCCCTGGCGGAGCTTTCAACCATCTCTCTGAGGACTGGGTGGGTGCCCCAGGACTGGAAGGTGGTGCATATAGTGCCTATCCACAAGGGGGGATCAAGGGAGGTGGCAGGGAACTACAGGCCTGTCAGCCTGACATTGGTAGTGGGCAAGGTGATGGAGGGCATTGTCAAGGAGAGGCGGGGGTGGACTGGAAAAGTCAGGGTGCCTGGACGGTAGACAGCATGGATTCGTCCCAGGGAAATCATGTCAGACAAACCTCGTGGAGTTCTATGACTGGGTGACGAGTGCCTTGGACCTGGGTAGACCAGCGGACGTCCTCTTTCTAGACTTCAGCAAGGCATTTGACTGTTGGATAAGCTGGGAGAAATGGGGGTGGGGAACGAGATGATCAGATGGATAGACAATTGGCTCCAGGACTGGACCCAGAGGGTTGTAGTTGGTGGGATAGTCTCATACCCAAGGAGGGTCATTAGTGGGATCCTACAGAGATCAGTCCTTGGGCCCCTCCTGTTCAATGCCTATGTCTCTGACATAAGGACAGGTATCAGTAGTGAGATGAGTCTCTTTGCGGATGACTCAAAACTGGGGGCAGTGGTAGATGGGGAGGAGGGGAGGGTGGCCCTACAGGGGGACCTGGAGGATCTGGAAAGATGGCCTAGAAAGTGGAAGCTGAGGTTCAATGCAGGGAAATGCAAGGTACTGCACCTGGGGGCCAGAAACCCGGGCCAAGTGTACACCGTTGAGGGGAGAATGCTACAAGTCTCGATGGCTGAGAGGGACCTGGGGGTGGTGGTGGATGTCAAGATGAACAACTCAGAGACTTGTAGGAGGGCAGCAGCCAAGGCCAACAGGATGCTGGGATGCATCGCTAGGGGGATCACCTCCAGAAGGAGGGAAGTGATACTCCCTCTGTATAACTGCTTGGTGAGATCACACCTTGAGTACTGCATGCAATTTTGGAGGCCACACTTAAAGAGGGACATTAAACTTCTGGAGAGGGTCCAGAGGAGGGCAACCAAAATGATTTGGGGCTTGGGGGACAGGACCTATGGGGAGAGGCTCAAAGAGCTAAATATGTACACATTGGAAGAGAGAAGGGACCAGGGGACATGATAGAGGTCTTCAGGTACATGAAGGGGTAAATAGGGGAAGAGCAGTCAGGGTGCTTTGAAGGAAGGAGGAGGGGGCAACTAGAGGGCATGGGTGGAAGCTGGAGGGGGGAAGATTCAGGGGAGAAAGGAGGAGGTGCTACTTCACTGAGAGGGTGGTGGAGCCATGGAATGCACTGCCCAGGGGGCTGGTGGAGGCAGAGATGGTGGAGGGGTTCAAGAGGGGGTGGGACAGGTACAGGGGAAGGGTTCTGGAAGCAAAATCCAGTGCAGTGAGAATATCCAGAACTGGGAAGGGAGAAGCCAGAGAAGGCAAGGGGGGCAGCAAGGTCAGCTCCCAGGGTGGGGGCTGACCAAACGAGCAGACACGAAAGACCATTAGGCCTATTCTGCTGGCATTTTAGTATGTTATTATCTATGCATGCTCGTAACTTCGCAAATGTTTCATATTTTCTCTCCAGATTTTCAACATTGCCATTTTTTTATACCTCCTCTTGAACAGTACAGCTGTTATTTTTTACATCCTACCCAAAATGTGTTTCTGCACCTGTGGCTTCCAATGGTGCAGTTGCTGTGCAAAATCACCTTTCAGGATTGAGTAACGAAATGATAGCGCCACTGTTCATGAGGTGGGGTCCCAAAAAGCCAATGTTGAAAATTTGGAGTGAAAATACCAACAAACACCTGGGGCATTAAGGTTTCCAACAACATACCCACCCTGTAGAGACTGACAGGCATCAAGGACGTAACTTGGGTTCGTCGGCCATAATGTTCGCAGAATTCCACACCTACCCCCCACCCTACAGCCACTGGCAGGCATTAAGGTGTGCCTTGGGTTCTATCACCCTAACGTTCACCCCATTGTCCTGTAATGCACCCATCTCAGCTTATTTCCTTATGGAATGGGGTGAGCATAAGGGCCGAAAACCCCAATGCACACCCCGACACCTGTCGCTCTCTGCAGGGTGGGTTGAGGTTAAATTTTGTAAGCATTATGGCTGACCCAAAGCCACACTCCCAACACCTTTCAGTCTCGGGGGGAGGAGTTGGCATTAGTTCAATACTTCACTGCCATTCCTCTTTCCGTTCTAACTCCTGCACTACCAATGACAATGCCAGCAGGCCAACATTTGGCATTGACAAATGCTTGTTTATTTTGTTGACTCATATTAATTTTAAAATACGATTTAAGCAGTTGTAGAACCACCCATGAAAATAGCCCAGGGGTGGCTCTATAACTGCTTAGATCCATTGTTTTAAAGTGTGCTGAATAGAATGGCAAAATAAACAATTGCAAAGTACACTTTATTATTTTTTTGCTCCTTATTTGCTACCCTGGGGGAGGATTGCAAGGTTCTTTTTAATGCAGTAGTAAATACTTTTTAACCTTATGCAACCGCAGCCATTGGACAACCACTTTCTGTCTCTGCTTTTTAGTTATACACATACATGATGTATTTTCACACAGAAACCACCAAAGAACTGAAATCTGTGAGTTCAGACTACACATGTGCTTGAAATACTGTAGCGGTGTAAAAATGTTCTTACATGAATGTATTTATGAAGGCTACATCAAAGACAAACTGCTTCTGTGAATGAACAAAATTTTGATTTATTTTATATTCATTAAACAACTGTATTATATAGTTAGAAAAAATTTCAGAGTTTTGATTAGAATGAACTAAGAGCTGTGATACAGACAACTGTTTTTTCACAGAGAAGGATTTCCACTACTTCAGTTCAGCACTGAAATTCAAATTATCAACTTTTTATAAGAAGACAATGATAGATTTTAAGCTGATCTATTTAAAAACAAACCATAGTCTGGGTTTGTAAGAAACCTGGAGAGGTCAGCAAACCACTAACTCTACAAATTGCTGGTTTGAGTGGGAATCTGAAACAGCAAGCTACTTCAAAATGTCATCACTCTCCAAACTTGACTGAGAGGACAGAAATAACTCCACTATTTTCAAGCACTGTAGAGCAAGTTAGCAAATGCTGATTTAAAGAAAACCACAAAACCAAACAGCATGACATTTTCAGGAAACAGTGATCATGACACATGGACTTGAATTTCAGCTTTTAAAGCTTTTATTAAAAATATGTAAAAACTGTTGCATGTGATCTTTAACCTATTTGTTCTTTGATAATTGTCTTAAAGGCTCATGAGATAAATTAGATAGATAGATAGATAGATAGATAGACAGACAGACAGACAGACACTTTATTTATAAAAGTGCCCATCTCCAGAGACTCTGGGCACTATACAATAAAACACACATAATACATATACACAACAGTTCATCATTAGAACAAATTTAAAATGACTCTGTCCATCCCTTAAAAACAATCAGTCAGTGAAAGCTTGTTGGAACAGGTATGTTTTTAACCCCTTTTAAAGGCTTCTACTGAGGGAGCCTCCTTTAGATAACCAGGATGGGAGTTTCACAGAGTAGGTGCCGCCACTGAGAACGCCCTGTCCCCAGAGTGCTGCTGCCTAACCCTGGGAACTCCAAGGAGGCCTCCCCTGGCAGAACAGAGTGCCCAGGGCAGATGGTAGGGGACAAGGAGAAATTAAGGATATGCAACAAGGCAGTGTTAGATAAAAAATGTTATCCATACAGGTTGTGGTGACTTCCGATGACCTCATGTGTGGCAAAGTGAAGCACAGCCACAAATAAACTTTCAGTTAGGTCACCATGAGTGTGAATGCAAAATGTATCGAAACACTGCCCTTGCTGCATATTCGATGTATGCAATTTTTTTTTTTTTTTGGTTAGGTATCGTGTACTATTGATGGTTTGAAACAAAATCTGTGGAACTGTTTTGTTAATTTATCAGTGTTGTGTGGCTGTTTGCACCAATTGTTGAATGGGAGGACTGTAGAGCATTGTGACTGATCCATATAATGTGAAATTTAAGTGTGATATGACAGGAGCTTCGGAGAAGGCAATGTAGTGATGTGGAGCCTATGGATAATTTTACCCTGAGAAAATAAACCATTTATTCTTATTTGGACTGTAGAACCTTGCCAGATAAATTGTCTATTCTGCATTTTGTGTCTCATATACATTAGAAACATAGAATTTGTCTGCAGGAAAGGACTGCTCAGCCCACCCAGTCTGCCCAGATGGTTCCTGCCTAGTCTGCCTCCACTGACCCTAACTGGTCTCCAGTGACCCTCCCTCCTCCGTATTCATTAATATTCCCTTTTGTCCATCCCACGCATTCTTGAAGCTCCCTACTGTACTCACCTCTACCACTTCCAGAGGTAGACTATTCAGGCATTTACCACTCTTTCAGTGAGTTAGTACTTCCTCAGATCCCTCTTTAACTCTCACCCTCCCCAGTTTCATCGCATGTCCACTGTTTCTCCTTTGAAGGAGACTCCCTTCTTTCACCCTCTTCACCACTGTGAGGTACTTGTAGGTCTCTTATCATGTCCCCTCTCGCTCTCCTCTCTTCCAGGGTGTAAATGTTGATATCCCTCAGTCACTCCTTGTACAGTTTTTGGTGCAACCCCTGCACCATTTTAGTTGCCCTCCTCTAGACTGCCTCCACCCTATCTACTTTCTGAGGTGCAGCCTCTAAAACATTGCACAGAGCTATTTTCAGGACAAGGTAATAGAGTGTACCTCACCACATTTTGTCCTTTCTTGTTTATTTGTTAGTGCTAAGCCTTGATGTTTTGATGATAGAGAATGTGCAATGTGTACTTTAAAGTACTACTAAATTCCTGTGAATTTTTTATTTTATTTGAACCAAAACATTGATTTCCCTTTCTGTAAATTTGTTTTCTTCAATAGGCCCTTGCTGTTATCTTAATGATAATATCTCTTTCTGACTGTTTCTTTACCATTTGGGAAATAAACCAAGGAATTCAGAGAGCTCCTGTGTTCCTAGTGAGTCCAGCAGTCCGGGGGATCACAGTGGTGAGTCATGTGACTTTTTCATACTCTCACTATTTGATGATTGAAGCCTGGAAATGTTTTGGAAACTGGAGAGACTTTGCTTTACTGAGTTTCTTTTCACAAGAAAGTAAATGATATACAACTGACCCACTCCCCCACCCCAGCACGACTTGATGTGGGGCAGATTATGCCAAAGCAAACTGATCCCCTTCTTTGAGGGGGCAACAAGGAAGTTGGAGAGGGGCAGAGCCACATACATAGTCTAGCTGGAGTTCAGCCAGGACTGTGGCACATTAGAAGTTTCTGGGCAAAGTATATCAGCACATTTATACACAAGGCACACAAGATTGCTAACTGACCTCTCGGCCCGTCGGCGTAGCGGTGGGATTTCCGCTTGCGGCGCTGGCACCCGGTTCGGGGAACGGATCCGGCCGCCGGAGGGTCGGGCCGGGGGAGTAGGATTGAGCGTCCGATGGGCAGCTCTCCCATCTGGGAGGGTGGGACGCTATCGGTGCATTGGGGACCCCTGGTGGAGATCAGGAGTTCCCGCAACGGCGCCTGGCGTGGGAGGGGGAGGAGGCTGAGCGGACGCTGGCGTCATTGCGTCCCGCCTCCTTCCCGGGGTGTAAAAGGCGGAAAAGGAAGGCGGGCAGGACCACCGTAAATGAAGCCCTTCCTGGAGAGCCTCACATAGCCGCCGTCGCTGCGGGACCCCGGCTAGTTACAGTTCCGGGGCCACGAAGGTGGCCCGCGGCCCCACCCTCCGGGGGGCAAGCCGGGGGTGACTGTGGGTCCCCAGCAGCAATAGACGGCGGTTGAGGTCTCCGGGAGCCGTGACCAGGGCGGATGGCCTGGTGGTCCTGCCAGGATAAAGGTCAAATATAAAAAAAAAAAAAAAAAGATTGCTAACTGACCTGGGACCAAGAAACAGAGGGTTTGGGTGGATGAACATGACCCCGAATGGAGAAGGGGACCACAGCAGCATCCTTCAGGGATTAGCACTTTGGCCACTGCTGCTAAACCTTTTCATCAACAGTGGGGAAGCTGGGGTCTCCAGGAAGTTGCTTTAGTTCGCTGAAGACACTAAGCTGATCAGGGTGGTGGGATACCTTGAGGATAGGGACAAACATCAGGAGGACATGAACAAGCCTGGTGATTGGTCAGACTCCAGGGGTTTCATTTTCAATGTAACCAGCTACAAGGTGCTATACTTTAGTGAGACAACTAGAGGTAGAACCTACACACTGTGTAAGGCTTCTCTTGCTGCACTATAGGATAAAATTAGTGTTGCTCAGATAGTATCTTGCCTGGTCGGATACCATCAGATACCGTCATTTTAGAATGATTTTGGATGGCTTCAGATGGCATAGACATCTGACCAAGGATCTGACCTCGTAGGATCCACAATAAGTATCTGACGTATCTGTGGATCCAACCAGGATCTGATGGATTCAACCATTAGATCCAGATATCTGAGGTTGGATCTGATGGATCTGGCCTCAGAATCTTGGATCTGATCTCGGATCAACAACTATCCAACTCTGGGTCTGAAATCTGACTCTAGTCATATTATGGTCAGAATCAAAGACAGATACTAGCACTATCTGACGGAGGGTAGTTGGATCCACAAAAGCACTATCTGAGCACCACTGGAGGAACTGGACTTGGGCTTTGCATGATAAGCAAAGTGGAGCTGCTGTCAAGAGGGCCAGCAGAGTGGTCAGTCCATCAGTACAGCAGATGGGATACCACTCACAACATCATTGACCGGGGCTTGGGAACGAGCTTAAATCATTGGGGGCCAGCTGGGAGAGGGAGGATTGAGCATCCCAGGGACAGCTTTCCTCTCTTGGGATGAGGGGACACTGCATCTTCCTGCTTGACCACCAGGTGGCTTAGCCCAGGCGGTAGTGCAAGTGAATGCACAATGTAGGGAAGGTACTTCCGCCAGACACATGCAGATATTCACACACCTTAGTGCATGCCAGCACCCTGGGGATACAACCAGATGAAAATACCCTGGTCCAGTCCAGCAGCACCCACAGGCCCACGCATGACTTACATTGCGGCACACAGGCCCACACATGACTTATATGGCAGGTCACCCATCACCACCTGTGGTCCTGGGTAAGTGGTAGATAACCAGTAAGTCCATGAGAAGGTCCATGATGGGGCTGGGGGTTCCAAAGGGCCAAGAGTTGGAGGTGCAGAAACAATGAATGGGGAAAAAAGAGGAGTGGTAGAATGTTGAGGTGTAATAAAAGTGGGGTGACCAGCAGGACAAATAATCCTGCCACTTCACAGGGCCCGGGTCAGCCCCTCCCACTAGAATACTGCATCCAGTTCTGGGCTATAAGTTAATACGGCCTCCAAGGGATGTCTCTTATGTTATAAGAGACTCCGAGCCTGAAGTTTGGGTAAGAGGTCTGCAAAGCAAAGCTGATTGGTTCTGCCTGCTTAAGCCTCATAAGAGACATACCCTGGAGGTCCTATTTTCTTATTATAAATCACTCCAGTTAAGTTCTAGTGTTTGATAATAAGTCTTTTTAATTTTTATTTTATTGTGCCATCCTCCCACCTGAGGTTAAAGTGGAGCACTCCCTCCTAGTGCTCCGGCACACAAGCACACTGTACACCAGATAAGAGGTACAGTAGCTCTGTGTGCTGATTGGCAGAAATCCGCTTAGAGATTTATAATCCTCAATACAAAAAGGACTTTGCAGCAGTCAAGAGGATGCAACCCACTGCCAAAATGGTCAGAAGTATCAGAAATAAAAGCTACAAGGAGAAGCTGGTGGCCATTTACATGTTCACCCTGGAGAAAAGGGAGTGTGATCTCAGTCTTCTACATACTCAAGGGTATCAACAAGATCAGACAAAGATGTCTGATCTCGTGTGCTGCAGTAGGACACAGGGACACACCCTGAAGCTCAAAGGGGATAAATTTGGGGATGACAATAAGAGGTATAGAGTCATAGATTCATAGATGTTGCACGGATCTGGTGGGCAAAAGAGTATGCCGTTAGTGGATTCGCCACCAGAGTTACCAGTGGTAATCATATTTTTTGTTTCCCAAATGTATGTCAAGTCTGAGTTTAAATATGTCTATTGTGTCACTATTTATGATGTGTTTGGGTAGGACATTCCAAGCTGATATAACCCTCTGTGTGCACCAGTGACGTCTCTTTATTGTATTGTGTTGACTGCCTTTTAGTTTCTTGTCATGGTGTCGGGTATGTCTTCTCGCAGGCAGAGGTGAACCTGCTGTATGGAACTGTCTGCAACAGAGTCTGTGGATGTGAAGGCAGTACAAGACTTCAGAGTAAGCCACAACAAGTTGCTGCTTACCAAGGGGAACACAGGTTACCCTGGGTAATAGGTTGACTAAGAAAGGTTAGTGCATGCTCGCTAGCTGTATGAAAGACCCAAACATTAATTCCATATTTGGTACTTGGATCTAAGTACTGAGTATTTTTCTGCTTCATTGATACTTAGGACTCCAAAAATATATATAAAAAAAAAAAACTATCTCTCTATAACCAGCCTCTCTTCACTCCCCTCGACACTGGTCGGAATCTTGCCATTAAATATTTTATTAGTTTTTAGTAAAACAATATATAACTAGGCGAGCACATGAATGAAAACATGTTATAAAATTAGAAAAAGAAAGAAAAAATCAAATTTTTTACATAAATAAAATAGCATTGTTAATAAAATTAAATACTTTAAAATTTGATAAGTTAACATTTGATCATGAAGTATCAAGATAACTAAGAAAGGGTACCCAAGGTGTCTCAAAAAGATCCTTTTTATCTGCAATCTGGTGCGTTAATCTTTCATTATTGATGACTTCACTTATTCTAGATGTCCATTCCACATAGGAGGGAGGGGTAGAGATTTCCAATGTGAGAGTAGAATCCTGTTAAGTGTTAAAGCAGCTGACCGTACTACAGAATTTTGATGTCTGTTCAGACTCCACCACTGTCACTAATCCCCAAAATAAGAAATGTAGGATTAAAAGGGATCATTGTTCCCAGTGCACAATCACAGACCTTATGTACCTTGCCCCAAATTTCCCTGATGGAAGGGCATGACCAGAACATATGGCACAGATCTGCATTTTCTGCCTGACACCTCCAACACTTTCCATCAGACTGAAAATCCATAGAGAATAATCTTTTACAGGAGTAATAATAATAATGGAGAATTTAATACGGAATTGCTCTGGCTTGTACTTCCCTACTACTGTAACATGCATTGTTCCAAGCTGAGGCCCATTCAGAGGTAGAAATAGATTCCCCAAGGTCACCTTCCCACTTAGATTTAGCTGATGATGTTAACATAGACGGATTACACGTGTTCATATGGAGCTTATATGATAAGCTCACCCCCTTTTTCTCAATTTGGCCACCTTTAGAACCAAATTCCATTTAGATTCTTCTCTGTGAATTAGATCTTCCCCTAAAATAGAGTCCTGAAGGACTTTTCTTAGCTGAAGGTAGAAAACAAAGTGAAACCTAGGTAGACTATAGTGGGTCCTGAGCAGTTCAAAAGACAGCAGCTCCCCTCGATCACCCAGTAAATCTCGAAGATTTGTGATACCTAAACTACCCCACCCAAAATCTATCAGAGGCATTTGGTTGTACAAGAATGTGTTATTATTCCAGAGTGTAGTCAGGGATGTAGGTAGACTCTCAATAAGGAGCAGACTCTGCATTTTCCTGATTACCCAAATGGAGGAGTTAATGCACATATTATCTTTAAGACAAAGGGATGGCTTAATAAACAGATAATCAGAAAGTTTACATAGCAGTGAAATATGTTTCTCAACCCTAACCCATATGGGTAGATATTGATCTGAAATAGAATCAAGGTACCAAAAGCTCTGTTTGAAATGAAAAGCAAAGTAATATTTTTCCCAGTGGGGGAGGCCAAAACCTCCATCAGACTTATGAGCTCTAAGTTTCGCAATGAGAGTCTAGGAGTAGAGGAATTCCAAAGGAACTTCCTGGTTAATTCACCTAGAAAGTCAAAATTCACTTTTCTTATTTTAATAGGTAGAATCTAAAAAAGATTAAAAAGTTTAGGGGCCACAATCATTTTAAAGGAGTTTATTCTGCCCCATATAGATGAGTTAAGGCCTTGCCATTTTTGAAGGTCTGCTTTAATCTCTTTTACCGATGGTAACAAATTTACATTTTCAATATTGTGGGTTTCTTTAGATAGTTTAATATTTAGGTAGATTAAATATTCTGAGCATTTAAATTCAGATTGCAACCCTCCCAAGGAGTCTCCTGGACACAGGTAGAAGTGGACAGAATTTGTGTTTAACCCAGTTCAACTTAAGACCAGAAAAGGTGGCAAAGACATTAAAAATTTTACCCAAGTGCAATGCTGAGATTCTTGGGTTTGAAAGTGAAGCCAGAAGATCATCTGCATAAGCAAAAACCTTATTCGTTATCATTCCAGTTCTGATTCCTTTAACTTCATTCTCAGAAATTGCTCTTATTAAGGGCTCAATGGTCAAAATAAAGAGATATGGGGAGAGGGGACAACCTTGCCTAGCTCCTCTATACAGACAAAAGGAGTGAGAAATAAAGCTGTTGGTGATTATTCTAGCAGAGGGTTTTTTGTATAATACTTCCAACCATTGAATAAAGTTATCTCCTAGTTGAAATTTCTTAAGTACCTGAAATAAGTAAATCCATTCTAGAGAATCAAAAGCTTTGCAGAAATCAAAAGCCAACACTGCAGCTGGATTTTGCAATCTTTTTGCCTTCCAAATTACATTAAAGAGCCTACGCATATTATCTGCTTCACTTCTGCCTGGTACAAAACCCACCTGTTCCTCACCTAATAATTTAGCAAGTTGGGACTTCAGCCTGAAGGCTAGTATTTGAGCCAGAATTTTATAGTCTGCATTAAGCAGAGAAATGGGCCTATAACTCTCACATTGGAGGGGGTCCTTCCCATTCTTTAAAATCAAGGTTATATAGGCTTGATACATAGAGTCTGGAAGGGACTGTGCAAAAAGAGAAGAAATGAGGGCATTGAAAAGGTCATCCCTAGCTTTGCTTCCTAAAGGTTTGTAAAATTCCCCTGGAAGGCCATCTGGGCCAGGAGTTTTGTTAGGACGAAGCCCTTTAATAATGCTTTCAAACTCTGCTTGGGGGATAGAAGAACTCAAAAATTCTTTGTCTTTTTCACCAAGCTCTGGGAGGAAGACAGAGTTTAGAAAAGTATGTGCATTCTCTATAGACTTCTCACCTGAATATGAATAAATATCTTTATAAAATTTCTTACATTCTGAGTTTATCTTAGGTTGTGTAACTTAAGTGATCCCTAAAGCATTTGAGATACCTGCAATCAAACTTTGCCCAGACTTCTTTTTTAGCCTATGTGCTAATAGTTTCCCCGCTTTTTCCCTAGCCTCCCAATAAGTCTGCTTAGTTCTAAATAGAGAGTACTCAGCCTTAGCAGAATATATGCTATTTACTTCATACTTAAGCTTGGTGATATTATTGAGAAGGATGTTGTCCTTTTTGCAGCTACGCTTGCAGTTACGCTTATAAACAATTCTGCAGCTCTAGTAGTTTTAATTCTTTAAAAGCCAAATCTTTATCCCTTTGTTTTTTCTTGGAGACTGAAAAGTTAACACTTCTTCCCCTAATAAAAGCTTTAAAGGTGTCCCATAAACAATTTGGAGCAACCTCCCCATTAGCATTTATGTTAAGGAAGTCTTCTACCTCATGGTCTAGCCAATAGATAAATTCAGGGTCTTGAAGAAGAGAGACATTAAGCCTCCAATGAATACAATTACTTTTGGAGCCTTCAAAAAGAACAGAGATCTGTTTCAAAGAATGGTCAGAATGGGAAATTTCCCTGATACCAGTTGAGATAAGGTTGGGAGCCAGGTGCCTTGAAATAAAAACCATGCCAATACTGCTGAAGGATGCATGTCTTGCTGAGTAAAAGGAATAGTCTCTTACAGAGGGATTTAATAGGCGCCAGGCATCAACCAAGTCTAGATCAGACACCAGTTTGTGAATGGCAAACTGACTCAGTGAAACTTTAAAAGGAGAAGAGGAAAAACATCTCTGAGTTAGATTATCTAAAACTCTGTTAAAATCCCCATGTAATATTATATTTGTGTGGTTATTCATGCTTAACCGTACATTAAATTCCCTGAAAAATGCAGCTTGTCCTAGATTTGGGGTATAAACATTACAGATGGTAATTTCTCTTCCATCAATAGCACCTTCCAGAATTTGAAATCTGCCTTCAGGATCTGCATAGTGAGATCTCTTCACAAAGTTAACCCCTTTTCTGAAAAAAAAAAAAATAGCAGCACCTCTTATTTTGAGTTGAAAAAACTAAATTCAACCTGGGATACCCATGATCTGGCAGGTTTTTTGGCTTCATCCTCTTCCGAGTGTTTCTTGTAACAAAACAATGTCAAGTTTATGCTTATTCAAGAATGTCAGAATTTTCTTCCTCTTGATCAGGGATCCCAATCCTTTAACATTCCATGAACCTATTGAGATGCTAGACATTTGTTAATACTTATAATAGATTAAATACTAAAGTCAAGATAATAACAGTAATTGAAAGAAAAAAAGGCAAACTAACAGGAGTTAATTAGACGTTCAAAATGATACAAAAGACAACCTATATAACTTACTTATAGGTCAAATATTTAACAGTTTAACAAAAAAAAAAAACAGTAGGCTGGAAACTACTGAAGGACCTCTATCCACAGGACCAGAGTCCAAGGTGGGAAAACAGTTAATGGTCCTTACTTCGATGCTCGTCTGCCTGAGTGCTACCTAGTCTGCCAAAAGTGGCTAAATAATATATATATTACAGATTATGAATACTACAGGAGAATACATTTTTTAGAGTAACAACTTAAGATCTACTAAAAGGGAGAGCATAAATATTAAAAAGTAATAATTAAAAACAGAAGTGATGTAACCTCCACATCAGGTATTTGAGAAAGATGAACAGAGACAACCACGATATATCCCTTTTAATACCTATTGAAATATAGACAGTAATTAAATTACGTGAAGAGTATTAAAAAGATAAAAACAAACTAGTAAGGTAAATCCCTGTTAAAAATTCTTTAGGATGAAACAGGAGGCAACCAGCTAATAATGTTGAGCCTCAAATAGCAGAGATATTTATCACCCAACTCAAATCCGAACCTGAGAAGAACTGCCCACAGTCTCCTCCCTATTCAAATTCCATAACTAGGCAATCCAGAACAGCCATTGCCAGCTTATCCTTAGTAGTAGAGGGGAAGAAATACAATGGCACTCACAAACAGTATTTTCCACAGTTGGAGGACTAGTCCCCATCGTGCTAAAGTGATGTAGGATTTGAGAAACACCCCGGTAAGACTAACTGGTGAGTTCATGTCCCCCAACATACTATGGACTACCAGTACAGCGGTAAGTACCATAGAAGGGGAAAGCGTGCCATCCATCTCTCTCCCCAAGTCTAAGGCCAACACCATCACAAGGAAATTACCTGTAGCTGGCCAGCGGACCTCTTAATTAAGTTTAACTCTTGAAAGGGAAGGATATAATACACAAAGCATTATGTAGAAACTAAGGGCCATGGAGCACAACCTTCACAAAATCAGATAAAAGGAGTAGACTCATACCCTGCACTATTTAAGCACACTCCAGTTTCCTCTAGACTCACCCCTGGAACATCTTAAAGTTTAAAACAGGTATTTTACATAGTGGTTGCAGGGCTTAAAAACCAAGGCATATAAATTAAATGTTGAAGATTTAAAAAAAAAAAAATATCTTTTACAAGTTAGGCTCTAAATACATTGCCTTCTACTGAACTTAAAGTAAGTCAGAATGGTAAGGAAAAGCTTACATTTTAAATCAAATCACAATATAGGGAGTCAATAAACATTAAACTGGCAGTAGACAAAGCACAGACACATTTTGGCCATATAGGGATCTGCAATAGAGGTAACACGTCGTTTGAACAGAGAAACAGCAAAGAGTTTGTATCACAGTTCTGAATAAGTAACATGTCAGAAGGAGTAGTGCTAGCATAGGTTTCTCACCCCATGACTGTAAGTAGGGTTGCCACCTTTGGATGAGATGAAAACCAAATACTAAACCACACCCCCAAACTCTACCCCTAACTCCGTCCCTTTTATGACTAATGAGGGCATCGCTTGAACTCTGATTCATTTGATTTATTCAAAATTGCTGCTGATATTACATTGTGTACAACTTCTTTTTTTTTTTTTTTTGAGCTATCCATCGTGCTCTGGAGCTGCCACTCCTTCAGGCCGCCATGATCCACAGACATTCCTCCTACTATCTCCCCCAAGCCACCTTACCTCAGATCTGCAGCCATCCTCGGGATAGCCCAGCGTAACCCTTTACCCAGTGGGTCCCTCTCCTCCGAGGGGGAAGGCACCGGTGGGAGGAGACTGGCACACTATTTTCCTTTGGTCCTGGGCACTGCTGAGGCTTTCCGTGGCTTCCTGGGAGTCCTCAGAGGTATCCTGGTCTGGCAGCCGGCATCCAGCCAGTCCCCAGAGCAGTATTTCCATTTTCTGTAGTGTTTCCCCTTATTACGATCCCTCTGCAGTGCTCCCGGTCTCCACCGGGGGCTGCTGCAGAGCGATCATGCATCCCTGACCCACATCAGGGGAGGAGAGCAGTCCTACGGACGCTCAATCCTTCCCCTTCCCCTTCCCCTTCCCCTGCCGACCACCTGGCGCCTGAGTCCGTTCCCGAACTCGGGTCACTGACGTGGTGAAAGGTAAGGTGTCCGCGCCTCAACCCTCTGCGCCACCGGGCCGGCCATACAACTTCTTTAAATTACATCATGATTATTAGTTTTGGTTTGTTTGATTTAGATTTAAATATTTTAAATTCAGTGTGTGTTAACATTTGGTGGGGTTAGAGGGTGGGTTCAGTGGACTTTCCATCTTGTGTGCACAGCTTAGCTGACAAATTGAGTGACTACAAGGACACCTCTGACAACCGGCTATTTTGGATCAGGTGGCCTTTTCTGGTAAAACTCTTTCAATAAATAAATAAATAAACTTTGACCGTAGTTCCTCCTAGATCCTCTGGAGACTGAATCCTAGAACTAGTTGCAGCAGGGGCAGTACGCAGAACCTCTTCTTCCATTTCAAAGGAGATATTGAAGGAGGAATTATTACAGGTTCCATAAGTACGACATCTGCTTCTGCTCCAGCTCCTTTGCCTGATTGAGTGTAGGGAGGACTGTCTTCCTTGCCTTTGAGTTGGGACCACTGAATTTGAGGTAGATTTCACCTTTCAGTAATTTACTGATTGTCCAGAAAAACTACCAGAGACTTTAGATTTTGTGGCCATAGAGAAAACATGTGGTGTAGAGATTTTAGGATTTAAATTATCTACTGCCTGAGACGAGGTTGAGGGAGAAGGGTAGGCTTCCATCGATTCTGAAGGGTCCATGTGCTCAGTAATAGCGCGAGGGGACAAAGGAGTAGGAGCTAGGGCATGCGCTGCATAGCTGGTGTCTGAATTAAAATGACAGTTGCCTGGGGCTGAGGTGGAATTTAAATTGTCAGATCCAGTAGTCATATGAATATATCCCCAGGCGTCTTCTACAATAGAACAGGATACCACTCCTCCTCCATTTTCTCTGATCTGAAATATCGCTGGATATTTAAAATGATATAAAATCCCCATTCTCTGACACTCTTGCTTCACCTCGTAGAAACCTTTCCTTTTATTCATCAAATCAGAGAAAAAGTCTTGGAACAGTAAAATATTCTACCCTTGATACTGTAAAGATTTTTTCTCTCTGGCAAGTCTCAGTGCCTCCTCCTTTATAGAGAATCTTAAAAAATATGCCACAATAGGACGTGGATGCTTATTTTGTGAGACTTTGGGACCCAGAGCCCTGTGGGCTCTCTCAATCTCCAGTGGCCAAGCCCACTGAAAATTTAGAAGTTCAGGGATGAAAGACTGCAGAAAGCCAATCATATTGTTACCTTCCCGTTCCTCAGGTACCCCAATAATTCGAATATTATTCCTTCGTCCCGTTTTCTAAGTCATCTACTTTGCCCAATAAGTATTCAATCTGTTTGCTCTGTCTTAGGGTTATAGAACTTAATTGAGGGACAGTTTTATTAAACTCACTCAAATGGTGCCCCATACTGGTTAATTTAGTTTTAACAGCCTCTGTTTCTGTTTTTAAAATATTTTTAGCTTGATTGGTGTTGGCGAAACTAACTTTAAGATCAGCTAGCATCTCTTTCAGTTGTAAAATGTAATTTTTACTTGCCAACTCGGTCGAAGGGGATGCTGAGATTGAGGATGCGCTGACCAGGGCACCCACTCCTGGCCTGCATGTGTCCGTGAGTCTCCCAGCTGAAGTAGGCATAGGATCAACTGTCAAAACTAGACTGAGTAGAATTAATAATAAACAAGGGATGACAGCTTTCAGCGGAGGTACCAATAAATTGACTAAGCACTCCCGTGACCAAATTTCAGGGTTTCTTAACTGGTTGTTACAGATTACTGTATACATTTTAAAATAGATTTGTAGACTAGGCGAGCGCGATTTAGCAGGCAACCATCTTCTTAAAGAGCCAGCGTGCACTCACTAGAGGAATCTTAAAGGGTTAAGTTTGGCACTGATAGTTGTCCTCTTGAGGGGTCCCTTGCTTTCTTTGGGACAGGATGTCTGGATGCTGCTGTACATGACAGTGTTAAGACTGAGCTAGATGCAGAAAAGCCTGTCATGAATATTCATGTCATGCCTGCCTTCGTTTGTCTATAAGAAGGGGAGGGGAGGCAAGCAGCGAGAGTTCCAGAGGATTAGACTAGCATCTCCAGAAAGGAGTCTGGCCTCTGGCTGTGACCACAGCAGGGGTCTGTGGGCCCAGGGATGGTGGCAGGGGTCACTGGGTCTGGGTGGCATTGATCCCTGTCCTGGTCTATGGAGCAACACCAGCTGGCACCTGAAGGCTGGGTCTCCTAGAAAAGTCTTGAGGGTCCCAGAGAGAACGAGGATCAAGTGGCATGTCAGGGAGAGTGGAGGGCTGCCCCTCAAGGGTGGTCACCAGGATCCTTATGGATCCACTCCCACCAAGAGTTATTCTTAGAAACTTACTGAGAATGGAGCACCAGTTCATGAAGGGTAACTATAAGCTTTGCAATAAGAATGCCCATTGGAGAGTTAAACACCTAGGTATCATAGTATTTTTCCACTAACAGTGCAGCCGAATTAATGGTTGTCAGGTGGAGGGGGCCTCATAAGAGTTGGGGTCTGTAAGTCTGTGTGTGAGGGCCCAGTCATAAGAGTCTGTTTTGTGGACCACTAGGGATATCAGTGGAGTGTCAAAGGGAGGCACACACAGCCAGATCAACCATGCTGTATGCACTTTGTACTGATATCTTATGTTGATACACTTTTTTGTTTGTTGTCCTTCTGGGCACATTGAGACATGAGCCAGCACAGCTTGCCTCCCCCCCCCCCCAGGTACTGTAAGTGCTTGCACTTCCTGGAGATTGGAGTACCAGGGCTCCAGGGACCTTGCAAGGGAGGTTAGGGGTTCATAGGGTAGAGAAAGACCCAATACTTCAAGTAATGTATAATAGTGCCCCTTCTGTTCAGTGGGTGGATCTAGAAACTGATGTAGCTGTGGAGTGGGCAGCAGGCCCCACAAGTAAGCTGGGTACTATCAGACAAGTGTTACGATGCAACAGTAGCAATTTATGCCACACCATAGGTGGGGGAGTTAAAAAGAATCCCAGGTGTTTTGAAGGTACAGTCATGTAGGACATGGCCTATGGAGATCTGATTATAAAGTATGAGCAAGTACCACCTTTAAATGGCCAGAGGAATGCCCAGAGGGCTGTGTACCACCTAGACAGCTAGTAATAAAAACCACCATGCTTGAGCCCAGCTCTGGTATGGTCATTATAGTCAGTGTGTGGTCTCATGTTATTGGTGCCCCAGAGTATGGCTTTAAGGTGCCCCTGATCCCCATCGCCCCCGACCCATGATGTCTAGGTGTTGGTGTTGGTGCAGAACTGGTATTCATGGCATAAGGTAGGCACTCTCCATGATGAGATGCCATCATATACTCCTGGACACCGAAGGGTGACCCTTGGCCCTTTCATCTCCCTTGGTGGCCAGGGCTAGTTCCTTGGGTACCCCCTGCCCAACCCCAGTCTTCTCCAGCCCTCCACCCTCCCCCATTCTCCCAGAGTGTCTTGTTTCAAATTACCATCTCCTGGCACTAAGCCAGGGGCAGGCACTATCTTATTAAAGTGCTCCCCTTCTTTGCTTGACCCCTTCCCATCTCCAGATAGGCATTACATCAAAACTGGGCTCCTCTCTTGGCCCCTGATTCATGATCTGGTGGGCCAGTAGTATTAAACCCAGCTAGCACAGTTACCCCCTCTCTGACCCACAGCTGCACCAGCTCTATCAATCTATCATATGACTAATGGAGAGTGAGGTCTGCACAAGCAAGAAGGAGTGATGTGCACCAATGATAACACTAGCCAGGCAGGTCATTCAGTGTTAAAAGTCTTACGCACATGATAGGTACAGATTAGTATGATAAATACCTTGAATGGGGCACATTTCATAACCTACAAACACAGTAACATAGGCATGTAGTAATAGATTTGGACCACTCTTGCTTCACTTATCTCATCATATATGATATTCATCTCCATTTTAGGAGTGGTAAGGGGTGAGAGTTTTAAACCAGACTGCATCTGTTTACTTTTGAACAGCGTTGAAACATCATTAGAGTGTGGATTAGATAGTATGCATCAATAAGGCCTGATTCACATTGAGTTTGATTTATTAAGCAGGCAATGAGACTTTTAGGGAATTTCGATATCTTAAGAGCACACATGCTGGTGTGGAAGTCTGCCTTGGTAATATCCACTTCTACAATATTACACTAGTGTGAATTGTGCCCAGACTGCATTATGATAAGATCACAGCCATGTCGCATGTCTTTTATGCTGGGCCATAACTTTCCTTTCTTACTTTGCAAGGGGTACATTGTGATCATTCATGCTTTTATACTTTAAACATGTTTTGGATATTTGTAAAATTTGTGAACACTATTTCTCCAGTATTTTGTTTAGATATTTGTTGTATTGGTGAACATTTATCCATTGTTTTGTTTCGATATTTGAAGATCTTGTGAAGAACATTTCTTCTTTGCTTTGTTTAGATTTTACAGTACCCCCGAACAACCTTTCTCCATTGTTTTGTTTAGATACTTGCAGGATTCCTGATCCATTATGAGAGGATGAAGGGTGTCCGCGCATCAGGAGTCCTGTTTATCTACTGGTTGCTTTCATTCCTTTGTGCCACTGTGACCTTCCAGTCCATGACAAGGCTCCTGCTGGCTGATGTAAGTAGGACTGTCTATACCCTAACCGTTGGGCACCCAGTACTACAAAGTTCTGCACTTACCTGCATCACCACTCCAGCACTTTCTTTTTGGAATGAAGCTGGTACCCTTGTTTCATTACTTCATTTGTACAATTGCACATACCCTGTGGGCTACTTTGCTTTGCTTTACAAATGCAGAGCAGATACAAGCACTCTGGTGTGCTGTATAGTACAGTTGCAGATTATCACGAGAAACAGTTTTTTGATCAAAACACTTTTCTGTAAGTAGGGCCCTCAAAGCTACATCAGGGCTGTCTAACCCTGCCGTCTGGTTGGCTGTAATAATCCTCAAAATGCTGGCTTTTTTTTTTTGTTGTTCCAGATAGGCCAAGTGGGTGACATGGTACCATTTATTGAACTATGTTTATAAACATTACTTCTAGTATTAACACCACTTTACTTTGCTCTCACTGCCTTGATTTACTGGGCTCCCATGTTGTTCAGTGGCGATTGTTAAATCTGGTTAAGGTACAGGAAGACCAAGGTGATGTTAACAATAGTGGCAACATTCAGAAATACAGGCCACTGGATCTATATGTAAGTTATACTAACTGCTCTGTTGAGCTCAGACAGGTTCTACTTCAGGTGATAAGCAGTGCCAGGCAAAATTGGAAATATTTATGAAAAGTCCCTTTTTCATAAAATAAATGCAATAGTGGTACCCATCACATATTACAACAATGAGGTTTAAAGATAAATAGCAGTTTCTAAACTTATAGTTCTATTATAGTCTTGTAAGCATTGAATGTTAATTCATTTTCATGAGATATACTAATAAATTGAAATGAGGTTTGTGATTCTCATGGTAAACAGAAAGTTTTTCCAGATCCATCTTTTTTTTTTTTTTGTAAATATAATGTTTGCTTAACTTTTTCAGTTACAGCATATTACAACCTGCAGTACTCGTAATACAAGTCATACCTCATTTTGACAGGAAGACATAAGCATTATACTCTATATCCACTGACATCATTATTACCCTCGCATTCCCCTCTTTAGTATAGAGCGGGGGGGCGAGGTGTTATCAAACTTTGAAGAGAAGAACCCTTCTGGAATGTAGGACTGATACCTTTCTATTAACGCTACTGCCATGCTCTCTCGTCCTGTAGGTGGCTCATTAGATTGGGATCCCAGGAGAGTAGGCCTGAGGAGAGGGGCTGAACATGGTCCTTCCGAGTACCGATTTACTAAAATTAGAGGTGGCATCTCCCAATATCTCTTAGAACTATGGGATTATGGTAGGGTCTCTGCTCATGGTGTGCACCAGCCACCATTGCCATCTTTGTGAATATGTGTCTGTACAGTCATTTAGCGAGGCCGTGAGTGTCTCCATTTGGTAAACCTGGAACACTAATGCTCACCATCCCCCTGCCTCAGGGATAGTGGGTGTCAGCCAGAGTCTGGTGATTACTTTTTTAGCAAGTGTAATGAGGATACGTAATAAATACCGAGGAAAGGGGGTTTCTTCTACCTCTCAGATATTACAATAGGATATAAAGTTGTGGTGTGAGTTCAAGAGAGGGATCAAATATGTCTTGCAAATCTGATTGTATATCATCTAGGTATGGTTTTATTACTGAACATGCCCACATGATATGGTAGTGAGTAGCCCTCCACTCACTAACCCCCAGCAGTCAGTACTCGCCTCTGTCAAGTAATGAGCCGTGATCACTGTGGTGCGATAAAATCTAACAAGTCGTTTCCCGGCATATTCTCTCCACTGGTGCGAGCTCGTCACTTTAGCAAAATTTCTACAGGTCCTAAGCCAGGTTTCTTCCTCAATTTGACAATTCATTTCACCCTCCCACTTCTGGGCCACCTCCATGGATGAGACTTCCATAGTGGCTTGCAGCACCTGATAGAGCTATGAAATCATGTGTGGCTGCATACCGAGCTGAAAGCAAGTCACAGAGTATGTAATTATATTCAGAAGGTCAGCAGCTGTATTAGGTTCCACTGGTAAAGAGAGAATATAGTGCTGGATTTGGAGATATCAGAAGAAATCGGACCTTTGTAGCTGGAACTTATTTTGCAGATCTGTAAACGATAGTATGGTCTGACCATTGAAGAACTGGTATAGGTATCTCAAAGATAAGACAGACCATTGTGAAAATCTAACATCATGCTGAGCTGAAATTAAATGCTCCAGTTATGCTATATAAGGCATAGAAATGGTAGGGATATAGTGAGGCGCAAAGCCTCTTTAATGGATTGCCATACAGCCAGCTGACTGCAGAGCCAGAGGGTTGAGGGAAGTGACGTCCCCTGTGCTATGATACTATGATACATCACATGAGCAAACTGCTGGAAAGGGAAGAGTTCTCTTTCTCTATGTCCAGCCATGCCCCTTCAGGGCCAGTCTGGTGCCTGGCCAACATGAAGTGTAACTGTGCCGCCCAGTGATAGAGGCTGAGAGAGGGGAGGGCAAAGCGCCCATTCCCTTTTGCCAGGTGTAGTTGCTGTAACTTTATTCTGGGTTTTTGACATGCCCATAACAAACGGGATAGCTTCCTATTCCATTGCTTCCACGTGTTAATTGGGATTGTGATTGGGAGGGATTGAAACGAATACAAAGCTCTGGGTAGCTTAACCATTCAGACAACTTCCACCCATTTGTTAGTGTCAGCAGTAGGGATCCCCAACTTCTAAAGTCTTGCATCATCATCTGTTGTGTATACGGGGATTAATTATTCCTAATACAATGGTTAGAGTGTGGGGTTATGCAAATTCCCAGATATTGCAATTTCTGCAAATCCCAGCAGAAGGGGTGTAAATTCCTAAAGACTGGGCTTGGGAAAAAATGGAAACGTAGAGTTCTAGGGACATGGATATGTTGTTCATCCACACTTATTGGCAGGTATCCTTGCCGCTTTAATTCTTGCCGGAAGGTCTTCAAGCTGGCTCCTCCCACCCACCCGGGTGGTAAAACTCTCGGCTCCGCCCCATGACACCAGATCTTCCTTACCGCTTAGAAGCTCAGGTTCCCTCCTTAATGCTCTGCGTATAAGACTGGTTCCTAATTTTTCAGTTTTGCGAATTTAAAAGGTTTTCAACTTTAGACATCGGTCTTCTATCCCTCGCAGCTGCGATGGACAAATCGACTCCCGGTTTTTGGAGATGCCCTTGCGGGCAGAAGATGTCTCGAATGGATCCGCACTCCACGTGCGTCTACTGCTTAGGCCTTGAGCACGACCCGCAGGCCTGCGACCTGTGCTCTTCCTTCTTGGCCTACTTTCTCGAAGACCGTGCTGCCTGTTTACAACTTGGGCGTCCCGAGAAGTGTTATCCTCCGGTGAAGTCAAAAGAGGCCCGGTTGGCGGTTTCCACGGCTGCGGGCTCGGCGGATCAGCTTGAGCAGATGATCGCCCTCGAAGAGGAGGTGGCTTGTGCCGCTCCTTCCTCAGCCGTGGCTTTTATTCCGCTCTCCCTGGGTTCCTCTTACTCGGCCTCCTTCAAGGAGCTCTGTCTGTCCCTCTCCACCAAGGCAGAGGGCCCAACGTCTGCTGGACCTTCTCGGTCCAAAAAGAAAGACAAGGGTAAGCCCCTCCATCGATGCTCTTGGGAGCGGGAAAGGTCCCTCTCCCTGAGTAGTCAGCCATCGACTTCGGTTGATCCTTCGGCTTCGGCCACTGGTCTCACGGTATCCCCATCAGATCAGTTGACCGAGACTCCCATTGACGCAGTCGAGATATTTCTCGACTCGTTGGATGGGTTGTCGACTGGTGAAGCTGAAAATCCTCTCTCCCCGGTTCCCCCGGTGGGAGTTGAGGATCCCGTGGGCTTGCCAGTGCCTCCGGTTCCGGAGCCCTCGGGTGAACCTTCTGAGCCGAGGGGAGAGCTGGTCCCACCCGTCCCTCCTCCGAAACCCCCTCGGGAACACCGAGGTTCGCGGTCTCGGTCTCGGACTTCTTCGCGGTCCAGCCGATCCCACTGTCACAGGCGGTCTCGGCACCACGGCAAGCGGCGCCGCCCGTCGTCCTCATCCTCCTCCTCGGACGAGGAGAGGCTCCGACGTAAGTTACGTCGGCGGTACGAGGACCTCATGTGGCAACAGCTTCCTCTGACCAGGAACAAGCAGACTCTGTCGCCTTCCCTGGCCATTAAGTGGCTGTCACCGGAGCAGCCGAAGCAACCCTTTGACCTTCCCGAGGTGCCTGTTCCCAGGCCGGCTGCTCGGCTGAAACCAGCTGCTCTGCCAATTCCGGTGGAACCCCCGCCTCCACATCCGTTATTTGGGGCTCTGACCAAGAATTCTCGGTCGGCTCAGGGTCTGCCCCATAGGCTGTCTGTCACCCTCACTCCCGATCGGCCTCGGCAGGTGGAGGGTGGCTCAGACCCGAGGCAGCTCTTTGCGGACTCTTCGGAGTCCGACGACAATTCCTCCCTTTTCTCCAAGCGAGTGGACTTGGAGTCCTCTGGGAGTAAGTCGATGGGCGGAGCCCGCCGTCCTTTCTGGAGCTACTTAGGCTCATCTCGAGTCCACTGGGATGCAGCTCGAGCCGGTATCTAAGGGGGCCAAGTATCCCCTCACGGAGATATTGGACCAAGGGGATTCCCCTACGGAGGCCTTCCTGGTAGCCGAGGCCATTGTGGGTCCGGCCTTGGAGCTCTGGCAGCATCCTGTTTCCTGCCCTGCGCCTTCGGCCAGGATGGCCAGGAAGTATGTGGTCCCTACCGGTTCCCTGTCTGGTTTCTTGGAACACCCCTCAGCCGAGGGGTTAGTTACCGACAGCGTTTTCCGGCGTGCCGGAAATGCTAGGGATGTGGACAAACCTCCTGACAAGGAGTCCAAGAAATTGGACTATGCCAGGCGAAAAGTCTACGCTGTGTCCTCCCTCGGCCTTCATCAGGCCAGCTCGGCCGTGCTGATGGCACACTTCTCTTATGCCCTGTTGGGCTCCCTGGACGAGGTAGTCCCTCATCTCCCGGCCGACCTGCAGACCAAGGTTAAGCAGGTGCAGGACCAGGGCAGGGCAGTGGCTAAGCAGCAACTTCAGACTGCTTTGGACATCGGTGACTCATGCGCCAGGTCAGTCACGGCTGCAGTGGCCATGCGCCGTCGGGCATGGCTGAGGATAGCCACCTTCACAGCGGATACCCAGCACAAGTTGGCAGATGTCCCCTTCCTGGGGACCGACCTCTTCGGCCCTGGAGTGGAAGGTCACCTCCAGAGGATCGAGAAGTCCAATGCTACCCTGGACTCGGTCTCTTCCGCACTAATGGACAAAGGCCATGAGCCACAGCTAAACCTTCGTCTTGCTAAGCCCGCGGCACGTCCAGCCCAGCAACATCAGGGCCAGCAGGCTTGCGCTAGCACCCCAAACCCAAGCCCGCGGCTTCCTCCTCCAGGAAGCAAGGAGGTAAAGGCCCAGGAGGTCCCTCGGTCGGTTCCTCCTCCAAGCCTGCCCAGTGGACGGGTTGAAGGGCTAGCCCCCAACCTCATCGCCCACCCCAGGTTCCCCCCGTGGGGGGACGGCTCCGTCACTTCCTTTCCGCCTGGTCCATTATTACCACGGACAGATGGGTATTGGAGGTGGTGGAAAGACCTGCCTCTGGAGTTCGAGCAGGCCCCGCCCTTCAGAGCCGTCACACCTTGGGGGCCTCAGGAACCGCAGCCTCCTCACTGTCGGTCATGAGCCGACACGCCTCCTCCAGAAAGAGGTGATCAGGAGGTGGCGACCCTCCTCAGACCCAGGGTTTGTGTCCAGGTACTTCCTGGTCCCAAAGACAGGGGGCTTAGCGCCCCATTCTCCGACCTACATAACTCAAACAAGTTCCTAAGGTCTCGAACCTTCAGGATGGTTACTCTGGCTCGGATAATACCATCCTTGGAACGCGGCGTGTGGTTCTGCTCTCTGGACCTGCAGGACGCGTTCTTTCACGTCCTTATCCGTCCGTCGCATCAGAGGTTCCTTCGCTTTTGAGCGGAGGGATCCCTTTTCGAGTTCTGAGCCATGCCCTTCGGCTTGTCTCAAGCTCCCAGGGTCTTCACCAAATGCATAGCAGTGGTGACAGCATTCCTGCCGTGCCGAGGGGTCCAGGTGTACCCTTACCTGGATGATTGGCTGATAGCAGCCCCCTCCAAGCAAGAGGTGGAGTGGCCCAGGGATCTGGCCCTCCAGGTTTGCTCTCAAGTCGGCCTCCTCATCAACGAGGCCAAGTCGGAACTCATGCCAAAGCAGGTGATACAATTCATCGGGGCAGAGCTCGACTCTCTACGAGCCAGAGCATGGCTCCCGGCGGACAGGGCAGTTCTTTCCTCCTTTGCCCGATCATTTCTGGTTGTCCGCCCCGAGCCGATGGTCTCTCTATCGACCGATGCCTCTCTGATGGGTTGGGGTGCCCATCTAGGGGAACACCGAGCGCACGGCCTCTGGTCCCCACGGGAGTCCCGATGCCATATCAACCTGCTGGAACTCTGAGTGGTCCGCCTAGCTCTCACCGCCTTCGCTCCATTTCTTCGGGGTCAAGTGGTTCGGGTCCAGATGGACAATACCACGACCATGTACTATCTAAACCGCCAGGGCGGGACGCACTCCATGCTTCTATGCAAGGAAGCTCGCATCTGGTCACTCGTCGCAGCCTGGAGGCGGATCTCTAGCCATTCATGTGACAGAGCCTCCAACTCCTGGCCGATGCCCTAAGCCGGATAGGGGCTGTGTCCCACGAGTGGTCTCTCTCTGCGGAGGTAGTACAAGATCTGTTCTCCCATTGGGGCACCCCTCAGGTGGACCTGTTTGCCTCCAGGAGACATCAGCTGAGGCTGTTCCATGCCTGCCCCTCAGCAGGGCTCGGTGCAGGGGATGCCTTCTCGAGCCGTGGACCCGGCCTCTTCTACGCCTTTCCCCCATTTCTCTTGATCCACAAGGTGCTTCTCAAGGCGAGGAGGGACAAGGCGCAGGTGATTCTGGTAGCCCCAGACTGGCCCCACCAATGCTGGTATCCAGATCTCCTCAGCCTCAGCTCCAGGCTCCCGAGGCAGCTTTCAGCTCGCCCGGACCTGCTTTCAGTCAATCAGGGGAAGGTGTTCCATCTGGATCTTTATTCCCTGCACCTGATAGCCTGGTTCCTGAACAGCTAGAGTTCCAGGCCTTGGGTCTCTCCGACGAGGTCCTCAATGTAGTTGAGGTGTCCCATAAGGAATCGACCGGGAAATGCTACGCCTTCAAATGGAAGAGATTTTCCACTTGGTGTCAGGGCAAGGGCCTGGACCCTTCCTCCTGTTCCTTGGTGAGCATATTGGACTACCTGTGGTCCCTTTCTCAGCAAGGGCTTAGGTTGACGACCCTTAAGGTGCACCTGGCAGCCATCTCTGCTTACCGGGCGCGGGCCGGGAAGCAGTCGGTGATGCAGGAAAAGGTGGTCTGGCGCTTTTTCAAAGGCCTTGATCACATTTCCCCTCTGGTGCGAGAACCTCCACCGCGGGATCTACTGCTGGAACTGGCAAAGCTCGTAGCAAGCCATTCGTCCCAATGCACAGTAGGTGTGATCTCTCACCTGTCGTGGAAGACCGCTTCTTGGTGGCTATCACGCCAGCCAGAAGGATGGGAGAGCTCCAGGCGCTTTCCATCAGGTCTCCTTACCTGGTCTTCCACAGGGACAAGGTTGTCCTGCACCCACCGAAATTCCTTCCGAAGGTGGTGTCGGAGTTTCACCTTAACCAGGTGTTGACTCTGCCGTGTTCTCACCCCAATCACACCTTGGAGGCGAATATAGGCTCCATACTCTGGACCCCAGAAGGCGCTCGCCTACTATAAGGGCGCTACGGCTGGAATTCAGGAGAAGGTTCGCCAGCTGTTTGTCACCTATGCTGAAGCCGCACCTGGCAGACCTGCAGCCAAGCGGACGATAAGCAAGTGGGTCACCTCCCATAGATCTCTGCTATAAGTTGGCGGGCATGGAGCCTCCCAGAGGATAAGAGCTCATTCTACCACGCATACTGCTGCATCGGTGGCTGCTTCAGGGATGTCCCTATCCAGGAAATCTGCAGGGCTGCTACCTGGAAGTCAGCACACCTTCATTACCCACTACCACATCGACCTTGAGTCACGCCGGGATGCTGGTTTTGGGGCCTCGGTTCTCCAATCTTTATTTCCCAAGTAAGTATCGGGGGTGTGCGCCTTGCCTCCCTCCTCCCGGAGAACTGCTAGGAGTCTGCCAATAAGTGTGGATGAACAACATATCCATGTCCCTAGAAATACAGGTTACTCACCTGTAACAGGAGTTCTAGGAATGGTATATGTTGTTCATCCACATTACCCACCCGACCTCCCCAGCTTCGACGCACAACCTGAGCTTCCAGCGGGCCAGATCTGGTGTCATGGGGCGGAGCCGAGAGTTTTACCACCCGGGTGGGTGGGAGGAGCCAGCTTGAAGACCTTCCGGCAAGATTTAAAGCGGCAAGGATACCTGCCAATAAGTGTGGATGAACAACATATACCATTCCTAGAACTCCTGTTACAGGTGAGTAACCTGTATTTTCTGTCTTTGTCCTGTTTACGCGGTAGCCTGAGACATTGCCATATTGTGCAGTGATTTTAAAGACCACAAGGAGAGATGTCTCAGGGTGCCGCAGGTATACAAGAACATCGTTCTGCATACAGTGCAATACGGTGTTCCCTGTCCCTTAGGGGAATACCCGGGAGGGTGTCCGCCTCTCTGATAGCCTGCGCTAAGGGTTCAATGTAAACTGCAAAGAGTAAGGGAGACATGGGACATTCCTGTCGGGTGCCCTGGTACAGCAGGAAGCTCTCAGAATGGTGACCGCTAACTCTGACACAGGCCTGTGGGGTGTGGTATATATTTTGTAGAACCTTATTTTTTTATTTATTGAAATGCTTCACCAGGAAGGCACACTGAACAACAAGTTGCTCATCTCCCAGTGCAACTGGGGAGTAGGGTATAGAGGGATGTGCATACAAATTTGACATACAATTTAACATTTAACTTAACAACGGAATATCACAGTTCATTTGCATAAACCTATACATACAATTTTACATTTGTAGAGAAGGTTTCTGATTTACTATTAACATAATGGAGGAATTAATACATATATGTCTGGGAATTGGAACATACATAGATGTGCCCTGACTGGTCAGGTCAATAAGTGCTAGTGAGTCAGATCCAAATACAATGAGAGTGCAGAGGGGAGAGAGAGAGCAGGCTGTGAGGAGCAATTTAACTGCAGAGGGGAGTGGGAGCAGGCTGTGGTGAGCAGATTTAGGTGGGACAGAATTGGACAGGAGTAGAGAGGGGGGGAAGTGGGAGGGGTGAAAAGGCTTGTCCTGTATTAGGCCCCTCCAGGATGCTGTGAACCCTGCCAGGGGGCTGGGCAGGCACAGGCAAGTTAAGAAATGGTGGGAGAGAAGGGCAGGGATAGCACTAGGGAGAAGATTAAAGTAGAAGAGCAGGAGTGAGGGGTAGCTGGCTGGGGGTGAGACAATTAGCAGGAGATTGGAGCAGGTAGAAAGCTGTCATGACAGGGAATTAGTTAAGGAGAACTGAAACTAGAGCAGCTAGCAGAGAGAAAGTTATGTAAGACAGAGGTTAGGGAGCGGGAAGAGGAGGAGTGTCGTATTTGGGGCAGAAAGGAGTTCCACATTTTAGGGAAGCGGTAAGAGAAGCATGATTGACCAATGAGAGTAATTCAATGGGGGACTAGCAAAGTACGAGTGTCACTGGATCTGAGAGAGTAGGAGGGTGGAGGGGGGATTAGAGGGAGAAAATGAGGTAGAGAGGAAGTTCACCTAGCCAGAATTTGGAAGTGAGTTTAGCACAATGAGCCAGGTGTCTGTTAGCAAGGTGGGAGGACAAGGCATGGTAAAGGTTGCAATGATGAGTGCAAGAAGGGGCATCAAGGGTGAATCGACAGAAGGAGTTTAAAGAGAGAGTCCAATCTGGTTAGGGTAGATTTGGGAGCGGCACCATAGACTACATTACAGTAGCCGAAAATGGGGAGAATCATCTTCTGGACAAGTTCACGCTGAGCCGTAGGAGGGATACAACTATGGTTCCTAACTAGAGCACCAAGCTTGGAGCACAGTTTTTTCAGGATGTCATTGATGTGGCCAGTGAAGCTGAGGTTTTGGTCCAGTCACACCCCAAGGTATCTGAAAGAGGAGGTGTCCTCTAGGATTGTCCCATCAAGGGTGTGGAAGGAGGGTAAGGGGTGGAGCCTAGTGAGTCTCTGACTAGTGCCGAAGGTCATGGAGACTGTCTTTTTGGCATCTAGGAATAGCTGATGTGAGGCAAACCAGAGCTGAACCTCGCAGAAGTCATGCTGCAGGGTGGTTTCTACATTGATGGGGCATTTGCCAGAGGTGTACAAAACAGTCGTTAGCATACATGTGTATAGAAGAGAAAGGGAGCAGACTGTGGGGAGGTCATTTAGGAAGGTGGAAAAGAGAATAGGGCCGAGCATTTGAGCCCTGGGGGACTCCAGTGGAGATTATGTGGGGGGGGGGGGAGCGAGATTGCATCCTGGATCTTGACTGATTGCATTCTGCCAGAGAGGTAGGCTCTGAACCAGTTTAGAGCAGGAGCAGACAGGCCAGCAGAACCTCAACTAATGCATTAGGGAAGTTGAATTTCTGTAACACTGAATACAAGAAGGGTCTGGAAACCCGGATGAACACTTTTTCAGCATCTAGACTGAATAAAATAGATGGGAGGGGGCTCTGTTGCATTTGGTGCACTATGCGCAGAGTTCTCCTAATATTGTCTGCAGTAGTGTGGGATTATAGGAAACCAGTTTGGTCTTCATGTATTAAATTTGGTAGGAGTTTGTCTACTCGATGTGCCAAATTGTCATATATAATTTATAGTCTGTGTTTAACACTGAGATAGGGCGACAAGACATGCACTGAAGTAGGTTTTTACCTTCTTTCATATAGTCGCCAGTTTCCTTTGCCTGTGGAGTTGGTAGACCAGCAGGCGTGAAGATCTGGCCCCTATTACTTAGCATCGCTGCCGCAAAAAGGTCAGAGCAATCTCAGTTTGCTCCAGGGCTAGTTTGTACAGGTCCTTTTTAACCTGTGTAAGTTGCAGGAGCACTGAATTGTCTCCCTGCTGGTGGGCTTTCTGCAAAAAAATGCAGGGTATTTTCTAATGTTTGCTTCTGCTCTAATCTGCTTGCTTTGAGTCTAGTGGCATACTGTATTAAATGCCCCTTGAGGACCACTTTGACTGTATCCTAGTGTCCTGCTGCTGAAGTGTCTGCTACAGAGTTGTTGGCAATAATCTCTACTAGTTTTTCCTTAATAAATGTGCAAAAAGATGTAGATTTTAGGAGATAGGGGTTCAGGCGCCACCTAGTAGATTTTCTCTCCAGCCCCATCTCCCAGAAGGTGCACACCAGAGCATGATCTGAGAGATATATATCCCCAATGTTACTGTTAGTAACCTGGTTAAGATTCTCAGTTTGTGTAAAGCAGTAGTCTATTCTGGAGTAGCTACTATAAGCCACAGAATAGTGTATGTATCGTGGACCCTGGGGTTCAGGGATGCTATATATCCACCAAGCCCACTTCTTTGGTGCATGCCTTAAAATACTTCTGGGATGCCAGTTGCCTAATCTGCCAGGCAGTGGAAGAGTCCACTAGTTAAGCATCATGTTAAGATCCCTCTCTAGCATTGGTATACCCTTTGTACTGGTAATAATTTTATCAATTAAAGATTTAATGTCTGGAGTGTTAATGCCTGGGGGAGCATAAATATTTGCCAGGGTAACCTCCAGTCCCTGGATCATACATTGAACCAAAACCAGCCAACCCTCCATGTCAGACCAGACTTTTTGTTTCTCAAAATTTGTATGCTTGGGTATCAGAATGGACACCCCTTGTCCCATACCTGAAGTCAACGATGCAGAATATTCGGCCTGATGGCCAAATTTAGTTAATTTAGCATGCACCACTTGGGTCAAATGTGTTTCCTGCAGATATACCAGGTCAGGTTTAAGTTTCTTAGTTCGATTTAAAATCTTGGCCCATTTTACTGGATTGGTGAGGCCATTCACATTCCATGAGCAGAGATGCAACTTAGGGGGACCCATTTAAATTATGCCTCCCCAGGCTACTGCCTTGGGATGCCCCAACTGGTGATCTAACTGGGTACTAGGATAACTTGGCTTCCAAGGTGGGGGCCCTGGCAGGCTGTACTGCAAACTTGGTTTGCAAAAAGGTTAGTCCTCCTATATAGTAGGGGCCTTAGGCCGAGTGGCTTAGGGATAACAGGTTAGATTAAAGGGGTTGGTGTTGACATCATGCTCTCCATTGGGGGTTGTAGGTAAATGGAGATCATTAGAAAATATATGCATTATTGGCAGTGGGTTCCCTAGCATGCCTACTCTCCTACACCTGGACATTATATCTAAAGTTTAAAGAGCTTGTGGCTTGATCAGGGATGATAGCATTTCCATGTGGAACGGCATCCATACCAAGACATTATTCCAGTTCTGGCTAATTCTCCGATAAACTACAACCATCAGGTCTGTTAATAAGTACTGGTGTGTCAGCCTCTAAGCTGGTCTTCATCTTTACCCAGGGCCAAATGAGCAAGGTGGGGGACCCTGAAACAGCACAGGAGCCTATACTTATTTCAGACTATATTTCATATGTTGTACGGGTGGAGGGCCAGCACTGAAACATCACTTCTGATTAGCCACAATGCTTCATCAACTCATGTATTCTCAAGGCAGTTTCTTCCTACACCGAAAGGGGGCAACTGTATCTATCTCCGCTCCATAAGATGTAATTTCTGGAGTGAAGCCCCCTTCCAGTGATCCCCTGGGATCGCAGTAATGAAACCACCAGAATGCAATCTGTCTGGAGTGCACCTATTTACTAGAGTAAATGAGTGCAACTCTTCCCCTGACATGCTGCCTCTGTATTATCTGTCCCTGAGTAGGGAGACTGGCAGTGCTCAGGGTGCAGAGTTGTCCAACCCTGCCCTGCCTGTGTTTTCCTGGAGGGGGTTCCCCAGGAGTCACACAACAGATCTCCATAGGGTTTCTACCCTCATGCAACTCCGGAGAGCTCAGTACTGATTTGTAGGTACCCCAGCCCCTATCCACTCCAATCCCATGTCAAGTAGAAGGCCACCCTGAATGTAGTGCGATCACAGTCCTTCTATATCCCCCCCCCCGAGCCCTGCTGCCCAATCAGAACCCATCACCACTCATTTTATAGTTAGTAATTCAGAACATTTTACTGTATTTTATGCATCCCAGGTTATGATCATCCATGGGAACCCTCTCCCCTAAAGGGAAGGGCCCATAATGGCACCATTCTGATCAATCTTCAAATCCCTCACTCCCCCACTGTGGCAGAATATCAATTATTTCGATATGGTCCCCCCCCCCCCAGCAACCTGAACTGCTCTTCCCCTGTTCCACACATCAATTCAATAAATGCCTCCTTTTCCAGTCCAGCAATTAAAATATGTAATACATACCGTGCCTGCTGCCAGGGGTCCCATGCAATACCACTTCACAAATTGTTATTATACGAGTACCTTTGTATTAAGGCATTTTTAACATCTTTATTCTCAGCAAAGTATCCGCCCTCTCTGTGGGTGTCAACAGCCACATTTCCTCAGTCTACTGGTGTTGTCCCCCCACCCAACAGCAGGCATGGCCATCGGCATTTCTCTTTGTCCCCACCCCACCTCATTAATCTGATCCAAGTCCTCCCCTCTGATCTGTGCCTCTCTGAGCCAAACCGTACCTTTCAAAATAGCAGGCCACCAGTCTCTACATAGAGAATGCTCCCCGCACACGTGGCTCACCAGTACAGGCCTTCAGAGGAAATTTACAAAACCCGGGCTACATGGGGCTGGTGGCAACCTCCTTGAAATTAACCTGCTCTACTGTCAAATTTGGGAAGGCTCAAATAAACCTTTTACACAGTCTTATTTCAAAAGCCGTGATCTATACCTATTGAGCCCGCATGGAGGTTGCACCCCAGCCTCCGGAACCCAGAATGTACAAGGCGGCTGACCAAAACTATCTAGTCCCTGGGAGGCCTATTACCTATCAGTCATCAGCTGTAGGCTTGGTGGCAACATCGGAGAGACTGCTTTGCTGAAGTACTGATTTACATTCTTATTTTTCAGCTAGTTTATCTCTCAAGGGGAGGGAAGGGTGGATCATCGATACACTGCCCAATTTCTAGCCAATATTAAAAGTATCAACTCAGAAAAGGGCCTAGAGAACAGCACCAGCCAAACTAGTGAGTGTTATTCTAACCTGTGGGCAATTACCCCTTACCTTCACAGAAATACCTGGGCTTCCGGATTGAATGACAAATTCTTTCCTGGTGAACCCACTACTTAGAGGTAGCAGCAGGTGCATTTTGTACAACCTTCAAATGTCGGACAATGTCTTGTATGGTTTCCAAAGACTGATGGTGGTGGGAGGCAGCATTGTTTTTCACTTGGCCTTGTACAGGCCATACTTTCTTTGAGAGTTTTGCTGCAAGTGAAGAGGGTGTAGCCACATCAGGGGAGAGATCCAGGTTTACTTCTCGCTTAGGCAGGTCCTTGGTCACCTCTTCAGCTGAGTTGTAAGTTTTAAGTACCACTCTCCAGGAATACTGTTAGTCAAGCAGGATATGGAGTACAGAATGGAAGATTCTGCTTTGTCAGGCACCAGAGGATTGGGATGTAGGCTCTTTTTTGGTGACCGCAGGAGAATAATCATTATTAAAAAACACTCTGGTGTCCTGGAATTTCACTGTTTTCTGTTGCCATGCATTATGTAGGACCATTTTCCTTGTCAGTGTATCTCAAGAATCTGACTACAATAGAATGGGGACACTTGTCCGATGTCAGCCTAGGCCCAGAGCATGGTGGGCCCTGTTAATTTCCAGCATGGTGTCCTGCGGTAAAGTGGGCACTGCTTTTAAGTCAGTCGTTATGAAAGCAGCTGTATCAGAGCATTCTGCACCCTCCAGAATGTTGTAGAGCCACAGGTTGTTCCGTCTCGCTCTACACTCAGTGTCCTCCACCCTGTCTTGTAGCGCTTCTATAGTGCCATGTAACTGTATGATGGCCCACTCTGTAGCATCAGTGTGAGTGTCCTGCTGTGTCACCTGGGTGTTATTAAATCAGTCTTGGTCTCAGCTTTATTAATATCCATCCAGAGAGCCGCAGTTGTACTTTTCATCTCTTGGCTAAAGCTCCATATCTCTTTTAATAAAACATTCATTTGCCTCTGTATGTTGCGATTGGTAGGAGTCGTGGTGCCCCTTTGTAATGACCACATGGTCCTGGAAGTTATGGAGTCCTCGCTGTTCGACTCTCACGCCCATTTCTGTCTCCATCAATGGATTCCTCCAGGGAGGAATTGCACTCCAGTCTCGACATTCTGTAGACTACACTTTCTTCTCAGGGTTTTACGGTTTTTAAAGTAAGTTTGAGCAGATAAAAGGTGAGTTTTTGAAATTATCCCCTGGAGCCGAAATGCCAAGCTGTTCATCAGTGCATGATGTCACTGGAAGTCCCAGACTTATCTTGAAGGTCAGAATGGGAAGCCCTGCAGCTCAAAGGTGGTAAATTCAGGGGTGACATTAGAAGGGACTTCTTCTCCAAGAAGGTGGTGGATGTATGGACCAGCTTACTACTGGAGACAGTGGATATGAAGACAGAACAGGCCTTTATACCTAGACAGATTTCTGTTTTCAAGGGAAAAAGTGTTTTGAAAGCCAAGAAGATTTGCAGAAGCCAGCAGATGTGCGAAAGACAGGCAGAAAAACTAGCGGGGATGAAGCACAGGGAGGTGAAAGGATGTACTCAGTGTCATACAAGTTGTAAGTTGCATGGCAGGATTCAAACTTGGGTCTCCAGGTGGCATACATAGATACACCTAATTTAATGACAGAAAAATTACCCAGTGGCCAAGCTAGCCCGCCTGCCTGACGCCATACTCAGCCTACAGCAGGCCAGAGCTCTTAGTCAGGGGTCGATCTTAGCATTGTTTTACTAGCCCAAACACTAGTGCAAATTGACCAGGGCTAGTGCAGCTAACTCTCTACTTGCCCGGCTTGACTAGTGCAGATTTTCATGGCTGTTAATGAAGTTAAAAAAAGTCTCTACTTTAGCATTCTCTAGTGCTCATGCTAATCTCTCTGAATGTTCCAGATGGCCAGGTGTGATTAACAGCTCATTAAGAGCTACAATTATCTGGCAGTTCAAGAGAGGGATCCCACAAATGACTCAATGTGAGTCATTATCACTCCACTGTTAAAACTTTTGGCTACTGTTCAGGGAGTGATCAAGGGTAGAGTGCTGTTAAGTCACTAGGTTCCAATTTTCTGAATGTGTCTATGTCTAACAATTTGTCCAATATTATTAAGACCAGTGCCCCTCATTTCTCTACATTTTGAGTGTTTGTATCCAACATTTCAGTGGCAAAATGCAAAGAGGTATACAGGATTGACTCTGCAGGTGGTGGGTTTTATCCCAGCCTCACAATAATTTCCCTCTCCCAAATCTCTTAACTCTGTTCTTTCCCTGGACACCACTGCAGACCAGACTCTGAAGTGACCATCCATAGATGCCATTACTGGCAAGTGTAGGGTGTCCTCAGCTTTTCTAAATAGACCATGCCAGCCATCACCATCCATACAGTTCCACCTTTATCCCACTAGGCATGTCCTTTCAGCCTAAAAACAAAGCTTTGTATTATGTATGGTACAAAAATAAACCTTGATAAAATACATAATTTAAAGACTTGAAATAGGCATTCCTGGGGTGCATAGATCATCCTATATGGAAATAGAAATAGTATAGTGTTATGCCTGTGTATTGTTTTGTCTGGGCTGATGAAAGGACAATGTTAAAGAAAAATCTGTTATTGTTGGGGCAGAGCATATTAAAATCAATGCTTTTACAAATAAAAATGTCATAGTTTTCTGTTTTCCATGCCCCTTAGGTTTGTCTAGCCCCCACCCCAAGGAAATCTTAGATATGCTCCTGGCTCACTTGAGACTGTACAAAACTTTCAAAAGTGCAGGTCTCCAGCTGACTATAGGGTGGGGACCGCAAGTGTCTTTCTCTGCCTGACTCTTTTCATAGTCCTGTGGGTGGTGGTGACAATGTGGTGAGGTGCATGATGATGCCAGCTATTGTGTGCCCAGAGCTAGGACTGCTTAATTGAACATTTGCTGTTGTGATATCCTCTGTCTGTTTGGTGTGTGTGTGGTGGGGGGTGCAAAAAGAGGAAGAGAGGAGGCCATGGTACAACACAATGGGGGGTGGCTCACTGTTTGTGATGGATGGAATTGCAGTCTTTTTTTTCTGCTGGGGAGCCGGAAGCAATGTGGGAGCAGGATAAATGTGCAATAACCAGAGTATTTCTTGCCTTTGCTTGCATTGTTTCCTGTATAAGTGCTCACACTTTACCATTATAATTAAGAGCTAGTGCAACCATCTGCGGGCTAGTGCAATTTTGAATCAACTTGCCCTGCTGGCTAGGGCAAAAAAAGGTTAAGGTTGACCCCTGCTGTTAGTCAATAGCCTTAGTGTTTTTTTGACATCCTTCCCTAGAATGCCCCCTTCCATTTTCCCATAGTTCATACTTTTTCTTTGTGTCGGTCCCACCTGTATTCAAACCCAGTCAAGGGCTTTACATGCACCACCTCGCTGGGCAGTCTCCCACTTGTCCATAACCTGTTCCATTAAGAACTTCCTTATATCCTTCTTGTACCTTCCCCCCATTAATTTCGATGAGTGACCTCTTGTCACAGTGCCCGCTTTTCTCATGAACCGTTCACTACAGTCTACCTGGTTGATTCCCCGAAAGTACTTAAACCTCTATCTGTCCTCCCTTTCCCTTTTGTCTGCCAGGGCGTGAGGCTCACCAGCCTCTTCTCATATGATTTCCCCTGTTAAAGGGGATGTGATTCCCCTTCACAAAAGTGGGAGCAAGACAGAGGCAGGAAACTACAGACCTGTCAGTTTGACCTCAGCGGTAGGGAAAATGATGGAATCACTTCAGAAGGAAAGAATTGTTGAGTACCTAGAGGCCAGTGGGGCACAGGACCCAAGGCAGCATGGATTCACAGCGGGAAGGTCATGTCAGACAAATCTAATTGATTTCTTTGACTGGGTGACCAAAGCAGTAGACCAGGGAGGGCTGTGAGCATGACCTACCTAGACTTTAGCAAGGCATTTGACACAGTCCTGCACAAAAGATTAATAAACAAATTAGCCAGCCTGGGAGTGGGTCCTAGGGTGGTAGCCTGGGTAAAACACTGGTTGGACAACAGGACACAGCGGGTAATAGTAAATGGAGTCCACAGTGAAGAAAGGAGGGTTACTAGTGGGATACCGCAGGGTTCAGTACTGGGGCGGGTCCTTTTAATGTCTTTATAAGTGACATTGCAGAGGGACTGGGAGGAAAGTATGTCTCTTTGCAGATGACACAAAGATCTGCAACAGGGTTGATACACAAGGTGGGGTGGAAAGGATGAAAAGGGACTTGGCAGAGTTGGAGGAATGGTCAAATGTATGGCAGCTTAGATTCAATGCAAATAAGTGCAAAGTAATGCACCTGGGAAACAAAAACCCAGTGGAAGAGTACACAGTGGGGAGTGAGATACTGACAACAACAAAAATGGAAAGGGACCTGGGGGCAGTCATATTAGATGACCTAAAGGTGGGCCAGCAATGTGAGAAGGCAGTAAGAAGGGCTGGGGGGATACTGGGATGCATAAGGAAGGCATCACCAGTAGAAAACAGGAAGTTGTTGGCCCTCTGTACAGACAGTTGGCAAGACCACATCTGGAGTACTGTGTATAGTTCTGGAGACCCCATCTCCGCAAAGACATAGACAGGGTGGAGGCTGTCCAGAGGAGGGCAACCAAAATGATGCAGGGTCTGCATCAGAAGACACATAAAGAAAGACTAAAGGAACTAAAGATGTATAGCCTCGAGAAAAGGAGGGAGAGGGGGGACATGATAGAAACTTTCAAATACCTCAAGGGAATCAACAAAGTCCAAGAGGGTAGCATCTTTCAGAAAAAGAGATGTGCAAAAACAAGAGGGCACAATTTGAAGATAGAGGGGGGACGGCTCAGAGGTAATGTGAGGAAGTATTTCTTCACAGAGAGGGTTGTGGATACATGGAACAGCCTTTCTGAGGAGGTTGTAGAGTCAAAAACAGTGGGGGAATTCAAGAATGCATGGGACCGACATAAGGCAGTTCTAGTGGGGGGTAGGAGGAAGTAGACTGTTGGTTAACTAGGATCTGCAGCTTATTCGTTAGGTAGGAAAATGGGCAGACTAGGTGGGCCAAGCGGTCCTTATCTGCCATTAAATTCTATGTTTCTGTGCTAACTGGCGGCAGTTAGTAATGTTCCTCTTCACAGCAAAGAAATGCATACCCCCAAGTGATCCATATTTAACTGTACCTGAATAAATGCTGAGATGAAAAACAGTGTTTTCTACGGTTTTCTTTTGATGGGCAACATTCTGCACAGTTCTTTTCATGAAACTGTTAGTTTGGAGTTTTTACTATGTCAGTCTGTATATAGAATGCTAATTATGAGCTGTTGACCTATCAAAACCTTGCTCAGAGTTCTGGGCACAAACCTTGCCATACTAAAAACTCCTAATCACTGGTTCTATGAAGAGAACTGTAACAGAGTGCCGCCCATAAAAACAAAACAATGCAAAATACAGATTCTTATATCACTTTTTATTCAGATATAGTTAGATATGGATAATGTTGGTGATTAATATACTTTCTGAAAACAAAAACTTTATAAATGGCTGCCAGTTAGAAATGATTTCCTGTCCTCTTTAACCCTAGTTCGTTTGTGGCTCTTCTCTGGAAAAAACTTCAGGCAATCCCTGTGCTTCTTAAGGTACAGATTCTAGAACTGTGCACAGTTTTAAACATATACGAACATACGGTTGAGCCAACAGAAAAAGGCCTTGCTATCTATCATGTCTGCTCAAGTTTGCAGACTCCTCAGTATCTGCCGAGGGATCTGCCCCCACTCCCTGTTATCCATTTCTTCCTTCCCATCAATGCCCCCCCCCCATGCTCCCCCATGAACTTTCCCTTTTACTCTGTCCCAACCTCTCTTGAAGCTGTCCATGGTCTTCAGGGAGACAACTTCGTCTGGCGACTCATTCCTTTCTGCCACCACCGTCTCAGTGAAAAGTGTCTCCTAATTTCCCTCTTAAATCCCCCCCCCCCACCAGCCTGAGGCAGTGCCCTGTAGTGGTCCTGTTCCCAGTAAGGTTGAAGAGACCAGGTGTGGGCTCACCAGGGATCTGTTCTGGGGAAATATCACCTCCCTCCTTCTACTGGAACATCTTCCTATTCATACACAGGTTCAGAACTATGTGCTTTAACCACAAGGCCACTCTTCATCCTTTTGATGGTAGGCAACTGTTTTGTCATCTGCTGTCTATGAAACTTTATAGTCTGTCGATACAACATTGTGGTAATTGCCATGATTTAGACAATTCTATTAAGATAGCGCATGTGCGGAGAGATATAGGCAAATAAAATGCTTACCAATATTTCCCCTTTAGCTAGCGCCTTTCCAAACTTTTGGGGGGAAGGAGAGGGTGGGTGAGGGGCCTTTGAAAACCCATCTCTTACCATTTGTGGAATGAATACTTCTGTGATCTGGATTGTGGAATATAGTCAAGAAGAAAAATGTTTGTCTCCTGAGTGTTTTAATTAAGCAATAAGGTATGACAGGGGATGTGTAATGGTGGGATAATGGCCTGCCTCGGGTGGATTGATGCATGAGGCAAAGTTGAGTGCTTCCAACACCTGATAAAGGCCATTAGCCCATAATGCACCGCCTGGAGTGCATTATCACGATTATGAAGCAAATCCTTTTTAGTAAATGGGATGTATTTTTTAAACATATTTTTGTTGAGCTACATTCAGTTGGGCTGTTGTGCTGGGATAATGGCCCAGCTGAAAGTACCTCTGGGCCAATCAGGAGCAAGTATTATTTGTACCCATTTCATAGTCATAGTTTATCTCTGAGTGTAAACCCACACAGTGTTCATTCTATCAACAGTAAGGGCCCTGATTTTTGGTATTTTTGTAATAAATCTTTTACTTCATAACTTTTCAGACCTACTGACAAGCTACCTGTGTACTGTTTGTTTGTTCTTCTGGGAATATGCTTTTGCCAGTAACATTAAAGACAGCATTTTTGATTAGTTTCAAAGGTGAATCAATCTGAATTCCATAAGATTAGCAAAGCATTGTCATACTGTACCTCATAACCTCTCCTTACCCAAATATGGGACTTTATGTTAGAAAAGATGCAAAGGGTGGAGTACATTGCCATGATAGGAAAACAACGAAATAGAAATTGGCACACCAGTTCAGAAAGTTTGCTATTACTTGTACAACAAAGGTTCATATGAATTTCTGGTTTAAAATCCAAATGTACAAAGCCGGCCCAGTAGTGCTGAGGGCTGAGGCACTGGACACCACACCTCGCACCACGCTGGCGACCCGTGTTCGGGAACTAGCACGGGCCACTGGGGGTTGGCAGGGAGGGATAGGGTCGAGCATCGGGAGGACAGCTCTCCTCTCCTAGGGAGGGGGATTGGCACTCCTGCCGAATGACTGCCCCCAGGTGGAGGCCTGAGGGTAGTGTGGGACTGAGGGTGCCATGGAAGGGAGGGTGCTGCAGAACTTCTGCAGACATGCGCATGCCTCCACGTACGCACATCCTGCGTGTGTGCCTCAGCAATGGGGAAGGGAGAAAAATGGAGGAAAAACACCCCCAGCTGTGGATGAAGACCAACCTCTTGCAGGCTCTGCACTCAGCGACCGGGTAGGTAAGTCCCGTGATACCGGGTTGATGAGGCAGGGGAGGGTCAGTTAGAAGGGGGCAGCTAGGGGCAGGCGCAGGAGATAAACATATATATATATATATATATATATATATATAATCAAATGTACAAATTAGGGCAGTACTTTCTCTGCATGGGAGACAGGGCTTCCCGACAGTATCAGTAGGGACATCCTTCATAACATAGCACAGTTAAGTGGTATGAGCATGGTAAATACTGCTTTTTATTTGTGACTGTTTATTTGCTCAGGGTGCTTCGGCTGAGATGCAATATCTCGTTTCCAGTGGGCTTCTATTTCTACCCATTTCTGCAGCTGAGTAGACTGGAGCACTGAAAGGCTAAATGATTTGTCCATGGTTATACAGCAAATATTTGCCTCTAGTAGGGTTTTAACCTGTTACTAGCAAGATCAGAGTTAAAGGGACAATGTCAACCCTTTTTGCATCATATTATTTTTAGTTAAAACCCCACATTTTATGGTTGCTTACCTTCTCTAAAATTCAGTGATGTTGCTGGATATATTATCTGCCTCCTTGCTTAGTAGAACTGAAATGTATTCTAATGTATAGTTATATCCAACCTTGTTTTGTTTCAAATCCTTGATCGACTCCTATTGTATACTTCCTGAACATTAGAAACACCCCCAAACAGTGCAACCAATCATGATACAGCAGGCTTCTCTCCTCCCAATGCATAATTAGTGGTTTGACTATGTTGTGGTTGTTCCCAAATCTAAGAAAGATGCAGTGGGAGTTGATCAAGGAATGTAAACAAACATGTTTTTGAGTGGTAACACCAGTGTGGTGGACAGTCTGTTTTTCACTTTTTAAAAGAAAAAAAGAAACAGAATAAAACTACCAGCTATGTCAGCAGTCCCTACAGAATGTGAACAATCACAACATGAGTTTTTTAAACGAGGGACACTCTGAGGCCTCGGGAGGTTGACAGTGTCCCTTTAAATGAAGGCTACCATTGAAAGTTGTAATCATCCTTATGTGCAGTACCTGAACTGCTGAGTTAGAATGTCATTGACCATGTAAAGTGACAAACCAGAACACATCAAACTGGTGTGTGCTGTGCATTTCTTAGAATCTGAAGCGATATACTGATTGTGACTGCACTGTGCATCTGACATGTTTCCCCTTCACTGAGTGCTGACTGGCTGGAGTAACATGTATTGATTCAATTCTTTGCAGGTGCTTGCCACTGGCCATTTCCGCTGTGTCACATTTTACATCTGTTTCACCCTCATGCTGCTACAGCTCATACTGTCTTGCTTCACTGATCAAGCACCCTTGTTTTCTAAAGCTGCAAACAATTCTGTAAGTACCTTACCATACATGGAATAAATACAGGCTTTTACTGCACTGTGTAACAACTAATGGAAAAAGATACTAAGTGAGGAATGAACCTGTCGGCGAGTTGGCAAAATACAGTACTATCTGAAACTTCTGTTGAGATTTTATCGAGCATCACTTTATGTGCCCTGAAAACACGCTGGGCAACATATTTGAAGTACTGTAAGTGCCAATTAGTACCGGCTAAACATTTTCAGGATCACTGGTAAGTGCCCTGCACTGGCCTGGCATGCGCTCACAAAGGTGGTTACAAGTGCAAGCCCAGTTCACAGTCACAGAGGACAGGCTGTTATTTGCATGTGGGGCACACCAGTGATAGCATGGTTCACCCCCGTGACAGGATTGCTGTGCTTTCCACATAACTAGCTAACGTAGCATGCATTAAGCCCATTGCACTCCCCACAAAGAACCAGAAATGGTCTCTGTGGCCCACTGGATGAGGGGATTCTACTGACCAGCTGGCTCCATAGTGTTCCTCCCCGAGGGATGCCCCACTGTAACTTCAGTACCAAGGGGGGCAGGATCAGACAATAGAATAGGTAGCATCTCACAGTCAGATATTAAAAGTGCTGGTGCTCTTTTGATTCATGACAGAGGTCTATGCTGGTATGTATTTAATGAGGGACAGAAAAATGGGAATTAGCTGTCCTATATGGGTTCCAGGTTTTCCAGATGTCTGCTCACCCCAGCACTCTAAAAAAAAACTTTCCTGATTTCTTGATTTCTGAGCTGCAGTGTCACAGAGGGGTCTAGGGTTAGTCGTATCTCTATTGTCAAATACTATATTGTAATCCCCTTCCATTATTAGTATTCTTTTTGCAATTCTGTGATTTATTTCACATCAGGGAATGGAGGAAACCCAAATCTGTACCAGGAGGGAGGTACAGACTCACTAGTGTTACCTCTGTGCCCAGATATGAACCTGTGAAAAGTGCCATTCGACTAAGGGGATCCACAAAACGTGTGGCAAATTGAAAAGCAGTCTGCCTTGGTACCAAAATCACTGTGCCTCTCCCACTTCCCTTTTTGGAAGGAGCAGGCAATAACCTGAGAATTGCCAAACTTTTTAAGCTTCAAATGCTCAGCCTCACTGAGGTGTGTCTTCTGAAGGAACGCAATGGTGAGACACTGTTTCCTAATGGAAGCTCGAATCTTAGAGTGCTTCACAGGACTGAGTCAGTTAAAGAGAAGCTGATGCTTCTGGAAAACCTAATATATAGACAAAATTCAGCTTGTATTTCATATATCTTCTGTAGAGTTCTCATATATATTATTAATTACTTAAGGAATCCCAACAAAACAAGATATTTATCCCTTAGAGTCCATCTGTCTCTATAGCTTACTCCCTACTGCAAGTAATGCACTGTTGTGACATCACAGTCTGTTGCCATGGGAATAACTGTGATGTCACAAGCAGAGCATTATGGCATCAAGCTGGGAAGAAGCAATAGAACTGATGAACCCTCAGGGAACAACTCTCCTGTTTTCATACATGTGACCTCAATAAATAATTAATGGGGATAAAAAATACAGAGCTTATGAGAAATGAGAACTCCTAGGGGGATGACAGGGGTTGCAGGATGATCTGGCAAAGCTTGAAACCTGGTCAGACACCTGACAACTGGGCTTTAATGCCAAAAAGTGCAAGGTGCTGCATTTTGGGATGAAGAACCCAAGGAGGAGTTACCAGCTAGGGGGAGTGAAGCTAACCAGACAGAGGAGGAGAAGGATCTGGGTGTGCTCATTACAGAGTCAATGAACAACTTGGCACTATGTAGGAAGGCAGCAAAGGCCAACAAAATGCTGGGTTGTATTGCAAGGGGTATATCCTCGAGGAGGAGGAGGTGATTCTGCCAGTGTATGGGTCATTAGTTAGACCACACCTGGAGTACTGCGTGCAGTACTGGCGTCCGTATCTGAAGAGGGACATTAAGTTACTGGAGGGGGTGCAGCGCAGAGCGACAAAGATGATCAAGGGGCTGGGGGACTTATCATACAAGAGGAGGTTGAATGAGTTGAACATGTACTCACTGGAGGAGAGGAGAGACAGGGGTGACATGATTGAAACCTTTAAATACATGAAAGGAATAAAAAAAATGGGTACAGAGAAGCTGTTCAAAGTAAGGGAGGGGAAGGCCACCAGGGGCCATGATATGAGATTGGGCGAGGAAGGTTCAGGAGGAGATGAGGAGACACTTTTTACAGAGAGGTGGTGGATGGGTGGAATCGTTACCTGCTGAAGTGGTATGCATTAGAACAGTGGACTGCTTCAAACAAAGATGGGACAGGACAAGGAGGAGGGTTAATGAAGGGGAAGAGTGGAAGGGAGGGGCAGCTGCAGAATAAGGGGTGCTAGCTGCACATTCAAGCAGACTTGATAGACCTCTAGGCCTTTATCTGCTGGCAAATTTCGTATGTTCGTACGTATGTTCTTATATAAGCTGCTTTGTGTCCAAATACTGTGTTTCTTAAAGTTCTCCTCAAGGCGTTGGTGACTCTAACAGTGTGAGAGTACACTCTTAATATCTCTGGAAGAGCTATATAGCTGAGAGGTGCTGGGCCAGAGACTGAATATATTGCATGATAATGGCATACTACACAAGAGTTGCTTTACTTTACCACTAGAGACCAATGACATCAAACCCTGAGAGTTCTGCAGAAGGAGTTTCTTTGGCGGGTTCCCAAAACACATCCAAGACAATATATTTTGAATATTGACCATCCAGCCCCATGGTGAGGCATGTAACCAGAATTTCTGTACAGCTATAAATGAGAAACACGAGAATACGGGAGCGAAACTAGAACAAGAATCAACAAGTAACATTAAAGCATGTACGTACCTACTGTGCACAAAGTGGGCTTCTAAGGCAGGAGGATTGGAACAGGGACCCTCTAGAAAACTCGGTCAGGGGAAAAATCCCTATTGATCTCCAGCACGGAGGAAAAGTGACAACCTTGAGGGCATCAGGTCTCCAGCGTCACAGAGAGGTTTGGACCCAGGGATAGATGGTCACCAGCATTCTGATCAGCAACCAGGGGGCAAGGTACTGAAAAGGAAACGTACTGAAAACCTTATCACCTGCCTGTCCAGGCCAGCAACTTCACTGCATCCCCAAATTGTGGGTCAAGGCAGCATCTCAAAGTTTTACATGTGCCAGACAAGAGCTGGTGGGAAATGATGGAACTCTCTGAATGTTAACACTGTGTACCCAGTCGGGGGTGACTCTATGGAGAGTCATGGAGAAAACAGAGATTATAAAGAAACCACTTCCATTTTTTGTAATGCTTTACCACCTAAAAGGTGAGGAACCTCAGGATTGGTAATAAAGGGGAAACAAGCTGCATGCTATACAAAAGAACACTTGAAACTGCTGTTAAATGATAAGAAACACCCAACTGCTGAAAGCCAAAAATATATGATAAGCTGAATCTGTAGGTCCAGGGGGACTGCAGGTGGGGCAAGAGAGTGCCATCCAGAGTAGAGGGGCGGAGGGCCCCCCTGGCCACCAAGAGACATCTCATCCCATGGGAAAAAGGCCTGAGCCCCCCCCTCCCAAGAGTACCCTCCCACCCCAGCTGTCAAGAACAACTGCAACAATATATTGAAAATATTAACCACTGGTTAATTGTGAAGCCCACCGCATAAACATAGAAACATAGACTTTGATGGCAGATAAGGACCGCTAGGCCCATCTAGTCTGCCCATTTCCCTACCTACAGGATAGGCCGCAGATCCTAGTTAACCAACAGCCTATTTCTTCCTACCCCCCACAAGAATTGCCTTATGTCTGTCCCATGCATTCTTGAATTCTCTCAGAGTTTTAGACCCACAACCTCCTCAGGAAGGCTGTTCCATGCATCCACTTCCCTCTCTGTGAAATAATACTTCCTCACATTGCCCTGAACACCTCTCCTTCTATCTTTAAATTGTGTCCCCTTGTTCTTGCCGTCTCTTTTCTGAAAGATGCTACCCTCTTGGACTTTGTTGATTCCACTGAGGTACTTAAAAGTTTCTATCATGTCCCTCTCTCCTTCTTTCCTCAAGGGTATAGTCTCTCCTCATACGCTTCTTGCAGACCCTGCACCATTTAGTTGTCCTCCTCTCACATTGCTTGCTAACCTTAAGGTCATCTGATATGATTACCCCAGGTCCCTTTCCTGTTTTGTTGTGTTACTACCTCCCACCCATTGTGTATTCTTCCCCTGGGTTCTTGTTTCCCAGGTGCATTATTTTGCACTTCTTTGCATTGAATCCTAGCTGCCATACTTCTGACCATTCCTCCAACCTTGTCAAATCCCTTTTCATCCTTTCCACACCTCCTTGTGTATCAACCCTGTTGCAGATCTTTGTGTCATCTGCAAAAAGGCATACTTTTCCTTCCAGTCCCTCTGCAATGTCACTGATGAAGACATTAAAAAGGACTGGACCAATACTGAACCCTGCGGTACCCCACTAGTAACCCCCTTTCTTCAGAGTGGACTCCATTTACAATTACCTTCTGTGTCCTGTTGTCCAGCCAATGTTTTACAGGCTACCACCTGGGACCCACTCCCAGGCTGGTTAATTTGACTATTAATCTTTGTGTGGGACTGTGTCAAATGCCTTGCTAAAGTCTAGGTAGGCCATGTCCACAGCCCCTCCCTGTCTACTACTTTGGTCACCCAGTCAAAGAAATCTATTAGATTGCTCTGACATGACCTTCCCGCTGTGAACCCATGCTGCCTTGGGTCCTGTGCTCCACTGGCCTCTAGGTACTCAACTATTCTTTCCTTCAGAAGTGACTCCATTACTTTCCCTACCACAGAGGTCAGACTGACAGGTCTGTAGTTTCCTGCCTCTGTCTTGGTCCCACTTTTGTGAAGGGGAATCACATCCACCTTCCTCCAGTCCTCCGCATATGGGAGAGGCCCCTGATATAACAAAAATTAAGCCTCTAGCAGTGGTAATAAATTGGAACAAGAGTTACTATAGTCCCAGACAGTCAGAAGATTAGTGAGGCAGTCTGCTTCTAAGGAGCAGTCCCAAGTGGCAGGGCAAGCCAGCCTCCTGAACAAAGGTAAATTTGAACCTAGCAGGTACATATAGTACTGCCCTTAAGCCCCATTGCTGCACCCAGCTCTCCGTCCATTGCAGTACTTAGCAGCTAGCCTGCCTGCACCTTATGTCGTTCCCCTAACCCTCTAGTACTCACTCTTTCTAACCCTCCACACCTCTTTTCCCAAACCCACTTATACCCACCCCTTCTTACCCCACATGCCTTTCTTGCCCTTATCCCTCCCCCCCATTCTGTTGTCTTACCCCTGGACTAGTCTTCCTGGGCTGATTCCCTTAGTTCAACTTTTCTGGGTTAACCAGCTAGGTTTACCGTGCTGTACTGTAATGTGTTGTTTTTTGCATCTCCGATTGGACTGTTAGCCATCCTATTTTGTATTAGAATGCTTTGTAACCAATGTCCCACTCCAGATCTATTACTCAGTTGTACCTGTAAATGTTCATTACCCTGTGTTGTCCTCAAGCCGGCCCGGTGGCACTGAGGGTTGAGGCGCTGGACACCACACCTCGCACCACACAGGCGACCTGGGTTTGGGAATGGCCCCGGGTGGCTGGGGTTGGTGGGGACGGGAAGAGATTGAGCATCCAGAGAACAGCTGTCTCTTCCTGGGGTGGGTTAGGGCTGCAGGTTGCTCAACAAGCACCCTCTGGCGGAGGCTGGGGGGTGAGCCGAACGTAGCGTCGCAGGGTGTACGCCAGGGGTGGAGCTATGGCTCCAAGAAATTTAGAAAAATAGAGAAAAACCCCCTCGCCGCTGATAGGCAAAGGCGCCTTCCCTCCATATTCCACACTCCCGTAGTCGGATCTGAAGTCCTCTCTGCTTCCCCCCCTCTCCGGCCCGGTGTCTCAATCCTAATAGAAAGAGCGCCCTGGGGAGGGGTGACCCTTCTCCGGAGGGCAGACCCAGGGGATGCCTGGTGCCAGGGAGTAGCGGAGGAGGACACAGTAGGGCCATGCAGGGGTAGAGAGTGTGGCAAGGCAGGGTCACTGGAGAGAGTTCAGTGGTGTGAGAAAAACAGAGTTTGGAAAAAAAAAAACCTGTGTTGTCCTCAACTCTTAATGTATATGTATGTTTCATTTATAATATGATGCGGAGCCTTTGTAAAAGAGTTTCCAGCTCAAAGGTTATTTGTAATCCGAGATCTCAATAAACAAAAAATAAAATAAAAAGAAGAGTTTCGCCCAGTCAGATCATGTAGGTGGTCAAGGTTGCCGATCCCCCTGGGCATAATCTTTCCAGAAGGAATGTAAGATAGCCCTGATGTCCTGCATTGTGGTGGAGCAGCCTTTGTGCCTGTTGCTTTGTACTTCTGAAATTATCCAGAACACCACTTGGGCCTCTGAGACAGTTGCTAGGGAGGCACTTTTTCTCTTAGCTGAATGTGCTATCCTTTTAGCTCCAGAGCTTTAATCACATCTTCAGCAGTGGTACAAAACATCATATCCATCTCCCAGAATGCTTCAATTTTGCCAGCTATGGAGTCTGAAATCTGATCTGGTGAGCTTTCAATTGTGTAACTCAATACAACCACATATGGCATCCACCATTTCAGAATTTCAGGGGGAAAGTCCTGATTGAAAGGCAACTTTGCCCTGTTGTAGTTAACATCTCTGCATCCCCACACACATCTAATAATCTCCTTGTCCTTGTAACTGGAGAGTTTCATGACCATGTTGTGAGGTCTAGCATTGTGGTCTGTGGGCCTTGAAGTCAGATCACATTGAATTAATTCATTCCTGAAATGGAGGGTGGAAGGAAGAGGGAGAGACAACACATCTCATAATAAATCCTCCAAAACGTCTGTCAAGCGGCTAGTTTTGGAGTGTTCAGGGAGACCACAGACTCTAAGAATATACTTGTGGGAGCAGGCTTCAAGGTCCTAACATTTCTCCCCGAGTTCTGCGTTGGGATCGAGAAGGAACTCAAAGGCTGTGTGAAGCTGCAAGGTGCCATCTTCCACATGGCTGATTCTGTCTTCTGCCTCCGCCATTTGTTTTTCCACTGTAGTAAGTTTGCTATTAAGTCTTTTAAATTCTTGTTGGTTCTCCTGCTGAAACCTTTTAATTTCAGCAAACAATGTTTCATATCTGGACCCAGACAGCCATTCAGTCTCCATGCCCGTGTCTGCGTCATGGCCTATTGTGTTGGCTGGAGATGGGCTCTTACTGTGCATACTACCATCTGGGCTAAATCCTCTGCCATCAGTTTTTGGCTGCACAAGTTATGCTTTGGTTTGAGTCATCCTGTCTCCTCTCTCTCCTCCTGTAGTCATTAGAGGCTTTTTGATGCACTTTTATTAACCTATTCAAGGAGTTTTATCAGCCTGTACAACAGAACTACTGAACTAGCAGCTCCTTCAGCTGATGATGTCACCAGAGGGAGGCGCAAAAAAAAAAAACAACCAGAATGCAAAACATGTTACAAATCATGCTAGTTGGAGCTGGCCCAGTGGCATGGCAGACTGAGGCACTGGCTGTCACATCATCTGCCACACCAGCAACCTGTGTTTGGGAACAAACATCGGTCACTCAGGGGCTGGCGGGGGGAGGGAGGATTAAGCATCCCAAGGACAGTTCCTCTCCCTCGGGGATGGGGGTATAAGTGTCCCAATTGGCAGCTGCCATTCAGAGGAATCTGGATTGCAGCACAGCTGGATGCAAGCAAAGAGATCCTGCCAGCAGATGCCAGGTGGCATCTCTGCAGACGGAGTAAGCACAATAGGTCTCTGCATGTTGTATGGGTCCTAGGGTGATAACCGTGGAAAACCCTGACAGCAGCTTGAAGATGGCCTGATTCTTTGCAGGCCCCCACCAGTGACTGAGCACCTCCAAAGATCCTGTGGCACAGGACAGCCAGGATCACGATGGTTAGTCACACAGAAGACAGGTTATGGGGCTGGGTGACTAGTCCAGATGGGGCAGGTCAGGTGAACCAGGAGACAAACTACTGTACTGATTAAAAAAAAAAATAATAATTCTGTTAACTTGTGCTTCATAATAAGTTGCCATGTGCTGAGTAAGGTCTCTTAAGGTATATAATTATTTGCACAGTTTGGGTGACAGAACTAGTCAGTTTCACAGTGCCTACTCAAACTGCACAACAAACATGCCTATACCCTAAGAAACATATCTCACAGCACATATAAACTGATGGTATTGGTGGGAAGTGTCATGAGACACTCCTATTTTATAGCAGGCCATGGATATCTTCAGGCTTTGATACAGGCCCCCAGCCTACATTCAGTATAACTGGCTATATGTGATATTACAATTTCAAATTGAAAAAACAACTTTACATTTCTTTTGTTGTAGAATCCATGTCCAGAGTCCAGTGCCTGCTTTGTTTCAAAAATTACATTCTTTTGGTTCACGAGGTAAGCCCATAGTGAGTGTCCCAGCTTACTCTTTTGGTACCATTGTCATGCTTTTAAATCTAGAAAGTGTTAATACTGTATCTATAATTTCAACATCTGCGTAACTATCACTTTGGCTTTTTTCAAAGTGGAATTTTAATTTTTTTGTGTGCATTGGATCTTGTGTTTGACTTGCAGACTAGTAATAAAAGGCTACAGGCAGTCCTTGGAGGCCAGAGACCTGTGGGACCTGAATGAAGAGAACAGCTCTAAGAGGATTGTGTCAAGGCTAGAAAGAGAATGGAAGAAAGCATGTATAAGAACAAAGCAGTAAGTAACTGTTCTTTCACTGACCCCTTCTTTGATTCCTTCAGTGACCATTAATTGGCCCCTTTATTGACCCCTTCATCGACCCCTTCACTGGCCCATTCATTGGCCCATTCGTTGACTCCTTCATTGGCCCTTCATTAGCCATTCATTGGCCCCCTTATTGACCTCTTTATCAGCACCTTCATTGACCCCTTCATTGGTTCCTTCACTGACTCCTTCACTTACCCCTCTGTTGACCCCTTCATTGGCTCCTTCACTGACCCCCTTAGAAACATAGAAGAAACATAGAAGCTGATGGCAGAGAAGGACAGCAAGGCCCATCCAGTCTGCTCATTTCTTTTTCTACTTTATGAATGTGCCATAGGCCTTTGCTCTGTCAATGGCCTATCTATTCATACTCATCTGTATTGCTCCCTTCTGACTATCCCATGCCTGTTTGAAGCCCTGCACTGTATTCATACCCACCACTTCCTGAGGTAGGCCGTTCCATGCATCCACCACCCTTTCTGTGAAAAAGAACTTCCTCACATTACCCCTTAATTGGCCTCCCTCTAATCTCATGCTGTGTCCTCTTGTCCTGCTATTTTTCTTATATTGAAACATGTTAGACTCTTTCACCTTGTTAATGCCCTTAAGGTGTTTAACTGTTTCAATCATATCACCTCTGTTCCCTCCTTTGCTCTAGGGTATACATATTGAGTTCAGTTAATCTGTCCTCATATGTTTTCTGACGCAGTCCCTGCACCATTTTGGTTGCCCTTCTCTGGACTGCCTTAATGTCCTTATGAAGGTGTGGCCTCCAGTACTGCACGCAGTACTCCAGATAGGTCCTAACCAGTGTCTTGTAAAGAGGGGTTATTACCTCCCTCTTCCTACTTGTGATACCCCTACTAATGCACCTAACATCCCTCTAGCCTTACCTACTGCTTTAGAGGTCTGCTTGGATGATTTCAGGTCATCGGTGATGATGACGCCTAAGTCTCTTTCTTCCCTTGTGACTGCCAGCAACTCCCCTCCCAGCCTATAGGTGGCTTCAGGGTTTCTCTTCCCTATGTGCATGATCTTGCACTTCTTTGCGTTAAACCCCAGTTGCCACTCTTCCGATCATTTTGCTAGTTTATCCAGATCTCTTCTCATTCTGCCCACACCATCCGGATCGTCTACTCTGTTGCAGATCTTGGTGTCATCTGCAAACAGACAAACCTTACCCTCTAGTCCATCTGCAATGTCACTGATGAAGATATTGAAGAGAACTAGCCCCAGGACTGATCCATGAGGTACCCCACTTGTGACTTGCATCTCTTCTGACTGTATACCGTTTACCACCACTCTCTGTTTTCTGCCCGTCAACCAGTTTGCCACCCAGTTGACCAATGTCTGACCCACTCCGAGCCTACCCAGCTTATTAATCAATCTTCTATGTGGAACAGTATTGAAAGCTTTGCTGAAGTCAAGGTAGGCAACATCAACTGCTCCCCCTTGGTCCACCACTCTGGTTAGCCAGTCAAAGAAATCTATGAGATTAGTTTGACAGGACCTTCATTTTGTAAGACCATGCTGTCTTGAATCTTGTGCTCCTATAGAGTCCAGATGTTGCATTATCCTTTCCTTAAGGAGTGTATCCATAATCTTGCCCACTACTGAGGTAAGACTGACTGGTCTGTAGCTCCCTGCCTCCTCTCTGCTACCACTCTTGTGGAGCGGGATCACATGAGCCCTTCTTCATTCTTTTGGGACCTCTCCTGTGCTCAGAGGCTCACTAAACAGTTCTGATAATGGCTCTGCTAGTTCCACCCTTAGCTTCTTTAGTACCCTGGGATGTATGCCATCAGATCCCATTGCCTTGTCCACCCTGAGCTTATCAAGCTCTTGTAGGACCCTTTCTTTTGTGAAGGGACTAGTGCACACCTCCCTCCCCCCGTGTCCATGGTGCAGAGCTGTGGGCCCTGCCCTACCTTCTCTTTAGTAAATACTGAGCAGAAGTATCTGTTTAGGATAGATGCTTTTACATGGTCCTCCTCCTCACATGCCCCCTTATCCCCTTTGATCTTAGCAATACCCCCCTCTGGACTTTCTCCTTTCACTAATGTATCTATAGAAAGTCTTGTCACCTTCATCAGCTCTTTCACCGACCCCTTCATCTACTCCTTCACCAACTCCTTCATTGGCCCCTTAATTGATGATTCATTGACCCCTTCATTGGCCCCTTCATTGACTCCTTCACTGACTCCTTCATTGGCTCCTTCATTGACCCTTTCATTGATGATTCATTGACCCCTTCACTGACCCCTTCATCAACTCCTTCATTGACCCCTTCATTGGCTCCTTCATCAACCCCTTCATTGGCCCCTTCATCAACTCCTTCATTAACCCCTTCTTTGATCCCTTCATTGACCACTTCATTGACCCATTCATTGGCCCCTATATTGACCATTTTATTGATTCCTTCATTGGCCCCTTCATGGATGACTTCTAGTGCACACTGTTCATTCCCATTATAATCTGCCCAGTCTGATTCATGATAAAACAGTAAAGCATTACATGAATGTTGGAGTGTGTTTTTGTGCATCAGCTGTAAGGAAAGATGAAGAAAAGCAAAAATTGGGCCTGGCAGTATAGCCTAGAGGTTAGACTCTAAGCTCATTTACAGCTCATTACTCTAACTGTTAGAGTAACGAGCTGTTAATGAGCTTGGTGCATCCAGCAGACCTGGGTTTGATTCCCACAACCTCCACTTGCATACCGTGTGACTCTAAGCAAGTCACTTAACCACCCCAGTTCTCCTGGGTCATCCCTGAAAACAGGCACTAATGCCTAGTGGGCCTTACCCCGTTAACAAAGAATAAAAGTAAAATAAAATAAAGAGCTAGAGTAGAAGGGGCTTGGCAAGGTTGGAGGAATGGTCAGAAGTATGGCAGCTTAGATTCAATGCAAAGAAGTGCAAAGTAATGCACCTGGGAAACAAAAACCCAAGGAAAGAGTACACAATGGAGTGGGGCGGTAGTAACAACAACAAAAATGGAAAGGGATCTGTGGGTAGTCATATCAGGTGACCTAAAGGTAAGCAAGCAATATGAGAAGGCAGTAAGGAGGGCTGGGGGAATACTGGGATGTATAGGGAGAGGCATAGAAACATAGAAACAAGAATTTGACGGCAGATAAGGACCACTTGGCCCACCCAGTCTGCCCATTTCCCTACCTAATGGATAAGCTGCAGATCCTAGTTAACCAGCAGCCTACTTCTTTCTACCCCACCCCTAGAATTGCCTTATGGCTGTCCCATGCATGCTTGAATTCAACCACTATTTTTGACTCCACAACCTCCTCTGGAGGCTGTTCCATGCATCCACAACCCTCTCTGGAAAAAATACTTCCTTACATTACCTCTGAGTCACCCCCATCTTCAAATTGTGCCCCTTGTTCTTGCACACCTCTTTTTTTGAAAGATGCTACCCTCTTGGACTTTGTTGCTTCCCTTGAGGTACTTGAAAGTTTCTATCATGTCCCCCCTCTCCCTCCTTTCCTCGAGGCTATACATATTAAGCTCCTTTAGTCTCTCTTCATATGTCTTCTGGTGCAGACCCTGCACCATTTTAGTTCCCTCCTCTGCACAGCTTCCATCTTGTCTATGTCCTTGCGAGATTGGGTCTCCAGAACTGCACACAGTACTCCAGATGGGGTCCCACCAGCTGTCTGTACAGAGGATAACAACTTCCTGTTTTCTACTGGTGATGCCTCTCCTATGCATCCCAGTATCCCCAACCCTCCTCACTGCCCTCTCATTGCTTGCCCACCTTTAAGTCATCTGATATGACTACTCCCAGGTCCCTTTTCATTTTTTGTTGTTAATATCTCGCCCCCCATTGTGTACTCTTCCCCTGAGTTTTTGTTTCCCAGGTGCATTACCTTGCCCTTCTTAGCATTAAATCTAAGCTGCCATACATTTGACCATTCCTCTAACCTTGCCAAGTCCTTTCTCATCCTTTCCACCCCACCTTGTGCATCAACTCTGTTGCAGATCTTTGTGTCATCTGCAAAGAGACATACTTTTCCTTCAGTCCCTCTGCAAAGTAAACACAAAGACATTGAAGAGGACCGGTCCTAATACTGAACCTCGGCACTCCACTAGTAACCCCTTTCTTCAGAGTGGATTCCATTTACTATTACTCTCTGTCCTATTCTCCAGCCAATTCTTTACCCAGGCTATCGTCTTGGGACCCACTCCCAGGCTGGCTAACTTGTATATTAATCTTTTGTGTGGGACTGAGTCAAATGCCTTGCTAAAGTCTAGGTAGGCCATGTCCACAGCCCCTCCCTGATCTACTACTTTGGTCACCCAGTCAAAGAAATCTATTAGATTCTTCTGGCATGACCTTCCCGCCGTGAATCCATGCTGCCTTGGGTCCTGTTCCCCTCTGGCCTCTAGGTACTCGACAATTCTTTCCTTCAGAAGTGATTCCATCATTTTCCCTATCACTGAGGTTAAACTAACAGGTCTGTAGTTTCCTGCTTCTGCCTTGCTCCCAGTTTTGTGAAAGGGAATCACATCTGCCCTCCTCCAGTCCTCAGGTACCACCCCATCCTCCCATGATTTGTTAAAGAGGGTAGTCAGTGGTGTCACTAGTTCTACCCTTAGTTCTTTTAGAATTCTGGGATGAATCCCATCAGGCCCCATTGCTTTGTCCACCTTCAGTTTTAAGAGTTCTTTCAGAACCCTTTCTTCTGTAAATGGGCTGGTATCAACTTCTGTATCCAGAGTGTTTCTATTGTTTGTTTTCGGTACCTCCGCCTCTTAATTTGTAAATACTGAGCAAAAATATTTGTTTAGTATCTCTGCCTTTTCACAGTCACCCTCTGCCCACCCCCTTCCCTTTATTAAGCCTCACTATCACTCCCTTAGTCTTCCTTCGCTCCCTGATGTACCTAAAAAAGGTTTTATCCCCCTTCTTAACTGAGTTGGCTATCTTTTCCTCAGTTTGGGCTTTGCTGTTCTGACTGCCTTCCCAGCTTCCTTTTGCTTTAACTGATACAATTCTCTGTCCTGCTCCTTCTGTGATTCCTTGTACTTTCTGAATACTTTCTTTTCTCTTTAACCTTCCTGCCACCTCCTTTGAGAACCGTGTGGTTTCTTACATCGTTTTGTTTTGTTTATTTGCTTCACACAAAGGCTTGTTACCTCTGTGATTGCAGTTTTATTATTCCCCATTGTTCTTCCACCCTCCTTCCTGCCCATTTGCTAGTGCATTCCTTAGGCACTCCACCAATTTTGGCAAAGCCAGCCTTCCTGAAGTCCAGTACGTTTGCCTTTGTGTAGCTCTGACTCTATTGCTGTGTTTTATTGTGAGCCATACTGTTCGATGGTCGCTAGTTCCCAGATGGCTACCCACTTCTACATCTGTGATCCTCTCTCCATCTCCATTTGAGAGGACCAGGTCTAAGATTGCTCCCTCTCGAGTGGGTTCCAATACTAGTTGTCTAAGTCATGCCCCCTGTAGGGCATCTAGAATAACCCCACTCTTCGAAGTGGCTGCTGCAACTGCACTCCAATTAACATCTGGCATATTCAGACCACCCATCAGCAATATCACCAATAGAAAACAGGAAGATGTTATTCCTCTGCACAAGCAGTTGGTGAGACCCCATCTGAAGTACTGTGTGCAGTTCTTGAGACACTATCTCCACAAGGACATAGACAGAATGGCGGCAGTCTAGAGAGGGTAACTAAAATGGTGCAGGGTCTGCAACAGAAGCCATACAAAGAGAGACTAAAGGAGCTTAATATGTATACCCTTGAGGAAAGGACGGAGAGGGGGGACATGATAGAAATTTTTAAGTACCTCAAGGGAATCAACAAAGTCCAAGAGGTTAGCATCTTTCAGAAAAAGAGATGTGCAAGAACAATGGGACACAATTGGAAGATAGAGGTAGGATGGCTCAGGGGCAATGCGAGGAAGTATTTTTTCACAGAGAGAGTGGTGGACACATGAAACGGCCTTCCTGAGGAGGTTGTGGGGTCAAAAACAGTGGGGGAATTCAAGAATGCATGGGACAGACATAAGGCAATTCTTGTGGGGGTAGGAAGAAGTAGGCTGTTGGTTAACTAGGATCTGCAGCTTATCCAATAGGTAGGGAAATGGGCAGACTAGGTGGACCAAGTGATCCTTATCTGCTGTCAAAGTCTATGTTTCTATGAGTACTGCCTGAAATTAATAGTAACTTATAGAAGTAGTTAGCTACCGTATTTTATATACAGTCTGAAGTATTTTAATCTTTTCTATTTTGCTAGTTAGAACATTTTTTACCTGATAGTACTAGGTGTGATGTGTGGAACAGCACTCTGCCTGGAGGCTGACATACTTAACCATTAGGCTGCTGACAGAAATAGAACGCATAGTAATTCTGGACTGATACATCAGTCCGTGGCACAGCAAGGGTTAATTCTGTTCCTCCCTGTATGCCATCAACATTGTGACCTCACTTATGAAGGTGACCCCCAAGGTGCAAGAAATTTAGCTAAAAGAGTTAGGGCTTTTAAACATTCAGCTGCCGTCACCAAAATTAGAGATTCAGACACTGGTACAGTACTTTATAGGTGCTCCAATGTTATGAAAGTTTTTCAGAACTTTTATAAAATCTTATATGCTGAGCAGAATCCCCCCCTCGGCAGATAATATTCAAGCTTTTTTGACCCCATTTGAATTTTCCAAAACTGACTGACTCCCAGCAAGCCCTCTTGTTGAGTCCTATTAAAGCCACTGAAATACAATCAGCAGTAGGCAGAGCTAAGACTTTGAAATCACCAGGGCCAGATGGTTTTGCCACTGAGTGGTGTAAAACTTTTTCTCCTCAGTTAGTGCAGCCCCTTTGCCAGGCCTTTCTAGAGATACAGGGAGGAGCCCCCTCCCCAGCCTCGTGGGCGTATGCGGTAATTTCTGCAATTTTGAAGCCTGGGAAAGACTCATTAACAACGGATTCATATAGACCCATTTCAGTCCTGAATTGTGATTATAAGCTCTATATGTCTACGTAGGCCAGAAGACTAGAGAATATTCTTCCAGGCTTGATCCATACTGATCAAGCTAAATTTTTTTAGGGCTAGGCAAATGGCTGACAATGTCCAACGAACAATTCATTTAATGGAGCATATGTCTCAGGGGCCCTCCCCGTCCCTATTGATTAACTTGGATGCTTACAAGGCCTTCGACAGGGTCTCCAGGAGATCCTGTGGGAGGTCCTGGCATCATTTGGTTTCCTGAAGGAAGTAATTCAGTGGGTAAAGGGGATATATACCTCACCCAAAGCCTATATTAGACTCAATGGAGCGATTTCTACCCCAATTCCCCTTGAGAGAGGAACACGACAGGGCTGCTCTCTCTCTCTCTCTCACCTCTTCTTTTTGCAATCTAGATTGAGCCTCTGGCAATGGCAATTCAGGATTTCCAGTCCCTCTCGTGGATCAGGGTGGGAGGGAGGGATTGGAGACTGGCCCTCTATGCGGATGACATTCTGCTTTCTTTGCTTGATCCTGACAGATCCCTCCCAGCTCTATGGGAAATCTTGGAAGATTTTGCCCAGGTTTCGGGGTATAAAACAAATTCTTCCAAGACAGAAGTCCCGTCTTTTCACTATATCCCTTCCAATATTATAAAAAAAGATGGTGGAGCACCAAAATTAAATATTATGGGGTAACTCTCCCTCAGAATGTCCAGAATATAATACTGCTAAATTATGAGGCACTCACTCTGTAGATAGAGGGTGACATCCATGAATGGCCCCAACGCCATCTTCCCTTTTACTCTTAAGATCAATCTTATCTGAATGAACATTCTTCCTAGATTATTTACCATTTTCAAACAATACCTTATGTTCCCTACTTCAACTTATTTCTCCTCATGGAACCACACATTGGCTAGGCTAGGCTTTTTTTTTTGGGGGGGAGGGTAAAAAAACACAAATTCGATTTACCATCTTGCAGCTCCCTAAGGAGAGGGGAGGCTTGGCCCTCCCTAAACTATTTAAATATGCACAGGCCACTGTACTAGTTAGAGTTATGCATTGGAGCAACCCGGCCTACACTCTTCCTTGGAAGACATTGGAAATAACCCTTAACCAGATCCAGGATATAGTGCCGGTTGTTTACTCCCTGAGCACCCTCTCAGCTAGGAAAGGCCCCTATTTACAGGATATGCATTCCACCCTGGAGATTTGGTACAAATTACACGCCTCAGGAGACTTTGAGACAATATTCTACTTTCTGAGAATCATTAAGTCAGAGGTGACTCCCCTTCCCCTTCAAACCTCACAGATAATTGATTAGTGGTACAGGAGAGGCCTAAACTTTTTATTTCAATTTATAGACTCAGAGGGACTCCTTTCATTCCATAAGATACAAGAACTATATGGGATACAACCAGCAGACCTCCAGGTATATGTTCTACTTAGGGAACTGTTAACACAGAGGGGACCCCACAGAAATGTCCTGCCAAGACCACTTCTCCTGCTATTACAACTTTTTATTATTTCCCTGAAGGGACAGCAATGGTCACATTTTATTGGGTTGGTGTATAGGGGGTTGCAGGAACTCTCCCAGGAATCCACTAAGTCAATCTTGGAGGCCTGGAACAGAGAGCTGGGTGTTCCAGTCTCGGAGGAGGACTGGAGTAAGCACACAAAGCTTTCCATGAGGGTCCCTGTTGCCCCCTACTGGAGAGAATTCTCCTGGAGGATGAGGAACAGATTTTTTAACACTCCAGCTAAGTTGGCTAAATTTACAGGTGAGCCTGTTGGGAACTGCTGGAGGAACTGTGGTGAAGGGATGGTGGGCCATTCTCATATTTTCTGAGCATGCCCCAGCCTTCGGACATTTTGGCAGGATCTAGCTTTAGCACTTGGGGAATTGGTAGGAGCAGAGGCAGTTCTTACTCCTGAGCTAGTGTTATTGGCAGTCCGTCCTGAGGGTCTTCGAGTTCCCCGAGAGTCTCTTTCGGTCATGTATATTCTAACTACTAAAAAGGCTATCACATGCCAATGGGGCTAAGATATTTCCCCTATGAGTCACGATTGGTTCAAGGTTATGAGGGAACTTTATACACTGGAGTGACTTTCCTCCAGGGGACTAAAGACTGATACCTCATTTGAACTCAGATGGCGAAAATGGGTTATGTACGCTACTTTACAAGATCCCCTTTTTATTCCATGATGTATTTATATAGTAAATATTTGCGGTGTTGGGAACAGCAGGGAAAGATCCTTGGAGTATTGAACATCACCCACATAGATTCACTGTTCTATTTGGGATTGGAATGCCTTAGGGATGTACTGTATTCCCCCCTGTCTTGTGTGTATATATATATATATATATATATATATATATATATATATGTCACTATTTTTACCCTCATCAGCAGATTTATTGCTCCCAGATTGTACCTCTATTTCTCTGTGTGCCAAATCGTTGTATGATTGAATCTATTATATATAAGACCTGTCTCACATGTATTGTTATTTGGATATTACAGGAAAAAAAAATCAATAAAAATTAAAGTTAGGAAAAAAAAAACATTGTGACCTCACTGACTAGGACATCATTAGTAACCATTATAGATCAAGGGAGTCCTCCTGACCAATCAGAGTGGTCCGTTGCTCTGCACGTGAAACACTCTTATTCTGTGAAGAGTATCTCACATGCAGCTGCCCTGGAAATGGGTATGTTCAGGTAAGATTTTGAAAATATTAATTTAGCTTGATCAAAAATATATATTACCACCACCACGAAGACCACTCTTACAGTTGTAAGAGTGGTCTCACTTACATTCTTAGGGTGTGAGAACTGGGCACCTTCGGTTCGCAGTTCTCATACCCTGTGAATGCGCATGAGAGCTCTCTTACAATTATATGAGTAATCTTGGTGACGGTATTAATGCACAAGAAAAGCCAGTCTCCAGCTAATTGATTGGTAACTTGTGTGGGCAGCAGGGCTTCTTATGTAACAAGGAGTGAGGTTGCATGCTTATAATGAAGTGAGAGGAATGGAACTAGCTATCCCAAAGAAAAAAGAAGGCATGTCTGACCCCAGGGAAAGCACTGCTCTTCATATCACACCCAGTGCTATTAGGTAGAAAACCATCTATTGAGCACATTGGAAAAAAAGAGAACAACACTTCAGAAAGAAAAAGTAATAAGGGACAACTTTCAAAAATTACTGGCATTAGCCGTCCCGTTGGCACTGAGAGTTGAGGTGCTGGATGACACCTTGCACCTGCTGGCCACTCAGGTTCGGGAATGAGCCTGGGTCAACAGTGGTTCACTGGGGGGGGGGGGCAGGAGCTGGATTCAGCATCCACGAGGCAGCTCTTCTCTCCCGAGGAGGGATGTCGTCACTCCTGCCATATGACTGCCACCAGGTAGAGGCCTGAGAGCAGTGCAGGGCGAAGGGCGGCATAAAGGGAGGGTATTACGGGACCACAGTATGTGCATGCCTCCACGCACATACGTGTGTGCTCAACAAGGGGAAGGGAGAAAACGAAATGGAGCTGGCGGGCTTCCTGAAGGTCCCGGCTGCGATCCTGGTGATTGGGATGCAGACCGTGGATGGATGCACCTCCCTCCCCGAGGGGGAAGGGGCTAGAGTCCTGCCTTCCAGCTCCAGAAAAAGACGTGAAAAAATCTGATTAAAAATAAAATTATTAGCATTTTCTGTCTGCAATTTTTTAAAAGCTGCAAGCTTTTTATATGTAGTACACTTTTTCATAGTCTTATTAACCCCTTGATTTATGTTTGGACCAGAGAATTATTGGTTTTCTTGTTAGTCTAATAAAAATATTACTGTTATCAAACCATTTTTTGTAGTTTTCCTGTATAACAGAGTACTGTCCCAAACAGTACCAACATCAACATGTAGAATAATGGATAGAGAAATGTGCACAACAAGGCTGTGTTTCCCATCGAGGGTTGATGACATCATAGACCTCGAGGAACGAACTTGAGAGGTCCCTATGATGTCATCAACTCTAAGATAGACACACAGCTATGATGCGATTCTATCTGTTATCCTGTATGGTATCACGGTTCCCCCAAAATTTTGCCAGTTTAATTTCACAAGCTTTCGGCAGTTTCATACCTTGTGTTGACATTGCCATTTCCTCCTGTTCCTCGCTGCAGTCCTGCTGTGCTGCTGACTCCGGAGGTCCCGGTTCTCACTGTCATCCTGTTTTGTTCCTGACCCTGAAGATTAACAGAGTCACTGATTCAAACAGATTCAGAAAAAAAAAACCAGACTGCTGACAAATTAATAGTTTGGAAACATGGAGTTGACTATGGCAGTCCACGTCCAAACAATCTCTGAAGCGCTCACTAACCAGCGCCGCCATGTTGATCTGTATTTTTTTTTTGTGAAGCCCAATGTTTTAGCCAATCAGGAAACTGTTGAAGGCTAAAAAGTTGTACTCTTGATGTGACGTCAGAACGATGGTACAGCTTTTTAGACCTTTGAACTATCCTACAACATTTTCAGAACCACTGATTTTCATACATAATAAGCTCTAACCACATACTATAATCTAATATCGCCACTTTCAAACCTGTCTGTAATGGCCCAGCGATCTGATATCACTGTTATCAAACCCTTTTTGTAGTTTTCCTATATGGCACATTATTGTCCCAAACATTACCAGCAGCAACAGTCTACTAACACTATTATCAAAGCCTCTTTGATCGTACTTTTTTTGTAACATGGTACCATGCCAAGCATTACTGACAGGAACATTATCTGTTTCTTTTTATCGAAGAGCGGAAGCTGTAAAGTTCCAAAAGGGTCAAGAGAATGAAGCCAGTCTGAACCAACATGAGGAAGCTGAGATACTATTGAAAACCCAGCAGGAGTGCAATAACAGTTTCCCATTTCTAAAAGCTCTCTGGCGTGTGTTCGGGCCATACTTTCTTCTAGGTACCCTCTGTTTAGTTGTTAGTGACATCTTCATGTTTTCCATCCCACAAGTCCTAAGGTAGGTTACATTATGGAATATTCTATAGTTCAGCAATGCATTGTATTCTCCCTTGGGTATTACATCACTAATGGATTTGTTCCCTCCCTCCACCAATATTTTGCCTATATTAGAACCTTTGATGAAAGATAATGCATGTTGAAAGTTCAGTAAAATTCAGTAGAAGACCATTAGTATGGAGGGACAGTGCAGGGGTCTGTACCAAGGGGTAGGATCCTATTCAGCGCAGCACTACTTGATGTGTTGTCTTTCTATTCCCCCCCCCCCCAAGCTCTGGGCCAGCCTCTCTTTCAGGCCTTCCTATGCCCCTTGTTGCCACACTGCCTCGGTACAGCCACCCATCACCCCATATTGCAGCCTCCCGGGTAACCCAGACGCAACCCTTCACCAGGTGAATCCCTCTCTTCTGAGGGGGGAAGGCATTGGTGGGGCAGCCAGTGCAATTCTTGGCCCGGGTGCTGCTGGGATGGTCCGTGCATTGTCCTAGGTCTCACTGCAGTGGGAGCTGGTGACTGTCATTTGGTCAGCCTCGGGGCTCTTTTCCCATTTGCTCCCTGGGGGCATGGCGTGCCACTAACATCAGGCTTATGCTGACGTTCACCACACCCCATTAGTTAGTGGGACCCCACGCGTTGCCGTGCCCCCAGCCTCCGCCAGGGGTCAGCAAAGCTAGGTCACTTCCCGCCCTCCCCAAGAGAAGGCAAGCAGTCATCCAATGCTCAAGCCTTCTTTCCTTGGTTGGCCCTTCAGCACCCGAGTCCATTCCCAAACCCGGGTCGCTGGCGTTGCAAGTGGAAATCCAACCACTGCGCCGATGGGCCAGTGTCTTTCGTTTTTAATCAGTGCATTTATTCTCCTGTTCCAGATTGCCCCCATCATCCTTGGCCCATGCAGCTCCATCACCCACCTTCTCTTGGAATTACCTGGCTCTATGAGTCCCCCATGGATTCCCCTCCCCCTGTGATGGGGCCAGGGGGAGGAGGGCTGCTCTCTCTCCCTCCCTCCCTCCAGATCACAGCCTGGATCTGGAGCCCTGCCCAGTTGGTGGAGTGGTGCCCGGGAGTGGGGCCAGGGAGTCACCTAGTTGGTCAGGGATTTTCTTCTAACATTATCCCCCCAGGGCCGCTAGTGTGCAAAGAGGCATGGTGCTTGTGTGCCTCCACCTCAACGTGCATATCAGCATCGAGGGTGGTCCTCCCACTACTTGGGCAATCCACTATGTTAACAGTGCGCTTCTGCCAGATGGCAGCCTATGAGCTGGCCACCTGGACCCCCTTCCACAAGACAGGAGGGTTTTTCCTTGGATGCTGGATCCTCTCTCCTCCCAAACGACTTGAGTCCACTCCCAAACCGGACCTTACCAGCAGGCCAGCAAAGTATGCTCTTTCTTTACTATTTTATTTGTCCTCTATTTGACCGTTATTATTTAGCCTTGGTGGCATTCATAACTAATAAGGATAATTAAAAAACTAATAATAATAACAATAAGAATTCATTAATATTTAATAAATACAAAATTATATTTAAAAGTAAACATTATTTATAATAATTAATAGAATAATCAGTTATAATAAACTAATAATGAATAAATTAATAATTACGAATGCATTAATAATTAGTGATATTGATTCATAATAATAAATAATTCCTAGGGAGCAGTATGAAGAGTTCTTTTGATCAAAGGACAGAGGCAAGACCACTGGCTGCTGCTGCCCAACTGATGCTGATCATGATCTAGCTGAGCATTGTCCTAAAACACACCTTTCGCCTGATGATAACCCAATAATCTACCTTAGAGCAAAGCAGAGGGCCTTATCAGGTGTTTGCTTTACTGCTCCTGCTGAGAACTCTACAAGATTTTCACACATCCTTTATTTATATTGGTTACATTATATTAGCAGACAAATAGACTTATAGTAGATTCAGTATAATTCTAAATTCAAAGTTCTGTATTTGTTTTAATTTTAATTACGTTTTTTTTTAAACTCTTACACAGTCTACTGTTAAACTTCATGCAAGACTCCGATGCCCCCGTCTGGAAGGGCTTCTTCTATGCTACGTTGATATTTGTCTTTGCCTGTGTGCAAACACTGTTTGTCCATCAGTACATGTATATGTGCTTTACTGTAGGACTAAGACTAAGGACAGCCATCATTGGCCTAGTTTACAGAAAGGTAAGCTCAAAATCTTATTTTTGTTCTCATGTGTTCAGAGGGGTCATAACTGTTGAAGGATGGCATGGGTTCTTTATACTGAAGAAATATGTCAGTTGGTCAACCTGGTGGGACAGAAGGCTGAGGTGCTGTGCGCCTTACCTCTTATGATGCCAGTGACCTGAGTTAAGGAATGAGCTTGGGACGCAGGGGGTCAGCTGGCGAGAGGGCCAAGAGTGAATCGAGCAGCCATCAGGCATCTCTTCTCTCCTGGGTAGGTTGGCTGGCCAGCTTGGTTCTTGTCTGCCACCAGGTGGAGGCCTGTTGGAAGTGCCAACGCATGAACTGTAGATGAACATCAGGGGAGAGGGAGCAGCTGTTCTGAGATGCATGCAGACCTCCATGTGTATGCAAAACCCATGCCGCCGTAGCTAGGGGAGGGAGAAAATGCAGAGGAAATGACAGTGAATCAAGAGTCTATGATGTACTGCACACTGAGCCCCTACCTGTCGCACCAGCAGGATGCAACTTATGGTCAAAGTGGATAATAATTTTGTTGGGGGGGGGAACGGCCCTCCACCTCCTGACCCTGCCACAGGGAGCAGTCTGTGGGGGTACCTGGCTCAGTCAGGTCAGGTGAGCCTGAGGAAGTGGGTGGATAGTGGGGGTCAGTGGTGCAGTACAGATGGGAGCCCAAGCCTGCCATGGCCAGGGTAGAAAAGAGCAGATGGAGAAAGAAGAGAGAGAGAGAGGAGAGAGAGAGAGGAGAGAGAGAGGAGAAGAGGAAGGAAGGAAGGAAGGAAGGAAGGAAGGAAGGAAGGAAGGAAGGAAGGAAGGAAGGAAGGAAGGAGGGAGGGAGGGAGGGGAGGGAGGGAGGGAGGAGGAGGGAGGAGAGACCTAACATTATCTGGGGCACAAGTTTGATATAATTATTAAGGCTCAAGTTTGGATCTGTTAGAGGGGTCAGAGGTTTCTATGAAGTTAACAAAAGTTTCCAAAATCTTAAAAAACCTATGTAATTCGTTATCACTAGAATAACACATTGTTCCATTTTTATGCAATATAATATAAGGATCAGTCATTGTGCTTAAGTGGGTGGCAGAGTATGCTAACAGATCAAGATGTTTATGTTAAAGATACAGTAACAGTTATATCCGAAAGATGAAGGCTGCAATAAAGCAGCCCTCCAAAACACACAGTATAACCTGTTTGACAGCTATTTATTGATTGATTTCGTTCATTTTTTTTTTGGTTTTCAGTTTCTTTTTACCCTGCCTTACTGCCCTTTTAGTCCACTCCTTCAGACCTGATCAGTCCCTCTAGGTCCCTCCCACTGTGTCTGCCCCTAGCGTGGCAGGTTTACTCCATTATCCCCCTACCATACTCCTCTCTTCGGACTGCCTGCACAATGATGTCTGCTCATGGGTAGGTGATCGGGGCTAGGATCGGTCATCATCTTGGACCGAGAGGGTTTTTTTCCGCTTTTCTTCCCTTGGTCCCTCCTTCCTGAGGGCGTCAGCATGCAGGACTTATGTCCAGACAGATGATGTGCTGACACATGCCGTTGTCAAATGCCCATAACGTCCTCCCATCCCCAACTCTGGAGAGCCGCCTATGCCCTGATACCCATGCTTCCACAGGCATAAGTGCTTCGGGTGCTCAAAGCACCCCAGGAACCCACCCCAGGAGGAGGAGAGCATCCGTTGGGATGCTCAATCCTCTTCCGACACCCAGCGACCCCAAGTCCGTTCCCGAACCCGGGTCGCCGGTGTGGCGCGAGGTGTAGCGTCCAGCACCTCAACCCTCGGCGCCACCGGGCCAGCTATTTAGTTAGTTTTTGTTGACTCACATAGGAGGGTTAGGCAATTCTTCCTATTATCAGCCTCGTCTGGGGGAGGTGGGGATACTGATGGAAACCAACTGAAATTGGGATATAGATAGAAACCAATTGAAATTGAACCAGATAAAGCTGTTGGTGACATCAGTGAATGGTGGAAATTTGGCCAGGATACTGAGGTAATTCCCTTACTCTTTTAGAAAAGGGCCAAGGGATTTTTAACGTCCACGTGAACAACCATCAGAACAGGCAGTCGGGACCTCGGTTTAACGTCTCATTAACTATGTATGCATGTAAGCTGACTGTGCAATAAAAGGATCTTGCCTGTTGTCCTTTGGAAAAACCAAACTGGTTGCAGTTACCTTTGTAAAATAGGTTATTCTAGAATCGTGGATATGTTGTTCTAGCCACACTGTTTGGCATGTCATTTCCCTTTAAGAATCTTGCCAGGAGGTCTTTAAGATGGCTCCTCTCACCCATGCAGGTGGTATATACCTCGGCTCCGCCCCTTGACGCCAGATCTTCCTTTCCGCTGGAAGATTCAGGTTCCCACCTTACCGCTTATGTGTTTTGTAGGCCCTGGCTTTCAAATCCACAGATTTACCTAAACTCAGACTCATTAGAGGTGCAGCAAATTGCTTTGAGATATCGACCGCGATGGAAGATAAATCCTCACCCAGTTTTCCGCCGCTGTCCGTGTGGGCAAAAGATGTCTCATACTGACCCGCATGCCTCATGCATGTACTGCTTGGGTGTCATCCATGACATTCAGGCCTGTGAGATGTGCCACGCATTTCACCCGAATGTCTTAGACGATCGTCTCGCATGGCTTCAACTTGGCAGACCAGAGAAACGGGATCCGCCGGTCAAACCTAAGAAAGCCCAGTGGGCGGTCTTAATGGCTATGGGGTCCGCTGAGCAGCTCGAACAAATGAAAACTTTAGAGGAAGAGGCGGCTCTGGCCATGGATCAGTCCTCGATGTCCTTTGTACCGCTCAGCTTGGGCTCCACTTTCTCTGGTTCCTTTCGAGAGATGTGCCAGTCCATTCCCACCAAGGGAGAGGGGCCCTAGGGCGCACATGCTTCTCGGTCTGGTAAAAATGACAAGGAACCAAGAGAAACATCATCTCGCAGATGACGTTCCTGGGATCATGAGAGATCTTCATCCCAGGGTTCACCTGTCTCGACTTTGGTCAATGTTTGTGGCCTCAGCTGCTGGCTTCATGGTTCCCCCGTCAGGCCAGCTGGCTCAGACGCTGGACGAAGATCCGGTTGAAATCATTCTCGAACCAGTTGACCGGTTGTCGCTCGATGAGGCTGACAACTCCTTATTCAGGACTCCAGTCCTGCCTGTCAGTAAGAAGGAGACCCAGCCTGCTGGGAATCCCATTGGAGACCCGGTCCCTGACCTGGAGGAGCCATGGTCCTCCCCAGCACCTTCTGATTGACCCCGTCAGTCCCCCCCCCCAATGATCTAGGTTGAGGATTCGGAATCCTTTGACCGATAGGCCAAAGAAGGCGCACAAGCACTCAAAGAAGCGGCGCTGCCGCCATTCTTCTTCATCCTCCTCGAATGAGGAGAGGCTTTGATGGAAACTCTGTCGATGCTACGAAGACTTAATGTTAAAGCAGCTGATTATGTCTGGACAGAAGTCAGTCCCAGCTTCTACCCTGGCCATTACTTGGCTGTCACCCCCTAGGCCGATGCTGACTCCTTGGGAGCCAGCCCGCACCATTCCTTCCACCTTCGGAGCCGGTCAAGACCATTCCGGTTCAGCCGAAATCGACCTCTCCACCAATCCTGGTGGAGCCGCCACTCAAACAGCCCCCTTCGGAGGCACTGTGGGGGGTCTAAACAGTGGGCTTGCCTCCTCTCCTGGCTTGGCTAGGAAAGAACCGGGATCTTATTATGACCTGCTGACAGTAACTTCCTCTAGCCCTGTTCTGCCATTCCCATTGCTGGATTGTATTTACTGGTGTTTCCTAGGACTTGTATGTTCTCCCATTGCTGGATTGTACTTACAGCTGATACCCTAGGCCTAGTATTTCCAAACAGTAATGTATGCAAAGTAACATATCTCGCTGTCTCACTGGGTTGATACTTGTACTTGGTTGTACTCACTGGTCTTATTGGGGCCAGTATTTTCTACTTGCTGATTGCATGCTAGATAACGTGTCTCTATGACTCCCTGTACTAGTTCTGGTATAGCCATTGCTTGAATTGTTCAGTTACCACCCCTTGTCTTGTTGACCTGCTACAGCTACCAGTACACTGCAGCTTTCTGCCCTCTGTGTGCTGTGGTAATCCTGGCCTAGCATCTCTCGAGGCTGCACACTGTCTCTTAACTTGATGTGGTGCTACTGCCACTTCAGGCCTCTGCCAGTATAACCCTGTGCCATTTTGTATTAGTCTCGGTCTCTGCCTCCCTTGGGCTGCCTGGGGCCTAGGCCTGAACTTGATTGTCCTTGACCCACCTACTCTTCCCCCTGTGGCCTTTAGGATGCCGCCCCAGGGGTGCTGTGTCCTCCCTGGCCTAGTTGGGGGCACAGCTTTAACCCCTGGGCCTCTGGCTGCCATGCCCTCTTTTCAGAACCCTCCAGCCTGGCTATCTGCCAAAGGCATAAAACTGTCTCACCTGAATGTGCGCAGTTTACTACCGAACCTAGCTGATCTAACTGACTGGGTGGCTCACTACAACCCTGACATCTTGGGGATCACAGAAACCTGGCTGAAGCCGCACACCCCAGACTCCATGTGTGCCCTCCCTGGGTACTACCTCATTAGGCTGGACAGAGAAGGGAATAAGCGTGGGGGCGGAGTTCTCCTCTACTACAAGGGGCACTTAAACGCATCTGTCATTAGGCACACCCCCTGACTGTGAGTTCTTGCACGCCCTCCTCCTACTGGGGAATACTAAAAAGATCCATGTGGTATGTGTCTATAACCCTCCTAAGGGAGGAATGCTTAGGCTCTCCTCACCACTCGACTGCCTCAGTGGCAAAGTGGGCTCCAACGAGCTATGGGTCCTGGGCGACCTCAATCTAAACTGGTTGGGGGGTAATGCCAAGCAGTATGAGCCACTGCTGTCAGGCCTCACCCTCAGCCAACTCATCACCGAACCCACGAGGCCCTCCCCACGTGGGGGGATAAGGATCCCTCATTGACTGGATACTGAGTAACAGGCCTGATAGAATTGTCTCCTCAGGAGTTCTCCCTGATGCCATCTCAGATCACTCCCCCACCTATTGCACATGGGGCGCCTCTCCTCCCAAAATCCCTAGCAAGGTGATCCAGATGCGGGACTACTCCAATTTTAACATTGAAGACTACCTTGCTGACCTTCGGCAAACCGACTGGTTCCGGATCACTGCCACGAGTGATCCCACGGAGGCCCTCAACAACTTCCTCGCTGTCTTCACTTCCCTACAAAACAAACATGCACCCCTAACGAAAAGGAGGGTGAGGGGTATGGTAACCAAGTGGCTCCATTGTGGCCTTTTCTCCCTCATGAAACAAAGGGACAAATGCTGGGCGAGATTCAAATCTTCCCATTCCAGTATCGACCTCCACGAATACAGACAGTTGAGGAGCTCCTGTAAGAGAGCCATCTGCTCGGCTAAGAACAAATTCTGCCAATCTGCCCTTCTATCCTCAGCCAGTAACCCTAGGACCTTCTGGCAAAACATTAAAAACTCGGTCAGAGGGTCAACCAGAGCCCAGGCCTCCGACTTGCTGATTGGAGGGGTCAGTTGCAATTAACCCCTCACTATTGCCAATGCCTTTAACTGCCAGTTCTCGGTCCCAGATGCTCCCTCCCCTCAACCCCCTGGCCCCGTGACTCTGGGTCCCTCCCATGGTGGGATCCCTAGCTGACCTTCCTTCTACCTAAAGGCTGTCTCCGCCTCGGAGACCCAGAGGCTCCCTGCTGTTCTCTCCCCTCATACTGGAGCTGGGCACAACAGCCTTGAGCTCAAACTGCTCTGCCTTGGGGCTTCCCCCAGCTTGGCCTATCTCTCACATATTCAACACTTCCTTAATCACAGGAATCATTCCGGATGTATGGAAGGTGGCCAGGCTCATCCCTCTACTCAAACAAAGTGACCCAAAGGATCCCAATAACTAGCACCCTATTGCGATCCTGTTAGCGATCAGCAAGCTACTTGAGAAAGTAGTTGCCTCCCAGCTCACTCACTACCTCCAGAGCTATGAGCTACTCGTCCAAGCACAACATGGCTTCAGAAAAGGGCACAGCACCTCTACAGCCCTTGCAGTGGTCACCTCCGAGATCATGTCAGCTACTGATCAAGGTAAACTAACTGGGGCCATCTTTGTCGATCTCTCTAAAGCCTTTGACTGGGTTGATCCCTCGGTCCTGTGCTCCACTCTCTGGGCCATGGGATTCTCCTCCCCCCCATGCCTGGTTCACCAGCTACCTCTCTGGGAGACAGCAATATATTAACTTTAACAAGGCCCTATCCAAACCTTCCCTGGTGACCTGCGGGGTCCCACAGGGCTTCGTCCTTGGACCCATTCTGTTTTCTCTATTCATAAACGAGCTGCCCTCGGTCTCTGTCCATGAGCACTCCACCCTGTATGCGGATGACCTTGTCATCCTTGTCAGCTCGCGTGACATCGTGGACATTAACTGCCAGTTAAACTCTGACTTTAACCACATTCAAACCGGGCTTGAGGACCACAAGCTGACCATTAACCTTAAAAAGACCCAGGCCATGCTCTTTGGCTCCTCGGCCAAAATAAAAGCCTGCCACTCTTCTGTAAATATCTCGGGAGCTGAAGGTTCCTTCTTGAATGTTGTGGATGCAGTCAAGTACCTGGGAGTCACCCTTGACCTGCAACTGGACCTCACACTCCACATTCGTAATGCCTGTAAGTCCACAAACTGCAAGTTGGGCCTGGCCTACAGAGCCAAAGGTCATCTCACCCCGGCCGCACATCTCACCTATTGCTAGGGGGGATCCTCCTACCCACGCTCTGTTATTACTTGGTAACCTTTGCCCACGTTCCTAAATCCAGTCTCTCCAAATGGGACACAGTGTACAACAATGTATGCCATTTTGCCCTTGCTGCTCCTTGCCTCACACACTGATGTGAGCTATACTCCCGGCTGGAGTGGCTTCCCCTTTGTCCTTGGCAACTTCATCGACAACATTGTCAGAAACACCATTCTGCCTACTTTTGCCTCATTCCTCATTCCTCAAACCTGCAAACCCCACCTACCATCTAAGATTCAGTGACCCTCAGGTCCTCCTGGTTCCTAAAACCCACACCCCAATGAGGGACCGGGCCTTCGCTGCCTACACACCCAAGCTGTGGTACTCCCTTCCTGTTAGCACTCACTCCACTACCTCCCAACCCGTTTCAAAGCCTCCCTATGGGGCTTTCTAAAATCGTCCTCTTCCTGCCTCTGTGCCTGAGCCACTAAATTGGTCCCGACTGCCTGGGTGTGGTGACCCTGGCCTCTGCTAGCACTTCATCCACCTGGCAAGCCCGTTGCCATCTGTCCCACCATTTTGAATATGGTGCTCTTCCCTGCCCTACCTATCCTTGGAAAGAGTGCCTACACCTTGTAGTGCCCCCCACCCCACCCCCAAAAATTCTGATGCCCATCCTCTGTAGCCTGTTAACTATGCCTGTGTACTCCTGTGGGTATTGTCAACTTTACCCACAGACATTTGTTTGTCCATGCCGGTACCTCACTGTTATCTACCTCTTGATGAAATTTATGAGCCTGATGCTCTTGTATGTACCTGGCTAGCTTAACGTCTGTTGTAATGCACCTTTGTTAAACTCTCTATGCCTGCACAAAGTTACTTTTCTCTCTCTCTCGGTCTAATCACTGTTTCTGCTGATTTTATATGAACCCTGTCTGCCTAATGGTCATTATGCAACTCCTGATATAATTGATATTCTGATGCTCTGTATGCACCCTGTTCTGCCTGATGCTCTTGTATGTACAAAATTTAATCCTCCTGGGTTGCACCTGAAAATAGGCACTTGGTTGTCTTGTGCTTACCTGGTTAACAAAAGCAAATAAATAAATAAAGAGTCTCGGCCAGTTCCAGGCCTCTCATGTAGGCTTTCCACTACCCTCACTCCCGACCATCCTAGGCAGGTGGAGGGACTCAGACCTTCATTCCTGTCCCCTGGACAAGGAATCAGTTGGTAGTCTCTCGACGGAGTCCCTCTTCCTTTATGGGCTTTCTTCATCTCATCTCCTAACCCACAGGGATGCCCCTTGAGCCTGTCCAGAAACGGGCTGAATATCCCCTCACTGATATTCTCAAATGAGGGGATTCCCCGACGGAGGCTTTCCCAATGGCTGAGGCCATTGTTGGTCTGGCCTTGGAGCTACAGCAGCATCCTGCCTCCTGCCCTGTGCCTTCTGCCCATATGGCCCACAAATATGCGGTGCTTATCAGGTCCCTTTTGGGATTCACAGAGCACCCCTCTGCAGAGGGTTTGGTGACTGAATCTGTGTTCAGGCACTCGGGTAATTCGGGAGACACCGATAAACCCCTGGACAAAGAGTCCAAAAAACTGGACCACTCTGCCTGGAAAGTCTATGCTGCCTCTTCACTGGGCCTTCATCAGGCAAGCTCGACCGTCATCATGGTGCACTTCTCTCATGCCCTCCTGGGCTCTCTTGATGAGGTTCTACCTCACCTGCCTGCAGACCTCCAGACTATGGTCAAGCAGGTCCATGGCCAGGGTCAGGCTGTTGTGAAGCAGCAACTCCAGACGGCTCTGGATCTCAGCGACTCTTGTGCCCGCTCAGTGGTGGCCGCGATTGCCATGCAATGCAGGACTTGGTTAAGGGTCTTCACCTTCACAGCGGACACCCAACACAAGCTAACGGACGTCCCTTTCATGGGTACTGACCTCTTCAGCCCAGGTGTGGACGGTCACCTCCAACGCTTCGAGAAGTCCAGTGTCATGTTGGACTCCATGACCTCTGTGCAGAAGGAATCCTAGGGTTCCAAAAAGCAGAAGAAGAAGAAGAATCCCTTTCGGCATTCTGCCCCTGTGGCCAAGCAGCCCCATTTCCAACTGGAGCAGCAATAGCAGGCACAACTTTGGCACCCTCAGCCCAAGTCCAGGCCCCCGGCATCCCGTAAACCTGGAGGATGGTGCTCAGGCAGTCCCCAATCTGGATCCTCTTCCTCCAAGCCTGCTCAGTGATGGGATGGGGGTGGCCATCCCGATACCTGTGACGCAAGCTCTGGGTCCTCCCGTGGGGGGCTGGCTCTGCCACTTCCTTTCCACCTGGTCTGGTGCTACCATGGATAGGTGGGTACTAGAAGTGGTTGGCCAAGGACTGCCTCTGGAATTTGAGCAGTACCCACCAAGCTGAGCCCACGCCCCATGGGAGGAGATGGTGTCCGTACACAACTCTGTCGGCTCTTCAAGATGACATTGCCCAACTCCACCGCAAGGAGGTGGTGGTGGCCAGAGGCACAGACCTCCCTGTCAACCCAAGGTTCATATTCAGGTATTTTCTGGTCCTGAAGTGGATGGGGAGCTGGCACCCCATTCTAGATCTGCACAACCTGAACCAATTTCTCAGGCCACATACATTCAGGATGGTAGCTCTGTCCCAGATCATACCATCTCTCGAGCAGGATATGTGGTTTTGCTCTCTGGATCTCCAGGACGCATTCTTTCACATCCCAGTCCATCTGTCTCACCAAAAGTTCCTTCATGTCAAAGCAGAGGGAGCCCTATTTCAGTTCTGAGCCATGCCATTCAGCCTGTCATTGGCCCCATGGGTCTTCACCAAATACACTGCAGTGGTGGCGGCCCATCTTCGGCATCGAGGGGTCAGATTTTATCCCTATCTCGACAACTGGATCTTAGTGGGTTCCTCTAGATAAGAGGTGGAGAGGTCCAGGGATCTGGCCCTCCAGACCTGCACTGACCTTGGTCTCCTGATCAATGAGACCAAATCGGAACTCATACCTTCACAGGTGATATGCTTCATAGGGGCAGAGCTTGACTGTTGCCGAGCCAGAGCCCAGCTCCCAATGGACAGGGAGAAGGTCTTCTCCTCCTTTGCCCAGTCATCTCTGGTTGGGCACTTGCGCCGTACCTGGGACTTTCTGCACCTTCTGGGGTACATGGCGGCCTGCACCACCGTGGTCCAATGGGCCCGGTGGCATATGCACCCCCTTCAGTGGGAGCTGGCCAGCCAGTGGTCCCAGCATGTTGGTCAATTTGATCAGCTGGTCACAACGAACCAGAAGATGTGGGATGTTCTCCAAAGGTGGACCGTCCTAGCACATTTGCAGGAAGGGATCCCATTTATCTGTCCTGAGCCGACGGTCGTTCTCATGAGCGATGCCTCTCTTATGGCCAGGGGTGCCCACATGGGGAAACACAGGGCCCACGGGTTCTGGACCCCCGAGGAATCCTGATATCACGTCAACCTGCTGGAGCTCCGAGCAGTCAGACTAGCACTGTCAGCATTTGCTCCGCTCCTTTGGGGTCAAGTGGTGCAAGTCCAGACGGACAATCCCATGACCATGTACTATCTCAAAAAGCAGGGCGGCATGCACTCCTGACTGCTGTGCTGGGAAACGCTCCGCATCTGGACCCTTGTGAGCCAAATGGAGGCAGATCTCCTAGCTATCCATGTGGCAAGAGCCTCAAACCAACTGGCGGACGCTCTCAGCTGTGTGGGCAAGATGTCCCACAAGTGGTCTCTCCATCCAGAGGTAGTACACAGCCTGTTCTTCCACTGGGGCAAACCGCAGGTGGATCTGTTTGCCTCCAGGGAGAATGTGAAGCTGAGGCTGTTTCATGCCCACCACCCTCAGCAGGACTTGATGCAGGGAGATGCCTTCTCAAGGCCATGGAACCCAGGCCTCTTTTATGCCTCCTCTCCACTTCCCTTAGTTCACAAGGTGATCCTCAAGGTCAGGAGGGACAAGGCACAGGTGATCCTCATAGCCCCAGACTGGCTACACCAGTTCTGGTACCAGATCTCCTCAGTTTCAGCTCCAGGCCTCCAAGGCATCTTCCAGTACACCTGGATCTGTCATCAGTCAGGGGAAGGTATTCCATCCAGACCTTCAATTCCTGCACCTGACAGCCTGATTCCTGACCAGCTAGAGTTCCAGGCTCTGGGTCTCTCTGAGGATGTACTCACAGTAGTGGAAACATCCAGAAAGGAGTCGACCAGGAGGTGCTGTGCCTTCAAGTAGAAAAGATTTTCCATTTGGTGTCAGGGCAAGGGCTTGGACCCTTTGTCCTGTCCAGTGGCTAGTATCCTTGACTACCTTTGGTCCCTGTCCAAAGGTAGTCTTTGGTCTACGACCCTTAAGTTGCACCTGGCAGCCATCTCTGCTTACCAGGCACGGCCGGTCAGCAGATGGTGGCACAGGAGAAGGTGGTCTGGTGTTTCTTTAAAGGCCTCTACCACATATCCCCTCCGATGTGTGACCCTCTACTTCCGTGGGATCAAGCCATTTGAACCAATGCACGGGTGTGAGATGTCACATTTGTCATGGAAGACCGCCTTCTTGGTGGCTATTGTCACAACCCCACGCAGCAGGTCAGCTCTCCACTCCCAAAGTGCCAACCTCTGAGTGTAGTATTGTGAATAGTTAACAGATCAGGGTAACCTTCCTGTCTGTTTTGTGGGTTCGAATCAAATTTTGGTCTCAAGTTCTGGAGGGATTCAAACTGTTAACCTCTTGCTAGTGTACCCAATGTACAGGCTCAGATAATTCTGCTCTTCAGGGGAATGCCAGATATCTTTTGCCGTGGGCACCCAACCAGGTATTACAAAATGAACCCTTAAAATTCTATACAAGACCTTAGAGAAACTCTTACCTGTTTCCCAATTTGGTATCCCAATAAGCTTAAGCACAGTGTCAATTTTAACCATCTAAGCTTCACTTACAAAAAAAAAAGAAGTTTCAAGGCACACCAGGCAGTTTCTGTTTTAAAATATATATCTTTACTTTAAGATAGATAAAAATAGGTCAACAGTAAATACAGAACAAAATATCCCAACGCATACAATCGCATAAAAACGAAACAGGTTTAAAAGTGCAAAATTCCTACCAACCATTAGACTTATTTATCTAAGGTATTTCTTATAATCTTTCAGTATGCTTAGATGTTCCTTTTCTCAGTCCAAGTATGTGTGTCAGTGGAATACAGACTACAGTTTAAAAATGCTGTCTTTCAACCCTCTTCATGATGTCATCACCTAGCTCCTCCCTTTCAGGATAGATAAAAAATATATATATATTTATATACAAAACAGGAAGTCCCATCAAGGTATTAAATTCTGTGACTCCAGCAAGACCCATTGTCCAAATGATGACACTTTTAATTAAGACTGTACTTTCTCAGTCCCTTTGATCCATGAGCAGTTCCCTTTCTCAAGACATATCAAAGGACTTTTTATGACACCAGGTGCAATCAACTGACTTTCCCAAGGACATCATAAAATGGATATTCCACTTCCTTATGGCACCAGGTGCAATTAAATGACTTTCCTGAGGGCGTTATAAAATGGATATATTAGTTCCTGGCTTCAAAGCAAACCGCCAGGTTAATTGCATTCAGAGATCTGCTGGTTTAACATGTATCCTGTCTTTTGAACTGATACCTGGGGGGTGGAGTTTGTCATCTCAAGCACAGGATTTTTCATGACAGACAATCCCACTACATTTTTATATTACAAAAATCATAGAGTTATCAGAACCTGCTGTCTAAGTGTCACAATCCTCCCCACCTAGACTGAATTTGGGGGCTCTATCCCCTACATGGGATGAGCTTCCAAAATCAGTTCACTCCTCATAAACATGAGACACCCCATCTGAGTTCTGATTGGTTGCTCCAGCCCTATGTAGAATGGTCATGTCATACCCTTGCAAAGCAAGACTACATCTTAGCAATCTACCATTGTTTTTTTCCCATCTGCGTCAGCCAAACCAGGGGGTTGTGGTCAGTCTGTACCACAAAATGCTGCCCATATAAGTATGGCTCTAATTTCTTTAGGGTCCACACTATGGCAAGACACTCTTTTTCCACTGTAGAGTATGCCTGCTCCCTGGGAAGTAACTTCTTACTCAGATACGCTGCAGGGTGTTCTTTCCCTTGGCTGGATGTCTGACTCAGTACTGCCCCAATACCCACGTCTGAGGCGTCAGTCTGAGCTATAAAGGGTCTGCTGTAGTCAGGACTTGTCAAAACAGGAGCACTGCACAGTGCCTCCTTCAGTCTGGTAAAGGCTTCTTCACAGGCAGTTTTCTTTGGCATCCTTTTCTTTACCAGGTCAGATAGGGGAGCAGCCAAGGCACTGTAATTGGGTACAAATTTTCTGTGGTACCCTGCTGTCCCAAGAAGACTCCTGACCTGCTTCTGGGTTTCTGGTCTGGCCACATCTGGATTACCTCTATTTTTATTTGGTTAGGATGGAGCTGTCCTTGGCCTACCAAGTGCCCGAGGTATGCCACTTCTCCCGTGGCCACCTGGCACTTCCCGGCTTTGACAGTGAGCCCGGCCCTCTGTATCCTTCCCAGCACTTCCCTAAGATGGGATAGGTGTTCCTCCCAGCTGGCACTAAAGATGGAAGTGTCATCCAGGTACACCACGGCGTACTCCTCAGCACCATTTAACACCTGGTTCACCAACTTTTGGAAAGTGTCCGGGGTGTTCTTCATTCCGAAAGGCATTACTTTTAATTCAAATAAGACTATTGGAGTGATGAAGGCTAACCTCTCTCTAGCTCTGTCCGTCAACTCTACCTGCCAATACCCCTTGGTCAGGTCAGTGGTCGTAAGGTAGGTCGCCTCTCCCAACTTGTCCAAGAGGTCGTCCATCCAGGGCATCGGGTGGGCGTCGCACTTCATGACAGCATTCAGTCCATGATAGTCCACACAGAAATGAGTAGAGCCATCTGGCTTGGGCACAAGGACTACGGGTGAGGCCCAGGGGCTGTGGGATCTCTGGATTACCTCTAAATCCAGCATCTCCTCCACTTCCCTCCTAATGTCCTTTTGGACAGCCCCTGATGCCCGATATGCTGTCTACCATATGGGCATCTGTGTCTCTGTCTCCACATCATGCGTCGCTAAGGGGGTTAGTCCAGGCTTGGCGCTAAACAATGGGGCAAAGTCTGCTACAACCTCCCTTACTTCCTGGATCTTGTCCGGGGTCAGCTGGGGAGACAATTTAACTGCCTCCACAGAGGACTCCCACTTACTTTCTTCCAGCAAGTCCAGAAGGGGATCTCCTTCGTCCGTCCCCTCCCCAGGACTACACATTGCAAACACCGTGTCAGCCCTATTTGCATATGGCTTCATCATGTTGACATAGTGCATCCTTTCTGTCTGTCTTCTGTCAAGCAACTCTATAATATAGTTCACGTCATTTACCTTCCTAACCACTTTGTATGGTCCTGCTCACTCAGCCTGCAGCTTGTCTTTCTGGACCAGAATAAGGACCATGACTTCCTGACTCACCATGTGCGAGCGAGCTCTGGCTCTGCGGTCGTACCTCACTTTTTGTTTCTGTTGGGCAGCTGCCAGGTTGCTCTGGGCTGTCCTCATAAGCTCCTTCAGCCATTCCCTAAACCTAAGGACATAATCCACTATGGGAGTTCCCTGGGTGGTGTGCTTGCCTTCCCAGTCCTCCCAGATCAAGTCTAGGGGCCCACATACCTGGCGTCCATATAAGAGTTCGAAGGGGGAAAATCCTGTTGACTCTTGGGGCACCTCCCTATATGCAAACAACAGGTGGGGAAGGTTTTTCTCCTAGTCTCTCCCATGCTGTTCAGCAAATGCTCAGAGCATTGACTTCAGGGTACCATTGAATCTTTCCACAAGTCCATTGGCTTGTGGGTGATACGGTGTTGTGCATCTCTGCACCAACCCACATTTCTCCCATAAACATTTCATCAGGACCGACATGAAGGAACCCCCTGATCGATGATAACCTCCTGCAGAAACCTAACACGGGTGAAAATCCCAAGTAAGGCATCTTCCACTTTGTCTGTCCTCAGTGAGGATAGGGCAACTGCCTCTGGGTACCAGGTGACATAATCCGACACAGTCAGGTTGAATCTCTTCCCTGAGGAGATGGGGGTATTTAAAGGCCCCACAATATCCATCCCCACCCTCTGGAATGGCTCCTCCACTATTGGCAATTAAATCAGGGTGGCTTGTTTTTTTTTGCCCACCTTCCCTATTTCTTGTCACTGGTGACAAGACCTGCAATACTCCTTCATCTGCTGGGTGAAGTTAGGCCAATAGAAATTCTGGGCCAACCGCTCCATAGTGCGCGCGATTCCCAGATGACCAGACAAGGGAATATCATGTGCAGTCTTGAGCAACTGCTCATGATACCCCTGGGGAATGACAAGCTGCCTGCCTAGCACCCCTCCCTCTGTCTGTACAGCCTGAGTATACATAAGTCCATTTTCCCAATAAACCTTATGTCTGCCATCACCTCCTTGTGCTCTGTCAGAGTCTGCCCAAGCCCTCAGCTTCTCTAGACTACAGTCACTTCTCTGAGCACCTGCAAACCCCGCACACATTCCCAAGGCATGGGACAGGTCCCCTTTAGTCACTAAACTAGGGTCCCTAGCACTAGCGTCGGGGCACTCAAGATCACTGTCAATCCCAACCCTCTGACAATGGGTCACTCCTCCCTCTTCGGAGTAACCCTCTGTAGCTGTGTGGTTACTGGCTACTGGGGAAATTTCTACCCCCTTTTCATTAGTCTCCATATCAGGAGACACAGGCTGGGGAACCAGCTTCTCAGTGGTGTCCACAATGGCTCTTGTGGGGTCCAGGGATCTGCAGTGTTCCCTTGCTGCTTGGCTACGGGTAACTGCACACACCATCTCCTGTTTGAGATTGTTGCCCAGGATCACATCCACTGCTAAGGTTTGGGCTACAGCCACCTGTTGCACAGTTCTCCCCTTTTCACCCCAGTCTAGGAAAACACTAGCGAGGGGCAGTGTTTTCACCTCACCAGTAAAGTCCTGTACAGGGATGTATTTATTGGGTATAAGCTGACCAGGCTGTACTAGATCCCTCTTTACCAAGGTCAAGGATGCCCCTGTGTCCCTTAACCCTTGCGTCCATACACCATTCACCATGACTGGGTGCATGTGTTCCCTCATGTTCACTGGCATGCTTCCAGGGGCACACAAACAACCCACTTCGTTCCTAGCCCCCTGTTGTGCATTGCTCACCTTTTTTGGACACTGTCTGGCGATATGCCCAGTTTCTTTACATAACTAAAATTAATTTCTTTTCTCAGAGAAATATTTTCTCTGAGAAACTGGTTTTGGTGGAGGCAGTGAGGGTTTTAGCTGCCCTGAAGGCACACTTTTCCCTTTCTGCACTGCCACGCCCACCCCATTCGCTCTCAGAGCAGGTCTGCTCTTGGCATAGCAGTCTGAGGGTTCAGCAGCCTCTTGCACTGTTTTGGGATCTCGGTCCTTCAGCCAGGTTTTCAGTTTTGCTGGACATGCCCAATAAAACTGTTCTAACAAAATCATATTTTCAATTTTATCAGCAGAGTTTGCCTCAATTTCTTCCCACCAACATTTTAAAAACTGACGTAGTTTCATGGCTAGCTCCTCATAGCTCCTGTCAGGGCTTCTCCTGAGCTTACAGAATTTAGCTCTGTATGATTCAGCAGTTAATTCAAATTTCTTTAACAGTGCAGCTTTAAGTTTGCTGTAATCATCACTGTCCTCATTGTCCATTTGACCCAATGCATCCCGAGCTTTCCTGGTAAGTAGTGGGAATAGCTAGAAGCTCCAGGACTCTCTAGGAATTTTAGCCTGAATACAAACTTTTTCAAAAGAATTTAAAAAGGCATCCATATCCTCCCCCTCTTTAAATTCGGCTATCAGTTTTGAATTCAATTTGTATCCCAGTCCTGTAGTCCCAGTTAAACTCAAGCCACTGACCTGCTCTGGTGCTGGTGGTTGGAGTCGTAGCTTCTCCAGTTCATGTTGCCTCTGGCACTCATGCTTCTCATGGTCAGCATCTCTGTGTTCTCACTCTGCCTCTCAGTGTTCTCGTTCTGCCTCATGGTCCACCTCTCATTGTACATGGTCCGCCTCTCATTATTCACGGTCTGCCTCTTGCTTCTCTCACTCCCTCTGGAACTCCATCTCCATCCTGAGCAACTCAGTTTGCAGCCTGAGTACTTCTGGATCCAGGATACTGGTGACCTTCCCCTGCTGCTGTGGCCCTTCGCTGACAGTGGCCCGATTGCCCTCCTCATCGGATCTGGACACTGCACTGGCCACTAGCCCTTCCACAGTCAGTGTTTGGTTTCTTAAAGTCACTGTCTTGGACTCTATGCTCTGGGTATCTGCTACCATAAGGGCATCCACGAGGTTCTGCTTTGTGGCTTTCACCTCGAACGGGACTCCTCTGTCCCTTGCACAACTGCTTTAAGTAGTCTACAGTGTGCCTGTTGTAGATGGAAGCCATCTTCCCTAACTACTGCTACTCTGACTGGCACTTTTTAAAAAAAATTAAACGGGTAGGAACTTGACTGCAAGCCAAGGGATATAGTTCTGTTTCCTTTTTAAAATAAAACACTGCCTTTTTTTTTTTTTCAAGTGAGCTGAACAGTCTCAAGCTGACACACTGAACAATAAAGCTTATAATACCAAAATTATCTCACAGCTGCCAACCAATCTGTCACAACCCCACTCAGCAGGTCAGCCCTCTACTCCCAAAGTGCCAACCTCTGAGCGTAGTATTGTAAACAGTTAACAGATCAGGGTAACCCTTCTGTCTGTTTTGTGGGTTCAAATCAAACTTTGGTCTCAAGTTCTGGAAGGATTCAAACTGTTAACCTCTTGCTAGCTTACCCAATGTACAGGCTCAGCTAATTCTGCTCTTCAAGGAAATGCCAGATATCTTTTGCCATGGGCACCCAACCAGGCATGGGCGGCTCTACACCAGGGCCCGCCAGGGCACGTGCCCTGGTAAAAAAATGCTGTGCCCCAGTTGGTGCCCCATATGGTGCAGAGCTTCCCCCATAGTAACAATGTATCAGTGCCCTGGCTGCCATCTGTTGTGCCCCAGCTGTGCCCCGGTAACCATTTGTGGCTAGAGCCGCTACTGCAACCAGGTATTACAAAATGAACCCTTAAAACTCTATGCAACGCCTTAGAGAAACTTTTACCTTTTTCCAAATTTGGTATTCCAATAAGCTTAAGCACAGTATCAACTTTAATCATCTAAGCTTCACTTACAAAAAAAAAGAAGTTTCAAGGCACACCAGGCAGTTTCTGTTTTAAAATATATACAGTATCTTTACTTTAAGATAGATAAAAAGTAGGTAAACAGTAAATACAGAACAAAATATCCCAACGCATACAATCTTAAAAACAAAACAGGTTTAAAAGTGCAAAATTCCTACCAACCATAGACTTATTTATCTAAGGTATTTCTTATAATCTTTCAGTGCTTTTAGATGTTCCTTTTCTCAGTCCAAATATATAAATGTGTGTCAATGGAATACAGACTACAGTTTAAAAATGCTGTCTTTCAACCCTCTTCATGATGTCATCATCTAGCTCCTCCCTTTCAGGACACATAAAAAAAAAATAATAAAAAAATATATATATATATATATATATATATATATATATATATATATATATACACACACACACACACACACACAAAACGGGAAGTCCCATCAAGATATTCAGTTCTGTGACTCCAGCAAGACCCATTGTCCAAATGATGACACTTTTAATTAAGACTGTAATTTCTCAGTCCCTTTGATCCATGAGCAGTTCCCTTTCTCAAGCACATCAAAGGACTTTTTATGACACCAGGTGCAATCAACTGACTTTCCTGAGGGTGTCATAAAATGGATATTCCACTTCCTTATGACACCAGGTGCAATTAAATGACTTTCCTGAGGACATTATAAAATGGATATATTAGTTCCTGGCTTCAAAGCAAACTGACAAGTTAATTGCATTCAGAGATCTGCTGGTTTAACATATATCCTATCTTTTGAACTGATACCTGAGGGGTGGAGTTTGTCATCTCAAGCACAGGATTTTTCATGACAGAAAATCCACTACTTTTTTATATTACAAAAATCATAGAATGATCAGACCCAGCTGCCTAAGTGTCACAGCTATCACATCAGCCAGAAGGACTGGGGGACTACAGGCGCTCTCTGTCGAGTTCCCCTATCTGGTCTTCCACAGGGACAAGGTAGTCCTACGCCTCCACCTGAAGTTCCTTCCAAAGGTGGTGTCGGAGTTTCACCTCAACCAGGTGTTAACTCTGCCTGTGTTCTACCCGAACTACACCTCGGAGGCAGAGTACAGGCTCCATACTCTGGACCAGAGATGAGCACTCTCTTATTATAAAGAGTGGACGGCTGAAGTTAGGGGAGAGGTTCGACAGCTGTTTGGCAACTACGCTGAAGCCGCATCTGGCAGACCTGCAGCAAAGTGGATGATTGGCAGATGGATTACATCCTGCATTGATCTCTGCTACCGGTTGGTGGGCAAGGAGCCTTCCAAAGGGATAGGAGCGCATTTCACCCGTCATACTGCTGCATCGGTGGCTGCTTCCAAGGGCATCCATATCTAGGAAATCTGCAGGTCTGCTACCTGGAAGACAGCAAACACCTTCATCACCCACTACCACATTGACCTACAGTCACGCTGGGATGCTGGTTTTGGTGCCTCAGTTCTCCAGTCTCTGTTCCCCAAGTAACTATAGAGGCTGTGTGTGCCTTGCCTCCCTCCTCACAGAGAACTGCTTGGAGTCTGCCAAACAGTGTGAATAGAACAACATATCCACGATCCTAGGAAAACAGGTTACTCACCGGTAACAGTAGTTCTAGGAGTGGTATATGTTGTTCATCCACACAAACCCACCCAACCTCCCCAGCTTTGATGCACAACCTATGCTTCCAGCGAGCAAGATCTGGCATCAAAGGGCAGAGTCGAGGCATATACCACCCAGGTGGGTGGAGGAGCCAGCTTAAAGACCTTCTGGTAAGATTCTTAAAGGGAAAGGACATGCCAGACAGTGAGGATGAACAATATATACCACTCCTAGAACTACTGTTACAGGTGAGTAACCTGTTTTTTATTTATTTATTTGTTTTTGGTAACCAGGTAAGTGCACTAGACAGAACTGCCTATTTTCAGGCATGACCCGAGAGAGTACAAATCAAGGAACAGGTAGAAACAAATACATATACAGTGTTGTACAATAGGAGATTCCAAACAGTATACAGAATGCAAGTTACTTAGTACATAGAAGAGATACATATTACACAGAATAATAGGAACAAAATGGACAAAAAGGCACAATTTACTGTTAATAATGTACAAAATATGACAGTGCTGTTGGTAAGTCAGCAAGGAGACAATTCCCAGGCAGAGACAGGGAACAAAGTGCATAGCTGCAGCTGAGGAAAAGTGGGGATGGGAGGAATCAAGAGGCCACAGGGAAATTTAAGTGCAGGACAATGGTAGATTTGCATGACTCATGAAGCTAGGGACATTTACAAATGTCAAGGGAGGCGAGGTAATTGAAGAGGCCTTTTTGAAAGTGGGGTGAGATTTGGAGTGCCTAAGATCAAGTGGGAGAGTGTTCCAAAATTTGGGGGCATAGAAGGAGAAGACAAGTTCACCCATACTGGTAGAGCATTTTGGGACAGATAACAGAGCTAAAGACACGGAACAGAGGTAACGAGGGCAGTCCATTGGGGTGAGCATAGCAGCAAGTGTGGAGGGGATAGAAGAGTGAATACTGTTGTCAGTCAGACAACCTAATGAATAAGCCTGACGCGAGGAAGGAGGCAACCAGTGGAGGTGAGAGTAGAGAGTACAGTGGTGCTTAAGACAAGGAGCAGGTAGCACAAATCTACAGACATTGTTGTAGGCAATGTCCCACATTTGCAAAATGCTTGCCTGTGCCATAACGAAGACAGGCAGAGTGTAGCAGAGTCCAGGGAGGAGAAGGCCTTGGGCGACAGAGATCCTGGTGGCAGGGGTCAGAAACTGATGGACTTGGTAAGCCAGTCCAGTTTTAGCATTGACTCATATGCAGAGAGAAGTTAAGAGATGGATCCAGCATGACCCCTAGGTATTTGAAGGACTGAGTTACCTCCACAAGGGAGCCATCAAGACAAGAAACCTGGATAGACACAGTTGAAGTGACAGATTTTCTTTGTGACCCAAAAACATAGCCTGGGTCTTGGCAGCATTTAGCTCCAGGTGGTGGGACGTAAGCCAGGTTTGGATACAATGAAGATCAGAGGAGAGATGGTAGTTAATTTCATGAATAGAGCTGGAGGAGACATAGAGAACCAAGTCATCGGCATAGAGTAAGGAGAGACTGTGGGAGGGCACAGAAGGTAGGTTATTGACAAACAAAGAAAAGAGCAGGGGCCCAAGTATGGAACCTTTTGGGGCACCTGATGGAGGCAGGGCAGGGGCAGAGAGAACTTTATGACAGGAGACAGACTGGGAGCAGCTCCACAGATAGCTGGCAAACTAGGCAAGTGTGGATTGGGAGGCACCAATAGAGCCTAGTTGATGCAGGAACAGGTTGTGGTTAACCAAGTCAAACGCCTTTGACATGTCAATAAAAACAGCCCCAGTAAGCTGGCCTTGGTCCATAGCAGATTTGATGTCACTGGTGAATTGCACTAGGGCCATTGTGGTGCTATAGTTTGGCCTAAAGCCATGCTGAGCAGGAGATTGCAGGTTAAAATTGGCAGTGAAGTTAGACACCTGGGGATGGATAAGCTTCTCCAGGAGTTTACTGAGGGACAGCAGGAGCACAATAGGATGGTAGTTTGTTAGTTTTTTGGATCACCTCTTTTGAAGACTGGGATAACCCTGGCATTTTTCCAGGAGAGGGGCACAGTACCCGAGCTAATGGAGAGATTGAACAATCACATGATGGGGGTGGCAAGAAGAGACGCACCTAATTTGAGAATTCTGGGTTCCAGTCCATCAGGGCCTGCACTGCCGTGGGATGGTGGAGAATCAGGGAAGGATGGGATGGGGGGGAGGTGTGGCGGGGGGGGGAATGTCAGCATCAAAACTAGGGAGGGCGGTAAAGAATGAGCTAAAAGCATTAGCTATGGTATTAGGATTGTTACAGGAGATGTTATTTATTGAACAGTCATGGGGGGTTTGGTACATGGAGCGTCCCATTATGTGGTTTATTTGTGCCCAGTACCTTTTTGGGTTACTAGAGGTGGCGTGAAGAAGGCTTCTATAGCAATTGCTTTTGGCAGTCTGTAGCGTTTTCTTACAAGAGTTACGAAGGGAGTGATATGCGATGAAGTCAGAGAGCAGGGAGGAAGTTTTCCATCTGGTCCAGAGTTTGTCCCATGCTTTAAGCATACGTAGACGAGGACTAGTTAACCATTTGGTAGGCAGGCCCCGTACCCTGCACCTGATGGAAGGAATGTGCTTGGACTGCAAGGAGCGCAGAGAGTTGGTAAAGTATTCCACAGCCAAGTCAATGTTGTCACGAATATGGGGGACCAGTCGACATGCTGAAGATCCCTTAGAAAAGCTGAGGTGTCGAGGGCAGGGAAGTCAGACATGGAGATGGTTTGGGGTGGGTGGGATGGGAGGCTGGCATCCCAGACACAGGTGACAGGTGAATGGTCACTAATGTAGTCCGGTAGCACGGTCACGGAAGAGATTCTGTCCGGCCAGTTGGTAAGTACCCAGTCAAGGAAGGTATGACTTTTACCATTGCTGGAATGTCGCGTAGGCACCGAGACAAGCTGGGTTAGGTTGGCTTGCTTATATTAGAGTCAAGGACAGGGAGGTTTGAGCCGAGCCAATTCTGATTGAAGTCACCTAGACAAATCACTTCATTGTTTTTGGTGGCCTGGGGGAGAAAAGCCAGGAACTCCTCTAGCCCATGTTTGCAGGAAACTGGAGGCATGTAGGTGCAAACAATGTGCAGTTTTTTTGAGTCACCCAGCAGCACCAGTGCATGAAGTACCTCACAGGACACAAATGAGAGGCATGGTAGTAAGGTTAGGTTTAGATGAGACATGTAAAATAGTGCCAGACCGCCACCTCTTTTTGATGCGGGCCGATCAACCCGGAACAAGTTGTATCTGAGGAGGGAACACAGAGAGTCGGGGAGAGAAGGCTTAAGCCAGGATTCAGAAATTGCAAGGAGATCATGCCTTTGAATGGTGGTCCAAGCTACAAGTTCTGCATGATTAGCCACCAAGCTTCTTATATTAAGGTGGGAAATCTTTAGTCCTCTGAAATGGGGCCCAGGGGAAGAACCAACTGAATACTGAGGGAGCCCTGTGGCCACAGGGCCAGGGTTAGTCTCCGCATCACCTGCCAAAAATAAGGAGAGGACAATAATCCAGGTAGCAGCAATCAAAAAGGCGAGGATCGTCCTAGCTTTGGAGATGCGTTTAGATGTGCTGTAAGACCTAGTCAGGTGGAGAACCAGTTTGGGCAAGAGTGTTTGATATGGCTATTGAGTCGCTTAGGAAGAGGTAGCAGATTGGAGAAGGTAAAGTCCTTCATGTCTGCAGAAAAGCCTAGAGGAGCAGCAGTTGGGGGGGGTGAAGTATTTCTGGGCAATGCCACAACAGAGAGGAGTCAATAGGACCAGCAGGTAGAGTGGGGGCTGCATGATCATGTAATAGAATCTGATATTTTCCAGAAGCAGGACCAAGGCAGCAAACACAGTAGACTGCGGGTTCTAGGGCTGCCCACAGTGATGTGCCCCAACCCTTTATCATCAGAGGCAAGTCAGATAGGGCACAGGGCGGAGTAAAGGAGGAAGTGGGGGGGGAGAGTGGGCGAAAATTTCAGCTTGAAGGAGCACAGCTCACACAAAGTAAATGCAAGCTGCTCCCTCTGAATAGCAATGAAATTTAAGCTCCATGAAATTGGGCTACTACGCCACAAAAGGTGCCAAGTTCAAAAGTTTAGGTGCACACAGTGCACTCAGGGCTCCTCTGTATCTGTTACCTGCGGGGCAAATTCCAGCGGTGTACTGTCTGTCCTTGGTTGGGCAGGGGAAGGCTGCAGAAGCAAGCCCTCAAACCGTGGAAAGGAAAGGAGACAGAGGGGTTAGCCTTTTAAATAGGGAAGGAAAATCAAAGTTAAACAGAAACAAAGAGAGAGTAGGGGGCGTCAATGGGGGTTGCACTACAGAGCAAGTTCTGAGGGGGAGGGAAAGTTCTAGTGGCAGGGAGACCAAGTTTGGAACTAGGTAGGGATAGCACCAAGCATACAATTAAACAATTTGAGAAAATGAATTTGCAGGATTTAGTTTAAAAAGCAGATTACAAAGCAAACCTGAAAAATTCAGCTTGAAGGAGCACAGCTCACACAAGGTAAATGCAAGCTTCTCCCTCTGAATAGCAATAAAATTTAAGCTCCACGAAACTGGGCTACTGCACCACAAAAGGTGCCAAGTTTAATAGTTTTGGTGTACACAGTGCACTCAGGGCTCCTCCATGTCCATACCTGTGGGGCAAATTCCAGCTGTGAACTGTCCTGAACTGGGCTGGGGAGGGCTGCAGAAGCAAGCCCTCAGACCCTGCAGGGCAAATTCGATTGGCAAACCGTCAGCAAGCTGGAGCTGGAGGCTGCAAGCAAGCCTCAGACCCTGCAGGGCAAATTCCAGCGGCAAACTGTCCTTGGCTGGGCTGGGGAGGGCTGCAGAAGCAAGCCCAAAGACCCTACGTGGCAAATTTCGGTGGCAAACTGTCCTTGGCTGGGCTGGGGAGGGCTGCAGAAGCAAGCCCTGAGACCCTGGAAAGTTTATTAAGGGATTCACTGGGACTGCATTGTGTCACTCATGGTAGGGATTGGGAGTGATTAGCCTTGACAGTGCGCATAATTAACACTACACTTAATCCCCTGATAACACCTGTCATACTTAAATTTCTCAGATCATAAATTACTGATTAGTCCACTGAAACTATAGCAATGCATTTTTGGTCTCTTCAGATTAACATTAAGGAGATACAAATCAGGGGTCAGCTTTAACTTTTTTTTGCACTAGCCAGCAGGGCAAGTTGATTCAAAATTGCACTAGCCCGCAGATGATTGCACTAGCCCTTAATTATTATGGTAAATTTTGATCACTTATGCAGGAAACAATGCAAGCAAAGCCAAGAAATACTCTGATTATTGCACATTTACCCTGCTCCCACATTGCTTCCAGCTCCCCAGCAGAAAAAAAGACTGCAGTGCCATCACAGTGAGCATCCCCATTGTTTTGTACAATAGCCCCCTCTCTTCCTCTTTCTGCACCCCCCACACCAAACAGAGAGAGGATATCACAACAGCAAATGTTCAATCAAGCACTCCTAACTCTGCACACACAATAGCTGACATCATCATGCACCTCACCACACTGTCACCACCACCCACAGGGCAATAAACAGAATCAGGCAGAGGAAGACACTCTTGGTCCCCACCCTATAGTCAGCTGGAGACCTGCACTTTTGAAAGTTTTTGTACAGTCTCAAGTGAGCTAGGAGCACATCTAAGATTTCTTTGGGGTTGGGGCTAGACAAACCTAAGGGGCTTGGGAAATAGAAAACTATGAACATTTTATTTGTAAAAGCATTGATTTTAATATGCTCTGCCCCAACAACAGATTTTTCTTAAACATTGTCCTTTCATCAGCCCAGGGGAAACAGTACACAGGCATAACACTATACTATTTCTATTTCTGTATAGGATGATCTATGCACCCCAGGAATGCCTATTTCAAGGTTTCAAATTATGTATTTTATCAAGGTTTATTTTTGTACCATACATGATCCAAAGCTTTGTTTTTAGGCTGAAAGGATATGCTGAGTGGGATATGGGTGTAACTGTATGGATGGTGATGGCTGGCATGGTCCATTTAGAAGAGCTATGGACCCCCTACACTTGCCAGTAATGGCAGCTATGAATGGTCACTTCAGAGTCTGGTCTGCAGTGGTGTCCAGGGAAATAACAGAGTTAAGAGATTTGGAGGAGCGAGGGAAGTTATGGTGAGGCTGGGATAAAACCCACCACCTGCAGGGCTGATCCTGTGCACCTCTTTGCATTTTGTCACTAAAATGTTGGATACAAACACTCAAAATGTAGGCCCCTTCCACACTACACCGTTACAGCCAGGGGAGCGGTACAGTATGTCCACACTGCAGTGGTGACCGGTACGAGATCGGTACCGCCAGTCCACACCTCGGGAACCGGGTGACCGTTACCACGGCACCCAATCCCACAATGCAGCTCACACTACGGGCCCTGCAGGGGACCGTTACTGCCCATCCACACTACCGCTGGTAACGTTACCGAGGCAGGAAGGGTTTCATAACCGTTGTTGAAACCACCTCATATGTGGTTTCAACAACGGTTATGAAAACGCCTTCTATAATGTTACAGGTGTAAACGCAAACCATTGCGGTAACGGTTTGGGCACTCTGTAACATTACAGAGGCGTAGTGTGGACAGTGCTGTAGAGAAATGAGGGGGCAGTGATCTTAATAATATTGGACAAATTGTTAGACATAGACACATTCAGAAAACTGGAACCTAGTGACTTAACAGCACTCTACCCTTGATCACACCCTGAACACTAGCTGAAAGCCTTAACAGTGGAGTGATAATGACTCACATTGAGTCTTTTGTGGGATCCCCCTCTTGAACTGCCAGATAATTGCAGCTCTTAATGAGCTGTTAATCACACCTGGCCATCTGGAACACTGAGAGAGATTAACATGAAGACTAGAGAATGCTAAAGTAGAGACATTTTTAACTTCACTAACAGCCATGAAACTCTGCACTAGTCAAAGCAGGCTAGTAGAGAGTTAGCTGCACTAGCCCTGATCAATTTGCACTAGTGTTTGGGCTAGTAAAACAATGTTAAGATCGACCCCTGATACAAATGGTATTGGGACTTCACAAACACCGTCACCAAAGTGGACTATGCGTTTAAGAGGTATTCGTTTAAGTGGGTGTGACTGTATAGCTAGATACAGTACTGTCCTGATCATGTGGTGCAACTCTTATTTGTTTTATGTTCTCGAAACCTCCCCTCATGTTTGTTTTTGGATAGTTCTAGTTATAAAAGTCAAGTTTAAAGAGAACTTCTTCTGTTGAAATTAAAAAGTCTCAGAAGGCTGGCCCGTCAGTGCAGTGGTTGGATTTCCGCTTGCAACGCCGGCAACCCGCATTCGGGAACGAGCCCGGGTTGCTGGAGGGCCAGCGGGGGAAGAAGGATGGAGCGTCCCAAGGACAGCTCTCCTTCTCTGGGGGGGAGGATGAGGGAACACTCCGGTGCTTGCTGGCTCCTAGTGGAGGCTGGGTGCATCACAGGACACCGGATCACACACGTCATTGGGGAGGGACGGATGTCGGCATCAGCCATTACGTCACTATGCCACCCTGAATAGAAAAGAGGAAAAATGGCTGGGTACTCACCGGATGATGGCCTCCAGAGCCTCTGCATCTCCGAACCCTCCAGGGAGCCACTTCCTGCAGGCCTCAGCAGCGTCCTACAGCCTACAAGTTAAGGTGCTAGTGTCCTCCTTCACTGGTGCATTCCCCCCAGAAAGTGGGGGACCCGCTTGGCGAAGGGAAACGCTGGAATACCGTGGGAAGGGCTGTGATAATGGGGCTAGCGGGGGGTGGGACTTGAGTGAGGCAGTAGGGAGGTATGGAAGAGAAGGTCATAGGAGTGCCTGAAGGAGAGGGGGCATCTGAGCAGGAGTGAGGGGAATTAAATACATTACACACAAAAAAAAAGTCTCAGAAACAACAGAAAGCTCCCTTTCTTTCATGGGAGTTCCTCTGTGACTATGTTTAATTTTTTAAAAGTTGTCTCCAAGGAAGTAAAGGGATTGTAATTTGTCCCCGAGGGGCTCACTGGTCAATGCCTTCCACTTTCCAGTTGCTAGCCATGCCTCCACGCTCCAATGCTTTTTAATGTTCTTTAAATTGAACTCTGGAAAAAAACTCAAAAGAAAGTGCTAATTCTTGCTAATTAATTGTTATCTTTGATTTTTTTTCCAAATCTTGAGTTAAAGAAAAAGAAAATACATAAGAAAAGCCACTCCAGAGCCAGCCCAGTGGTGCTAGAGGTTGAGGCACTGGTCACTACACCTCGCCCCTTGTTGGTGACCCGGGTTCTGGAATGAGCTTGGGCTGCCAGGAGTCATCAGGGGGAGAGAGGATTGAGCATCTGGAGGACTGCTTTCATCTCTTGTGGGGAGGGAGACCAAGTCATCTTGCTCACTGACTGCCCCCTAGCAGTGGCTGGAGGGCAATATGGGTCAGGAGGCTAGAAGCCGAAGCCTGGCAGGCTCGATGATGGCCTGATACCCCACAGGAGCAGTTCTGGAGCCTGGATTGGGTCTATGGGGGGAGGGAGAAGCTGGCCACCTCCTCTCAGCCCCACCGTGGGGGGCAATCCACAAGGGAACTTCCAGGGCCACCTAGTATGGGAGCAGCAGATCCAAAGAGAGAATCCCTCCATTTGGTGGGCTGAAGCCACCTGCCAGGGGCTCAGAGGGTACAAAAAAAAAAGCTACTCCATAGACTTGTATGGAGTGCACCCCCATGCTCTTCCTATTCAGATATCACAAAACATTGGAGTGCCGGGAAGTGGCCAGCAACTGGGAAGTGGAAGGGATTGAGCAGCGAGCCCCTTGGGGGCAAATTACAATCCCTTCTCTTCCTTAGAGCAAATTTAGAAAAATGAATCATAATTGCAGAGGAACTTCCAAGAATATAAGGGTGCTTCCTGTTTGTTTTGAAAAGTGTGAGGAAAGTTTCTGGTAAGAACAGAACTTGCTGTGGTCTCCATAACTGACACCCTCATCATCATTGAGGGATAAATATATTCTATTCAGAAATAAAAATAGTGGTCGAAAACATAGCCCTAAATGGTTTGACAAGACTATAGACAGACTTATAAAACATAAAAAAAAAAATATTCAAATTATTTAAAATCTCGTACACCAGAAAACTGGGCCACGTATGTTAAAACTCAAAAAAATTGTAAAACAAAGATTAAAAAAGCTAAAGCAAAATGGGAACATAATCTAGTAAGGACTGCAAATAAAACAAACAGTAAGCATTTCTATTTATATATAAGCTCATGAAAAAAAACTACAGTGGCGTGAAAAAGTATTTGCCCCCTTCCTGATTTTCTCTATTATTGCATATTTGTCACACTGGATGTTTTCAGGTCTTTAGAGAAAATGTAATATTAGATAAAGGGAACCTGAGTGAACAAATAACACTTGTTTTTTTTTTTAATTTCACTTATTTAATGAAAAAAAGTTAACCAACACCAACTGGCACTGTGTGAAAAAGTAATTGCCCCTTACACTTAATAACTGGTTATGCCACATTTAGCTGCAATGACTGCAACCAAACACTTCTATAATTCAATATCAGTCTTTCACATCGCTGTGGAGGAATTTTAACCACTCTTCCTCGCAGAACTGCTTTAATTCAGTAACATTTTGGTAGTGCCAAGCATGACTGCTCGTTTGGTCCTGCCACAGCATCTCTATTGGGTTTAAGTCTGACTTTGACTAGCTACCCAAAACTTTAATTTTACTTCTTTTAGCCATTCTGATGTGGACTTGCTTTTGTGTTTTGATCATTGTCTTGCTGCGTGGCCCAACTACGCTTCACCTTCAGCTGACGGAAGGATGACCGGACATTCTCCTTAAGAATTTTCTGGTACAGAGCAGAATTCATGGTTCCTTTAATTATGGCAAGTCATCCAGGTCCTTAGGCAGCAAAGCATCCCCACACCATCACACTACCACCACCACCATGTTTGACTGTTGGTATGGTGTTCTTACTGTGGAATGCTGTGTTTGCTTTACACAAGACATTATGGGATCCATGTCATCCAAAAAGTTCCACTTTGGACTCATCTGTCCATAGAACATTTTCCCAAAAGGCTTGTGGATCATCCAGGTGCTTCTTGGCAAATGAGAGACGAGCATTTATGTTCTTCTTGGTTAGCAGTGGTTTCTGCCTTGCTACTCTCACATGAAGCCCATTTTTGCCCAGTCTCTTTCTGATTGTGGTGTCGTGAACACTGACCTTAGCTGAGGCAAGAGAAGCCTGCAGTTCTTTGGATGTTGTTTTAGGATCCTTTGAGACTTCCTGAATGATTTTACCTTTCGCCTTGGAGTAATTTTGGCAGGCCGCCTCTGGGAAGATTCACTACTGTTCCAAGTGTTCTATTTGAGATTATGGCTCTCACTGTGGTTTGATGGAGTCCCAGAGCCTTAAAAATAGCTTTGTAACCTTTTCCAGACTGATAGAGGGCAACAAATTTTTTTCTGATCTTTTCAGGAACTTCCTTTGATCATGGCATAATGTGCTTGTTGAATCTTTGTGCTGGCAACGTGACTCTGATGGTAAGGGTCAAAATAAGAGATTTATATTGAGCAGGGCTGGCTGTAATCAAGCCTGGCTGTGTTCAATCAGCTGACTCTAATTATCCCTTTAATTGGGTTGATTTAACTAGGGGCAATTACTTTTTCACACAGTGCCTGCTATGTTGTTAAACTTTTTCATTAAATAAATGAAATAAGTAAAAAAAAAAAGTGTTATTTGTTCACTCAGGTTCCCTTTATCTAATATTATATTTTGTCTAAAGACCTGAAAACATCCAGTGTGACAAATATGCAATAATAGAGAAAATCAGGAAGGGGGCAAATACTTTTTCACGCCACTGTATATGTCAGATTGGACCTCTTCTAATAAATAACAAACTGGCATATGAACCTAAATAAAAGGCCAATACTCTCAACACCAAATTTTGTGAAATTTTTGATCAGTCTAAATCTACCATTTGGGGGTCACCCCTAATGAGGATGATTTATAAAACTTTCTGATGAATCTATACATAAAAAAGTATTATCCCTCAAAGGTAAGATGTGCCCGTGATGTTGCAGGCCATCTCCTATATTTACTTGCAGATGGTCTCCCTCACCCACTAAAATTACTATTCGAAGGGTGTCTCAATAACAATTTTGTGCCCTCAGCATGGAAATCAGTACACATTATACCGAGACACAAAAAGGGACCCAAAAACAATTGGGTGAATTACAGACCTATCAGCCTCACCTCATCTATTTGTGAGTTGTTGGAAAGCACTTTTAAGGATATAATTAGCCAAGTTCTAGATATAATAGACCCAGAACAACATGGGTTTAAAAAAGGGAGGTGTTGCCTTACCAACCTTATGTGTTTTTATGAAGAAGTCAGTTCTCAACTGGATAATTGTAAGCCATATGATGTTATATTTATCGATTCCAGTAAGGCTTGAATGTTATACCTCATGACGCTTTAGTTACCAAATTACATAAAACAAGTATTAATAAAAACATCATAAACTGGATTGAAAACTGGCTGAGCAACAGATCGCAGAGAGTACTAATAACAGGGCAACTATCAGAAGTAGGTATGGTTGATAGTGGTGTCCCCCAGGGCTCTGTACTGGGCCCCTGTTTATTTCAAGTGTTTATTTCTGACCTAACTAACAACTGTCTATCATCCACAATCAAATACACTGATGATGTAAAAATAGGAGTCCCTTGTTATACAATTGAACAATCCCAAATTATCCAAAATGATCTTAATAAAATATCACAATGGGTAACAGACTGGGGCATAAAAATAAACAATAGCAAGTTTAAAGTCATGCACCTAGGTCACCTGAATCCTTTAAAAGAATATTCCATTGGTGGTTACAATCTGAGCATGACCACAGATGAAAAAGATCTTGGGGTGCGATATATATATATATATATATATATACACACACATATATCTGAAGATCTAGGCCACTCAAAACAGGTAAATGAAGCTATTAACAGAGCCAACCTCTTTCAGCAATCTAGAGGACTGGTTCTGCAAGCATAAACTTCTGCTAAATTATAAAAAGACCAAGAACATGCTTATATCCAGTCCCCAGAATAAAAAGAAACTCCCCTTCCTTGTCATTTCCAACAGAGTCAGTGTACTGTTGGAACAAGTGAACTCATTCAAGTACCTGGGGTCACCCTCAATGACACCCTCTCCTTCACACAGCACATCGATTTGGTGGTCAAGACGGTGAACTCTAAGCTGGGTGTCCTCTATAGGCACAGGAAATATCTTACTCCTGAGGTCCTCTGCCTCTCAGTCTCCAGCTCCATCCTATCAACCATTGATTATGGCCTGGTTGTCTATGGAGCAGCCACAGAAATGGCATTCAAGAGGATACAACTTGCTCTCGATAAAGCTTGCAGGCTCACCTTGGCTGCTGATCGACATACACACACCTGCTCTCTGTATGAACAAAGTGGCTGCCGCTAAGGAACAGGATTAAGTTCCAAACCTGCCTCCTTGCTAAGAAGGCATTAATGGGCAAGACACCCCCTTGTGTATCTAATATCTTCTCCCCAACTGTCTCCATCTGTGACACTAGAGGTAGGATGCAGGGAGCTCTATTAAAACCTTTTCATCGAACTGCACTTGGACAACGCACCTTCGCCTATAGGGGCCCCCCAGTGGCTTAACAAAATCCCTGGGCCCATTCGAATCTCCATGAACCTATCCCACTTGAAAACTGGCCTAAGGCAACACCTTAACTGAAGCACAGAGTGTGACTGCTTCTGATGGCCTGACCCCTTCCCTCCCTATGCCAACCTAGTTATTCATCTGGCAGCCTGCTGCACCTCACTCCCCTGCAAAGCGAGTGACTGCTCTCGGTAGGTGTGACTCTTCCCCTTCCATTAACCTACACCTCAGTCCCCTGACCTGTCTTAAGGCAGCCCGCTGTCCCCAACCCCCCCCAGTCCCTACCTGCCCCTTCCCCGACATGCCTGGGGCCTACCTATCCCCCCTCCAGTATCTTTTTCTGCATTGCTGCCACCCTAACTACCTTTTATATTTATCATCATCCCCACACCACTCCCACCCCTTTCCCCTGTGACCCTCAGCTATACACATTCCCTCAGTCCTACCGTGGCCTCGCTCCTTTCCCCTGGTCCCACCTCCCCCCTAGCTCTTCCCTAATCCCCTCCCCCAAATCCCTTCCCAATCTCCCACCCCCCTTGCACTCCCTTTCCACTACTTTCGCTCCTCACTTGACAAAGCCTTCCATGAGGCTGCTTACCATATCCCTAATGTCTCCACGCCCACTCGAGAGGGGATACTTTCCCTCCTCTCTCTTCTAAGTTCTACCCTACTTCATAAATCCTATACTGATGCTGCACTAATCCCTGGTACTAGTAATGACTCTGTAATACTGTAACCTAATGTAAGCTATCTACCTAGCCTGTTCATGTGATGTTATATGTCTATTATTTGTTAACCTGACATGGGACCTTTGTAAATGAGCTTGTGCTCAAAAGTCTATTTCCAAATTCCCTTAATAAATAAATAAATAAATAAAATAAACCGTGTAATCTGGTCCATAAAAAGAAACATCAGATCAAGGGATAAAAATGTGATGATGCCACTTTATAGGGCTTACGCAAGACCTTACCTAGAATATGCCTCCCAACTTTGGTCCCCCTATAAAAAAACTGACATAACACTACTGGAAAGGGTCCTGAGAAAGTATACAAAGCAAATATCTGGATTGTATAACGAGTCATATGAAAACAGAATCCAACTACTTAATCTAACGCCTTTGGCAGCTTGTCGCTTTAGGGAGGTCTTATTTTTATGTTTGATCTCGTACAGGACCCTTATCTACTGTCTGAGTTGGGATTTGAATTTAAAAACAACCCACACAACACCAGAGGCCATCCGCTCCAGCTCACTAGGAAAAGGTTTAATTACATAGCTCATAAATATTTCTTTACTCAAAGAATTATAAACCCCTGGAATACACAACCAATTGATGTAATTGTGAGCAAGACAATGCTCAAAGCTATGTTCTTTGCCACAAAGAGTTGCTCTACCACTACCCCAGCATCCACCACCCTACAATTATCCACCTTACTTGGAGAGAAACTGGAATTTGTTGATAACTTCAAATACCTTGGAGTCTGGATAGATAACAGGCTTGACTATTCTGTCCATATTGAAGAGCTACTTAAAAAGCTAAGACAGAGGCTTGGACTATTTTTTAGAATAAAACATTACCTAAACAGTGATTCCAAAAAAAGGTTAATTCAGGCCTCATTCCTATCCCTCATTGATTATGCTGATTCTCTCTACTGCCATTGTTCACGTCATCTCTTACATAAACTGGACACCCTGTATCACAAGTCCATAAGATTTATCACTGACCTTCCCTCCAGCACCCATCATTGCTCCCTTTATATGGCAGTCAACTGGACATCATTACAACACAGAAGAAATAGGAATGCTGCTATCTGGATATTCAAAGCGTTAACAGGCAAACTACCTACCTATATCACTGATTGCTTTACCCAAATTACAACTGGGCCTTACACCTTAAGGATCAGTAAACTCATCATATTAAAGGTCCCCAATGCCTGCACCCGGTTTGGGAGGGCTGCTTTCAGCTACACCTTAGCAGTTGCATGGAACTCTCTCAAAATCCATGAAGCTAGATAGCCTACTACCTCTGGCATCTTTCAAAAGATTGTCTCCGCCCTTTTCCAGAGCTCTGCAATTGCTTTTATAAAGCCTAATCCCCTACCCTACCTGACCCACCTTCCTTTTTCCGTCCATTATATTAATTCAATTTCTGTCTTCCAAATCACCTATTATATTCTCATAAAAACTAGTTAGACCCTATAATTTATATTTTATGCCTGCTATACCCTTTGTCCCCTTTTTTCTTACAGGTTAAATGGTTCTACTGTACCTTGTATATATGTAAATTGTTGTATATAATCATTTCATGTCATTGTATTGCTATTTATGCTATTCTTGTCTATGTAATAATACTTGTATCCTCATTTGTATGACCACTCAGGTCCATCTTGTAAATGAGCTTTGCTCAATGATGTTCGCCTGAATAAACAAAGATTTTGATTGATTGATTGATTGATTGATTGAAGACAAAAGTTGAATTCAAACGTTGTCTCGACAACCTTATTCTATCAGGGTTTAATTTTAGCTACCATAATTAACTTCACAGGTGCAATTATGGGCTCAAAAAGCCTCCTAGCACCTTTTCAACCTTAGTATGAACGATGTGCAAAGGTTTTCACCTCCAGATGCAGCCAGCTGTTCAGGTAGTACCGGGTCCCAATAAGTGATGTTGGAACTCATGACCTACAAGGCACTGTACAGTGAAAGGCATAACTTTGTTCATTTACAGTGTAGTTAACCAGGATAGCTTATCTGAGATGTTCCATTGCATTTGTAGTAATGACTGGCCACTACTTAATTTGGTTACTATGGTCGAAGAGAGTACAACTGAGCTGTTATGGCCCTTCCAACCCCCAACCCCACCCACTACACAGTCTTTGATTTACTTAATTTTACAGCTGGAAGAACTATAGAACAGGGAGGTAAAATTGCTTGCTCAGAAGGCTGGCAAAGCAGCATGGAAGGCTGAGGTACCCCACACCAAGCCAACCTGAGTTTTGAAATGGACCAGGGTCACTTGAGGGTTGGCTGGCAGAAGGAGGCTCAAGCATCCATTGATGGCTCTCCTCCTTCTGGGTTAGGAGGAGACAGTGGGTACTGCTGATTGGCTGCTGCCTAGCAGAGTCTAGGTGGCACAACAGCAGTCACCTGGTTTGACGGCCGGGCAGGGGGGTTAAGGTGTACAGCATCTTTACACTGTAAGTGTGCACCATTGCATGCGTGCTGGCCTTGGATCAGGGAGTAATGGGAAGAAAAGGTGCTCTGCAAGATAGGATGTCATCAGTGACCCCAAAAATTCTGCACCACCTACCATGTATCCATGTACCCTTCACAGTCAATAAGTAGATGGCTAAGTCCCGAGTATAGTGAGTGAAGGAACTGGTGTCACTGTCAGAAGGGAATCAAGCAGAGAGGAACAAGAAGATAAGCAAATGAAAAAAAATTGCATGCACAGGGTCATACATTGAGCCAAAAACACTGGAGTTCGATGGTGGGATCTTCTGGTTCACAGTAACATGTTATAAGCACAGGACCACACTGTCTTCCACAGTACCTTTTCAAGGCCCAAAGAATGTACAGTAGGATGTCTTTGAAGTGAGGCACAGAGAGGCCGAGAGTGTGGGCTAAATTATCTTGGTTCTCTTTTTTTCAGATCTTAGTCCTTTCAAGTGCAGCAAGAAAATTGTCCACCACTGGAGAAATTATCAGTCTAGTGTCTGTTGATGTGCAAAAGTTAATGGACCTTATTATATATTTTAATGGCATCTGGCTTGCTCCAATTCAGATCGCTCTCTGCTTCTACTTCCTTTGGCAGGTAATGTTAGGTGAAATGCTTTTATTTAACATTTGGAAATGCATTCGATTTGGTTTCTGTAACTACACTGTAGTTGCATAATAATTACTGACCGACCCTGATTACACACGGAGAGCTGTGGTGTAATGCACCATCATAGCCTCTGTTCTGTTCTGTGTTCAGAGAGTGTTTTTGCATTGATGCTGGGGTGCACTTGCTAACCTTAATACGGAATGAATAATTGACAAAAGGAACTGTCTTTTAAGGTGGGTATGACATGAATCATTGTGTGTAATTTAATGTAGGAGCTCTACCTGAATTAGTAGGCTTTCTTAGCTACTTAGTCATCAAGTTAACAGTAGCAGAGAGAAAGCAGGCAACAGCCTAACAGGGGTAAGGTTATAAACGTAATTCAATAATAGTAAGGAATGGAAGTAGAGAAACAGGTCTTGGGAAGAGAGAAAGGTTCACTTTACAAAATACACTAAAAGAAGGGAAAGCAGGCAAGAGTCAAGACCCTATGTAGGGTAGGGGGAAGGAGACAGGGTCAGACTTGGCTTTGTGGTAAAAAGAAAAGCAGGTCTGGAGGTTAAAAGAAAGGCAAGCAAGTAGGGATCAGAGGTTCAAAGGGAAAATGATTAGATTCAGTGATTTAAAAGTGCAAGAGGGCAAACAGTTATGGAAGTGGTGCAGTGTTATGTGTGTGGAGCCACCGTCTTCAGGGACACATTCTGGAGACTGCAGTGCTGCCCCATATGCATGCACCTCTCTGGGCTGAGGGTGGGATCACTGGACTCCGAGCCGAGCTGACAAGGGCCCAAAGGACCTCTTGCCTCTCCTGGGGACCACCAAGCAAGCCATCTTTGCCTCAAAGAATGCCTAGACTGAGGAGGGAAGGCTAGACCTTGGTGGGCTCAGGGAAAATTGGGATGGCGGGTGGGTACACAATCCTCAGCCTATGCCACTATGAAATTCCTTTGCCATTCTGGAGGGACAGGACAGCCAAGTGGAGGCATCCGCAGTGTTGGCAAGGGAGGATGTGGTGGGCTTCTGAAGGGGAGGTCCCAGGTTGGGTGGAAAAAGCTCCAGCAGCAGAGCAAACAGCTGCTAGTGGGGAACTCAATCTTGAAATGGATAGACTTGGGAGCAGGAAGAAGAGCAGAGAGGGAGGTAAGGGGCCTACCTGGCACTCTGGCCTGGAGGGATGGAGAACAGATTCTAAGGATCACTAGGTTGGCATGCCATGGCAGGGAACTAGATGCCATTGTCCACCATGGGACTAATGACCTGGTGAGGGAGGGAGTGGGAGTTGTCATCTAATCTGGCAACACATCAAATTGTGGCGATGAATACATGGATTGTTCGCTTAGTGCACACTATGCAAATTAGCCTCAACTGCACACATTTTACTATGCCAACTACGTACTACACACTTTGTGGTAATATTTTTGATGTGAGTTGTGGCAAAAACTCACTGCACAGTGGCAAATTGCATCCATTCATAGTGTTAAATTCTCACAGTTGCGGCTAATTTCATAGTTCAAACTGATGCAATGCACGCTACACTCCACGAATTGCAGAGTTCCTTTTAATTTGCCCACTGCTAGTAGATATGCATCCAGAGCAGATAAATTTTACAGAATAGTAATCCTGTTTTATGTTAAAGCAGCAGTGAAACAAAATTTGGCAAAAACGTGGACCCTACATTTTTTTCAGTATGAAACATTCCAAGCTTCTTCCAGTTTTATTTAGCGTAAAACATTTTTTTAGTTCTACCAAAATATGAGTATTTTATAAATCTTTTAATTACATTTTTTCTGAAGAATAAAAGATGGCCACCAAATTTGGCTTAGAAATAGCACTGTAGACCTGAAAAAGGGCTAGGATTGAGAAAATAAAAAATAAAAACTCATGCTGTGCAGTATATTTAGTTATTTAGAACATTTGGCTTGGAATGGGACACCGCACTGAAGCTCATTTCCAAGTACGATCTGGGAGTAAATTCTGCACAGGGAGGTTAAGTGATGACTTGCTCAGAGCAACACAGTTTACAGGTGACAGTAGTGGGATTCAAACCCAAGTCTCCTGAGTCTCCAAGTTCACAGCTCAGCGCTGTAACCACTATGCTGTGCTGCCTCATGGTGTGGTCTAGTGGTTAGAGCACTAGCTTGTGACCAGAAGAGCACAGGTTCAGACCCCAGCAGGGCTAAATTCTCATTGATCTACCTTGGGCAAGTCTCTCAGCCTCTCAGTGCCTCATTCTATCCAGCTACTGAAATGGGTAGAAGGAGTACCCCACTGAAGACAAAGTGCCAAATTTTCAAAGGCCATATAATAACACATGGTGCTTCTGTCAAACAAAATGATGCAAAGGGCAGGATGCGTCAGAATTTGCGTCAATGCTGATTTTCTAACTGTGCTTGCGTCAAAGTTAGGTCTGTGTGCACCAAACAAGCTTGCACCATGCTGGCATCAAAACAATGGCTATGCCATGTCAGAAAGGGGGCCTGGGTCAAAACAATGATGCACCATCCCCTTATTTGGGATTTTCAAAGCATGAAGGTCCTGTCAGTAGTGAGACCGGCCAGAGCTGGTCTAACTGACAGTACAGCATATGAAGAGGCCTGCAGAAGGTGGGCAGACCTGACGATGTGACTATGAATGGCATTCTGCTGCAAGAGTCCTGCATTGTATACAACGTAATACTGTCTGATGTACTGCAGCATGTAATATATTGCTTCCAGAGACAAGACCATACAGTACCTCTCAGTTCTGTCATGTGAGTGCTATGATTGCAATGGGGAGGGAAAATTATGTACGGGGTTGGTTATAGAGCCCATAATCTCCTGCGGGACTAGTTTAAAATTGTCTAGGCCCTTTCTTCTGTGGTATTTTTTGATGCAGCTTCTGTCATTCTCGCCCCATGCCTCATATTTTTGATATAGCTTCCACCATTCTCATTCCATGCGTCTTATTTTTGATGGAGCAAATCTCTTGCATCATTTTAGAAGACTTTGCCGCACTGAATGCTTTTCTTGTAAAATACGGCGTATAGTATGTGACGCACCTGGATTTGATGCAAGCTGAATGTTTGCCGCACACTGCATTGGTCTAAGAACCCTTTGAAAATCCAGCCCAAGGTGCTTCATCTCAGCTGGGCTATCTTGGGTAACTAGGCTGTAAAAAAAATAAAATAAAATAGATGTGCATTTTTATACAGAAAATGAGGAAGCTGGACACAGAAATTACATGAAATGTACTATAATAGATTTTCTCGTTTCAGTGCTGCTTTCTATAAGTCATTCTTCACATAGAATCATGAAGAACAACTTGGAACATGATGAACAAATTGGAATGTTGAGCACGAGGAGCTGTATAATTGGCAGTAGCACAAGGATACTGAAAACAACAGCGAAAATTAACAAAACAAAAAAAAGCTGGTCCCTTACTGTGTCATGCTACACTCAGCTGCCTCTGTAAAACTGTAAAAAATGACGAAAAAAGCAAAACAAGCTGTTTCTTGTGAAACAAGAGAATCTTCAATTATAAAAATAACAGGGTTCCCAGCTACAAAAAAAAACAAGCTGTCTCATATACTGCTACTTGATGTCACAGTACCAGCTCAGTTTTTCACAGTTGGGGGTTATTCATTCTACACATTAGATGAAATGTATCATTTCACATGATGCCAGGTGTTGTTTGAAAAGACTGCAATATTGCTTTCTAGCACTTTCTTCAGGCACACTATATACATCGTCTCCTGCGGTTGTATTCAGACAGCAATGCAAGTTGTGTTGGGAAAGAGCAATACCAGGCTAGTAAATAACATAAAGATAACAATGAAGGAAGCCATGTGTGTAATGCTTGTGTTCAGCCTTCTTTGCTTTTCTTTCTTACAGCATTTAGGACCATCTGCTCTCACTGGAATAGCAGCGATTGTTCTCATATTCCCTGTAAATGGTGTAATTGCAAAAAGGAGAAGCAAATTCCAGGTACTAATGAAATCAGAGAACAATGCAGAAAGCTGGTAAAGATTTTTTCTGCCATTGGTAGTAGTTGAATATTATGGTGCCTCAAGTTTCAGTCATTCAATCAATCAAATTTGTATTTACTGTATATGGTGCCATTCCCCTGTAGTCCCTGTGTGATACAGGAGATCAAGATAATTCATAACTTTCGCATTGCAGGCCTTGTGTGAAGCAGAAGAATATTCATGACTTTCCTCATGCAGAAAGCACATGCACCAGACTTGTAGCTTTTTTTTTTAATCATTTTTCTGGGCGGGTCCACCGTCATCCATCCGCCCTGGTCACGGCCCCCGGGGCTTCCACCGCCACCTATAGCCGCTTCCATCCCCCAGTTACTCCCGGCTTACCCCCCAGAGGGTGGGGCCATGGCAACAGTCCCCTATCCGTGCCGCGGGACTAGTGACTGGTCAGGGGATTGCAGCGGTGGCGGCTGATCGAAGCCCCGAGGAGGGCTTCATTTAGACGGTGGACCCTGCCCGCCTGCTTCTTTTTTCCCTGTTCTGTGGAGGCGGGGATGTGCAATGATGCCTGTGTCCGCCCCACCTCCCTGTGAGTGAGTGCCAGTAGTGTGAGTGTCTCCCGGCCTCTGCCAGGAGTCCTCAGTGCACCGGGCACTTCCCCACCCACCCCCCGGAGAAGGAGAGCCGTCCATAGGATGCTCCATCCTTCTCCCCCGGCCGGCCCTCTGATGACCCGGGTCCGTTCCCGAACCCAGGTCGCCGGCGCCACAAGCAGAAATCCAACTGCTGCACCGGCGTGCCAGCCACCAGACTTGTAGCTTGTTCATGGGTTGACTCTGTTCCTCACGGGGTTCTGTTGGATAAACTGGGATAAATGGGGGTGGGGAACCAGATGATCAGATGGATAGGCAATTGGCTCCAGGACCGGACCCAGAGGGTTGTGGTTGGCGGGTTAGTCTCATCCCCAAGGAGGGTCATCAGTGGGGTCCCTCAGGGATTGGTCCTTGGGCCCCTCCTGTTCAACGCCTATGTCTCTGACATAAGGAAGGGTATCAGGAGTGAGATGAGTCTCTTTGCGGATGACTCAAAAGCGGGGCGGTGGTGGATGGGGAGGAGGGGAGGGTGACCCTACAGGGGGACCTGGTGGTCTAGAAAGTGGAAGCTGAGGTTCAATGCAGGGAAATGCAAGGTACTGCACCTGGGAGCCAGAAACCCGGGCCAAGTATACACCCTGGAGGGGGAAATGCTACAAGTCTCATGGCTGAGAGGGACCGGGGTGGATGTCAAGATGAACAACTCGGAAAATTGTAGAGTGCAGCGGCCAAGGCCAACAGGATGCTGGGATGCATCGCTAGGGGGATCACCTCCAGAAGGAGGGAAGTGATACACCCTCTGTATAACTGCTTGGTGAGGCCGCACCTAGAGTACTATGTGCAGTTTTGGAGGCTACACTTAAAGAGGGACATTGAACTCCTGGAGAGGGTCCAGAGGAGGGCAACCAAAATGATCTGGGGCTTGGGGGACAGGACCTATGGGGTGAGGCTCGAAGAGCTAAATATGTACACATTGGAAGAGAGAAGAGACCTGGGGACATGATAGAGGTCTTCAGGTACGTGAAGGGGGTAAATAGGGGAGGAGCAGTCAGGGTGCTCTGAAGGAAGGAGGGGGGCAACTAGAGGGCATGGGTGGAAGCTGGAGGGGGGAGATTCAGGGGAGAAAAGAGGAGGTGCTACTTCACTGAGAGGGTGGTGGAGCCAAGGAATGCTGCCCAGGGGGCTGGTGGAGGCAGAGACGGTGGAGGGGTTCAAGAGGGAGTGGGACAGGTACAGGGGAAGGGTTCTGGAAGCAAAGTCCAGTGCAGTGAGAATATCTGGGACTGGGAAGGGAGAAGCCAGAGAGGGCGAGGGGGGCAGTAAAATCAGCTCCCAGGGTGGGGGCTGACCAAACAAGCAGACACGAAAGACCATTAGGCCTATTCTGCTGGCATTTTAGTATGTTAGTATGGGTCACGAGGCTAGGGGTTGGGAAAGGTGTGGGCATTAGAGTTGAAAACCCTGAGGAACACCACAGCACTGATATGACAAGACTCCTGGGGCCAGATATTCAAAAGTTAGTGTGGGCACTAAGGGTTTTTTGTCCATGCTATCCAGGTTTGCACCCATTTTTGGAGTGGGGTCTATATTCAGTGACTCTTGTAGCGCAGGCTAAACCCGTTAGTGCCCAGGTGCTAACCTAACTCTGCAACCATGCAAATTAGGGGGTCTCCTTCTGCACATGTGTGCAGCAGCAATTCCAAAGGTTTGTGCCAGTGGTTAATTGCACCCAAAGTGGCACTATTTACTACCTCCAAAAACCTTGACTTAATGGGGCGCAAAGCATGTGTCCCCAGTCCGCTGATGGCAGAACAGCTGTACTGTAGCTGCCAACCCCCAATCACTGGCACACCAGCAAGGATGTAGGCCCTAATTTCTAATGGCACCCGCCATCCTCTGCTCATCCGTTCCCAATAGAACACATTATCCATGGTGTACAGTGGCACTCCCTTCCCCTGAACACCTATCCCATATAATGTGGTGTGTACTCTGGTGTCTAGTGGCACCCCCACCCCTGAACATCCATCCCGTGTAGTGTAATGTAATGTATTCCCTGGTATCTAGTGGCACTTCCCACCCCTGAACACCTGTCCTGGTTATGAAAAAGATATCCCTGCTGTCTAGTGGCACTTCTCACCCCTCAAACACCGTCCTGGATCATAGAAAGTATCCCTGGTGTCCAGTGGCACCCCCCCCGCATCACCCATCCAAAAGAGTATCACCATATCCCTGGTGTCCAGTGGTACCCCCACCCATGATCTCCTGGCCCATGTCCCCTATACTATCCTTGCCATCCATTGGTACCCCCAACCTCACTCCCAAATGCCGGTCGGTAAATGGATGAGAGAACACTGGCAGTCCCACAGCCACCCACTTGCCCCACCTGCACCTAGAACACCACTCACCCCAGCTCCCCTCTTAGTGGACAAGCCAGAGATGTGTGTTGAAGCCGGATATGGTGACTGGTGCAGCCCTCCTCCCATCTCCTCAGCTGGCTGCCATATGAGCTGACAGTGAATGCATATACAGTATACTGTAAACTCGCTCACTGTCAGCTCATGTGGCAGTCAGCTGAGGAGATGAGAGAAGGGCTGTGCTGGTCACCATGTCAGGGTTTATCACACATCCTGGCTTGTCCAGTCGGGGGACTGGGGTGGGTGGAGTTCTGGGTGCAGGCAGGGAGGGTGGATGGGCCACTGGACCACCAGTGTTTGCCAGTCCATTTGTCAACTGGCATTCGAGGGGAGGGGGCAGGGGTACCACTGGACACCAGAGATAGTATGGGGATATGGACCAGAAGATTGGAGGGAGGGTGGGGAGTGGCACTAGACACCAGGGAATATGGTGATACTTTACTGGACAGGTGATGGGGGGGTGAGGGCTGCCACTGGACCCCAGGACATACTTTCTATGACTCAGGTTGGATGTTTGGGGGTTGGGGGTGTCACTAGACACCAGGGAAATCTTTCAGATAACTGGGATGGGTGTTTGGGGGGAATGAACTAGACACCAGGTACAACAGTACATTATATGGGACGGGTGTTTGGGGGTGGAGGGTACCACTAGACACCAAGGACAACAGTACATTACAAGGACACTCATAAAGTGACTAAAAAAAGATAAAGTGTATTAGAATCTTTTACAATATAAAATGTTGTATTAACTTTGGGCGTGTAATTTGTTCTGATAAGAAGTTAGTGCAGCCTTTGTCTCTTATGCCCCATCCCATTTATAAGATTGGTTCCCTCCTGATCTTCCATATTGTTCTGGGGCTATTTTAAAATAGGCTGAATTTTTGTATTTTGTATTTAACTCTGAATAAATGTTTCGGATGCATTTAAATAAACTGTATAACTTTAAGACGGTGACCTAAAAAGAGAGTGGGTTCCAATTGATGGACACGCTGCCCTGACGAAGGCCAGAGTGTTTGGCTGAAGCAATGGGGTTTGCTTGCCTCTTCATTTTGTGGTCTATGTGAGAACAAAGATTTGTCTATTTTGCTACACCTGAGTCGGAGTTTCAGTGACCTGGAGTGCTAAATCTTCATCTTATCACAACAGTACATTATACGGGATGGGTGATCAGTCAGTGAGGGTGCCATGAGCCACCAGGGATGATGTGGCAGGTGCCCACAGGTTAGGCACAAACAGGCCACCACTTCCAATGCAAATGAGCCCATAAAGGGCATGATAATGGCCCCTTAGTGCCTTCCATGCCCAGTGGGTTCATTTGCATTTTGCAGCTGAATATCGCACCATGGCTCCCAGCATTATCTATTCCAGGGGCACAATTCCCTATGGACTGAATAGAGCCCAGGTCCATGTCAAGCCTGCACAGACTGATTTAGCACTGTACCAACAAGGGTCGACATTCAGTTGGATAGTGTCTGTCCGCAATCTGACTTACTATACCAGCCTCTCGGTTAGGCATGAGCACAGGTGCAGTGCAACCCTTTGCACTCCGCTTTGGCCCATGAGATTCCAAACCCTAATTATTGTCATTTCTTTACTTTGTCCGATTTATGTTCTTCAACCCTAATGTCTGCATTAACATAGCTTTTTACAGTGAATTTCCTTTCTTTAGTGATAGTGGACTTGAAATAGAATAAACAGAATATTTGAAATATTTGACAAAGACTGCCATGCCAGGATGTGCATGTCCCCCCAGGCCCTGCAGCAAGAAAATGGTTGGTCTGGCTGCACACAGGGCCTTATGGCCCCTGCCTGCAGGAAGACACCAAAGACTGCCATGCCAGGATGCACAAGGCCCTCTGGGCCCTGCACCAAGACAAAGGTCTGTCTGGCTGTGTAGTGGTCCTGTAGACACCAAAGATTAGGCACTTCATGAAGGCATAGGTCCATTTGGCTGTGCAGGGCCCAAAAGCAGGCAAACACTGAAGACCGCCACGGCAGGACACAGTGCCCTAATTTAAAAAATTTGCAAAATTCCTTTTAAAAACTTACAAAAGCAAAAACGCTTCACGAAAACATTTCCACATGACACAAAAGGTATCTCCTAAAAGCATTAATCTATTTTTGGTTTCGTTACTCATGACTCTGCACATAGATACATAGACAGTGTCGGCAGATAAGGGCCTATGGCCCACCTAGTCTGCCCATTTGAGCTTGTAAGTTCAGTTTGTTTTCCTAGTTTAAGTAAGGGCCATGTTTCGAAAAAACACATATAAATGAATCCCCTTCACAACTTAAGCAGTGAAACATGCAAGCTACAGCTGTGAAATCCACATTGTTTTCAAATTGTTACTGCCTAATCATTTGCCAGCATTTGACGCTGTCACGAAAGCAAAAATGACATACATAGATACATAGATACATAGACAGTGTTGGCAGATAAGGGCCTATGGCCCACCTAGTCTGCCCATTTGAGCTTGTAAGTTCAGTTTGTTTTCCTAGAAGTCTGTTTCCCCTCACCCCTGCCCTCTAGAATTCCTTTATGTCTATCCCATGCATTCTTAAATCCCGTGATTGTTTCAGCCCCCACCACTTCCTCTGGCAGGGTGCTCCACTTGTCCACCACCCGTTCTGTGAAGAAATTCTTTCTCATGTTTCCTCTGAATCGTCCTCCTCCAACTTCATCCCATGCCCTCTAGTCCTGAAACATCTTTTTCGCTTAAAATAGTGTTTTCCTGCACCCTGTTCCTCCCTGTAAGATACTTGTATGTCTCTATCATATCCCTCTCTCCCTCCTCTCCTCCAGGGAGTACATGTTCAGTTCCTTCAACCTGTCTTCATAGGACTTGTGATGCAACCCATGCACCATCTTTGTTGCCCTCCTCTGAACCTTCTCTACCCTGTCTATGTCCTTACGTAGGTATGGTCTCCAGAACTGTACACTGTACTCCAGGTGGGCCTCACTAGTGTCTTGTATAGCGGAATTATGACCTCCCTTTCCTGCTGGTGATGCCCCTGCCTATACATCCCAGCATCCTATTTGCTTTACCTGATGCCTTGTCACACTGTTTTCTACCTTGAGGTCATCAGAGATGACAACCCCAAGATCCCTTTCCTGCTTGGTGCATGCTATATCCTCACCCCCAACTGATATATTGTGCCAGGGTTTTGTGCCCCATATGCATTATCTTGCACTTTTGCATTGAATTTCAACTGCCAAACCCTTGACCATTCTTCAAGTTTCTGCAGGTCCTTCTCATTCTGTCTACACCCTCTGGTGTGTCTACTCTGTTACAGAGCTTTGTGTCATCAGCGAACAGTGAAATTCTGCCTCTAGATCCTGCAATGTCACTGATGAAGATGTTGAATAGGACCGTCCCAGCACTGATCCCTGTGGTACCCCACTGGTTACTCTTCCTCTGTGGAGTGACAGCCATTTACCACCACCCTCTGAGTCCTGCCACCCAGCCAGTTACCTACCCACCACACTACTGTCCTGCCCACACCCATATTCCCCAGTTTGTGTAATAGTCTTCTATGTGGCACAGTGTCAAAGGCCTTGCTGAAGTCCAGATAGGCCATGTCCACTGCCCTCCCTGATCCACCTCCCTAGTCACCCAGTCAAAAATTCAATGAGGTTGGTCTGACATGACCTCCCCGGTGAAACCATGCTGCCTTGGGTCCTGTAGTCCATTGACAACCAGATGTTCCACCAGTCTCTCCTTCAGTAGTACTTCCATGATCTTTCCACTACCGAGGTGAGGCTGACTGGTCTGTAGTTCCCTGCTTCCTCTTTGTTCCCACTTTTGTATAAGGGGACTACATCTGCTGTCCTCCAGTCTTTGGGTACATCCTGTTTCCAGTGATTGGCTGAACAGGATAGCCAGAGGTTCAGCCACCACCTCTCTTAGTTCTTTAAGGACACTGGGGTGCACCCATCTGGCCCCATTGCTTTATCAGCTTTTATTACTTCCAGTTCCTTCAGGACCCTTCTCGTGTAAGGGACTTGTGTCCATTTCTGCACCATTCTCACCCCTTGTACTCTCTTCAGACCCATTACCCCTCTTCTTTAGTAAAGACTGAGCAGAAATACCTGTTCAATATGTCAGCTTTATTGTTGTCATCCTCCACGCGGCTCCCATCCTCCCCCTTCAGTCTCACTATCCCTCCCTTTGTCTTTCTTTTTTCACTTATGTACCTGTAAAAGGTTTTGTCCCCTTTACCCACTGATTTTGCAATGTGTTCTTCTGTCTGAGCTTTGGCTTCCCTTACTGACTTCCCTGCCTCCCTTTGTTTCTCCTGGTACTTCTCCCAATCCCCTTCTGCCTATGTCTTTTTGTATTGCCTGAATGCAGTCTTTTTGGCTTTCACTTTCTTTGCTACCTCTTTGGAAAACCATAATGGTCTCCTCTTCCTTTTCCTCTTGCTAACCTGCTTAATGCATAATTCTGTTGTTCTTATAATCCCCATTTTAAATACTGCCCACTGTTCCTCAACCCCTGATTACTGTCCCATTCCCTTAATGCCTCTTTTCAAGTATCTCCCATTTTCTCAAAGTCTGCCCCCCTAAAATCCAGGATACGTGTTTTTGTGTGGTTTGGTTCTGCTCTTTCTGTGATTTCAAACCACAATGACTGGTGGTCACTGTTACCCAGGTGCTCCCCCACTGTTACCCCCATCACACTGTCCCTGTTTGTGAGCACAAGGTCCAGTATTGCCTTCTGCCGAGTTGGTTCCATGACCAGTTGCTTGAGGAAGGCACCCTGAAGGGAGTCCAGGATAAATCTGCTCCTAGTTGATGCTGCTGCTGGGATGCTCCAGTCCACGTCTGGTATATTGAAGTCTCCAACCAGTACTACCTCACCCTTGTCTGCCATCCTTTGGATGGCTAGCATCAGCTCCCTATCTGTTTCTTCCTCCTGGGCTGGTGGTCTATAGACCACACCCATGTCTGGTGGCTGGCCCCATTTTCCTTTCAGCTTAACCCACAGTATCTCTCCCCATTTTGTTTCTCCTGGATCTGTGTGGCCCTTATGTCATTTTTCACATACAGTGCCACTCCTCCTCCTTTCTGCCTGCTCTGTCTCTTCTGAATATGTTGTAGCCAGGTATGGCCATCTCCCAGTCATGGTTATCATTACACCAGGTTTCAGTGATGGCCACAATGTCCAGGTCTGACTGTACCATGACAGCCTCCAGATCTTCCATCTTGTTGCTAAGGCTCCTGGCATTTGCACATATGGCTTTCCATGATTTGACCTCCTAGACTGCTTCACTGTTCTACTCCAGCCCCTTCCTTGGTTGTCATTTATCCTGGTTCTCCTTGCTGTTTGCCCTTCTGCTGATTTTGCCCTTTTCTGCTTATCCACCTTTTGGACACTAATCTCCATCTTTGCACACTGCTTTGCAGAGATAGCCACCCTCTGGTTCACTGGTTCCACTACTAGCTGTGGTGAGCAAGTAGGTACCGTCCTTGCTGGCCTGCCACCCTCTTTGCTAGTTTAAATGCTTGTCAATGTAGCATTTAAACTATCATTGAGTGCTTGATTCCTCCAGGATGGATGCAGGCCGTCAGGCTTGAACAAACCTCCATCCTCCAGGTGGGTCCCCAGTCACCAATGAATCCAACTCTTCTTCACAGCACCAGTTCTTCAACCATGAGTTAAAGTTCCTGGTGCATGCACTCCTATGCTCTCCTTGCCTCTCACAGGTAGTACTTCTGAGAAAGTGACAGAAGTAGCTACTTGCTTGAGACCCTCCCCAGTTTCCTAAACTCTTCCTGAACTTCCTTTGGCTCCCCATTTGCCAAGTCATTAGTACCTAGGTGGATAATGACATCCAGCTCACCCTCCCGTCTTGCCTTCCCAGTGATCCCCAGTATCTTCCTTCCATCCCTTCATGCCGTGGCACCTGGTAGGCACCTCACCTCCCTGTCCTCCCCCTCCTGTGTTCCTAGCTGGATCCCTCTTACGATGGAGTCCCCCACCAGGATTCACTTCCTCCTCCTCTGGGGTCCACTGCTTTCCCCACTGAGGTCACCTCTTGCCTAACCTCCACATCCTTTCCTTCCACTTCCCTGGATACCTCTATTTGGTTGTCCTCATTTGCCAGTGTGGCATATGAGTTCTTGAGAAGAATAGGATCTGGGATGTGCTCTGCCTGACTGCTCTAACCTCCCTGAGCCCACTGTCATCCAAGTGCTCCTGCTCTCGCATCCTTTGAGGGGCAGCTGCATTGGACTGGGTGGTCCCTGGATAGGGTGATGGTACTCCTGACCAGTTTACTTCCGCTCTGAGTCTGGCTACCTCATCCAAGAGTCTAGAGAGATGCATGCAGATAGGCAGCACTTCAGTGTCCAGAAGGTCTGCCTTGAATATGCTGCCCCACAGCCACTGCATTGCACCACTCCCCACATTATACTGCAATTCCACCACTTCTCTGCTACTGAAGCTCTCTTAGTTCTCTTTTATTTATTTACAGTACTAAAAATCCTGTAACTGATCGTCAGATATATATATATTTTTTTTAAGGAAAAAGAAACCAATAAATAAATAAATGAGTCAAAACACTTGTCGTGCTGAGGGTGGTCTCTTCCCCTTATGCCCCTCCTACTTCACACCTCTTACTATACCCTGTGTTTAGCTCCTGTCAATCAGATTTATCAGGGCATATAATTAAGAGTTGGGGGATAACCTCCAGTTATCACGTAGCTGAGGTCAGAGGCCAGACAATTAACACCCTTCACCCAGCTACAGGACAGTCAGACAAGCCAAGATAAAATTTGCAGCAATTAAAGACAGCACAGAATTACACCACCACTATGTTTTAAATTTTCAACAGCCCAAAAACAATTATAAGTAAAGACAACACAGAAAGAAAGTATAGTGTCACTACAAGCCTACAATCTAAGTTTAAAAGAAAAATACCAATTACCAGTTACTCTGAAGCACTGAATTGAATATGTTTCCTTCCTTCACCTTCTGGCTTCTTCTCAAAAGCATAGACGCAAGTGATGAAAGCATACTCACTAAACCATAAAATATTTATGCTTTCATCACTTGTGTGATTTTCAAAAATGTATATTTCCTGCAAAAAAGACAATTCTCTTAAAAAAAATACCAGAGATTCTTACTTATAGGCTAATATGTTGACCACACAAACCACCCCTCCACCTACATTTTCTGTTTTCAGTGAGCAAAAACATGTTTTTTTGTGCTTTCGTATTACTAACTCAAACAAAAGCTAATTTGTTTGCATCTGAACCAGAGCCCACCCTGAACTGTGTAGACCAGCACTTTAACAGCTTCAAATGCTGGCAAATGATTAAGCAGTAACAGTCTGAAAACAATGTGGATTTCACAGCTGTAACTTGTGTGTTTGACTGCTTAAGTTGTGTGCGGGGATTGTTTTGTATGTGTTTTGTCAAAACATAGCTGTCACTCCTTTTTTAATCTAAAAGTATCAGTATTAAATACATCCATAAAAAAATCATATTAAAAACTGGCTTTTAGTTGCAATACTTTGTTAAAACACTGTATTTATCATATAATTGATATGTAGGAATGAAATACGCCCACAAACATTTCTGTAGTGTAGGGCAAGCACTTTAATAGCCTCCCCCGAGTTCACCAGGCCTTTTCAAACATATTCAATGTGTTGAATGAATTGCAGTTTTTCTTACATTGAATATTCCAACTTCAGCTTTTACAGTGCTTCAAACCGGCAAGCACTGATTGCTTTAGACTGTGCTAGCACATGCCAGCCTCAGAACATGCCGGATACACCCTTGGAGAGACAAGCCCAAATTGTGCAAGTGAAATATTTTAGTCTATAATTTATATCAGGTAGCAGCATTAGATTGCACGTTTAATGCGTACATTTATGAGGAACTGATTTCCAGAGGTGGAAGAACATCATCTGCAGAGTTGTCACCCAATCCATTTTAAGTGTTGCTGAGTGAAGTTACATTGTAATCATATCTTAGTTACCATTCCAGTTACACTTTAAGTTTTCCATGTGATTACCTTTCATATACATCTCAGATAGACATTAGTTGTTGAAACAACGTACAAGATTTGCATACATATGTAGTTATACTTGCCAGAACAAATTTAATAGTGCCAAAAGAGATAATGTAGTACTTGCACAATAGATTTGCTGTTAACAATTTGCAATAACCATTACATTTATAGTCACCCTTGTAGGAACATATTACATAATGCCAGAAAGATATGGTGGTAGTTGCACAACAGATTTGCTGTTACAGTTGCAGCACCTATTACATCTGTTGTTACACTTGTTAGAATTAATTGATTAGTGCCGAAAGGGAGACAGTAGTAGTTGCAGGTGTAACTATTTCTTCAGGCAAATTTTGTAACTATACAATCTGCAAATATGAAAGTACATAGCAACTATATAGTAGCTACATTAAACTGCACTGTGTTTACAGTGCAGTTATTGTGTGATTATAAAGTAGCTACAGTACAGCTAGTGACCCTTAAAATAGTGTACATATATGTATAGATGTACATGCACACGCATGCACACACACACACATGTTTGGGCCCTCATCCCCATCGAAAAAGCTACTGAATATTTTCCTGTATACTACCATAGCCAGTCATGTTATATGAAAAAATAAATTAGAATATATATGAAAAAAGCAATTAGCTTGTATGAAACCAACCAGTTGGTTACACTATATTAATGCGTTATTAACACTTTAATGACACATTAATATCTAATGAACTACAAACCATCATAATACACTTGTAATAACACATGTAACAAGCACTTTAATAAATCATGTAACAGACACCTTAACAGACTAAACTGCACATATAACAACCTCCTACACACCTGGAAACGACCTAGCACAACCTCTATAAAACTGGCACATAACATATTTTTATTTAGCTTTTATTGATCAGGTAAGCACACTAGACAAATATGTCTATTTTCAGGTACAGCCTGAGAGGTTACAGAGAATATATAGGTGGTGCAAAAACGTAACAAAGAGGAATCCGCAACAAAATAGAAAAGGTGGCAATGAATAATGACATAGCAAAGCTTTAACAGTATATACTGTACATAAGTCGTAACTTTACTCAAGCATAAGTCTAGACAGTATGGGATATTATAAAAACAACTATCTTGCAACTGAATAATGAATTCATACCTTAAATATGGAAAAAAAAAATTCACCAAAAAAGACCCAAATGGCTTAACAAAAGAATCAGAAAATTATTAAATAATAAGAACTAATTATACAGATGCTACTTGTTGGACAATGCCAGTACAACTTGGGATGCATTATGAAAGATCCAAAAGAATTGCAAAAAAGAGATCAGAAAAGCAAAGAGAATGACTGAGAACAATCTAACAAACAATGCAAAAAAAAGAGAACTTCAAGGCTTTCTATGCTTATATAAATTAATAAAGAAACCCAAAAATAATGTTGGACCTCTTATACACAATGGTGATTTAGTGAAAGATAACATAGAAATGGCAACCATTCTTAAGGCTGCAGTGAGCGGAGCCCTGCAGACCTCTTGCTTTCAGGAAAGGACTCAGCGCATTCCTTCCGACCAAACAACATGTTGGAGTTGCACCACAATTGCCTCTGTTTCTGTGGAGCATTCCGCTTGTTGTCCCTAGTTGTACTGCACTCTTTTTAAGCTGATCATGACACTGGGGGTTAGGCTTCCCAGTGTCACTCTTGTTTTCTGGGGTGGGGTGGGGTGGTGGGAGCTGAGAGGGAGGGTCGGATGGGGGATATGTATAATTTAGGGAAACAAATCAGCAAGTCATGGTGGAACATGGCACATTCACTGGGTCCAAGATGGTCACAAGATTTCTGCCAGCATGTGCTAGTCACACATGCAAGGAGTGCAGCGGCCATCTTGGACATGGCAGAGTATGCCATGTTCCACCATGACCCGCTGATTTTTTTTCTTTTAAATTATACATATCCTACCTCTCAGCACCCACCACCCCAGAAACATAAGAGTGACACTGAGGGTGCCAAATCTTCCAGTGTCATGATCAGGACACTGCCATTTTTTAAATTAAGTTATACATAACCCCCCCACCAGACTCTCCCTCTTAGCACCCAACCTCCCCCCACCAAGAAACAACATAACAGTGACACTGGGGGTGCCCAATCCTCCAGTGTCGCGATCACCCTTTTTTTTTTTGTGACCTCCCCATCCACTACCACGCATGAGCATTTATTTATTTATTTATTTTTTTAATCCCCCACCCATCTCTCCCTCTCAGAACCCACCATCCCACTCCCCCCCTCAAGAAACGTAGTACTGACACTGGGGAGTGCCCAATCCCCCAATGCAGGAATCCTCTTTTTTTTATACCTGTAAAAAGAAAACCACCCATCGATGTCTTCTGCCATTAGAGTCCCCACCCGACCCTCCCATTGAGCACCCACCCTCCCCTGCACCCCAAGTCCTTACTTACTGATCGGAGGGCCAATGCAGTAATCCTCTCTGGACCGCAGACACACTCTTCAAAGTGGACCATGAACTGAGGAAATCAGGTATGCAGTTCAATATATTTCAGTGGGGGTTTGAACTTGGTGGCATAACTTGGGCATTTTTGCATATTTTTGGCCCAAATTGTCAACATGCCTTCTTTGGGACCCCGCTTCATGAACAATTGCACCGTCATTAGGCAGATATGCCCCAAAAGGTGATTTGGCGGTCATGGACATGGACTCCAAAATGTGTGGGAGTAGAGATCCAAATAACAGTGGCCTATGATCGGTAGTCAACTCTTCGACTGACTCACGGTCAGAGGTATGTGTCCTTAATGACTGCATAGATGAGCCATCCAAGGATGCCTCAAAAACAGCCCTTGACTGTTTCCTGTCATGGACCACCCTAGAGTCGTCTGACTGGATGATTTCCACCAATAACCAGCCTGGCAAGCTGGCCACAACATGGAAGTCCTTGGTCAGGACCCCTATCAAAGGCTGCAGTGGAGGCAGTTCCACCAGCAAGGGTAGAGAGACAGGTGTTGGAGACAACTGCCATGGGTGGACCAGCTTGGGCTTGGACTGGCACCAGCCAGATGACTACTGGGGTCAGGGGCAGAGCCCTTCCCTGCTCCGCCATGGCCCACTGCTGCCAGAGGAGTTCATCATAGCACAGCTGCATGTGACAGTTGAGCCACTCCTCATCTGAGGATGAGGAGCAGCAACAGTGATGCCTCCCAGTCAAATGAGATCAACAGCATGAGTGGCGTCTCGACCTAGATCTTGACCTCGTCCATCAACCCACAGGCCAATGCTGAGGTGAAGCCACTGAGGGTACAGTGTAAATAACGTGCACCAGCTTGAGTGGAACAGCCTCCGGTGGAAACCGTTCTCAAGTGGCGCAGGTCAGGGACATGAACCGGTCCACATCCTCTTTCTGGGTGAGGACTGGGAACACTGGCATCTTGGAAACTGACTCCTCAGCCTCCTTCAACAATGGGTGGATGTTGTCGAGAAAAATCTCAACCACTTGATCAGTTGGTATCGAGGTCAGCAAGCTCAACTGGGACACCATGGAACTTATGACCTGGCTCTCGACCAAAGAAGTAGGAGGAGCATGATGTCTCCTGGTCCCATGACCAGTGGTGATGTTTATTGTGCTTTTTACTGTGGGGGCAGGGCTCTCCCTGAAGGCCTGGAGGGCCTGACGCTGCTCCCAGAATTCACTGGTAAAGAACACTCTAATGCTGGCCCCAACTGGGAGTAGCATCAAGGCCAATCGGGTGCTTCACCTTGCACTTTCTGACATGGAATTTCAACTGCCAGACCTTAAACCACTTCTCCAGTCTATGCAGGTCACTCTGCATCTTGTTAATTACCTCGTCACAACCTGCCGTGGATTCCTTCTTCAATGTCACTGATGAATATATTGAAGGGGAGCAGCCCCATGACAGATCCCAGTAACACCCCACTTGTGACCTCTTTCTCTTCCAATTTGAGCCCATTTACCATGACCCTCTGCTACTTCTCCCTCAGCCAATGTCCTTCCCATACTACTATGTCCCCTGCCATTCCCAGATTCTCCGTCTTTTTCAGCAATTGCCTGTGAAGCACTGAGATGAAGGGCTTGCTGACATCAAAACAGAGTAAATCCATGGCATGGCCCTTATCCAATGTCCTCATTGCCCAGTCAAAGAAAACCATTAGGTTAGTCTGACAAGACCTCCCTGCTACAAACCCATGCTGTTAACTGTCCTGGAGACCACTGCTCTCCAGGTAATCCACTAGGTCCTCCTTGACTAGTGACCCCATCAGTTTCCCAGCAACTGAGGTAAGACTGACAGGTCTGTAGTTCCACATTTGCTCCTTGTCCTCCCCCCCTTCCCTTGTGGAACAGAACCATGTCTATCACCCTCCAGACCTTCAGAACTACCCCTTTCTGTAATGAGCTATTGAATAGCCCTATCAGGGGTTCAGCTAGTTCCACTGCCAGCTCCCTGAGCACCCTCAGATGCATCCTGTCTGGTACCAGAGCCTTTTGCTGGTAAATACAGACTAACTCATCTCTGAGACTCCCTTAGTGGCTGCCTTGATGTCATTCTTTGACAAGAGTCCACTGTCTTCCCTGGTTAAGACAGAGTAAAAGTAGTCATTAATGATGAATGACTTCTTCCCATCCTCCTCTATTACCCTACCTCCCTCTGACAGCCTAACAATTCCCCCCTTTCCTCCTTTTTTCCCCAATATAGCTGAAGAATTGCTTTTCTCTACTGTTGACCCCCTCAGCAATATGCAGCTCAGTGTCCACTTTAGCCTTCCCAACCACCCTCTCTCCTGGCTTCCCTAGTTCTCAGTTGCCACTCTCCTCATTCTTCCTCCCCCTGCTTTTCTTTGTACCCGATAAAGGCCTATTTTTGCCCTCACTGCTTCCTTGACTTATTCCAAGAACCACATTGGTCACTTGTACCTATTACTCTTGGGTATTGTCGTGTCATATCTTTGATATCTCGAGAATGGCCCCCTTTACTGCCCCATCTGTCCTCCACCCCTCCTCTGCTTTCCACCCTGACTAATTTGTCCCAGACCAACTCGAGGAACTGAAATAAGAGGGTGCTGGTTGCTAATTAGCACCTGTAAATTCCATAGTAGCACCTACTGCTCTCAATAAGAGGATCAATGGTGCTAACTGCAGCACTTTCAGGGCAGCTTCAACCCTTCAAAAAATATTTGGAAAAAATGGAAACAAGATGATGGACATATGAAAAAGGAATTTTTCCTCACAAAAAAATGATCACCCCCATATGAAAAAGGACCCTTTTTTGTATGGATCAAATTGTTTTTTCATTCCAAGCAGCTACCCAAAAGACCTACTTGAGCATGCACAGAACTAAAATTTTTAAATTGTATAACTTTGGAATGGATTATTATTTTTTTCCCCAAACCAGTGAAAGGGACCACTGTGGCCCAAGCCCTTTCTACCCTGAAATGTTCAGAGCAAAATTCCAAACCATCTGGGCAGTGTTGACATAAAAACAGCAAACAAATCCTGATTTTTTTCACTGTTTCACTATCAGTATCTCGGAATCCACACATCTGACCAGAACAAAACTTGGCATATCAAAAACTCTTTCCTCCAAGACCACACATGCAAACTTTCATGCGAATCCATTGAACAGTTGTGAAGCTTTCAAAACACAGTGTTTGGGGTTTAACATAGAAACCTCTGCTCAACCCTAACTATAGCGGTGCTACCGCACCACTATAATGCTATATATATATATATATATATATATATATATATATATATATATATATATATATATATATGAATGATTGGTTGGCCCTTGTCCCCACAGAAAAAGTTATAATATATTTTCTCATATATGCTAGCCAATTAGCGTATTATGACATTAGTTAGCTAATTGTTAGTGTCAGTGGCTTAGCAGGTTGCACACTCGCCTCTGAGGCCGGAAGATCAGAAGGCTGTGGGTTCTATCCCCACTCCAGGCACTTGGGTTAAATCACAATACTGACACTGTAGTGTAGCATGAGGATGGTTCTGCACTCCTAAGGTGTCGTTTTTTGGATGATTCGTTAAACCGAGGTCCCATCTGCGTGTTCTGGTGGTAGTTCAGGTGGATGTTAGAGATCCCATGGCACTTCTCAAAAAGAGTAGGGGAGATTTTTATTATGAACCAAAAACAAAGTACAATAAAATGAAGAAACATGCAATAGTCAATAAACAATCAAATAATGATCAAAATAAACAATGGAAAAAAAGCATCATAAATCAAAACAATATAGAAATCATACAGTTGGAAACAAGAGAAAGGAAAAATTTAAAACATCATCCTACCCATCCGATATCTTTCCATAAATAAGTACGTACTTCATCTCCTAAAGTTCGGAGTTTATATTTATAAAGTTTACCTAGCTCATCCTGTATAAGAAAAAATAAATGTTGCATCTGTATCATTTTATTTTGAAGAACTTTTAAACACCTAGCTTGCCAAATATGCCATTTAATACAAGCTAATATCACAAAAACAGTACCTTTATGCCATTTTTCCCACAGTCCCGTAATCTGACCCAAAACTAGGATATTATAAGTCATATTGCAAAACAAAGGTTCTCCCCACCAGTGTGCCAAAGCGTCCCAACATTGTTTTGTAACAGTACAGTTAAAAAATAGATGCTGAACAGTTTCAACCCGACCCTGGCAGGATTGTTCCCGACAAAACCTGTCTATCAACTGTTTATGCTTATGAGTGCCCTTAACATTAAGCTTTTGATGAGCACAAAGCCAAATCATATCCCTCATTTTGGGAACGGATCCTAGGTTCTATGATACTTGCTAATAACGAGGCAGTATCAATATCTTCAGAGACCTGAAACAAAGGTTCATCATAATAGCAAGAAACAATAACTGAAGAGTAAAAGGACTTTCTCTCATGAGAAATTAACCAAGTTCTACTTTCCACAGTTGTATATACAGTATTTCAGAGTTAGTCATACATAAATGGGAAGTTGTTTTTCCGAGGAATGACACTTCCCCTACCCCATGCTGATAAAAAAGGTTATCCTCACAGATCCATACACAGACTTCCCATCACATCGGTTTCAAGTAACATAGGTCTAATTGAGCCATAAAAGAAATTACTAAATAAGTAAACAATGAGATTAATCATACCACGTCCATCAGACTTCCAGGGTCTATACGTGTGTGCCCTCTTCACTGGGTTCAGACGAATGCCCCATAAAAGCTGAAAGAAAAGACTCGTAATTTTTACATGCATTGTAAATGGCAAGGGAAAAATGCGTGAAATATACAAAAATAGAGGAGCAATATAAGATTTCAGAAGGAATACATGTTTCTGTCTTGTCATTTTCCAAGATTGCCATTTCACTACTTTTTGGTATGCAACATCATATATCAAATCCCAATTAGACTGTATGGCCTCCTGAGAACCAAAATAAATCCCCAGTATTTTCAGTGCACCGCGGTTACCACAGGAATAATAAAAGTATCTGACTGCAAAGCAGTACCCAAAACCAATACCTTACTTTTTTCAGTATTAATCTTTATGCCAGTATTAGACTGTAAAGTTTGTAGAGTTGTAAGAATTGTCCTACCAGAATCCAAATCTGCCACAGAAAACACACAGTCATCGTATAAGCCAAAACCTTCTGAAAAACAAGACTCTCCACTGTGACAATGGCCGATATGTTAATGTCAGTTTCAATCAGTCGTAACAAAGGATCCAAACCAAAGACAAACAACAAGGGACTCAAAGGGCATCCCTGACGGACACCAAATTGGAAAGGTACTGGGAAACCCAAATGTCCATTAATCAATGGCGTAACCTGTGCAGACATGTACAATGTTTGCAATAAATCTAGAAACAGAGGAGGAATACTATAATGACGTAATACTGCCCATATGTGATCATGATGAATGGTGTCAAATGCCTTTTCTTGATCTAATGAAAGAAGATAGCCAGATCATTTATTTTGTAAACCTTGATCTATAATTTCCCTAACGTATATATGATTATGTGTAATGCTTCTACCAGGAACAGCACACGTCTGTGTAGGAATTGGTAATTTATTTGCAACCTTAGAGAGACAATGTGATAAAATGTTAGCCAAAATGTTATAATCTGAAGACAATAAACTTAATGGTCTCCAGTTATGCAACAATGTTGGATCACCCTTTTTAAACAAGAAAATCATAATTCCGTTATTCATGTTAGATGTTAATCTCTTTTCAGACCAAATTGCTTGATACACTAAGTGTAACCAAGGAAGTATTATATCTTTATATGTTTTGTAAAATTCATTAGGGATGCCATCAATACCCGGTTTTGCATGAGTCGACAATTAACCTATTGCCTGTTCAGTTTCCCCTGTTGTAATAGGAGCCATCATGTCCTCACTATCCAACAACGATAGTGGGGGGAATAAAATATTGTTCCAAAAAGGAAAAGGAAAATTTAGAGGCGGGTTTTTGGAATGTATTTTTCACATATGTCTGTATTACCTGATGTAAACCTCTAATATCATGCACAAGAGTCCCATCTATGTCCTTTAAAGCAGTCATACACAATCTAGGTGAATCTTGAGTAGAGAGATCATAAGGATTCACATGGTCTCGTGTACCTGAGACCACATATTTTTGTTGATAATTAAGTCTATTTTCCCTTTTTTTTTTGAAAATCAATCATTTTATTCTTAATACCTGAAAATTGTTGACACACAGCACTGGATGAGGAGGACACCTGAGTTAAAAGCATTAAATACTGGGCTCTATAACCTAAGTTTGTTAGATAGAAATTTCTGGCCTTTGTCTTGGAAAATTGCATAAAGAGCAGTTTCAAATCTTGTTTAGTGTCTTCCCACCAATCTAGAGGGCTATCATAGAGAAAAAGAATGTCCGATCCTGCCAGAAAAAAGGAGAGGATATGGGAGTGAAAAAGGTCATCCTTTAAGAAGGACACATCCAGCTTCCAATAACCACGACCCATCTGAAGTTTTTGATAAGTGCCAATTAATAATTTTAAGGCCACATGGTCTGAAGTTTCCAACTGTAGCACTATAACTTTGGAACAAGTAATCCTGTCAGATAAAAAACAGAAATCTATGCGAGAAGATAGGGAGCCTTTATAAAAAGTATGCACTGGGACCAGGTGTAATATCTCATAAACATCAAAAAGGTTATTATTGCGTAATATTTTCAAAAGAGAAGTTGTATCACAATATACTTTCTGCATTTTTCTGCCCCAGTCCCTGGGAGTGAGACCACAATTAAAGTCTCCACCCCATAGTACTAGCTTAGAAGTATGCAAGTATGGAGAAATGCGTTGAAAAAGAGCCAACCTATCAGCCTTTAACTGTGGTGCGTAGATATTAATAAACACAATGGGAAAGCGCCACATCCATTAACGTAGCTCTACCTGGATAAATATCCAAAATCTGCAATACTTGCGCTGAAATAGTAGAAAAAAAATACCTACTCTATCACAAACATCCTTTCCCAAGGACCAAAAGGAAGCACCCCACCTCCAATCCTTTTCTGCTTCTCTTAAATCACTCGGTGAGTGCAATCTGGTATCCTGTAAAAGGGTAACAGTAAGAGTGTTTTCACTCAGACTAGCAAAAGTGAGTTGTCTCCTTTTTTTTGATTTAATACTGTTAACATTAACAGTGAGAAAGGAAACATGGGCTACCATGAAGCAGAAGGAGTTTGGTTAGAAAAAAGGGTAATTAAACTACACTGTAAACCATCATTACTTCCTTTTTTTTTTTTTGTTTTTTTGGGTTGGGTTTATCTTTAAAGCCCACATCCGGGGAGGGATCAGCGAAGGAAGAAGCAACAGAAGATATGTCTGAGTCCATACCTTCCTCATCACCTTCCGGATCTTGTGAAAGGGCAAAAGAATTCTGGACTACAACCAAATCTGGCTCACTAGAAAGACAGGTAGTATCAAAACCTGATTTAGAAGATTTTGATCGAGTAGCCATCTGAAAAGGGACATCTGGCTGTACTCCCGGAGGTAGCATACAAGAGGCCTTCATGTCCTCCGAAGGTGTACAGGATTGGTGAGTAATCTTGTCACTTGCTCCATCACCCACAAATGGTGGGACACGGGTTGAAGAATCAGTGTGGGAAACAGAAATTGGGTCAGTATCCTCTCTAGCTGTATCAGAAATGTGAGGTACTGGTAGGGATGTAGCCATCTCATCCAGGGCCTTCTCCCCTCCTTCGCTAGTGGGCGGCGGGAAAATGTGAGACTGTGCATGTGTGTGAGATGTAGTCAAACTGGAGCATAAGAGCAAATCCTGCATTCTTTGTTTTTCCTTTTGAGCATTCGCCACATACACATCCTGTTCAGCATGGAGGGCGGGATAATTTTGGTTATGTGATGTCCATGAGCAAGTTCAAAAGGTGTGCCCTTGTTCATCACAAAGGTTGCATCTCATAGGCCTTCTACAATGGGCCCTATATGACCCAAATCCCCACAAAGACCACATTTCTGTTGGTCACACACATTGCTTAAGTGACCTGAAGTACCACACTTGTAACAAGCCCACAGTTGACCTGGATAAAATAACACTCCCCTATCCCGGTCCAAAAAAAAACACAGTTTGGTAAATGTTTAGTTACACCATTTTCAAGATGTAAATCTATTTGATAACGCCAACCCCCGTCCAAAGATGTTCATCGTCCAGTATAGGTTCAGGTGGCCCTTTTACAGAACAGTTTTGTTGCAACCAGTAGGTAATGTCAGCAACATTTACCCCTTCCTTACGAAATAATATTGTAATTTTTTTCGAGACTGGTTTCGTGAGGGGTATAGCCAGAAGGGCTTTCCATAATAGAGTAGCTTTAAGTGTGTGGTACTGCTTCCTAAAGTGATCCAGTCCTGCAGGGTGCTTAAAGCTTACATCAAAGATGGATTCCCCAGGCATATATATTAAGGCGTAGATTTCAGATACATAAAACCTCATGCTATTTTTCAAAAGTTCACGGCCAACAAAATGTCTATTAGGAATGTCCTCCAGAGGACCTCTAAACTTTAAGCGAACTGCATTTCTCCTGGTAGCAGGCTCATTTACAAGTCCAAAAGTAGAAGGAAACAGTTTTCATTTACCTTATTATGCCAAACAGAAGAAGATGTATCCAGAGCAGCAGATAAAGTAGAAGAGCTGTTGTCAATGGGCAACTGCTGCACATTATGGGATGGAGGAGCCACGGGGGTGGGGTGGGGGTACCACTACTGAAGGAGTACTGTCACCTTCTAACCTTCTTATATCATGCAAAGACTGGGGTCAGAAGATTGCTGTGCCTCTTCTATAGGAGAAGGCTGACCTGGAAACATAACGGGCTCTTGTGAAGGAGAAGAGTGTATTTGCTTCTCCACAACTGGGAAATTAGCATCCCATTTTGTACAATCTGGGGACTTTACCCATCCTGCTGCTTCCAGAGCCATTATAACCCAAGAGGCAGGGGCTTCTGTATCCCCATTTGAAGGCTTCGGTTTGGTAGACGCCACCGAAGAGGAAAGCTTCCCTTTCTTTCCTATACTGGTTACAGTAAGACCCCCAGCAATACCTCTCTTATCTTTGGGAGTGAGGCCTATAGTGAAGTGTCCCACGTTAGGGCACATAATTACTTCCGTTGAACCACTCAATAAATTCGTCGCTGAACTTTCTGTAATAGAGGATAACGGTGGAGTGATAGAAGTAACCAACTCACCCAAATCCATCTGTTGTTCTGAAGAGGAAGGAGCAGGGAAAGTCTTAAGCACAGAGTCGTCTCCTGGAAGTGTCTGAAAATCCGAGTGCAGCACTATAGGCAGCTGTACCACTTCCTGTTCCTGTGCATCAGGAACATCATCCTGGCGCTGCTGTAATTCCGTGAGCAAAAGATTCCTAGTGCACTGAAACTGGATTTCAGGATCGGCAAGCTGCAGCTGTATTGTCGCAGCATCACGAGCTGGACCCACCACACCTGCTTCCAAAGGAACACTGCAGGGAGCGGAAGATTCAGGTACCTCAATCACTTGATTCGAAACAGTCATATCCGCGGTTTGGTCCGACTCCATCATGATCATGCTGACCTAAGAAAGCTAAGGAGGTGATCAGCACCTCAGCCTCCCACACATCCTCCCTCTCTGACGTTCACTAGCACACTGACAACTCTACGAAAACGCAACGCCCTCTGTCGAGAAGAGTAGGGGAATTTTTATTATCATAATCGGCAAACCAAAATAAATACAAACAGTGTGAAGTCACACAAAAGAATAGATAAATCCTAAGTAAATAATAACCCAAAAAGATATTACACTCATACATTTCCAAAGCAATGTAAAAGGAATAATGCAAACATAGTCCCCCCCCCCCCACAAAAAGAGTAGGGGGATTTTTATTCCTAGCCACAGAAAACATATCAAATGATCAGTAATACATCATAATAAGTTCAAAAACAAAATATAGACTAACCATCAAATACATATTACATTAAATGAAGGGGAAATTAATAAACAAAGCAAATATAAACCTCTGAGAATATATAAAGGAATACTTACTCTTTCCAAATCGTAACATTTAGTAAAGTCCTGCATTACAAATTTTATAGAGCAGAACTAAAAGAGAAGGAGGAAGAAAATAGATACGATAATCTGATAGTCTGTACTAAGGTAGCCCATTAAAGTTATAGCCAATCTATAGAGACCCATCTAGATTGGCAAATGGATAAAGAAAAGTTGCCATAATCTTATATTTTCAATCTAGAAATAGCATTAGCAACCATACAATATAATTCATCCTGTGTAAAGTATTGCTGTTGAATGGTAAAACGGCATCTCACATGCCATATATAAAACTTAAAACAGAGCAAAATCAACCACAGTGTGACTGTATCATATTTGATTGTGGTTACTGGCAAAATCCCTGTACACAAAATTTCTAAAGTTAAGGGGTATAAAGGAAAGGTAGGCCATTTTCGTATAACAAGACTCCAGAAATCTATTATAAAGGGACATTCCAAAAATAATGTTCCATGGTTTCAATTAACTCAAAACAAGTATCACTAGGGCAATACCGATCAGTAATCTGCTTATGCTTTAAATTAGCATGAACATTTAATTTTCCGTATAACGATAACCATAGCACATCCCACATATGAGGTGGAATCCGAGGAGAGGTTAACATATTGCCAATTGAGAGCTTTATTTGTGATGAATAATGATGAAAAGGAGCAGAATCTTGAAAATATTTTTGTAAAATATAAGCATACAGTTCCTTTCTACTAAAATGCAGAAAGGTATGCCTTGAGATACCCCATAATTTAATTTTCCCAAAATATAATTTAAGAGATTGCGGGAGATGATTTATGGACCGTTGTCTTGGAAAAATCTCATATTCAGGCCAGAATAAACATAAATCACCTATAGTATCCAGAAGCCATGGTTTCCATTGTGTGTCTCTATCTGTAAATAAAGGTTTTAAATTTGTATAAAGAAACATAGTAAAAAAGAAAACTATAGGATGTAACATTTTTAGACCTCCATGTTTTTTTTCCCCCGAAACAACAAACATCTCTTTATGGGGTTCAGTCTACTGCCCCAGATACAAGAAAAAAAACAGCCATATAATTGTGTTTCCAAAGCTAAAGGAAGACTAAACACTGCACTTAAATATAAAAATATGGGCAATAAAAAGGTTCTGACCATTTGAATCCATTTCAGTTTAGACAGCCTCCATGTATGCCATAAATCTACTTTATTTTGTGCTTTTTGTAGTTTAAATTTCCAATTTAAATATGCTAAATCTCCTGCTCCAAATAAAAGGGCCAAAATTTTACAGGTATCTTTAATCACTGATATGCCAATAACCTGCATAAATTGAAAATGCTCTATCCCCAGTGCTATACAGTTACATTTATCATAGTTAATTTTTGCCCCAGTAAATAACAAAAAAACATGCAAAACTCTTTAAAAAAAAGGGCAGAGGGCAGATCCCTCATCAAAAAACACAAATCATCTGCATACGCAATACATTTAACTTTGGGATCAGTACTTGAAAAGGAGAGTCCCCATATGCTAGTATGACCATACACTCACCCAATTAATGGATCAATAGTAAATAACTACAAAAGTGCACTAAGGGGACATCCCTGATGCACACCCCGTAATATGGGACATATGTCCCAACCAACCATTACAGTATGCTTGAGCAGTAGCTTTAATATAACAGGTTTGAATCCATTCTATAAAGGTATGAGGTATACCATACCCAGCTAAACAATCCCACAAATACCTGTGTCTTACATTATCAAAAGCTTTTGCCTGGTCCAAACTTAAAATCAAACCTGTAAGTTCCCCTATAGATCCCTTGTGAAAAATTTCACGCAAAAGTATTAAACTATCTGTTATGTTCCTATTAGGAATGGAACACATTTGTGCATGATGTAAAAGGGAGTGTGCTTGACATAATAGTCTATTGTTTAATATTTTGGTAAATAACTTAAAATCCGTATTTAGTAGCGTTATAGGTCTCCAGTTTAACAAATCCCCTCTATCCCCCTTTTTATACATAAAAACTACTAGCCCCTCATTCATTCTTTCAGGCAATATTCCCGTTTTAAGTGTTTCATTCAAAACTCCAGTAAATTCTTCCAATAACTGTTGAAAAATTGTTTTGTAAACTTCATAAGGATGCCATCATTTCCCCGTGCTGTGCCAGCTCTTGTTTGTGAAAGAGCTGCAGAGACCTCTAGTGGTGTAATATGTGCTACTAATAAGGATGACCCTGAATTTGATATTTGGGGCAAATTACACCGTCCCAACCAATTGTCATGTGTGTGACATAAAGGTTCAGTAATACCAAAGAGATTCTGCACATGTGAATCAACAATATGCATAACATCTCTGGGATCAGTACACCAATTCCCTGCCTGGTCAGTAAGTCCCATCATATGTTTCTGATGTCTTTGAGTAGCACTAAATTGAACTGAATTAAAAAAAGCGTTTGTACCCTGGGTACCAAACCGGCGTTCATTATCCAAAGATTTGGAATGATCATATTGTAATTTATTCATACATTCTCTTATTTTATATAACATGGGAAGAACTGAAATCTCGCCGTTAGTTGCATGAAAATGCAAATCCAAAAATTCCTTTCTATAATTTAAATATGTATCAGTTTTATATTTACCATATAGTCTCCCTATAGTTTGAAAAAAACGCTTAATGTCAGTTTTTGTATCCCTCCTCCATTCCCGATAGGTATCATAAAGACATACAACAGATTTTCTGGCTTTTAGAATAGCTAGAAAGCCTTCTTCTATTGTTGGAAGAAGTAATAAAGCCAAATTCATCCTCCAATATCCTGGACCTCGATGCATAGCATATGACTTGCAACTGTAGCTTCTATGATTGCATGGTCAGATGAGGCAACAGGCAAAGTTTTAGTATCTATAACCTGCAAGGAGTCAGAAAGAAACCAAAAATCTATACATGTGGCTTTATTGCCTTGAAAAAATGTTTTTGCAGGAGTCCCTTTAAGGGCCATAACATCACTAAGACCTGTTTGGACTAATAAATCATTAAGGCAAGTACCATCACAATACATTTTAGTAGTTCGACATCCCCTATCCGTCCTATATCTACTACAATTAAAATTGCCTCCCAAAAATACATACTTAGAGGTAAATAAATATGGTTGAAGTAAGCAAAATATCTCAATTTGTGCAAATTTAGTCTGAGATGCATAAACATTTATAAAATGACACTGTCGGCCACTAATCACTACATCCGACAGCAACACTCGACCAGGAAAAAGATCTACTAATTGTATTACCCATGCAATGGGATTATTAAGGGCAATACCTACACCACTACAGAGGTCTTCACCCACTGACCAGTGTGTAACCCCCATCTCCAGCCAACAGATGCTAATTCAATATCAGGTTTAGAATGCAGTCTAGTATCCTGCAAGAATACAACATCATAATCCTTTTTTTTTCCAAAAGGGACAGAATCAACACACATTTTCTATCAGATACCATACTATTTACATTCAAAGAGGCCAACAAAATTTTTTAGACTGCTAACATCAGAAAAAAATTAAAAACAAACAAATCCTAAGGTACATTCCAAACAAACAGCAAACACAGCATACTATTTTTTCCTAGTCCCTTTCCTAATTCCCAGTCTATTCTTTTTCTTTTTAACCAAATCGGTCTGTGGCAAATTTTGATCCATATCAGATGTACCATCATGTTGTGAGGAATGTACAGAAGCTGAGTCGGACTCAGTACCTGCATTATCCTGTAATACATTAAAGGGATTATGAGTGGATGTCGTAGGAGGGTCAGGAATCACCATTCTGTTTGTTCCAGATCGAAGGCTACATCTTCTGGAAGTTACCAGAGTAAAAGCCTCCTCAGGCAGAAGAGGTGGAGGCATTGAAACCATAGCGGCACCAGAAACCTCCGCCTGAGAAACAAGGTTTTCTGTCATTGGAAAGGGTGCAGAAGCATCAGAAACCACCTGGGGCAAAGGCTCCTTTTGGATCAGAGCAGATTCATGGTCAATAGGAATGTGTAATTGAGCTTGTCTAGGGGGTGGGAGAGGGGTTCTGTGTCTCAATGCAGCTTTAACCGCTGTATTAATGTAAAAATCTTGGATACTATAGTCTCCAGATTTATTTTGAGCAGCCGAAGGGCAGTCAACAAAAGAATGCACTTCTTCACAAAGAGAACACTTACTAGGGTGATGACAATCGGAGAGAACATGCCCCAATTCTCCACATTGAGCACATTTAACAACCTCACACATTTTACTCAGGTGTCTAGGAGACCCACACTTATAACAACGCCTGGGTTGCCCGGGTAAAAAATAAATCCCTTATCACGTCCCAAATAGAAGCAACTAGGCAAGTGCTGTAATTCTTCATCTATTTGCAGTAAGTTAATCTTATATCTCCACCATCCATTCCAAAACCCTTCATCGTCCAATACAGGTTCAGGATTCCCCTGAATAGTACATTTTCTTTCCAACCAGTACGTAATATCTTCTACGTTCACTCTCTCATTACAAAAAAGTACAGTTATTGCTTTAAATGATTGTTTGGTGAGAGGGATAGCCTGAAAATGTGACCAAGCCGGATTGGTTTTCAGATTGCATATCACATCCAAAATTTATTGCGCGCAGATCTGAGTAGAGAAAGCTAATGTTATAAGTATTATCCCCTTGGGTATGTATAAGGGCATACACCTCACTAGGAAAAAAACCCAGCATTTGTTTAATTAGAACTTTCCCTATGTAAAACGATCTGGCATAACATCCATGGGGCCTGGAAACTGTAAACGTATTGCATTCCTGCGTTTTGCCAGAGTGACCCGTTTTTTAAACAGACTAGCAAACATAGCAAGGGGTTCAGTAAGGACAGGCTGGTCCTGTACTGTATTTAAATCTGAGCCCAAAACGCTCGTAATACCCAGTACCTCAGGAGATTCAACCTGCAATATCTTGTGCTCAGGGGACAAGGAAACATCAGCTTGTAAATTATGTATACCAGGTTGAGTGCTCAAATCTAAAGGAGAGTGTAAAGTCACGACAGGGGAAGTCTCAAAACAGTCAGGCCCATAACTAGATGCAGCATCCACCAAAACAGATTCAGCCTTACCCCCACCTTCCACGCTTGTTCCAGGCAGAGGAATTACCAGGTAGGCTGTCCAGTCTCCTTTGTCTGTTTGTATCCAGCCCGCCCCCCTGGAGAGCTTGTTGTGGGGACCAGGACTCGCTAGCCGCAAGGTTAGAATCCTGGGGCGGGGTTACATCATTCAGTAGATCAAGGATAATTGGACCTTTTAAAACCTTAGGCATAGTATCTGGCAGGCCCGAAGGTGAATCCAAAGCGGGCCATTTCCTTTTCTGATCTTCCTCAGCCTGTTGTTGAAGAGTTTTAAACTCAGCCATGGCTTCTTCGATAACCTGCCATTTTTTTTCTAATAGAGCATTCATCGCATCAGACCCCAGTGATGAGGCCTGGGCTTCACTTAGTACTGCAGCTTTTTCGCCCACTATCTCTCCTGAAATTCCAGGTTCCGCCAGAAGTGCAGGGCTTCTCACCGACTCCAAACTCCCGATGACTTCCGCATCATGCACCATAATTACTGCCCACAGGGATTCCGGTACACTATGCTGGCCACCACATGGGTGCATCCCAGCCATACCACTGTCCCCACATGGAAGACTGAGGTGCAGACAAGCAGCTGTCCAACCTCTGCTGCTCTCCGCAGCCATCTGAAAATCCAAAAATGTGCTGACTCTCTAACAGCACCCCCTCACAGAGTAGGGGAATTTCTCTGGTGTCCTGGCCAAATTCCCCCCATTCACTAAAAATGCCACCAACAGCTTAAAAACTGGTTCAGTTTCAGTTGGCATCCATCTGTATCCCCCTCCCATGGGATGAGGCTGAATATAGGCAAAAAATTGTCTAGTCCTCCCTCCCGGTCAACAAAACATTAAAAAATAGATTATACTGTTCTAATATGTTGCTAACAGCCACGTCTCCTTTTATTTAAGCCTCTACACTACGGAAATAGTAAAGGGACAAAACAGGCAGTTCCTACACAAGCAAACTATGCTAGGGACAAACACTACCACTACACTACGGAAAAGTCCTACACTACGGAAAACACTAGCTACACCACTACACCATGTAAAATCCTTACACTGCACAAAACATTGAACATAGCAAACAGTATCCAGTCTAATGCATTATATAAAACAAAAGCTGGAAAAGTCCTGTGTACTTGTGAAATAATGCCATCTTAGGGGCTAATGAGCTTCTAAAGGCCACTTGCCCTTTGGGCTTATGGCTTTATGTGCTTATTAGCCCCCCTCAATGGTATTATTTCCTTGTACACAACCCTTTCTAGCCTTTCTTCTCTCTCTTGTACATTGTATGTTACTTCTACTGTACTGTATGTGCCATCTAGATGGCCTGGGTCATATGTGTAAATGGTCCCATGGACCAGTGTACCTACCAGGTTATCAAATAAATATATATATATTATGTATGTATGTACATATATAAATAACTGAGGTGATACCACTGGACTACCAGAAACAGATACAGCTGGTCTGCTGGATCACCAGAATTGAAGACTATTCAGCAAAGAAGTCCTAGAACATCAGGCCCATTGGGATCAAAGAGGTAGAGGTGGCTAGGGAAGGGGCCACGTATAAGTTGGACATCTGTTTTCCTCTGAGTCACAGAGTGGCTTAGCACCATGCAATTTGCAGTAGGCCATGCAGCAAATTGGTGTCTGTCACTGAAAATCATATTAGTAGGTACAAACCCTGTTTGCGCTCAGTAGTATGTGGATATGTCATGTGCATTGCAGCATTCACAAAGGGGAACCCCACCCCCACCCCATGGCATGGGACAGTGTTTTATATAACACAGGTGAGGACACTACAGGACCAAAGCAAAATTCTCCTTTTTCATGCCACTACACATTGTAACTGTGAATGGCTCCCGAAATTCTTATACACTGTTAAAGTGCTAATGTGTACAATACTGGCTTTTTTGTTGAGGAGTATCTCACAAAAAGCAAAAAAGTTTCTTCATGGATTGTAAACCAGACCAGAAGGTCTGATTCTACAGTATTACTGCAAGGCATTCCTGCTTTAAAGGGGAATCCTCATATGGTCTGCAGGAATGCTATGGGACCTTTAGGTCCTGATTAAAAGAAATGCAGTTAAAGTAAACATTTCCACTTAATAGTCTTAATAGTTTATTTCATTCAGTGCAAGAGATGTCCACAAACAGGTTATGTAGGAGAGACACGCCAACAGCTCCGCACTAGGATGAACTCACACAGACATACTATTACAGCAAGGAAGACTGAAAAACCAGTGGGGCATCACTTCTCCCAGCCTGACCACTCAGTCTCAGATATGTCAATAATGGTCTTAAAAGGAAATCTCAAAAACACACAACAGAGACGAGCTTTTGAGATTAAACTTATTTTACATCTCAATATGGTAGCAGATGGGATGAACGCGGATCTTGGCTTTATGGGACACTACAGAAACTAACATCCACAGACCTTTTCTTCTTCAAACTGACATTTTATTGGACTTCAGCATGTGTGGGATGTGGATGCGTGTGTGTATGTATGTGTGTGTGTATGTGTTGTGAGGTATGTGATATAACAGATGTGGGGCTTGCTGTCACATTGAGGTAAGTCTCTATTTAGCTATATGGAGTTATAATGTGTTGCTATTTTTATTTCACACACAAAGAATTTCTCCTTACTTTTTATCTTTGCCTGGGGGGGGTGGATTGATTCCATTGCACCATATTCAGATTACCCAGCCTGCTAGTGTACATACAGGAGTGTTATCTTATACTGTTATATATAATTTTTGTAACTCTGTACATATTGGGATGTGTGATCTCATTTGCTTGGGGGTCCTGCACAGATCTTTTTACATTAGGCTAATATTGTAGTAATTTACTCAGGATTTCATGACAAGTTGTATTCCTTTGGGGAACAACTGCAGTGACTGAAGTTAATATAGGTTCACTAGGAGAGAGAGTGAGTGTGTGTGTGTGTGTGTGTGTGTGTCTGTGGGAGAGAGAGAGAGAGAAAAGGAGGGGGGAGAGAGAGAGAGACAACATCTCCTTTTAGCTATGTATCTCCCCCACCCACATTATTGTGACGTGGGGTGGGTTAGGTTGTATTGTTTGTATGAACAGGAGGAGATAAATTACATTTTTATCTCTTTTTCAGATTCCCTAGACACTTGTGGTACATCAAGTTGCTACATTCTCAGTATATACTGACATCAGTACATATCAGGCTGCATGGTCTTAATTCCTTGAGGTTCCTCGACTAGAGTTTTTTGTTTGACACCAATATTATCAATTTATATTTAAATTATCATTTATATAGTCCTGAGGTTTTTGTAATTTCTTGGGCCTTTTATTTAGCTTGAGAATACAGCTGGGTGACATGTCCAGCTGGGTTTTACATATCATACAATGTGCACTGATGTTTTTTTTAGACAACTTTACTGGTAATTCTTGTCTTTAATGCATACATTGTAATTTCATGAGCCCTATAACTATCTTAGTTTGTCTTTAGCTGGGTGGGGTTGCCTTTCAGTAATCACATCCTTATACTGACTGTGACACTCATGGCTTGATTTGGGAGTTATCTGCTTCAGCAGTGTTATCTTTTGTCAATTAAATTTATGTGCAGTAGGATTCTTTGTGTGTTGCACCAAGCACATCTGAACCCAAGGTTCTTTCGGACTGAGGGCAGTATTGTACTGTTAAACTTCTCTGACATCATCTTCTGTTTTTTTTTTTTTTTAAATGAGTATTTTAAACCAATGGGGATTTTTTTCTGTTTTTCTCTGCATTATCTAGCTGTTATAAGTATTGTATTTTCTAAACAACTGCCATGAGCTTCTGAAGAAGGACTGGTTGGTCCGAAAGCTAGAGCACTTTGTTATTGTTATTACATCTATGTTGGTCCATTAAAAGGTATCAAATCATTTGCTTCTGGATCTATTCTTGCAAGGACCAATACGGCAACTACTAAATCTAGATTTCACTTAATAGTCTGTAATTTAATTTTTTATCTGGTTGATCCTGTGACCTTCCATCCGCCATGACTATTCACTACATCTCCCACTGTCCCCTGTGGCCAGCCCTCTGATGACATGACTGACGAACTGCATTGCAGGGGACGTCTATCTGCTGGCAAGTCAGTTAAGAGTGTTTTATTATGAAGGAGTGCATGATCGAGTTTATTCTACCAGTACCGATCGCGCTAAGCTTAGTGCGATTGATAACCAAAAGAATAAGTGCCATCATGTACTCCTTCACAATAGAACACTTTTAACTGACTTGTTGGCACATAGATGTCCCCCGCAGCATAGACCATCAGTCACGTCATCAGAGAGCTGACTGTGGGGAACAGTTTGAAATGTAGTGATTAGTCATGGTGGGCAGAGGGTCGCAGAATCAGTCAGATAAAAAATTAAATTACAGACTATTACGTAAGAGGAAGTTTTTACTTTAACTGCATTTCTTTTAATTGGGACCTAAAGATCCTGCAGAATTCCTGCAGAACATATGAGGATTTCCATTTAAATGTGAAAACCTTTTGGGCGGGATTTTCATACAGGTGGAAGCAGCACTTGTTTCCATATTTTGGATGCAGGCTGTGTCCACACAGATGCATCCAGATGTGTGTGCTATTCACATACATCTGGATGCATTTTGTGACAGTCTCTGCAGTTTATGGCAATTTTGGCCACATCTGCAGGACTTGCATCTGTTATTTGAATGCAACTGCAGAATTCCAGCCTGGGAGTTAGACCAACTTTATGTGGTCTAACTTCTCAGGGCAGAGTCCAGCACTCACATCTGAAAAATGGAGGGGAATCTTTAAAAATCTGGCCCAGTATCTTTTCTAACTCTTAATATTGATGGCTGTCATCAGAGATGTATTTCGTTTTTGCTGTAGGAGGAGCAGATGAGGCACAAGGATGATCGCATAAAACTTACAAATGAAATACTCAACGGAATTAAAGTTCTTAAGTTTTACGTATGGGAGAAGGCATTTAAAGAAAAAGTGCTGGGCATCAGACAACTGGAGCTTCGGTCATTAAAGAAATCTCAAATTCTCTTTTCCATCTCCTTATCTTCATTTCACTCCTCAACATTCCTGGTAAGTGGAGTTTCCAGACTGAGACTGCAAATCCAATTCTTCTTTCAGATTCCCATCTTGACTTATTTTTATATTTTATCACAAAATACTAGGACAAAATATCAGTAAGGGGTTAAAGATTAAAGCCACAAAAGTATGGAAATGCAGTGTTAGAGTAAAGTTAACTGTACCTTAAGCCTATGTAAATCTGTGGCCTGGCATTCTTTGGGAATTGAGTGAGTGCACAGGGCAGCAATGACATTTCCTTAATTTCAGCACTGTCTGTACAGACACACAAAAATACTAACACCGAATTGCTTGGGGACTCTTATCTCTTAGCAGTCTGTTCTAAACTCCGCCTGTACTTTATTCTGCCCTTTGCCTAGCACTTTCAGGTAAACCTTTAGTGCTATTAAGCTATTGCTGGTGCCATCTTTTGTTTGCTGTTCACGTTTGATTTTGTTTTTTTAAAGCCAGGGCACAGCAGACTGGAGTGGTGTTTCCGCTTCGAATATTATTTAATAATACAAACCAAATCTTTCATGATCCAGTGTGCCATTGTACAGTATGGAACAACATTTTCTCATTCCCTTTTTTTAAATATTTTCCTGTATCTATTACATCCATCAAATTCAATGAAACAAAGTGAAAAGAAATGCCTCAGTGAAATCACAAAATACTTATACTGAGTTGTGGCTCTTTTGAGCAATTGCTGGATTTATGCTTTAGTGTCACACACACAAATACAGCCTTCAGTGGCAATTGATGATTTTTACACTATTTAACAGGTAAATATGTTTGCCACCTCAACATTATTTAAAGCCTACATGGCAAAATCCATATCAAGCTGTGCACAGCATTGGGAACAGCGACATCTGGCGGGAGGGAGCCAGGGCTGGTCGAAGGGTACTTAGAAAATTTTCCTCTGGGAGAATTGCCGGTTTGTGTCAATGTGCTGTGGGAGGTGGTCCCCCCCTCCCAATCCCCAATGTGACCCCTAGTGTAATGTAACAATTAGTCCCCCATCTCTGGTTGTTGTGCATCCCCCCGGCCCGATCCCCAATGTGTCCCTGTTTTAGAATAGATTAATTATGCCCCCATCCCTGGTTCTTGTGCATTCCAATCCCTGATGTGTCCCCATTGTATTTTAGATCAGTTATGCCCCCATCCCTGGTTGGTTTGCGTCCCTCCTCCCCGACCCCCAATGTGTCCCCATTCATATTATATGATAATGACCCCTTCCCTGGTGGTCTAGTGGGCTCCCACCCCCACAGGTAGTGCCCATCACACCACCCCTCTTCCCCCATCCCAAAAGCATACACGGGCGTGTACACTTTACATTATCTGTCGGTGACAGCTGAGTCAGCTCCAGCTGTGGAGGTGAGAGGAGGGTTGTCCTGATGCCTGCTCTTCACTTTCAGGATGAGGGGGGAGCAGGGTGGTGTGATGGGCACTACCTGCTGGTAGATACTAGACCACCAGGAGTGGGACTCAATATCATATAATATGAAATGGGACACATCGATCGGGGAGGGGAATGCACAAGAACCAGGATGGAGCATACGTGCTATATTAAAATAGGTGTCACTACACCCAGTTATATTTTAAAGTGTTCCCCCAAATTGAGGGGATCCCTCCATATTGATCCACATTTTACCCTAGAACAGTTATACAATGGCAATCAGTGTGGAGGGATTTCCACAAATACATCACTCAGAATAGACTATGCCTATTGCAACTGCACTTCCTGAATGACAGGTACTTTTCCCCAGTGAGACTCTTTAAAATGGGAGCCTCTAACTCTCCCCAGTGTGTCAGATGTAGGGCTGAGGAGGGCTGCATTTATCACATTTTTTGAGAATGTCCCAAGGTACAACCTCTCTGGAAGCTTATACAACAACAGGTTGACCCCCTCTTAGGGCTTGAAGACCTATTCACCCCTGAAATCTGTTTAGTAGGGGATTATAGTAGTATTCCTGTTAAAGAATGGAAATATTATATGGCCCTGATAGCCCTCTCGGTCAAAAAGCTGGTTCTTCATCATTGGAGAGATGAGGAACCCCATCATACATAGAGTGGTTGCAGGAGCTACTCTTCATCCTCCACACAAAAAGAATGATTTTCAACATATCTCACCAGAGTAAAAGCCATAGGGCCATGTGGGAGAAACTGTACATGTTATATATGCAGAGAACCGATGTATCTTCCTGACCAAAATGCCTACCATAACCCTGGTTTTGCATTGTCTCAAGGATGGTGTTGGGGGGTGGGAGGGGGTGAAGGATTCTAGGGTGTGTGGTGGGGGTTTGCGGGGGAGGGTAGTGGGTGTATCATGTATTCCTGTCTCAGCTATCACTGATGTATACTGTTTGCTTATACTTGAAAATCAATAAACTTCGAATTAAAAAAAAAATAGGGGTCACATCAGGGATTGGGAGGGGGCTGCTAGCCACCAGGGACTAACTAGAGCAGCACACAGCCACCCCACAGCTTGTGGCAGACCCACAGGATGCGCGCTTTGTTTGGCGCACTGCCAGGGTTGCCGCAAGCGGTGGAACTTTGCCATCAGGAACCTGCCTAATAGAGAATCAGGAGCAGGGTCGTTGGTGCACCTGACTTTGACTCAAGCTGTCTTTGGTGGCAGCTTGCGTCATTCCAAGGGCTGTTTGAGAATTGGGCTCAGTATCTGTACCTAGCAAAAAGGTTGTCTTTTTGTTTCTACCTTGCCTGTGGAAGTAGTTTGAGAGCCAGGTATGAATGGGAATTAAGTGAAGCACTGTTGGTATCATTCCACAAGCCATCAAAACTTTGCTAAGATGGAAATTCTGCATAAAATGCCTGTGTAAACTAGACTCATACTGTACATAATTGCCTGGAATTTCTCTACTGCCTAGTAGCTAGTTGCCTTTACTTGTGCCCTGGCTATCAAAAGTAGAAGTGACTTCAGCTTGTGGCTGCATTGTGTAAGTAACGAGAATTGTACCTCAGTGCAGTTCAGTTCGTATTAAATTCATATCTCTGAATTAAAATAATAAAAGTTCAAAGAATTTTATTCCATCAACAGCTGGATACTCTCAGGCATATTCTTCTTTTGCTGTTGGTCAGTCAACCTGCCAGTATAATACATTTCCAACTACTGGCACAAGCAGACTTTCGGCATGTTATTATAAAAATTGGATGTTGGTGATACGATGTCTTAGTAGTACGTGGTACAGAGAATATTCCTTTTGTTTTTTTCTGGCGTGCATTAATAGTCCAAAGCTGACAAATTTCACTAGGAGATAAACACTGGTGGATTCATTCCAGGATTCATGGACAAAGTAATTAATTAGGACTTCTTCTGCCATGACTCCAGTCATTGCTGTTGAACCAGTCACTGAAACTTACAAACCTAAGTAAATCTCCATTAATGTAAGCAGATCTTTTCCACGTGATGGCCTAGTGCTTCATATCACTCCAAGGCTTCCTCAGGGGCCCAGAGTGAGGCAAAAACCCGGGGGTGTCAAGCAAAAGAGATCTCCTTGCATTTATGGACATTTGCTTAATTTTGAAAATTTCAATAGCTGTATCTAGCTGGACAATACACTATTAGCTGCATTCATTCCAGGGTCTACTGAGATTGCATTTTCTGCAGTGTGCACCACCGGTCTGTACTGTTATATTTCTTCTTTTTTCCTTATGACAAGCTGCACTGCCGAATGCTCAGTGTGTTCTAATGGACTGTGTATTGTGGCTTATATTTGTGTTTAGCTTGTCAAATGCTCAACTTAAATAACCTCTACTCACCCAAAAGACACAATAACGTTTTAAAGGGTAAAACTCTAAGCTGAGAACATTTCTGGTTAGAAGGAGAATGACTTGCTTTCTTGTCCATTTTTCTTTAGATTGCATTTGCCATGTTTGCTGTGTATACGCTGACCAATGAAAAGAACGTGCTCGATGCCCAGAAGGCTTTTGTTTCCATGGCGCTGGTCACTATTATGAAGACACCACTTTCTTTTCTACCATTTTCTATTAGTACCACCATGCAGGTTAGATTTACCTTGCGCTGCAATAAAACACCCCTCTTCAAGGAGCTTGTTATATTCTTTACAAAGTTATCACTTATGTTACATACTTGAGCTCAACAAATTAGTTTTTTTTTAATTAAATAACCACTGGGATAGTCTTCTGAGTAAAATATACTTTACGTAATTTAACTAATTTTGGGGGGCCATAAGGTTAGGGGACAGTGTCTGTTGTATGCTAGTTCATTATAGTCACAAGAAAAGTGATCTTTAACCATTTGTGTTCAAAACCAACAAAGAATATTGATGAAAACTGGTCCAAGCCATATAAAAAGTTGCGCTACTTTTATTATTTCACTGGTAAAAACAAAGTGGTGAACAGATGCAGAATGTAGAAACAAAGGTATCATACAAGTCAGGAGATAGGTGGCAATCTAAAATAGAATAAGTAATGGCCTGGGGGTGGTCTGACATCAGCCAAGAGGTATCACAGCCTCAGTGCCTCACCAGTAGGGGAGTGCGCCAGACACTGGCGTAAGCTGTAGCGTCGTGTGGCACATTGCACTCAGGGGGTGTACATTCAAAATACACCGTCCGGAGCAACACCGAGGCGAGGGCCCGATAGTGGGTCCTCCCCCAGCCAGCCACACTGCCGCACAGGTCCCCAACAAAGACTTGATGCCTGGGGCGAGGGTATGGGGCTTCCCCCACCACAACCTCACCTGGGAGGTAAGCCACGCTCCATGGGGGGAGACCTTGGGCGGACAGTGAGATGAGCAGGGGAGTTGGGTACAACACCAGGTGGTGGGGGAAAAACAAAATAAAAAAGTGTAGGTCAAAATCTACACCACTATCATGCACTACTGCTTTAAGAGCTCACACTTTATTTTTTGCTTCTCATACTGTTAGCAATTTGAAACAGTTTTTAACTGTACCAGTTTATTGAATGGATATGCTATTGAACAAAATAACCATGAAATTATATTACATAGTTATGTTTTGGAGTGTGGGTTGAAATGATGGGGTTACCCACTATAGTCAGGGTGTCTGCTTCAATTCCTGAATATATAGAATCTCCTTCAGTACAATTAAGTAGCCCTGTATCCAGCATTAGAATATTTATCATCTGGGCACACTTCAATCTACGATACCAGGTCCATCACCTACAGTATCATCTGGGACTTTTTTTTTCACCTGGTATCACCAAGCAAAAAACTACACAATTTTCATCAATTGCTATACAAAAACCTTTATGTAATACAGTCACTTGCTTTACATATGACTTCATCTGAAAGCAGGTGTGTAGCAAGACAATAAAAAAGTGTACACCATGACCAAGTTTGTTGCCCCATCTGGCACTATAAACACAATTTGTGTACAGTACAGCACTGTTTGTTGCCTCCTCCCATGCACTGATGCATGCAATTGCCATTTCTCCACCAGACACCCACATGCCACTCCACTCCAAGATTTTACTGTAGTATTGTCCCTAAGGTGAAAAGACAGTCTCAGTGCCCTACCCTTCTAGTTTTGACTCCCAAGAATGAAAGTACGGAAAGGACCAGCTGGCCATGTGTTGTGGGATGTAGAACAATGGTGGCAGTACAGAGCCTTGTTGTTGTCCATTAAAATAAAATTATACACCATGGAGTACTTGAAGTATATCTTCCTACACCCATGCCTGAAAGTAGTTACATGGCTACTTGACACAAGTTTAACTGCAAAATGCTACACATAGTTTTCCTACTGCTACTCAAATTAAGTTTTGCAACACTGCAAATGCAACGTAAACATTTTGTAATAACAATTTCCTTATCTGTAACCTATAGGGGGAGGGGCTGCCTAGACCTTTAGTCAGATTTCGTGAAACAAAATAACCAAGAGAGGAAAATGTATCCTATGGAGTTGGAGAGAGAAGGCAGTGTGTGAGGAGGGAGCTACACGCAAAGCATATGTTGTGCATAGGGGTAATCGGATATCTCAAAATCTGATCTGTCAGCCCATTTTTGGACTTTCAAAGTATCCAAGCCTGAAATCCAGTCCCTTTCCAGGTACCTCAACTTCCAATTTCAACTGCAAATTTTGGACTTTAAAATCAGATTTGTAGATTTCAGAATACAAATCTGATTGTAATCTGATCGGAATCATATAGTTTAGAATGTTGGCACCTCAGTCTGAAAATCTTAAATCCTAACTTTTGGATTGGATTCTGATGTATCCAAGTACAAAAATCAGATTCCATTAATCCCTAGTTCTGCTCATCATAGCTAGCTATTGCTTATTCAACATTATAAAAAGGGCATGAATAAATAAAGCCATTTGACTGGATGAAACGAGTCACATGACCATATAATTATTTTCCATAAGTATACAGGCGCACTTTTCCAGTGTATTTTTTGCTTTACAAAAGCTTTTATAAGTGCAGTTACAATTCAGGCATGTGCAGCAATGACCCATAATCACACTTCTTAGGCTTGTGTAAAGCCGCTCGGGTGCCTCGTGCATAACAGCACACCCTATGGGTGCAATTTGGGGCTCATAATTACTCACCTTGTGTCTTATTTATTTAAGAATTTCACCAGGAAGGCATACTGAGCAGGACTGCTAGTTTCTGGATGCATCCTGGGGGGAGGCTGGGGGAGGGAACAAGTTGTTCAATAATAATTAAAAGGCTATGCCTGTAGTTATGTGGGGGAAGAGCTCCTCCCCCACATCCTACTTAAATGAACAGGCTACCACCGCTCTGCTTACAGCGAGTTGTACTCATTTTCTGGCGGCGCGGCTGGCCCCCCCTTCCCTGCCTTGTTTTGTTCTGCCCTATCGCTCCCCCTTTCTCTGTCTGGCTGCCTTGCTTGCCCTTCTTTTCTCCTGTGTTGTGCTCCCCCCCCCCCCACACTCCTGTCCCTCTGCTGTACTGTTCTGCGCTTTGTTTCTTTTTTCTTTTTGGGGCTCTCTGTCTGCCAGCCATGCCTTAATTCGTCCGCCGAAGCTCACATACCGTACCGACTGTTTGTTTTCTCTGCAGCCAGCATCCTCTGTTCTCTCAGGTGGTCCAACTCCTCCAGCAAGCTGTTTACAGATGCCGACAATGGAACTGGAGCACAGCCAAAGAGCGGCCGCTCATGCCTCACTGCCGTTTGTTGCCCCCCAGATTCTTCCACTTATACGTAATTTAATACTGTGGTTGTCAGGGCCAGGATCTCCGCATATCTTTCGGGGGGACTAGAAGGACTGCAAATGAAAACTTTAACTACAAGCTCTCCATAGGTCTGGTACACTTCAGGATTCATCTCCTTGTTCTCCATGTCTTTGTTGTTTACACTGAATAAGATTACGGTGCACCCCGCTATGCTACCTTTCCTGTCTACTCTCATAAGTAGCTGGAGTTCAATACCCTTATGGAGAGCTAATCTGACTGCCACTCTGCTGCATTGCTTTTGTGCTCGCAATCTGTTTCTCAATGCCGAGATTATTGTGAGCACCTACTAGGATCCCAGCGCTGCAGTCCAAGCACAGCTTTGCCTCTGCTGGGATCTTCCTTGTGGCTCTCTGCCACCACTGCCGTTTGGGCTTTCCCTTTCCCGCTGCTGCACCGCTACTACTGGGCTACCTCTTCAGTGGTCACAGCCGCATATAACAGTTATTTACTGAAATTACCACATGCCAAGTTTTCTAACAGTACCTTGCTCTGCACTGGGGAGCTGATGGGCAGACTGGACAAAGGAAACACAGAACCAGTTTGCAGTTTCAAAGATGGGACATTTCAGCAGAATACACAGCATGATTTCTGAAGGAACGCTGTAGCTCCAAGAAGAAACAAATGGATAGTGTCATTGCATGTTTTCCATGTCTTGATTCCTGAATTACTGACTTTTCAATTTCAGTGCTGCTCACACATACTCAGTACTAGTCAGTCAGGCTGCAATTCCTGGTTGCCACCCTCATTTTCAGCCTTAGCAATTGCTACCGATGTGCCTGCCTGGAATCTGTGCTGCTGCTGCCTTTTGGAAACTTCCTTGCCTTGGCTACTTCTGCACACATCCTTTACGACTACGTCTGCCTATATGTGCTGCTATTCAGGACCCTACTGCTCCTAGCCTACGTTTTACATCCTGCCTAAAGCACTGGCTGCTGAATCCCACACTGGCCTGCAACTGCCTTGGGACAGATCTCTGGTTTCGTCAGCTGTTCCACTTAGCATTCCTTGTCTCATTTTGTGCTGCATTCCAAGCTACTGTAGCAGTAGGCTCTTCTTCCCTTAGCTGTCAACACTGCCACACCCTCGGCTTCAGCCTCTGGGATACCTACGGCGCCGGGCAGCCCTCCGTGCCAGCACTCCCGGTCCTGCTAACCTACGTGGTGACGAGCTTGACTCTCTCTCCCCTTCTGCCTGACCTACATGGGGTCTGGCCATATTGCTGGTTATATGGGCAGCTTCACCTAGCAAGCATCCCAGCTCATTGCTACCCAGAGCAATGGTTCTGTGGTCTTGCTAACCTTTGTAAGGTCTACCTGCCGCTCTACTCATTACACTGGCTGACCTATGTGTGGTACAGACGCATATCTTACACCTCACATAGGCCTAGCTTAGATGCACTTTCTCTGGATGCTTCCTTCCAGGATGCTTCAATTCGTTTGGATCTACTACCACTCCCAATTGCCTCTGCCCTCTTTCTTGGATCTCCATCTGCCAGACGCCTTCATTCTAGGTCACTTACTCATCCAACTTTCTCAGGATTGATGTACTACCAGTCATTCCTCTCCTTCAGTCATACTACTCGGATTATGGATGCTGCAGCCCTCACTTTGCCTGCTCACACCTACTCCACTTGTCAAGGATATTCTTCTTCATTCCACTGGATTCTTCCTGGACTACATCTCGGGATATTCCCATCAATTCCCTTGGACGCTTCTTGCCATGCTGCTTCAATTCATGTGTATTTACTACTACTGTCGGGACTCCCAGCCAAGTTCTGTTCCTATCATAGCTTAGGCCTAAGGCATCATTCTACAACAATATCATTATGCTTGTTACCTCTGGTCGAGTTGCCAACTCATCCAACCAGGTCTCTTTATTGCATTCTTCTACCATCCTTGATCATCAGGAAACGACATTCCGTAGCACCGTTTTACCTCTCATAAATCTGCCCTTAGTGACTAATTCTACTCTACACCTGCCTTGCCCAGCATCGGGACATGGAGGTTTAATTATTGTACTCAACACTTGCTTCACCCAGCTCGGGGTGTGGAACTTCCGTTCCTTATTGTACTTGCTTTGCTGGATGGGTTGGAGGTTTTCAGGCAGTACTAGCCTACTACCAAGTACTGCTTCACCCACTCAGGACCAGGAGTTCATTTGCGTCACCTTCTTCAGCTTCACAACTTACATCCAGTTTACTCGCCTCATTTTCTGGGACTTTATGCTTTCATAACTCATATATTAGAACTCAGACTGCTACTCCAAGATGGACAATGAATTCTACTGGAATTTATTGACCTTCTGTCGATAGTTTGGCCAGACCGTGACAGCTCGGACTGGGAGTTTGCTCAGTAGTTGCTACCATCTTACAGTACCATGTACAATTTCTTTTTTACTACTTCGCTACTACTTCTGCATTACATGCAGGTTCGTTAAATACTACTACTACTACTGACCTACATGCAGGTCTACACCTGCTTATGCAATAATTGCTCATACCTACCACCTTCCTCAGCTCAAGTCTGGGATGACTGCTGCACTCTCTACCACTGCTCTACAACCTGCCTTGCCTCACGGGGCTGGAGGTGTCGCCACATCACATTTCAAATGACCTGCACCCCTATGGGGCCGGAGGTCTATTAAACTGCTATTACTAATGCGTACTTGCTTCACCCTCAGGGCCTGGAGGTTCATCGAGAATATCACTCCCGCTTACTAGACCTGCTTTGCCTGCCGGGCCTGGAGGTCTTTCAGCTCTCCACCTACTCGTATCTTGAGTTCTATTGCAAAAATCTACTCCTATCTGCTTGCCCCACTCAGGACTGGAGGCTTTCGACCGCTCTGCCCCCAGCCTTAGCCTGCGTCTTGATTCCTTGCTTCACTATGGACTTTATCCCTGCATAGCTTGTCATCAAATCCAGGATCACGGATCCTCCTATTATAGATAACAGAGTCATTCGTTCAAGCTCAAGTCCTCCTTGGAAATAATTCCTCACCTGCTGGATTGCTTTGACCGGTACAACTCGACCCTTTCAGATTGCTTATGCCGCCATGTGGACTTGAACTTACTTATATCAGATTCTTGCCTGGACATAGATATCTATCAACTCGGACTTTGCTAGAAGGATGTGCTGCCATCTCAATGGACTCTCATCATCAGGGCTCCGATTCCAGCTTCCCTATTTTATCGGATTCTGGATTTACAATTTATTGGACTTTGGACTAGTCGACAACCTAATATGTTTAATTTAGGATTATTCTCCTTTAGCATGCCCAGAAGGATGGGCAGGTCAGTAGCCATGGGTCCTCAGAGGTCCCCCCCCCCCCAAGGGGGGGTTTCCTCTCCTGCGTGCTACTGGCCATACTGTCCGGAGTTGGAGGAGATAATCATTTGATATCATTATTTCTTTTGGGGGTTCTCATCCTACCCGACTACGCATCCTTCCTACGGTGGGATACAGAGAAAGGCCAAAACATCAAGTTACAACAAATACTCATCAGTTCAAGCATCTAAGCACCATGCATATACTATGCAGTCCATACGTACTATAATCACTGACTTACTCACATCTATGCTGAAATATCTAAGCACTAAGCACTTCATACAACTAATACCTCGTAAGCATCATTCTACTTACTGGTCTGGCCTCTGTATCCAAGCACAATCTACATCATTCAGCTACAGTACGAAGCACAAGCCTGAGCTATGAACCATACATAATAAATACAGGGATGAATAGTTCATATACAAACAATAGATACAGCACTAGATTAGCAATAATGCATAGAGTACTTGAATCATGGGTCAATAATAGGCATACTATTACCGTAGATGACAGCATAAAAATAGCAAAAACCATAGGGCACAAAGTATCTTGTGGTGGATGCTGATCCAGTGCAGAGCAGTTTCAATGGGGTGGTCCAGGAACATAGCTGTGAGGCAGAGTTGGGCATGGTGTGGTGAGGGTAGGCTTACAGTTTAACTTAGGTAGGCTTAGAGAGAAGCAGAAGGCAAGGTGTGGTGTGAGAAGGCTTAGGGTGTAATAGAATGTAGTTGCCAACCTGAGAGGAGGATTGGACCTGGACTTGGAGGTGGGTGAGGCAGGGGTGGTTACAATGTGAGTAGATCAGGGCTGAGTCACCGTGTGGTGTGACATTAGGCTAAGAGTGTAGCTGAGGGTAAGGGTTTGGAAGGATTGTCTGTCTGGGAGGTAGAGAGGGCCTGAGGTTAGAGATAGATGAGATCAGGTACAGGTACAGACTGGGAAGGTCCTTACATGAAGGGCTATATTTAATTAAAATCATTTCAAAATGCAAAACAACAATATGATGAATTCTTCTGTTTAAACTATTAAATCAGGCAGCTGTTTCCTTGAAGCGTCTGGCTACTTTCCTTAGTCATGAAGAATTGAATCAACACAACATAGACAGAAAAAACACATTTTGTAAGTACATGAAGTATGCATTACAATAGATTTACTGTCTTGCTAGTTGATTTCCAATGCTTGGTTTAACTGCCATTTTTATATTACAACTTTTTAGTAGGAGCCAGCATTAGTGTGAAGAATGGAACTTTCAGTTGGTCAAGTCAAGGCTCTCCAAGTCTAAAAAGGTAAAGAGTTTTAAAATTTATATTCTGATTCAAAACATTTTTTATCAAATGCATTAAAAACTGACCTTAGACACAAACATGTGAGCATGCAAATTTAGGAACAAAAGAAGATCCACTGCCTCCTTCCCCCTACCAACTCTGTGGGAATAGCCTGTTCCCACTTTTTCTTGAAAAAGTAATGTGCCATGAAGTGTCAGGGAGTTCAAAAGTCTGACATGTAATCGGTAATAATAAACCTATTTGTTTATAATTACTAGTCAATATATTTAATACTCTGATTTTGAACACTTATATCCCATAATATACAAGTGATAATACCCATATGTATATTATTACACATCTACTATCACTTTTGTCATCATACAGAAGTGATAATACATGAATAATACCCATGTGTGTAATACCCATGTGTGTATTATCATTTATGAATTATGACACAAGTGATAATATACAAGTGATAACACATGAGCAATAATATGCATATGTGTATTATCACTCATGAATTATGACATTTTGTACTTAAACATAATGGGCTTGAATTTCAAAGGGTGATGCAGGGCTAGCATCAAGCCCCACATCATCACCATTCTTTGGTGCAGCTGTGCCAAACTCTTTTGATGCACCATGATTTTAGTGCATTGGGAGCAGTTGAGACACTTTCCATACTTTATGGCGGCTTGCACCAGATATTTGGCACAAGCCCCACAAAAATAGTGTGCAGCATGCCACAAGTTAGACCGGGGTGAGGTGGTCTATCTTGTGTTATTTGGTGCATGGGAGTGAAAATCATGATCAGTGCTGGGAGAATGCCACAAGCTCTGTGCACCATATGATCGGTGCACCAGGGGCTTGCAGCATTATAGGGCTTTTGAAAATCGAGCCCAATGTTTTAAAAATTCAAGCTAACCAAACAAACTAATCCTCAAAAACTAGTAAGTATTTTACAGTTTCAAGACTTACTTCAATAGCTTTCATTTTCTGGATCTATTGCTATGTTTCACCTCTTCTACTCTTAACAATACAATCAATATTTTTTTTGCACACCCTTGGTGTGTGATATCTTCATAAACCTCATAAGCTTCATTCTTGAAGTTTAGACATTTCACACCCCTAGCATATAAACTAAAACCTCATAATATACCCTTTCCCACATATTATCTATTATTTTACATAGTTCTAGTGTGCGCTTCCTCCTTTGCATGATTTCCTGTTATCACCACTCTTTCTTCATGGTATTTATCTAGCTTAAGCCTAAAGAAAGAAAATGTGTTGACTGCGGGCCTGCCAGCATAGCAGCAGTGCTACCATCTGTGATGTCAATGACCTGGTTTCGAAAGCAAGCTTGGGAGTTGGAGGGCCAGCAGGGGGAGAAGGATCAATTGTCTGAGGGGCTGCTTTCCTCCTCTGGTGGGAAGGGGAACACAGAGACTGGCATCTGCCTGACATGTAGTGAAGACCAGGGGTAGGGCAGGATGGAGCCAGCAAGATGCACTAAAGGTACAGTGGCAGTCAACGCACATCACGTAGGAGTGTGTGGCATGTGTCATGATGGCATTCAACCAATCAATCAATTTTATTTTATAAATCAATCAATTTTATTTTATACTGGAAAATATATGAGCAAAAATGCCATTTTCACAAACGTCCAGGTTACAATGCAATACATTAGTACAGGATACAGTAATACATAAGCAAAAGAAACAGAGAATTTACAAGAAATTTAAAGACAAGGAGAACAAAGAATGTTTCCAAAATGTATATGCAGTAATTACAGTTCATAAAGTACAGGTTGAGAACACTACAAGTGTACAGGATTCGCCATTAAGGTGAAGTCAATTTCAAAGTGAACTAAACAAAACAAAAAGAGCATATTTACAGAAGAGCGAGAAAAATTGCGTGCCAAGAATATACAATTAAAAAAGGCAGGGTTTATTTCTCTCTATCCAGGCAGGAGTTGGGGACAACATAGGATACAATAAAAAAAATAGTGGGGGGGTATGGAAAAAGGGGAGGGCTGGATGATGGGGTTATGTGGAACAGGGTAGCAAACAATGTTAACCACAGGAATATTAACATGGTGGCTGATTTGGGCAACTACATACATGCATGTCTGCATCTCCTGGAGAGAAATCAAGGAGGGAGAAAATAGCACCAAGCGGCAGGATGATATCGGTCTCCTGCCAATCCTGCACCCAGCTAGCCTGGCATAGTCTGTGCAGAACTGGATGCTGTATGACACTGGGCCTTGTGAGATCCCACAACACTTCTGGGGGTGGGGGGAGGGGAAAGGTCTGGAGGAAGACCTTGGATGAGGTAAGTCCTGAGGGACACTAGGGTGACAGGGCTGGGGGGATGGGGGCTGGTTGTGGCAGGAGACAAACAGTAACAAAAAAAAAAAAAAGAAACAGTGTCAACTGACACCACCTGTTCTGGAAGCCTGTTCCAAGCATCCACCACACATTCTGTAAAGTACTTCTTCCTGACAGTTCCTTTGAATCTTCTGCCCCTTATCCTGTCATCCTTGTACCTCCAGAAGCACCGCATTTAGTTAGCCTGATGATCTTATCCCTTTCAGACACATGACTTAGGGTTGTTTGAGGTCTGCCAAACAGAACTGGATTCATCGGATTATGATCCTATTCGTAGATTTAGGATTTTCAGATTTGCAGTCTAGAAATCCTAAATCCTAAACTGAATCCTAAAATCTGCTTTCCATGGGCATATAATCCGAATCCAAAATCTGATTTTTAGGTCCCTTTAGGATTTGAAGTAGAATTGAATTAGGATTGAGAAGTTCCTAAAGTCCTAAATGAAAAAATCAGAATTGGATGATTCCGAGCACCCCTAAGTTGAATACTGTAATCTTGCCACCCCTGAGTCTCCTCTTTTGCCTGGAAAACAGTCCTAGTTCTGCCAATTGATCCACATAGCCCATGTTTTCCAAGCTTTCAACCACTTCCTCTGCTCCTTTTCAATCCTGTCATTATATTTCCTCTGTTATGAGGACCAAAACTGTACACTGTACTCAGGATGGAGTCTGACCCATGATCTGTTCAGGGGCATTACAATATCACTCAAACTGCTCATGCCTTCAGAATGTATTACACTTGCTAGACAGATTTTTGAAATTCTTGCAGATTTATGAGAAATTACTTAATTTTTTTTAAATTTGTATAAAGCTGCCTCTCAGATAAAGCTCCCTCTCAGAATGCCTCATGATTTAAACGACTGGTAGTCCCTTTCATGGTAGAGGTTGCCAGCTACAGACCCATACATTTTTACTCCACTGAAGCTGCACTATGTCAGTGTTTTTTTTTTTTACTTGAATTGATTAGCCAAAATATTTACTTTTAAGAGCTATGAAATAGTGCATGTTATCGACTGTTGGCAAGCCAACCTTGTGAACGCTTTTTCCATAGTACCTTGGGAGCTAGGGAACACGTGGGATGTTGGCACGCCATCTTTCACAGTTCATACCTCTAATTCTCTTACTAAATAAAAGAGAAGACAAATCTATTATTTTAAGGCTTGAATTCTGCCTGCATGGCTCCCTCCTTCTGTGGACTTAGAGGACTGTCATGCATTGACAGGTGGCACCGTCCCAGCCAGGAGGCATAGCATGGCCTTTGGATCTGTACTGCACCTTCCAGCCAGCCTGATTTGACGGATAGGCAAATGTGCTTACAGCAGTAGCCAGTGAATAGTTACATATGTACATATATCAGGATATACGACAGGAAATCCAAGTGAAACAAATGGGAATTTCCTGTGATATATCTAGATAATTTGCATCATATCACTGGCTACCACTGTACCTCTAGGTCATTGAGCAGCCCCTTTCATTTACAGTATATTTGTGAGTGTTTTTTGTTCAGTTTTTGGAGCTTAAATTAAAATGTGGAAGAGTATGACCAAACCCTGAACATCTGGACGGAAAGTGGGTTCAGTCGAGGTCTTCTGCCACAGTCTGAACTGATTGATTGCCACACTACTTTGAGTGTCTGTCCTGTAGAGCATGTGTATACAGCTTCTTGCTCCAACATAACTTTACTGTTGCAGAATCAACTTAACAATACCTAAAGGTTCCCTGGTAGCTGTTGTTGGCCATGTTGGATGTGGAAAATCCTCCCTGCTGTCTGCATTGCTTGGAGAGATGGAGAAACATGAAGGCTATATGGCTGTTAAGGTACACCTGTTTACTACTGACCATTACTGCATTTGATGGACATAGTGGTGGGACATGATAGAAACCTTTCAACACCTAAAGAGCACCGACAGGGTAGACCCCAGTGAATTATTTAGGATCTGTGACAGTAAAAATACCAGGAGAAACAACTGCAGATTGGCTGGGGGTAGATTCCAGAAGACTGCCAGGAGGTACTACTTCACAGAGAGAGTGGTGGAACGGTGGAACATGTTACCAGAGGGTGTGGCAATCCCAAACTCCATGGATAGTTTCAAGAGGGGGTGGGATAAAGCTATTGTGAGATAAAGGAATCTGAGAGGAGGGTGGAACAACATGTAACTTCTGGTGCATGTGAGCCTCATAAGGCAGACTTTATGGCCCAAAAGGCCTTCTTCTGTTGGTGAACTACTTTTTTTTTAATTTAATATGTTCCCCCCCCTTGCCAGCTGGTGCCCATCAGTCCACCCACTCACGCAGACCCCTCACCTACCTTCCCCGGGATGCATTTCTACTAACACCCTGGCTTACCCCCCCAGGTAAGCCACTGGGAGGGGCTCTACCCTCCGAAGGAGACTGGGTAGATGCATCAGAAAAAGTACATCAGTCAGCGTTGGGGGAAGGAGCCTGTGGTGAGAGGCAGATATCCCACTGCAGTGTCTGGCCTTTTTTCCCACTTTTCTGTCCCAGCCCCTGTAGGATGCCAAGAAGAGCCCTTGACATGTGCTGCATGTCACAGCATATTGGTGTCCTCCCTGATTCTGTGGCTCTGTTTGCACTGCCACCTGTGGTCATCCAGGTGGCATTATTAAGCAGAATACATCATCCCTTCCTCCTCGAGGTGGAGAGCATTCTTTGGGACACTCAGCTCACATCCCCCAGCTGGCCCTCTGATGACTCTGGCTCATTCCCAAACCCGGGTCATCAGCATCACAATCGGTATTGCTATCACTGTCCTGATGGGCCTGTGCTTGCTGGCAAACTTCTATGTTTCCATGGAATATACTACTACGTGAACAATAGTCCCTTGCAGAACTATATGAACTGCTCTCTCTCTCTCTCTCTTATATATATATATATATATGTACAAAAAACTTTGTTAGTGCACTAGTCAGGTTTAAACTGACAAAAGCAGAGAAATGTGGCATTAGGGTTTCTAACCCTAACACCCTACCCTCACCCTGCAGGCAGCAACAGGAACAATCATTACAGTTTGACCTGTCCTGCATCTTTGCAAATCCAAGCGTGGGGTGTGCCACGAGGTTACCAACCCTAATGTTCACCTTATTACATCATTAAAGAAGCTGAGATGTGTCGAGTGCATGAGAATGGGGTGAAAGTTAGAGTTGACAACCTCAAGACATACCCCACACTTGATTTGTGAAGATGCAGGAAAGGTCAAATTGTAACTTTTATCCTGTTGCTACCTGCATGGTGGATGTGGGGTGTTAGAGCTGAAAACCCAAACACTACATTTCTCTACTTTTGTTGGTTTAACACGTTTTTTTTTTAAATTAATTTCCTTATTTTTTGAGATGGTATAATTGTATCCTCATTTGCCTGTGGGAGCGCAGGACTCTCAGGCCCTGCACTCCCATCTCTCCATAGATGTGTACATGTATGTTGCTGTGGAGGGCCCTGCACTTCCATTTATGCCAAAACAGTAATTTATTTCCATCATTGTATGGCTTGTTAAAGTTTCAATTTTATCATATGGAAACTGCATTTTTTTTTAATTTTTGTGCATTTTTTATATTGTCCCTAAATGATTGGTGATGCACTTTTTACACTGTCCATAAATGACTGGGATGATTTTTTTGGGGCGGGGTTATCCTTGTAGTACTCATTAAGACCTTTGTCTTGAATTATAGATTGTCCCTTAAGTCCAAAAACTGAGGGAGTTATGGCTTCATAAAGTTCCAATGTTGTCCTATGGGAATTAGCTTTTTTTCTGCTTTTTAATATGGTCCCTAGATTTTTGGGGGGAAATTATGTGTAATTCGTGCAGTACTCACCGAGACCTTTGTTTTGATATATAGATCATCCCTTAAGTTCAAATATTAAGGGAGTTATAGCTTCTTAAACATCCAATGTTATCCTGTGGGAATTTGCATTTGTTAATGTTTGAGGTTTTTTATATGGCCCCTAGATATTTTGGGGGGGATTATGTTTTATTCTTGCAGTACTCATTAAGATCTTTGGTTTGATATATTGGCTGTCCCTGAAATCCAAGTATTGAGGGAATTATGGCTTGTTGAATGTGTAAAAAAACTCTTAAGTCCAAAATCCTTTTTCATATGAAATGAAAAACCAATACAAAAAAAGGATGTTCTCATACGAAAAAGAATAAGGGAAAAAAAAAACTAAGTCCCATTTCTTTTTTCATATGATCGGATCCATTTCCACATGGCTGAATTCTTTTTTCGTATGGCTGTATGAAAAATGCAGAAGCAAGTCATGAAAAGGGATGTAAAAAAAATATTTGGGTGTGAGTTTTCCAACAGTTAAGTGCAGAATCCAACAAATAGGGTCCCGATGACCAAGATACATGTGTTGGTGTCTCTGCAGGATGTCATTTTTCTGGGTTTTGAAAAAAAACATTTTTTTTAAGCAGAAACATGATGGCACCTATACGAAAAGGGATTTTTCTCCTCACGAAAAAGGATAGGCCACATATGAAAAAGGATCCTTTTTTGTATGGACCAAATTATTTTTTTTTTTGTCCCAAGCAGCTATCCAAAAGACTGTACTGAGGATTCTCAGAAGCAACATTTTCAAATGTAATAATGTTGGACTGGATTAATGTTTTTTCACCAAATCAGCAAAAGGTACAAATGTTGGCCAAGCCCTTTCTACCCTGAAAATTTCAGACAAAAATTCCAAACTGTCTGGGTGCAAGGTGCTGACAAAAACCAGCAAAAAATAGCAATTTTTTAAATTTGTTCACCATCCGCATCTCGGAATCCACACATCCAACCATAGTGAAGCTTGGCACGTCAAGAGATCTCCCCCCACAAGACCACGCATGCAATATTTTATGCAAATTTGTTGAACGGTTGCAAAGATATTCAAGTGCAAAATTTGAGATTTAACATAGAAACCCCCTGTTCAGCCATAATTATAGTGGTGCTACTGTGCCACTATACACACATATATATATATATATATATATAAAATGTATACATTTTAAGCCCCATTCATGAAGCTTTAATGACTATTTTTGAGTTAAAGCATCAGTACTATTTAACTGAAAACAAAATCAATCCTTGTACTTTGGCAGTAATCCTAGCATCCTTGCAATCTCATGTAGGGAATTTTTAATTTATGAAACAATTTTCTTTAAATTTGTATTTGTTTTGTAATTAGTGTTGCAGTCATGTCGCAGTTGTACATAATATGGACATGGTAAGGAGGCACAGTTACATGTTTTTTTTTTATTTATTTAAAAAATGGTAACTGGGTCAGACATACTGAACCAAAGGTCATTTTCAGGTATGACCCAGAGGGAGGTGGGTATAGAGGAAGGCCAGCTGAAGACATTACAGCATACCAAAATATCCAGGTTAAAAGAGAACAAACTCATGGAACAATCCAGATATGGGACAAGGGTGCTGCACATCTTGTTAGGTAACAATATCACTGCACTGCTAATAAAGGTGAAATCAAGTGTAAACAAAAAAGGAAAACCACAAAAATGGGAGATCTGGTGCTGCAATACAGTAAACTCAAGAAAACAAAAAGAGCCACACACACAAAAGTTAATGTGGTGTATTACCTCCTTACCACATTATGCAGTATTTAAACAGTGATTCAGACAGTGCAGAGACAAGCACTACCGACATTTCGCATGTGCTGTTTTCACTGTATGGTTGCCTGAGCAATGCTCGGGGAAGGAACACTCTGGTATCCTGGCCAGAATCTGTAGCAATATGCCAGCCACTGAGCTGAATTTGCAGTTATGGCAGACAGTCAAACATGAGGTTTGACAGGATTCATCCTGCAGAAGCCAGTGTTCACTGATCCAGAGGGAATGCCAGCAAGAAGTGTCAGGCAGCACTGAGCTGAAAGCAGGCAGGCCTCTTATCATCAGAGAAGCATTTACCGATTACAAACATGCTGCCTTGATGGTCAGAAGATTAGTGTGGCAACAAGCTACACTTGAGAGATATCTGGCTGCTAAGAGAGTGCCAAGGGGTTGAGTATCCTGAAATTTCCCTCATCTGAGAGAGAGAGACAAAGCAAACTTCTTTGACAGTTGGAAAGTTACATGACTCCTCTCTAAGGCTCATTTGCTTAATAAAGCTGATTCTATCAAACAGCAGGCTAAGCAAGTGGAGTTATTACAGCAACTGTAGCTAGACCTCCAGCAATTTTCTGAATCTGCTGAATATAACAAATTAATAGAAAACTTGAACATAACTATTAAAAGATTTAATGAGAAGAAAAAAAAAAACACAAACAGAAGAAATTTCTAAGTGACAAGAGGGATTACTCCTCGGGCTGTATTTTTAATTGGAAAATAGTACCAAATCAACCTAATCCCCCCCCCCCAAAAAATATCCAGTACTGTAAACCTTGAAAGTGACATGAGTAGTAACTCAGATGACCATGCTTCAATTATTTTAGAAGGCAGCGCAACACCGGAGCAGAGTCCGCCCCCCCCAATGAAGGAGCCCATGCCTGACACAGTTTGCAGAGCCAGAAAGCAAACAAGCCATGGCAGGAGGGGTCAAGAACTGGCAGAGGGAACTACCCCAGCGGGCAGAGGTCAAGACCTCCAGCAGAACCAAGAGGGGAAGGTTCTACAAGAACAGGAGCCAGAGCAGATTAACCAGTACTGAGGAGTGGAGAAGAGATAGCAGCAGCAGCACTGAGTGAGCACAGTGTTATTAACCTGTCTTCCTATCAGCTGAATAATAACTGAAATATCATTGTTAAATTGTGGTCTTAATTTTGAACCTATATATTCGATCAACCACTTTAACACGACAGTTGACTTACATAAATTTGCTAGACTGCTATACAGTATATTAAGATTTTTTTTTTTATTACAAAGATAATATGGGCTGTCAAGATCTGCAAGGGACATCACCTGTAACATGGAGGGACTTGAACCTAGTCCAACGGATTCAATGACAGAGGTGACGCATAAGAATACAACTGAAAACAGCACTTCCAGGTTCAAACCTAAACTGAATTTTGTCCCTCCTATGAACCAAACTGTGACTATTTTTCTATGGGCCTGTGAACAAGACCTGAATGAACGTATCCAACAGAACAATAGGCCCTTACTTAACATGAGTAGGCAGAAACACAGGCCATGAAATCACTATCAAAAATGCAGAAATCACCATAAAGCAGGCCACCAACAAAGGGGGCAGTATGGTACTGCTGGATACCATAGATTACAATAATGAAATGTTAAGGCAATTGGCCGATCACACATTTTATCAAAACTTCCCAGTGACCCCACTATAGTCTTTAAGGATGAAATTGATGAATACATTATACAAGCATATATAGATGGGTAAATGACCAGGATACTATGGAATTCCTCATCACCAAACATCTCATCTGCCTCACAATTTACATACTACCCAAGATCCATAGGAAACTGGTAAACACCCCTGGCCAACCCATCATCAAAGGGAGTAACTCCCTCCCTTGGCCACTTTCTCAATATGTGGACAGTTTTTGCAACCCCATGTTTTCCAGCTCAGATCCTACACTAGGGATATGACTCATATCCTTTAAGTCCTGGACAAGATCCATGTCAAGAGTCAGCATTTGTTGGTGACCTGCGACATGGAAACTCTTTATACCAATATTCCCCATGAAGGGAGTTAGAAACTGTAAGCATTATTTCAATATGATGGAGGGGAGGGACCCAAGCCTTCAGCTGAGTTCTTCGTGGGATTGTCAAAGTTTGTGGTTACCAAAAATGTGTTTTCTTTTTTGGGTGATTTTTATTGCCAATTTAGTGGCAAGGCAATGGAGGCCTCATTCACCCCAGCTTATGTTAATCTATCTGCGGTTATGGGAGGAACAGACTGTATACAATCCAGAACGCAACTCCTACTTTGACAAAATTAAATTGTGAAGGCACTTTGACAATATTTTGAATATGTGGCAAGGAACAGTAGAGGAATTGGTGGAGTTTGTTGCGTTCCTTGAAGAAAGCAATCCAGATCTGAAATATGTTGTGTCAAGTAGCTATCAGAATGTCTCCTTTTTGGATTTGCTCATCACTAAAAACCAAGAATGGGTGGACACTAGTTTTTATCGTAAATTGACAGACAGGAATACGATCCTTCTGTCCAACTCATGCCATCCCCACTACACTATCAAAACTATCCCAATAAGTCAGTTCCTACAAATCAAAAGGAAGTTCAGGGGTGAAACTGAATGTGTGAAACATGCTGATGAAATGAATTGGAGATTTGCAGAAAGGGGAAACAGAGTAAATGATGTGGCATCTGCAAGGAGGAGAGCAGACAGAACAAACCGTATGGAGCCTGTCTTCCCTGAACGATGCCCACATGACGGTGAAGCAAGGTTGAACGTTGTCACAACCTACAACACTCGATCCTCTGCTGTGGAGGGTATACTTAAAAAGAACTGATGGATTCTCCAGACAGAGAAGAGTTTGGAACCTTATGTTGTAGACTTCCCTAGGATGGTATCTGCTGTAAAAGACCACTTAATTTAAGGGATCATCTCACTAATAGCTTACAACAGGGATGTCATGGTATCATGGTTTCCCAGTATATCACACTGTTGGAAGTCATTGATACTGTGGACAATTTCTGATACTGTGATGACTGTGGTTCAGGGTATACCACTGTTTACCAGGCCTCTCAACTAATTTTTGGGGTATTTTTAAGAACATCTGTCCTTTCTGTGTCAACTCTCCCCAACACAAGAGCTCAATGAGACTTTTTGTACAAAAACTACTACTTCCGTAATATCATGGTATTCATGATAACCATGGTTTTACATGTTGTGGTTATCATACTGTCAAAAGTTGATACTGTGACATCACTAGCCTGCAACCATATGAACACCCACACCACTGGCTACCACCTCCACTGTCTGGCTGTCACAGATGTGGACAATGCAAATACTGTCCAGTCATCAGCCAGCCCAAATTTTTTGTTAGCCCACTGGATGGCTCTGTCATCTGTGTCAAGAAATTCATCAGTTGCGACACCACACATGTGATTAACATTGTCACATGCTCATGTGGGATCTTTTATGTCAGCTGCACCAAGAGGAAACTTTATGATAGAGTTGGGGACCGCATGAGGGTAATATTGCAGAAGAACAAGGAACATGTGCTAGCCTGTCATATGTCATTTGTCACAAGTCACTGATCCCCAGCACCATCAGCTTATGTTCTTATGTTCCTGTGCAGGGACAGCGTGCTTTCAGCTATAGGGCCCCCCAATGGCTCAATGAAATCCCAGTGCACATTCTAAATTCCCAATGCATCTCGCAATTCAAAAATGGCTTAAGGCAACACCTTCTTACTAGGACAGTTTGTGACTGCCACTAGGACTCTAACACCCATAATGCCCACTCACCCACATTCTCCTTCCCCTTCCTTTTATCCCCACTCTTCCCCTTTCCCTATCCCTCTGTTTTCCTCTCCCCCCTGTGCCTTTTCCCCCACTGGATCAACCTTATAACCAACCTACTACCACTACCTCCCAACATCCTAGACAAAGCCACTTCTTTTAGCCACCCACTCTCCCCCCACCCCAGTCTCCCCTTCCCTTCACCTTGACTCCTCCTCGGACTCTCACACTAGGTGTCACACTCTTTATCTCCTTCGCTACATACAAACACTGTCCTTTACCCTAGTTGAATGCTCTTGATGCTGTACTATCACCATTGGTACCATGAATGACATTGTAACCTTATTGTATACTAGCTACCTACTATTCCGGTATTGTATGTAAACTGTTTGTTATTATTGTCATTGTCACTGTTCAATGTGGAACCTTTGTAAAAGAGCTCTGAGCTCAAAGGTATGATCCGAATCCCTAAATAAATAAAATAAAATGTTCATAGGCAAAGAAAAGGTCATGGTCAGACCTCATGGGGAGAGGGAGATGTGGAGTTGCTCTTAGCCCAGCTGGAAATGTTTTGGATTTTTAAGCTCAATGCACTCTCGTTCCCAGGTCTCAGTAATAAGCTGGAGACAAATGTATTTTTGTGAACACTGAGAATGCTAATTTGATAATGACCTTACATACTCTAGTTTTATATAACAAGATGATGTTACTATCATTGCTTTTAAATACATAGTATATGGTTATTTACATGTCACAGTATGGCACAAGGCTTTTTTGACATTCTAAAAACGTACAATTGATATGAGGGATTTAATGTAGAGTGCTATTAAATATGGGCAACTTGCTGCAGAAATGTGTTACTATTATAATTGTGTTTGTTTTTATGTCTATCAGAAAAATGCTATAATAGCACACAAATCAGTTGCTCATAGAAGACAGGATGTAAAGATATTTTTTTGCCATCCATTGTTTATCCTCCGTGGTGGGCGGCGGTCCCATGTCAGCCGACCTTAGCGGACTCTGCAGTCATTCGAGGCACCCTCCCTTCTCATGCCCTGGTGGACCACTGGAGCCAGCTTAGGGGCTTCATCCAGCTGCAGTCCCCAGTTTTCCTCTGTTTTTCTCCCCTAATACCCAAGGCCCCAGAATGCAGTTGCCCATGTGCGTGGAGGTGCACGTGCGCCCCGCGGCTCCAGCAACGGCCCCTTCCACCCTCCTGGCCTATTGTCAGGGTCCCTCTCTGGCATGGCACTGCCACCTAGCCTCCACTGGGTGGCAGCCAAGTGCCGGAGAAACCCCCACATCCCCCCTAGAGGACGAGAGCTCCCTGCCAGCTGCTTAGCCTGCTCCTCGCCCACCTCCCTGACCGATCCCTGGTGTCCCGAGCTCGTGCCCAAACCCAGGTCACCAGCATGGCACAAGGTGTGGCATCCAGTGCCTCAACCCTTTAGCACCACCAGGCTGACCAGGATGTAAAGATTTTAACTCACGTTTAAAATTTGCACTGATTTGTTTCTGGCCCTTTAAGTGTGCTATATGAATTCATGCCATTGAAGGGCAGCAGCACTATCCTTTGATAAAGTGAGCACATGTGTAATGTTGGGAGCACTTGTCACTGCACTGTCTACACCACTATTTACATACCACATCATACAATGGCAAGGTGGTAACATAGCACATTAACTTCTGTGTGCATGGCTCTTTTTTGTTTTCTTGTGAAATAACGTGTATTAGAAAGAAGTGCAGATATCAAAGAAACAAACATGGCAGTAGCAGTTAATAAGCAGTGCATCTTACAGTGAGAATTTTGACCTATACTTTTTTTATTCCATTTTAGATTGCCCCTTACATATTGCCTTGTTACAATATCCTTCTTTCCTCATTTTGAGTCTGCTTTTGTCCTTTTTTCATATTTGAAATAATAAAAGGAATGCTCCTTTTTACATGGCTTGGATCAAGTTTTTTTCAAAATTCTTAGCTTTTTTTTTTTACATCTGTTATTCCATAAGGTCAGTGAGCACAGTCTGTTGCCTGCTAGTTCATTTTAGTCACAAGAAAAGTGATGATAAACAATAGATGTTCAAAAACAACAGAGATTACTGTTAAACATGTGGACTAAGCCAAGTTAAAAGGAACACTCCTTTTATTATTTCAAATGTAAAAAAGTGCTAATGCAGACTCAAATGTAAAAATAAAGGGTGTCATACAAGCAGAGATATTGCAAAGTTCTACTCTGCAATCAAAGTTTTGGCGAAGTCGCCAAATTCACCTCCACATAGCATTTCACAAAGTTGTGGCTGTATACTGAAAAATCACCATTTGTAGCTTCGCCTTGCTTTGTTTTTTTTTTTTTTTCAAAGTGCAAGTTGCACTTTAAAAACCCACAAGGAGGGAGAAGGTACAAGTTATGAATGTGCTGCCCCCCCCATCTATTCGCCAGCCCACATAAAATATTATCTTAAATCCCTGGTGCTAGTGGACCCCCCCCCACCCCATTGATCACTGGCCCCAATAAAAAATTAATTATCTTAAATCCCTGGTGGTGTCTAGTGGACCCCCACCCTGCCATTCGCTGGCCCCAATAAAAAAATAAGCGATCTTAAATCCCTGGTGTCCAATGAACCCCCCACCCCATCAGGTAGTGCCCTCCACCCCTGACCTGAGCTGGCCACCAGCACAGCCTTCAGTCACCTCCATGGCCAGCAGCCTGACTGACCCCTCAATGAATGAGCGTGTGCTTGTACAAGCACACGCCATTCACTGATTGTCAGCCAGCCTATCATTAGGGGACATTTTCTGGGGGCTAGAGAAGCAAGGCTGTGGTCCCCAGTGGGAAGTAGGTGGGCTGGGGAACAGCGTTGTGGACCTTAGGAGGGGTCCATAACGCTGTCCTCCCCTGCTGGTGACTGGAGCAGCCACCCCTTCCTTCTCTAGCCCCCTGAAAAAGTCTTCTCTTACAATGACAAGCTGGCTGACTGAATGAATGAGCACATGCTTGTACAAGCACGTGCTCATTCATTGAGAGGTTAGTCAGGCTGCGGGCCACAGAGGTGAGTGGAGGGCTGTGCCAGTGGCCCGGTCGGGTTGGGGGATAGAGTGGAGTTGGGGGCACTACCTGATGCAGTGGGGGTTCACTAGACACCAGGGATTTAAGGTAATACATTTTTTTATTGGGGCTGGCGATCAGCCGGCTGAGGATCCACTAGAACAGGCCAGGCTACCTTGAGTGAGTTCCCAGGCATGACTGTGGCATCTACGAAAAGCATTAAGATTGCTGCAGTGCATGATGGGATACTCTCGATCAGGTACTGGTGCCGCTCACAGTAAAAAGCACACTGCCAGAATCAGGAGCTCATTGGGAGCTCAGGCATGTGTGACAATTTTTTTTATTTTATTTACTTCCTGCAGGCTTAACCATGATTTTTGTTTTGGAATGGGTTGCCTTAATTCGTGTTACAGCACAGATCATGTCCGCACTGCTGTCAGCATAGGTTAAGGCAACCGCATTTATCTAAAACTGTGCTAAAGCCTTGCTCTGAGCAAAGTTTTAGTATAGTTTTAGAACAAGGATTGTAGCACTTTTTTACCATGCTACTATCTGGATGCAAACCTCTTGAAACATTTTAACTGATTTTAAACATGTTAAAAGGCACAGTGTGTACAAGGCCTTATGGTCCTATAGTAACGTAGCCGTTTTCCACACCCAATATTCATTTGTTGATTACTTAGCAGTTTCAGAACCCAGTGACATCAACTGAGCGTAAGGCTACAATGAAGTGGAACACGATGACATTGGCTCAGCTACTCAGCTGATATTAGCTTTTTTTAAGGCTTATTTAAAAATCTATTTGAACTTGTTATCTGCTTATTTTAAAACATATTTACTTAGGATAACTCAGCTGCAACATCTTGTACATTTTGTATTCAGTTGGGTCCTGCTTCTATGTACTGGAGGTTAAGGGACTTGCTCAGGCTTTAGCTCGTGATTTGAGTGAGAATTTGGCTCTTATGGAGTTCGCGCATGTACTCTCCTAGTTTCCAGGACAGTCTTCTAAGCACTGGACCACACTGCCTGTGCAGACTTCAGGATAGCACAGTAGCAACAGGGAGGTCCTGTTTTGTGGCATGCCTTGTCCTATGTCTTATACTCTCAATCTGCTTACTACCACTTTCATTGCTGCCTACCAGGTAACTGCAGAGAAGAAAAGTCGAGGCACTCACCACCAGAACAAAGATGCAAGCTTCCATTGTTCGTGCAGAACTTCTGTATTGAGTTCCTCAGGTACAAAACTAAAATACACTGTAAAAGGCCTTTGATGAAGAAGCACTTTTGTTACAGTGTGAAACGTCAGTCACGTAGTCTATGCGGAGTCTGTTTTAATTTTGTACCTGAGGCACTCAATAAAGAAATTTTGCACCAACAACTGACGTTTGTGGCTCTGTTTCTGGTGGTGAATGCCCTGACTTTTTTGCTCTGCTACGATTGTTTGATTTGTGATACCTGTGTCCTGGTGTGGTGTCTTTTGGTTTTCCCTCCTGGGTCATTCTTGGGTATGGCACATTTTCATCCTAGAGAGAGTTCCATTTTTGTATTTTCATCCTATCGAGAATTTCCATTTTTGTATTTGTTTATTTAGTAACTTGTTTTTTTTTACAATTTGTTGGCCAGGAAAGGCACACAGAGCCAAGTCTTGTTTACAGATGTGATGGCGGGAGACAATTATAGCAGGGGGAACAGAATAAAAATAAAAGTCACAGTACATGCATAAGAAATAATGGTGTATAGGGAGAATGCTGCAAAAAAGGGGGATACAGTAATATAATATACAATGGAGCCAAACATGACCCAAAATAAACACCAAGGGTGTCCAAGGTAGGAGGTGGAGGAAACAGGCAGGAGTAAGGGATGGGGGAGATATTGGCTTGAGCAGTGGGGAACATGGAGAGAAAGAGGCAGGTTCGCCAAAATGACCACTAGGCCAACAGTGGCCACACAAAGGAAACAAAACAGGAAAAGCTGGGGGTAAGAAGGGGGAAGGGAGCATAGAGGCAAATGAAATACAGTGGTAGTCATAATAGTTTATCTGTATCATAAGACTGCACGTCATTGCACAACACTTGGTATACCGCGCTACCGGTAAACTTTTGCACAATTACCACTGTAGAAGTAGGCAAACAGAGACTACTTAAAGATGAATTGTAAAACAGGCACTGACCCTAGAGGTCCTCCTACACATTGTTTCCTCACAGGCTGTACTTGAAAAATGGGATGGCTCCATACCTTAGAGATCTTCCTGGTTAAAGATTTTAAATAAATATACTAGAAAGAGGCTTTGACCACAGCTAAGTATCTGTTTTCCTTTTCAGGGTTCAGTAGCTTATGTTTCACAACAGGCCTGGATCAGGAATACTACTTTCAAGGACAATATTACCTTCGGGCAGGATGTGAAGAAGAACTGGTATGAGCGTGTTGTTCAGGCTTGTGCTTTGCTACCTGACCTGGAGAGTCTGCCAGCAGGAGACAAGACAGAAATAGGAGAGAAGGTGATTAACCAAAGTAGTGAACGTGGCCCTACAATTTATGATGACCACAAAGATTTATAAATCAATCCCATCTGAGCCAGCTAACAAGCGTATTACTTTGGTGGTGTGTTCCTATCACAAATAGGCATGGCTTGCATTGAAGTAGGCATGCACTGAGTGTGTTTGCTTGCTTACTGGAACTTGTGTGAAGGGCAAAAGTGTTGCTCGTGCCACAGTGGTGCCAAAAAAGGGGAGGGACCCTTACTTGCATGCCAACTCATGAGCTACAAGAAAACACAAGTGGGATACATTTACCAAGTCCTGCAAACATGCAAATGTTTTTTTTGACTGCTGTCCTACATGATTTAAGGGTGTTTTCACAGTATGGGGTATACATTCAGCTAAAATAAAAAAACACATAAAATGCAGGAAAAGAGAGGAAGGTGGGGGACCTCAAATAACTTCAATGCCCCAAATATATTTCCAATGGGGCAGTTTACAAATGCTATATTTAGACTGCTTTATATTTCAAACACATTTCACTAGTTCTTATCTATTTAATGAGAAAGGCAGGTGCTTAAAGTAACGTATTTGCAGAATTATATGCAGTAGTTTAAATGGTTAATTTGGCCTTTTGGAAATAACGGATGCATACTTACAGCATAAAAAAGAGTGAAAGTAGAGATGATCGAGGTAACTCTGGTTGGTTAGCCTGAATTCAACATTGGGCAAGTTGGTGGAAGAAATTATCACATAAAGGTTGGTAGAGTTCCTGCAGGTAAATGGATTGTTGGACAGCAAAAAACATTGGTTTGTGGAAGGAAGATCTTGCCAGAAGAACCTGATTGACTTTTTCGATTGGTTGACTAGAGCCATTGATGGGGCCAAGCTGTGGATGTACTGTACCTGAACTTTAGTAAGGCATTTGATTCCGTCCACAGGTAAATCTGGTTAAAAAACTGGTAGACTTGGACGTAGTGGAAGGTTAGTCAAACGGGTCAGAAATAGGCATGGATGGAGAACTGACAGGGTGATGGTACTGAATGAGGAATTCTCAGAGATGAGGGAGGTCACAAGCAGAGTACTACAGGGATTGGTCATAGGGCCAATACTTTTTAACATATTCATTTGGGACATTGGTGAAGGGTTCAGGGCAAGACAGGCCACTTTGTGAGTGATACAAACATCTGCAGGAGGTTGGACACCAAGCAGGGTATAAGGGTACTGAAAGCGGATTTTTAGAGAACTGAGTGGTGGTCCAAGCTATAGCATCTGAAGCCCAGTGTGAAGAAGTACAAAGTCATGCACATCAGAGCAAAAAACAGAGGGTGGAACAGTCAAGGAAGGAAAGGGATCTGGGGGTTATCATACCCATAAGCTGAAACATTCTGCTCAATGCAATAAGGTGGTGGGCAAGGCAGACAAATTGGTAGGATGAATTGGCATGGGGAATAAAGAGTAGTCTTAAAGAGGAGATACTGCCCTGTACACATTCCTAGAAAGGCCATACCTAGAGTACTGTGTGCAGTACTGAAATCCACACCTGAAGAAAGATACAGACAAGGTGCAGGTGATGCAGAGCAGGGCCACCAAGATGATTCAGGGGCAGTAGGGAAGGTTCTAGAAGGAAAGGTTACTGGGCCCAAACATGTTCTCACTGGATGCCAGGAGGACTGAGCTACTCACATCCAGTACAAATATGAACACTAGCGGTAACCCAAGGAAAATGGTGGTGGGGGATTCAAAAAGGACATCAGAAGTATGTTTTCATAAAAAGAGTGGGGGAAAGGTGGAACAGCTTGTCCAGGGAGGTAGCCTGTGTAAAGAACAGTGGTCTGATTCAAGCAGGCATGGGACAGACACATGGGTTCAGTAGGGGGTACTGGGTGAAGAAGAAAAAGAGGTGGGAGAGAGAAAAGTGTCTATTAAGGGTCTCAGTCTCAGTGATTAAGTAGGACAAAGGGCAGACTGGATAGACCAATTGGTCTTCTGCCAACAACTTTCTATGTACTTTTTTTCAGTTGCTGCGTACACCAGACTATTGTGATTAGACTGATCAAAGTAACTTCTAATGGATTTCGGTAAGTGGTTAAACATTAAAGAGCAACAATCATGCTCAATGTCTGAGAGGCCCTTAAGCCTCCACATGGTAGCAGACCTAAATAGGACTCAAGAAGTCTACATTACACATTTTGTTAATGTTTACATACTTCAGGGGAAGGGAACGTAAATTCAGCTTAGCCGCCTGATCCATTACCCTTCCAGATGTCACTAATGGCAAGCTACGCCCGTGTGCCACCCACTCGCTCCTACGTTTTATGATGTAGGAGTTTGTATAGTGTGGGGGGTGTGCTCCACTGATTACACTGGGAGTGAGGTTTAAAAGTAATTTTTTAATATTTCAGAGGGCCACTGGGGTAGAATCAAAGCCACAGGTCAACTAACATGGCTCTCATTAGTTGAGCTTTGACACCAATGGAGCATGCCCTCGTGCTCTACAAACTCTTACATCACAAAACATAGGAGTGCGGGGGTGGCACGGGGTGGAGCTTGCTATTAGCTGTATCAGGAAAGGGCAAAGGGTCGGGCAGCCATGTTGAATTTATCATCCCTTCCCCTGAAGTAAGTAATAATAGGCTTTAAGGCGCCTTTCAAAAACCAAGGCGTCGAACAAATTAAACACATCATACATCACAATATCAATAAAATATAAAACAATCATAAAACCTCTACTACAATTAGAAATATTTCAATCACCAAATGCTTGTCTCCATAAATGAATTTTCAAGGCCTGTTTAAATCTCTCCACGGTCGGGCACTCCCGTAACTGACAGAGTAGAGAATTCCAGAGGGTAGGGGCCGCAAACATAAATGCCCGGGACCCAGCAGATCTTAAATGCACCCTCAGTATCTCTAGCAACTCCTTGTCAGCTGAGCGGAGCGATCACTTGGGGTGGTAGGGAACCAGGAGCTCTTTCAGATAGTCCAGTCCCTGTCCATGTAGGGCTTTAAAAGTCAATAAAATGACTTTAAAGGTAATCCGCCACTGTACAGACAGCCAGTGCAGTCCTCACAGCACCGGTGAAATATGAGTAGACCGAGATGTTCCTGTGAAAAGCTGGGCTGCGGCGGATTTCCACCCCAGGTAGCCCTGGGTATAAGAAATTGCAATAGTCCAAGCACATAGACACAAAGGCGTGGACCAGCGTAGGAAGATCACCAGGGAGAACAAGGTGCTTAATCCTGAAGATATTCCTCAGATGATAAAAAGAGGATTTGGCGATGGCAGACACCTGCAAATGCAGAGTAAGCCCTTCATCAAAAATTACCCCCAGGTTCCGCACCTGTTCAGAGGTCGGGAGAGATCTGCCCCAAGGAATAACCCAGAGAGCAAACCTACCCCGTACCCCCCTGTCTGGCACGCTGGATCCACAACCAGCACCTCAGTCTTATCAGAACTCAACTTCAACCAACTCGCATCCATCCACTCCTGGATTTCAGTGAGGCAGTTATTAAAGACCGAGAGAGCTCCATCCTGGTCAGGTGCAAAAGAAAGGTAGAGCTGGGTATCATCAGCATAGCAGTGAAACCTCAGCCCATACCTTCTTACAGTGTCTCCAAGGGGCAGCATGTACACTGCGAACAACATGGGGGACAATACCGAACCCTGAGGAACTCCACATGACAGAGAAACTGGACCTGAGGAATAAACCCCAGATACCGCTGTCTGTGTTCTTCCAGTGAGATAAGATGTAAACCTCCTGAGGACTACACCAGATAGTCCACAGATGCACCTCAGATGGTTCAGCAATACCCCATGGTCCACAGTGTCAAATGCTGATGAGAGATCTAGAAGAACCAAGATGGAACGGCTCTTCCAATCTCTAGCCATCAGGAGATCATTGAGCACCCGAACCAGCGCTGTCTCGGTACTATGCCTCTTTCAAAAACTGGACTGGAGGGGTTCATAGATGTCAGGGATGGTCAAATGGTTCTCCAGCTGAATGCCCACTACTTTCTCAATCATCTTCCCTAAAAAGAGAAGATTAGAGATCGGTCTGTAGTTGACATGGCAATCGGGGTCCACAGAAGCTTTCTTCAGAAGGGGTGTAACCACCTCCTTCAGGGAGCTAGGAAACTCACATGTTTACAAGGAGCACCTGACTATCCATGTATGAACCAGACCAATGGAATCAATACAACCCAAGATCAGGGAGGTTGGTCCGGGATCCAAACTACAGCATGTAGGGCGCATACCCTGGACAATCTGCATGACATCCATGAACTCCGGTCGATCGAAGGTACTCCAGGAAAACCAAGAAGCAGCAGCCATATGCTGGTCCACAGCAACACCAGAGTGTGCTGGATGGAGCGCCGCCCTGATGTCAGCCACCCTATTTGCAAAGAATCGAGCAAGCTCATCACACTCTACCTGCGAAAAGGCTTTTCGTACTTGTAGGCAGGCTGGGTTGCACAGTCTGTCTACAGTGCGAAAAAGCTGAGCTGGTCGATTCTGAGCAATGGCAATCTCCCTGGATCGGAATTCTGCCTTCTTACAGGAGATTGCAGATTGATAGGCTTAATAATGCTCCATCAATTTAAGGTGGTCGGCATCAAGGAGGATCTCCGCCAGCAATGCTCTAACCTTTGTCCCGGTCATCACATCTCCCTCAATGTCCCATCAAACCATGGGGACTGAGGGCAAAGGGAGAGAGGATGAACATGGACAGGAGCAACATGGTCCAGGGCCACCAATATAGCCTTATTATAGGCTACAACGAGGGCCTCTGGGTCGCTGTTTGCTACTGGAAGAGACGACAGGTCAAGTACCACCACCAGGCCTTCAGAGCGAATACCTCTTTAGGGGCGATACCTGACCATCTCCACAGGGATAGGCCTAAGAAGGGGGGTGCTAAAGCTAAACCCCATGGTGTAATGATCAGACCATCCAACTGGTTCCACCCCCAAGTCTGAGGCCTCGATCCCCAGGAGGAATACAAAGTCGAGAGAGTGACCGTACTTATGAGTAGCAGTAGTAAGTATCTGTTTAAGGCCCAGAGATGATATTAACTGGAGGAAGTGTTGTCCAAATGGCGAGAATTTGTCATCAACCCAGGCATTAAAATCACCCAGAACCATCAGTCTGGGCAATTCAAATGCCATGTTGATGACAAAGTCCTTCACTTCCTGAAGGAAACGCGTCTCATCACCGGGTGGACGGTAGAAGAGAACGATCCTACAACCTACACCTGCTACAACAGTACACTTAAACGACTCAGTCTCCTCAACTGGTACACTCACAAGGTTAAGTTTGGTCTTGAAACAGACTGCAACCCCAGCGATCAATCTTGGGCGGTGAATCATCAGTACCAGCTGGAATTAAAGCCTCCAAAATGGGGCCAGAATTCTCATCCAGCCAGGTCTCAGTGATACAAGCCAGGTCCACCTTTCCCACAAGATCTGCGATGATTGCAGTCTTGCTTTTCATGGACCTGGCATTGCATAACACCGCCCGAGTTGGATGAATCTCCAGAGCTGACCGAACTATCTGCCCATCAAAATTGATAGTGCCCTTGGGTATGGAAACCAGGCATGGTAAACCACGTTCCTGGTTCCATTTCACCCCAGGGTGTCTCCTGGACCTCACAACCCCGATGTGATGGCTTGGCTCATTCACCTTCCACTGTTCACACACCCCACTCCCCTCCTCCTCCTACAAGCAATACCCAGCACCCTACAGTACTGGTATGTTGTAAACTGCAAAGGAGGGGAGAAAAAGGGTCGGAGAACGCGGAGAGCGGAGGGCAAATAGGGCACGACTGTGGGGGCAGGCCTCCAACACATTCTAGCAATCACTTTAACAAATGACCCGCACTCAACTAATAACCCAATCAAAAATTAATAAACCAAATAATAAAAGAAAAAATATATAATCTACAACACTAATGAGTTAAATAACACACACACGTATCCCCTATCACAGCATAAAATCTTCCCTACGCCCTCCCATATAAAGTTCAAAAAACCAAAAATACAAACATTATAAAACATTTCAAAAATAAAACAAGTGAATGAACAATCAGAGTTCTTCAGGACTATAACTCTCCAGGCCCTCTCACTGCTTTAGAGATATAACTGCATACAGACACTCTCACTGTCTCTGAAAATAATGTCCAGGAAAGTTTCGAGATCCAGGCCCTCTCACGACCCGGAACCAGATAAAATACAGGCACTCTCACTGCTTGTATAAACAGTACGAATTTTGAAAAATGGAAAAATTTAAAATCAAACCGTATTCTAGTAGGCAGCCAGTCTTAAATCCAGAAGCCGTGGGTCTACATCCAACCAGCTTAACAGAACCCATTTCACAGGACCACCGCCGGAAAATATCCTTAGCCAGTACCTTGATTCCCCGATAACACCAGCCCACCAGTTGGTCCCCCGTGGAACGTAAGGGAATCAACAGCCCGTTCCACCAGTTATCCAGCAAAACTACAGCTCAACTCCCAGAGTAGCCCCAGACTCCAGCGAGAAATCACCCAGCAAACATTCAACTCCTCCAAAAAGAAAAAACAGCTCCTGCGCTCTCAAAAGGGCCTGGTTATAAAATCTACCACAGAAAGAGATCGTTCCAGAGTTCAATGGCTCTTCTCCCGAGCTGTAACAATCCTATTTCTCACTGTTCACTGAGATAGCCCATACAAAAGTCTCCAATGAATCAGACCGCTCCACAGTTCCACTCCTTTCCTCGGGACATCTACAGAACGTCTTCCTCACATTAATCCGAATCACAGCCCAATACAAGTCGGGCCACAGGAACAGCAAGATCTTTAAAATAGGGACAGTGTCCAATCAATCCCAAAAAACAGAGTTGCAGGACCACAAAATTCCTCAAAGGTCCGCAAAGTCCCCATACGAAAACAGAAACCTCAGCAATCCAGGCATGTAGTCCAAGCAAGCTGTGCCGACATCAACAATCATGAACTCCACGAACAACAATAACGGCAAGTGAGATCAATTGACTGAAAGAAAATAGAAACGTAACATAAAACATAAAACAAATTGACGTCAGGTAAATAAAATCACAATAAAAAATGGTAAGAAGTCTAAACGAAGCTGCAAAACCTAAAGCTGTCTTTCCAGCACTCCCAGCCTGGCGGCCATCATGAATGGGCGCTATAATAACTGCAATGCCTAAATGGTCACTCAAGTAAGCAGTAGAAAATGTGTAAAATAGACTCTTGGGGGCCTATATTCAAAACTTTGCCCAGGGCTAAATTAGCACTGCCAGGTGTGCTAAATTAGTCCAGACCCAACAGCCCACTATATTCAAAAGGGATAGCCCCAGTGCTAAACCTGCTGAATATAGCATGCTAAGAAAGCCGGGCAATCTGGGCTGGGAGTGCAGTGCAGACATAGCCTGGGAATAAGACAGCTCTGAATATAGCAACCAGGAAGTGCACACCACAACAGCAGCTAAGTTCACAGCGACGTGAAGGATGGTAGAGGTGAACTATGTGTCCAATGTGTGTGCCAGCAAATGCGTGGACTCAGTGCAGCTGCAAGCAGCAGTACATGTGAAAGTATATTGTGCAAAAATGTACAATAGGTCCGAAACATTTGCGCGGCGCTAACACATTTGCGCGGGTTTAGCATGGAGTTAAGCCATTTGCCCAGCGCAATCACGTTTGCCCAGGACTAAACTTTGCTATATTCAAACGTGACATGCAAATTAGTCTACTTAGGTAGTCTCTGGGCAAACATCCAGATTAGCATCTCATTATAACCTGATTTGCATGCAGTTTGCCCAGCATTACTGCAGGGTCCCACAGCTCCACCTGTAGGTCAGTCTGGAAGTACAGGGGGCTGCCCACAGCTCCACCTGTAGGTCAGTCTGGGAGTGCATGGTGGTAGCTGCAGGCTACATTTATACAGTACAGCATAGCATATCGAGCCCCAGGGGACTACACAGCACAGGCACAGGTGGTGGTGCTGCATGCAACTGTCAAACTGTAGGTCATGCTGCAGTGCACAGCAGACACTACAGTAGCAAGGGGGCCAGTAGTGTGAGGGACACAGCAATGCCTATGGTGTGCAGGGCAGTGATGACCACTGCACTGTACACAGTGACAGGCCCAACTTGCAGGTGTTTACTGACAGTGGACATTACTGTTATGCTGTTGTGCGATCCACAAATGCCGCACCACTGGCATGGGATGCTCTCAGTGACATTACACGGTGGCTGTGTGTGCTGTGGTGTCTGTACAGATGTGTGGTATGTGGCTGGGGGGGGGGACACATATGATCAGACAGGCACACCAGTGTTGGGGTATTCCCAATAGTGGTCCATGTGCCTGCGTCATGTATCCCAGCCTTGTGGCTGCACCCAGTCTGTGGTGCAGCCTGGCCACTTGTACATCCTCCCCTCAACACCCTCCATACCCACGGTACTGCATGTGTGTGCTGACATCTGTTGGTGTCCACAGAAGGATGGTTTGCAGGTGTGTGCTGTATCTCCACAGTGCCATGGTGTCCACTGGGAGCCAGATCACCACATACTGCCGGCATGGCTGGGAATGGTGGCAGATGATGGTATCATAGGGATGCCATCCGTGACCAATATGTTTCCTCTGTGTCTGGCTTGTTTCTGTGTTTCATACTTATTGGTTAGGGTCGCGCAAAGCCACACAAAAGTCACGCAGAAGCCACGCAAAGCCACAGAGACGTGCAAAGCTGGTTTGCCCAGGGTTAAGACTACCTTTTCCTGGGCGGTAATCTGCACCACGCAATGTGTTGCGCTAAAGTTGCACAAAACCACTTTGCGCAGTGCTATGTGTTGAATATAGCACTGCGCTGACATGCCCCCTCAGTTAGCTCCTTGCATACATTATGAGTTTGCCTGGCAGTAATGCAGTTTGCGCACGCTATTTGACTTTTTGAATATAGCAGAACTGCACTAACCCGGCGCTAAACCTGCGCAAATGGTTTGTACCCAGTGCAAAGTTTTGAATATCTGGCCCCTGGAGTCCTGTTTAGGTCTGCTATCATGTGGGGGGCTTAATTAAAACACTGAAGCTGGTGCTTTTTAAGGACTGTAAAACTTAGAAGTTAAGCACTTTAATTTGAGATTAACATTTTCCTGTGTGTGTGCATCAGTTGTACGCCTAGTTTGGACTTTTAACTTGGAATGTAATGACTTAATTCCACCTTTACAGAGAATTAAGGGGGAAATAATCCCACCTTTGGGTGATGGAGATTTGGAAGACACAAATGTTTGGTACTTTACTATGGCTCATCTTTTCCTAAACAGGGTATAAACTTATCAGGTGGACAAAAACAAAGGGTAAGCCTTGCCCGTGCTGTATGCCGGAAGTCTGCTGTGTACCTGCTGGATGATCCGCTGTCTGCTGTGGATGCTGTTGTTGGGCAACATATTTTTGAAAACATCATTGGGCCAAATGGTTTACTCAAAGACAAGGTAGGTAACCAAATAAGACTTTTCCTGGATTGCAGGAGTTTGAGGAGAAGTATTCCCTTTGCATCTGGACCTGTTGTGCTTGAATCTGTGCCTGTTGTTGCACCAGTTGAGCCTGCTGTTCTGGCAGCCCTTTCAGTACTTTGCCTGAGTCCATCTTACCCCTATTAAGACATGGGACATTTAATCCCACAGTTGATGCCAACCATGTGTGACAGGGTAGCGAACTGGGTGGCTTATTGGGGAATACTCTCAAAGACAGCAATCTGGACACCAGTTTAAATCAAATGAAATTTGCTTTACTTTGAGTATCAGAGGGAAAAAAAACAGCTTGTATTCAGCTTAACAAAAATTCTTAGTTCAGTCTCTCTGATGGCTGAGATACTGGATGCCACACCTCGCGCTACGCCTGCGACCCAGGTTTGGGAACGGATCTGGGCTGTCAGAGGTCGGATGAGGGATGAGGATTGAGTGTCCCAATGGATGCTTTCCTCCTCCATGGGTGGGTTACCAGGTAGCACAAAACACCAGTAGCTCCTCTGCCTGTGGAAGCATGGACAGTAGAGGCACACGGCTCTCTGGAGTCAGGGAGGGAGAATGCTGTTGGGCACTTGATGACAGCATGAATAAGCACGTCGTTCATCTGGATGAACATCCTCTGCACCAGCGTCCTCTGGGGTGAGGGAAAAAATGGGGGGGAAATGCATACACCCCGGCCTTAATGAGCACAATGAAACCAGGGGGATCCTGGTGACAGGACCTGGCGGATGGAGTAGGAGGGGCTATGAGGCCCCCACTGAAGCCGAAGAGCTGGCAAGTAAAAAAAAAAAAAAAAAAGAAAGGTGGGTCTGGTTGATTACAAAGTTCTACAACTGGACAGAAAAAATAAAGGAAAAACAAAAAAGTTCTGTGTGAGGAGCCAATCATACAGAGTCTAGATTTCAACCACACTTTCATTTTGTACACAGAAGTCTCTCAGGAGGCTCTCGGGACTATGTTATCACAACTCTTTCAGGATGGGATTCACCTTATCCTATATCTATCTCGTAAACTTTCTTCCCAGTAGCAGCGCTATGCCATGCTGGAAGAAGTGTCCGGCAGTAAAGTGGGCAGTGGTCACCCTATGCTACCACTGGTTGAGACAGATGTTCACCCTCGTTAACAACTAGGCCTCTCCCAAGTGGTTACATGCTATGTGGGATATCTGTGCCCTTGTCACCAGATGGTATTTGGTGCTGCAGCTTTTTTTGTTTGATGTGCGCCACCAGGCAGATACCCTGCATGGTAATAAAGATTTTTACTCTAGGAAGGGTGGATCTCTGATGGCTGTTACAAGGTTGCCATGGGCACGACTCTGAGGGGGAGGGTATGTGATGGAGGATTTATCCGCCACACTTCTTTCATCCATAAACTGCTTCACAACCCTGCAACACAGGCAAAGCAGGTTTTGACAAGGGCTGTGGTGGGATTTGTACCAAACCCCTTTTGTTTTAAGATTGGCCCTTCAATACCTCACTGCACTGCCTGTTCTGGGTGTTGAATGTACCTTGGGGATGGGGTGTTACCAAGCAAAACCACAGGTTTCTGTTAAATGGAGACAGAGGGCTCAATTCTTCAATGGTACAGACTGCCATAAGCCCCAGGTGTGCCAAACACATGGTGCATTTGGCTTGCGGCAGTCCAGGACCAGCAATCATGGTTCTTAATCTCTTAGCCCCCCATGTGCCGCATGTCACGAGTTAGACCAGCTTTTGCTGGTCAACTTTGTGGACCTTTTTACAGGGTTTGCGCTACGTATTTGGTTCAAGTCGCTGTAAAAAAGGTAAAGTGTCACAAATGCATGCAACCGTTAAGAATAGGGTGCAGAGTGCACCACTGTGGTTGGTGCAGCACAGGATTTGCTGTAGGGCTTGTGCAAGCCCTGCTCCAACCTCTGAGAATCGAGCCCAGAGACTGAACTAAAAGTTTTTGTTTAGCCAAATACAAGCTGTTTGCTTTTGTTTTTCCTCTGTAACTGAAAGTAGAGCAGATTTCATTTGATTTAAACTGGTGTCCATAGTATTCGGTTTGAGAGTGTTCACCGAGGAGCTGCCCGGTTCGCTACCCTGTCACATGCCCGCTATAGATGCCCTATGTGAACTGGGCCCCCCACTGCCTCAGGGATCTTCTTGGAACCCAAACCAGTGTTTGAGATGTTTGAGCCTCTGGTTCTCAGCTTTTGGCTGCCCCTAAATCTTGTTTGAAGTCAGCAGACAATAGAGCATTTTCTGTTGCCACCCCACAATTGTGGTCTAGTTCCCCCAAGATATCTGGCCTCCCCCTTCTGTGAACTGTTTTAAAAATAAGTTGAAAACTTGGCTATTCAACCAAGCCTTTCCTGATGACCTGATGCAGTATAATTCTCAACAATTAAATCAAATGTAATTTTGCAGTGCTATGAATATATACATAGTTGTTAGGAAATTTTATATATATACACACACATATATATATATATATATATATATATATATATATATATATGTATGTGTGTGTATCTGTTACTTATGATCTATTACTTATACTGCATAGAATTTTTCAGCTGTCTATAAAAGGAGTCTTTCACTGTACTGCACCTTGGTTTAAGGACATATGGTAGTTAAATATTTGTATGTCTTGTCTATTTTTCTTTCTGTCTGTCTATCTATCTATCTATCTATCTATCTATCTATCTATCTATCTCTCTCTCTCTCTCTATCTACATACAGTGTAACTGGCGAGGGAGAGGGAAGCATCTCAGGACACTACAGGAGGGAGCCAAAAAAACAGTCAAAGACAATTTCACATAGGGATGAATCCCTGTTGCTAGAATATGTAAAACGATTATCATCCACTAATAGTGTTATACTTATGGGGGATTTTAACCTCCCAGGAATAAACTGGAACACTCTACAATCAGCAACCCTTGCAGAAGGTGCCTATTTGGAGACTTTCTTATTGTCTAATCTGGAGCAAATTGTTAAACATAATACAAGGGGTGAAAATATTTTGGACTTGGTCTTGAGTAATCTGGGTAGAAATATTATTGATTGTAAGATTATCCCCCCCCCTTGGGTCACATGATCATTCTATGGTCAGATTTACTTATAAGGGCAATCTAGGACTCGATATTAGTAGTATGGTTATATATAACTTCACCAAAGCTAATTTTGAGGGCTTCATTAATGAAATAACATTTTGGGACTGGAATCAGGATTGTATTAACAAAACCCTTCCTGATATGTGGCAGATCTTTAATGACAGACTTTCTGCAGCTATAAAGAAATATATTGCTTCAATAAAAAAAAACAGATAAAGTCAAACAAAAAATGCCATGGATGAATGCAACTGTTAAAAAACACATAAAATGTAAGAATAGAGCATTCAAGAGGGTCAAAGCAAGTGGCACCCAGAAATGCTGGGAGAAGTATAAAAAGCAGTTGAGTGTGACTAAAATTAGCATAAAAAAGGCAAAAAAAGAGTACGAGTTGAGATTGGCATGCAGGGTCAAGGACAATTATAAATCTTTTTATGATTATATAAACAAAACAAGAGGAGCTACTCCCACTATTGGCCCATTAAAAGACCAGGCAGGTAATTTAATAATTGATAAACCATAAATGGCATTATTATGCAACCAATATTTCTCATCAGTTTTCAACACTAGAACCACTGCTAATAAAAGTCATAACGATCAATTAAAGGCTGGGGAGTTTATTGTGGAAGCAGCCAGAGTACAAAAGTTGTTACAAGGGCTAGATCCTAATAAATCAGCAGGCCCTGATGGCCTACACCCATGCATTTTAAAAGAACTAGCTATTCCTTTACCTGGCCCAGTTGCTGCCCTGTTCACTAAATCTTTAGAAGAAGGAGAGGTTTTAGATGTATGGAGACGAGCCACAGTGGTTCCTGTTTTTAAGAAAGGATCAAGACAGGAAGTGAGCAATTACAGACCTATCAGCCTGAAGTCTATCTTAGGAAAAATCCTTGAGGGTATAGTAAAAGATCATATTGGGGAATTGATGAAGACTGATATAACTCAGCATGGGTTTGTGAAGGCAAGATCATGCCTGACTAATTTGTTGGATTTCTATGGCAGAGTTAGCAAGGCCCTGGACAGAGGTGAGGCTGTGGACATTATCCTCCTCGACTTCACCAAGGCATTTGATAAAGTACCCTATGGAGAACTTATTGATGCCATTATTAACATAGGCGTAGGGGTAAATATTACACGATGGGTGGAGTCATTGCTGACTGGTAGAATTCAGCAGGTCTGTATAAAGGGCTTCCACTCTGGATGGGAACAAATGACTAGTGGGTCCCTCAGGCTTCGGTGTTGGGACCCTGTCTCTTTAACATCTACATTTCATCCCTTAATACTACAACTGGAGTCTGGTTAACAAAAATTGTGGATGATACCCGCATAGGCTATACAGTAAATAATCCTGAAGCCATTAATACCCTACAGTATGCCTTGGGGGAATTAGAAACTTGGGCAAGCAAAATTAAACGTAATTTTAATGTAAATAAATGCACAGTGATGCATTTTGGGAGGAACAATTTACAAGCAGACTATCTATTGTGTGGCAGTGTATTGAAGGTTGTCGAGGATGAACGGGATTTGGGTGTAGGAGTTAAAAATGATTTGAGCTCTTAACTACATTGCCAACTGGTAATTAGGAAGGCTGGAGGTATTCTTCACTGTATAAATAAGTATATAAAAAGTAGAAGTAGTGAGGTTTTGTTGCCACTGCATTCTTCTCTGGTGAGGCCCCACTTGGAGTATTGTGCCCAGTTTTGGGCCCTAGGTGATAAGGGTTCTATTAATGCCCTCGAGAAGATTCAGAGGAGGGCAACTAGAAGGATGGATGAAGTTAAGGGAATGGATTATGAGAATAGATTAAAAAAACTTGGACTCTACATATTGGAGTTCCATAGAATAGGGGGGGGACTTGTGTATGGTCTACAGAGCCCTGCATGATGATCAACTATGGGAACAGCTCGGTCTGGAACTAAGGAGGGCGGTTTATGACACCATAGCACATCCACTACAGTTGATGATTGAATGTTGTAAGACCAAAAAAAGAAGTTCCTGGTTCTCATTTAGAGCTTCCTAATTATGGAATGATTTGCCACTAGAGGTGGTTACCAGCGAGAGCATGGATACTTTCAAGAAACGGCTTGATGTATACCTGAGTCAACATTCCATAATGGGTTACAATTAAAGTCTAGCGAGCAATAAGGACAACAGTCTTCTAAGCTCTGAATTACCTATGAACCTATGACAGAAAGCAGCAAATCTCTACTCAGACGTCCAGGGACAGGCAGACACCAATATTAGGAAACAGTAAAAAGTGTTTATTTGTTAGAAACACCTAGTCAGTCTCAGCTTGTTCAGTACCAAGATACAAGGTAGCAGCCCCCCCCCCATGTCAACATTTTACATCACTCTGTCACTTTTTCAAACACAAATAAACACTTTTGTATCGTTCCCTAACATTGGTGCTCACCTGTTCTTGGATGTCTGAGCCAAGATTTGCTGTTATCTATCTACAAACAGTATCTCTGTCTCTCTCTCTCTCTCTCTCAATCTACAAACAGTGTCTATCTGCAAGCAGTGTCTGTCTGTCTATCTATGTAGCTAGCTACACACCCCAAAACTAAAATGTAATGTTGCGTAACCTTATATTGTTTGCTCCATTTAACCACCCAAAATGCTAGTGAGGCAGCTCTTACCAAACTTGTTATGGTACCCAAAGCAATCTGTACCTTTCCCCACTACACAGTTAAGCCATTGTGTGATGTGAGGGGAAACAATTCCACTGCCCACTTACTGTATATTTTCCAGTATGGCTGACATTGGGGAAGTAAGGCACCCAAAGGGGCTGACGTCACGTTCACTGTAGTCCTTTCTTATATCAGAGATTTATGATCAGAATGTATGTTAAATTTACACTAAAACACATAAAAATAAATAGAAAGCTGTATTTATACCCCAAGAACTAGAAATAGTTGTACAAAACCTAAACAGTTCACTCTGGAGAAAGCATTTCTCCTTACTAGAGAAAAGGTTATCTAGCAGGGCAAACAGTTTTTTTTTCCTTAATCCAATAACACGTCTAGCTGCTGCCCTATTTATGATGTTTGACTCTTCAAATCATTTTACCATTAAACTATTTTATTGCTAAAATGAAATTTAGGAAGTTTTAATGACAAAGAGTGTGTGTGTGTGTCTCTCTCTCTCGATTTTCTGTCAGATTTCTTTTCCAGTGTCCTTAAATGGTTTATTACTCTTCCATTTACCAATTTCCCATGTTTTTTTCTCTCCCCTTGGCAGAATCAGAAGTCAATAATAGCTTAATGTAGCTAATATTTAACTGTGCTGTATCTTTATTGCCCCCCATCTTCCCATTCCTCCATTTTTTCAGACCCCCTTTTATCCATTTTGTTATACTGCTGTTATGCTGATCAGAGTTTTCCCAGATGCCCCATTTAGCACTTTCTGCCCTCTGGCACTGACAGAGTGACTGGCAGTAAAGCAACCTGGTCATTGTGGGGGTGAACATGGGTATTGATGCCTTCAAGACCCCCAGTAATTTTTTTTCACTCATTACTTGGCCACTGGGTTTACTAGAGAGTGAGGTATTCTGGCCCACTCACTTCAGAAAGTTTGTTCAGCAACTCCACAATGCATCTGCTCTCTCCTGACCCAGTTAACGAGGCCACTACATCTCAAACATGAGGCACTGTGGCATGCTACAATCAAGCCACTGGGCTGACTGTTCTGTTGATTTCTATAGAGTTGTGGAAATAGGAAGTTGCCAACATTAAGCTCAAAAACATGGAACACCTCCAAGCTGTATGACATCTGACCGGCTCTGTATCAGCAAGTGTGCAAAAAAATGTATTTACTTGCTGGTAATTATAGCTTTTTACTTTTAGTTGGGATTTCTGAAATTGATTTCCCAGAAAATGCTTTAAATGAGAACTACACTGAAGCCATAAGTCATTTTTCTCAGTAGAAACTATTTTGCAGCAGTGGTTAATATTCTGTTATTATTTCATCCATGCAGGCCTTTTAGTAACTTCAGTGGGTGTTTCTGAGTTACACTCTTGTATTGAGTGCCATTTTAAAATTGTATGATGTCGTTTATGTCCCTCTCACCCACTGAGTTCCATAATAGAACATGGATGCATTTTGCCAACAACAGAAGAACAGAACAATGACGTAAACTACATCATACAGTCCTCAAATGGTTCTTACCTGCAGCATGTAAATTAGAAACACCCAACAGGATAACTAAAATGCTTGGACAGCTAGAGCATTAACAGAATTTTAACCAGTATTTAAAAATCAGCTTTTACTGAGAAAAATTACTTATAGATTCAGTGCAGTCCTCCTTTATTTATTTATTTAGCTATTTTGTTTTTGTTGACCAGATAAGTGCACTAGACAAATACCTATTTTCAGGCACGACCTGGGAGAGTACAGAATGGAACACATTACAGAGAATAGTACAAGGCAGTGACATTTCAGGCAAAGCGAGTCAATATACAATAAACCATAAGTGGAAAAACAGTATATAACATTAAAACATAAAACAGAAACAGTGGAAAGCTTCCACAAATCCCCAAGGAAACAGGGAGAGAGCATATGCATAACCAAGATCAGCAACCACGGTCTAACTATACAAATTATCTACCATGATTAATTAGATAAGGAGTCTCAAAAGATGGCCAAAAATCAAAGACAGGTTAATGTGAATTTAATCAGGTATATACTAACAGAGTAACTAAATGGCAGGTGTAACAACTTGGTTAATCTTGCTTTGAGTATTAGTATGTTCATGTGAATGACTGAACCCTATCATTAGAATACTTCTTGGAACCTATATTTCGGCAGGATTCAGAATTGGCATCTCCGGGGAAACAATATTTTTCAGAAATATTAAAGGGACACTATCAACCCTTTTTGCATCATACCATTTCTAGTTGAAAATCCTCATTTTACGAGTGCTTACTTTCTCTAATCCTCATTGATGTTACTGCTTGTCTTATTTGCCTCATCTCTCAGTAGAGCTGAAATGCATGTTAAAGGCGTCAGTATACCCAACCTGGTTTTGCTTCAGATCCTTGAGCCACTCTTATTGCATACTCCTTGAACATTAGGAACACGCCCCCAAACAGTGCAGCCACTCATGATGCAATAGTTTCCTCTCCTCCCACTGCATCATGAATGGCTAGACTGTGTTGGGGGTGTTCCCAAGTCCAGGAAAGATGCAGTTAGAGCTGATCAAGGACAGTAAATAAACAGATTTTTGTGTGGTAACACAGGTGTGGTGGGCAGTCTGTTTTTCACTTTTAAAAAGAAAAAAGGAATCAGATTCAGACTGCAGACTACATCAGCAGTCTCTACAAAATGTGACCTATCATAACGTATTTTTTAAAACTAGAGACAGTTTGAGACCTAAGGTGATTGACAGTGACCCTTTAAAAAGCAAAAAAAAAAAAAATTTAAAATAAACCTCATCTAATTATCTTTAACAGTCTGTTGCTTCTGTCTGTCATGATGCTGCTTATTTTCTTGCAGACCCGAGTCCTTGTGACCCATAGTGTTAAGTTTCTGCCGCAGGTCGATATGATAATTGTGATGCATGATGGGGAAATTTCTGAGTTGGGCTCTTATCAGGATCTCTTGCAAAGAGACGGCATTTTTGCTGACCTGCTGCGTACATTTTCTAAAGCAGAAAATCAGAATGGGCTGAAAGGTGAGTTAAAAAAGAAATTGGTTCTTCAGGATTCTCTTTCATCTGACCACATCCCTTGGTCTCTACTTGCTGGCAGGGCTTGGTAATAAAAGAGTATATTACAAAGTAATATTATCAGAGTTTGATTACTTGTTTACATTTAACAAAGGTACATTGTGATACAAACATTATTTCTGCTGATGCGGCCATGTAGCAAGCGACAGAGCCAAACCCCCGGTTGGTATGACCTGTGCTGAATGTCACTGTTGATAAGGGTGATAGACTGTGAAAAGGTTCAGTTTGCCCAGAGGTTCCTCTAGAGAACTGGTACTGTTCTTGTGCAGGTGAGGACCTTGTAAATAAATCCATATATGTTTAAAAAAAAAAAAAAAAGACATGAATCATAATCTGCAATGTAGTTTAAATAGTTTTATTTTTGGAGTGTGCCACCGTAAGTTCTCTGACATTTCATGGACCTCTCCACTTATTCATAGGTGATGGTTTGACAGTCTTGTGCAGATATAGTGCATTTTTGTAGTTCAGTTTAGTCTCTTAATCCCTGTTTTCTATTGGCTTCTCTCTATCAGAGGTTGCAGTGCTGCTTTCAGTTTAGCTGTGTCCTCTGCAACAAGGCATATTGTCCCTATTTTTGACTATGCAGACATAGTATATAGCACAGCCCCCTCCCTCTTCCCTTGCCAGACTGTATACCCTCTGCAATGCCTTCTGTCCCTGTGCCTCCAACTCTCCTCCCCGCATCCTCTATTGTTCCCTCTATTCCTCCCTTTCCATCATCCCCCTACCCTTACATCACCAGTCCCACTACTAAGCCTTCATTGGTAAATACTGGTTTGGCTACCTCCCCTCCTGCCTATCTTCTCTCCTCTATTGCCTCCTTTCCCCCCTCCTCTTACCCACTAAGCCTTAGGGACACCTGCTCCTTCTCTGTTCCCCAGCCCCGCTCGGGCTGTGGTCAAGGTGCTTTATCATATCGACTCCCCTCCCTTTGGAACCTGCTTCCCTCTCCTCTTCACCTAGCCCTCTCCCTACTATCCCTAAAAGACCTACTAAGGCTCACCACTCCCCCTACATGTTTTTGTCCCCCCCCCCACTAACTCCTCTCTCCCTCTCCTTCCTCTATCTTCTTCTCAGCAGAAGCTCCTATTTTTCTCATGTTCCTCTCACTCCTTCCCCTGCTTTCTGTTACGGGATGGCTCATCTCCCCCTAACTCAGTTTTCTAGATCTTATGCTACCTACCCTTGTATAATTGGGAGCAATCTGTGTATAGTCTGTGTTTTATATTTTTAAATTGCCATCAGCTGTGCTCTCGCACTTGTAACTGTTGTCACTGCACTTCTCATCACTTGTAACTGCCTGCCTGACTACTTCCCCTTCCCCCTCCCCCAAGGTCGCACCTGGGAAATGAGCCTTGGCTCAGTGTGCCTTTCCCGGTTACCAAACTTTAAAGTAGATAAATAAATCAATAAAAAGTGAAACTGAAAGGGGCACTGCTGCTGCTAAAAGGGATAAAGGCAAGAAACTCGAGCCAACATGAAAACAAATCCAAAGGTTAAAAGATTGAATTGAAGTACAAAATAACATACTATATCTGCTCAAGACTGTTGAATCAATGCCTTTGTGTAATCAGAGGGGTCCTCTAAATGTCGGGTAACTTAAGGTGGCATCTGGCAAGAAAATAAAGCTATTCATACCACATTGCGTTTGTGGAGAGTCGTCTTCTTTTTGAAAGGCAAGGGTGATGGACTATCCATACTTCAACGCCAAACAAATTTGATGAAACCCTTTTCACAGAATCTTTTTTTATAAGGTGTTTATACTGCTGCAGCTGGCACCACCTTCTGCCCCCATGGCCTTCATGCCTCATTACCACCCTGACTTTCACCCAAGAGAGTAACAAGCTTGCATTCCAGCATCCACCATTGATTTTTCTGCCTGTGGTGTCTTCCCTTGGTGACCCTTGAACCTCCTTCCACCATGCTGCAGTGCACAGTTCCCAGATGGCTCGCATGCATACAGCAGGCCCCTGATGGGGGGACAAGCTCCATGACCCACCTTTTTGGGTTGCTGCAGCAGCAGAATGTGCCACTAACCCTCCCCATGCTGGGATAATTTATGGGCAGTTTTATTCAACAAAAGCCATAGGATAAACTTAAGAGCGATTGATTACAGCCAAACAGGGCCATCCTGCACAAAGATTTGGGGGGGGAGGGGCATTTGCCCCCAAAGTCCCATCCAAGGAAGCGCTGTAAAAGTATGTTTTTAGTGCTGCCTCTTGATTAATTTTTAATTGGGTGCCCCTCCGAGAAATTCTCTTGCCGTGACATCCCTGCAGCCAAATCATGCTGCTTGACAATGTCTGCTATTCAGTTTTTAAATATCAGCTGGTTATGATGTCATATTCGAACTGTGGGATATAGCTTTCCCATAGTATGAGAGAGAGAGAGAGAGAGAGAAAGAGAGTCTTTCTTAATAGGCCCAGTCATCACATGAATTTAGAAGCTATAGCTTGAAACAATGCAATAAGAGATTCTTGGCTGGGAGGCTTACTAAGCTACAGTAATATCTGAACTCTGGGGGGCATAGTTAAATACCTTCTAACCATTAATTCTGAACGTATCTGTGTGAGTGTGAAGAACAGCCACAGTAGCCAACAGTTAAAAATCAAGTGTGGCTAATAAAAAATGCAATTTGGCTAATGCAAAATACTACAATTTACTGTGTTTTGCATCCCAAACACTGAAATTTGCAGTATGTAGCTTAACCTTGTTTCCCCCTAGTCTTTATCTTCTGTCTTTCTGATTTTTAAAGACGTCTAATGATTGTTCAGTGAAGCTTTCAATGGAACATTTTATCAACAAAACTGGTATGACCCAACACAACTAAGAGTTTTGGGTACACTTTATATTGTGTCAGGTTCAATCTAACTGCAGGATAGGTAATTATTAATTACATGCAACAGAGGTACTTATGCTGTACTTTACTTATGAAGTGATATGTAACATGTGAGGGGATCGTAAGTTGCCCGCTATGAGTCATACAGTACAAGTATTCAGATTATCTGGCATTGTGAGACCCTTTAACCTTAAAGAGACATTGGCATGCCACAGCCCATCAGTGCATCGGTAGCACTGCTGCTTGAGATGTTGGCAACCCAGGTTCGAGAACGCATATCGGTCATCAGAGGGTTTGGGGGGGGAGAGGAGGATTTAGCATCCCATGGGATACTCTCCCCCCGGGGGGGGGGGACGCTCCACCATGCAGCTGCCACCTGTCTGACCACAGGTGGCAGTGCAGTCAGGAGTACATTCGATTGGGGAGAGGTGCTGATTGGCTGGGGTGGGTACTGATGCATGACATGGATATGGCCCACCATCAGCCAGCATCTCGGTGGGGTGGGAGGAAACACAAGGAAAAAACCCAACTGCTGCAGTATAACAGGCCTGCTGTGTCTGTAGACCCCGCACCTGCCAACCTCAGCTCCATCCCCATGCCAAGCAACCTGCTAGATCTATTAGCAGCTGGCCCAGCCTGTCAGCCTTCATCATGGGGAACAGATACCATAAGGGGTGCTGGGACAAAGGTAACTCTCAGAAGATGGTGGGATGACAAGGTTGGAACAAAGTGGGTTCTTGAGAGAGGGGGTCGGGAGCTGGTAGGTGACAATAACAGGCAAAGAAACTAAATAATGAAAAAACAGACCCCAGCATCTCAGGGTCTCCTTTTTTATTATTTATGGAAAAAAAACTGGCATCTCAGGAGAAGGTGGAAAATGTACATTATATAATGGGATCCGAGAATGCTGAAACCTGACTGGCTGATTGGCAGGTTTCACCTATGGTAAATCCTGGCATAACCCATGGAAAAAGGTACCAGTCAGCTACATCTGGAATACCCACATTTTTAAAATCACTCCGACCCTCGAACTTCAAAGACGAAAAGCCGCCATATTGGGTCACAACTAAACTGCTGCTAAGACGTGACTCAACTCCTGCTGTAAGTCTCATTGAAAAAATTAAAAGCAGCTTCATAAATGGACCCCAAACCCAGTTTCAAACATATAAACACTTCACTTTCGTGATTCTTGCACCCACTTCACCTGTCTGAGCATTTGTTTTCCCACACTGACTGGGCTCCATCCTGGTAAGATCATTGTCTGTCACCTCCACACTATGGAATCCTTCACAGTTATTATAAATGGCCTAATGCCCTCCATGAAGCACACCACTTTCTCGGGCACATGAAACAAAAATAAAAAAAAACCCTGTGCAGAGTCAGACCTGTTCCTTTCTCCTCACCACAAAACTGAACCTGAAAACAAGCATGCTGAGGGATGGCAGCCCGTTGGTGCTCGCACTGCACTCTGTCACACTCTGTCTCCAGTGAAAGAGAGGGGAGATAGTTGTCTTCTTTTTTTTTTTTTTTTTTTTAGTAAAATATAAAAATGTTAAGCATGTGGGCAGCTCTGAATCAAACCATGGACTACATCTTCCAGAGCAAGAGAGAGGAGAGAGGAGAGAGAAATGAAGGTTTTCCCTTGTTGTTTTTCACCATGCTCTGAGCAGTGACAGCAACTGTGAGAGGCAGTGCTGCTTCCCGAATCAAACAATGAACAGGGTCCTCCAAGAGAGAACAAGAGAGGATAGAGTGGTAAAAGCTTTCCTTTTATTTTTACTTTCTGTTAATTTGCCCAAACCAGTCACCCCAATGATTTTTTTAAAAATGTTCAAGTTTGGTAACAAGCTGAGAGACCTATACTGGGACAGAAATTGGCTCCTAGTTGAGCTGCATGAACACGGCTGCTCACTCGCTGTCCCTCGCTGTACCCTGTCCTTCTCCCAGTCTGCCAGCTACTCATCTGGGCTGCCATGTATGTTGTTTCTTGCTGTCTTTATTTTTTGGGGAAAAATAATTGTAGCAACCAGACATGGGGGTAGGGGTGTATGTCTATGTGTGTGGGGGGGGAGACTGCCAGCTCCTACAAAGAATATTCTAACTAGTAACAGGGAACTATTTAACATACAAAGGAAGGATATTACAGAAAAAAATCAATTAAAAACAGTTTATTTTCAAGTAAAACCATTTTAATCTCAAAAAAGAAATTATTTTAAAAGGGGAGCATTGTGTAATCGCAATAAACTACTCCAGAATGTGGGTTATGCTAGTATTTACCCACTTCTGGTGTGGTTTACTCACTCGGCCTGCGGCCTCATGACCAAACCACACCAGGCATGGGTAAATCCCAGCATCACCATGTTGTGGTTTATTGCTTACATTATTATACGCAATTCTGGATTAAATTTCATAGATTTTATACATTTTGACTGAGTACTGTTTTTTCCCATGGGGAACACTGGGTGCAATTTGCCAGTATAACTACCTGGTTATAAAGGCATTCACACGCTGGCCACCTACAGTCCAAGGGCACACAGAATACTTCCCTTGTGAATCTAGTTTGCACTCTCTCTCAGCATGACTCAGTATCACCATGGAAACCTTTTTTTTTCTCCAAATTGAACAGTTCTTGATAAGTGTAAAATAATTAAAAAAGCATCCTTTGTGTTTTGTTTTGGCCATTTTTAAATCATTTGAACATTTTAACAGTACCACAGCAATTATATAAAATAAAACTTGGGTATGTGCGCAAACCTCACATTTTAGTCACACCCTCAGTGTGTGATGCTGCTCTAAATCCCCGGTGGTTCATGAAGGGTCATACACCTCAGGTGTGCACAAACATATGAGCTTGGTCACAGTATAGTGACCCCAAAAGTTGCAGTCCATAATAACATCCAAACCAATACTAATTAATTAAATTTACTTTTCACCAGGAAAAAGAATGCATATCAAATACAATTATTCATAGTCAGAAAATTAAAGTGAACAAAAAAAGGAAACTCCATTCTCAAATAATACCCATGCATTGTGTAATTTAACAAAATGAAGGTGCTCTGTAAGCGCAATCCTACTGTCACAAAATAACACAGCATAAAACACAAATAATTCTGATAAATTGCTAACAGTTTATCTTATGAACCTGCAGCCTTCTTTACTCATTTGCTATAGTTTGTCTGAACTCATATCAATTTACTTAATCAAAATTCCCATTATTACTGCAAAGTAATTCATTTAAAGGGGAACGAACAGTCAGCACTACGAGCCCCCACAAGTGTGGAGCAGGTCCCAATGTGCTCTTCATGTGAAAAAACATTTTGGTTTACTTACTGTTTACTGTAGCATAGTAGATTGTAACAGACTAATTTTGCTTACATGTAGGCCAGCATCTTCTGTTACTACAAATCCCAGAATTCCCTGCAGCTGACATCAGAGCAGTAGGCAGCAATAGGAGATTCAATACCCTGCATGACATTACTGTACTACAGTAAGCAGCAAGTAAGACAGAATGTGTTAGCACACAAAATGCACATTTGGTCCAGCTCCACATTTGTGTGTGAAGTCTTTGGTAGTAAGTGTTCACCTTTAATTAGTAGTGGTTCACATATTATGTTAGACAGAAAATTTGTCTCACTTTTGGGGGTCACTATACTGTGAATAAGCCCTTATCGTTATGCACAGCTACCCATGCATTAATGAGCAAACACTTATTATGCACAGCTACCCATGCATTATTCTGCATATAATTGAAGTTACTAACATTAAAACAGGATCACTGTCTGTTAGACTTCATCTTCTCTGCCTGCTTGTCTAAACCTCACCCCCATAATCCTCTGTTTGTGTCATCATGATAATTTCCCCAGCAAGAGACTGTGATATTTGATGTTACTATAAGTGTAGATAAGCAGCCGGAATGTATAAAATTGAATTAACAGTGATCACCTGCTCATGTTTATGCCCATAATTATTTAAAAAGGGGGAAGCTAAATACAGAAAAATATAAAATTCAAGCTAAAGCATGTCTGAAAATCATTTTTTAAATGTGTACCTTGAGATGCCAGGATGATTTTTAAGCAGTTGTGCTACCAAATGTCTGCAGCAGAACAGGTTAACCTTTGGGACAGAACTAATCTACCTCTGTGGTAAGGGCTGTCCAGCCATTAACTCAAGTGCTGCGATGACATCCTCCGACCATGTCTTTGGTAACCAGGTAAAGACCACTAGGCACAAGTGCCTGTTTTCAGGGGCAACCTGGGAGCACTGGGCGGTTAAGTGACTTGCTCAGAGTCACACAGTATGCAAGTGGAGGCTGTGAGAATCAAACCCAGGTTTGGTCTGCTGGATATACCAAGTTCATTCACAGCTTGTTACTCTAACCTCTAGGCTATACTGCCAGCCTATGTGTAGCAGGTATCATGATCTGTGCTATTGATGCACTTCTGGATACTGTGTTTATATTTCTTAATATCCATATCTCCTGTTATTTATTGTCATTTTATATTCTGTGTGTCTGTGATGTTTTATTTATTACATACAGCAGTCTGTGCTTTGAAAGGGCACTTTGTAAAATATGTTATAAATCACGTATGTGATTGCAGCTAGTTGCACAGAGCCACTGCACTGCTTATCCTGCGTACTGTGGTCACTCATGCAGGAACATTAGGCATGGACCATTCCACTTCACAGCCAGGGGGAGGGTGGCTTTATTTAAAGAGCCAGTGGATCCAAAACAGGCAGACAAGAAAATAATTCAAATTTTAGAGCATAGTTAGTTCTAGCTTTTTATTTCTGAAGTATTTTTCCTTTTGCTCAATAGAAAATCTTCTATGTGATAATATTGTGCTAGCTGTGAGGAAAGGCTCATAGCCTTGGTGCTTACATATCTATCCCCCCCCACCTACCTCATCAGCACTGTGATCTCACTGACAATGACATCATAGGTGACTGACCTGGCAGCCACTGAGTGGCTGTTCCAAAGTGGCAATGATGTCACAGTCAATAAGGTCATAATGCTTATGATGTAGTGGGGGGAACAGACAGATATGTCAGCTGCCAGACAGAGTGCTGTTCCACACATCACACCTACTAACATCAGGTCATCAATCTTCTAATTAACCGAAGGGAAAAGAAAAAGTACCTCAGATATAAAAGGTAATGGTTAACTGCTTTTAAAACTAATATTAGTTTTAGGCAATACATTAAAGTTATTAGGGCCTCAGTGGGGTGTCGCTCATGGTGTAAGAGACTCCTCTTGTGAGGTTTAGCAGACAGAACTGCTCAGCTTGGGTTCGCATTCCTCTCACCCAAATCTTATAATCAGAGTCTCTTACACCATAAAAGGCACCCTGTAGAGGCCCTATTAATTTATGAACAGTGCCTACCTACCTACCTACATTGTGCAAATAATATGGCAGATGTTATATCAGATGGTGAGATTTTCTCCCTCCCATACACAGACTCAAGATGTGACAAAACACATCTGCACAATTGTTTTTTCACAGCTTGCTACATGGTGCCACTATGAATTTTACCTAGCTACAGATGTACAGAAACACAGATCATTTTCAAAATGTTGTACACAAATCATGTACTAATTAAGTAGTTGAAACCTCTTAAGTCTCCATGCTGGAAAACAAAAAATGGGCTTTTTGCAAAAAATGACAGAGAGAGAGAATTTATTATATAGCAATGGATCACCCAGAGCCAATCAGTGAGGAGAACAGCTGTACCTCTTATCTTATGTGTAGCCGTCTCCTCGTGTTGACTGTCTGATACATTCCTTCTCAACTTCACAGTCTTCATGGCTGAAGTGGAAAGATGTTCACTTTCACTGTCTTTCTACTCAGCAGACCATGGAGTCATAGCGCTGGATGACTACATGGCGACCACACAACTAGCAGCAGCCAATCTCTCCATTATAAATGGAATTAGGGCACCAGAAAAATCAAACAGCCATCCACAGTGGCTGACATCACAGAACAGCCGATGTTGGCTAAACCATTATAACACCATGGGGGGAGCTCGCAATCGCAAAACATATAACTAAAAAAAGAACTAGTAACACATGAGATACTATACCGATAATCATATTAGAGTGATCCATTGCCATATAATATGATTATAGGTATAGTATGGTCAGTCTCTTACTGTTTAACAAGTGCATCTCATACTGGTTGGGCAGCAAGAACAGCTCAGCTTTGAGGTCCTCTTACCTAACGGTGGCCTACAGAGTGTGCCATTCTCTTACTCTGGGCCGCTAGGACTGCAGTTGCGAGAGGTGTGTTACTACCGCAACTGCTTTATGCTCTCCCTGTCCTTTCTTATGCCAGTGCCATGGTTCTCCGTAGATGGGATGTTACGTATAACAACATCTGCAGATTCGCACTATCTGCCTCACGTCTGATCCATCACTGCCAACTTTACTCTGCCTTACATTGACAGCCTCCCAATTCCCTTAAATCATATGCTCTCGGTTGTTTTATTGACTCTTTAACTAGAACACCACGCCCTGTGGCACTGGGTGCTATGCTTACCCCTGTCTCTCACTCTCATGCTCTCAGGTCCTCTGCCTTCCCATTGCTTGCTGTTCAGCCCTGCTCTACTAAAATGGGTGAGCAGGCCTTCTCTATTTTGCCCCATGGTTCTGGAACTCTCTCCCCCCTCATGTGAAGAACTCACAATCTCACCTTGCATTTAAGCATGCTTTTTTTTCCCACCTTAATGCCCCTGACTACTGTGACTGTACTTAGGACCTGTGTGGCCCATTGCTTGCCCTCCAGCTGCTCTCTTGCCCATCCCTGTTTTTCCTACCGAGTGTGTGTGCCTAATTGTCTCCTTAAGTTTATGTAGGACTTTTGACTTGTGCTCTGTATAAGTTTTTGCAACAATTGTATGATTGCTCTACCTGTTAGTTTTCTTGCTGTTGATCTTATGCTTGTTTGTTATGCTGTTTGTATAGGTAATACTGACTGTTATCTCACCCTTTGTACCTCATTGTTGTCATTGTTGAATTTGCAGTAACTGTACTCTCCCGGGTCATGCCTAAAACAGGCAGGTTTCTTGCCTAGCGCACTTACCCGGTCATCAGAAGCTAGTAAATAAATAAGTAGCATCAGGGACATTTTTAAAACAGTAAGGAATACTACTTACAGTACTATACCAAACACATATACATGTTCTTTATACCACAGTGTTATTTCTACAGAACAACCTGTGATACTTTTAGGATCCACTCCAAATATGATACCAAAGCTTCAAATGATGTGAAGGATCTTAGGATAGAGTTGCCACTCCCCCTGCATTTTCATGACACATATTCCTAGCGTACTCAAATTACTTTTTCAAAATTAATATTGTATAAGAAACACCATCCAGAACAACTGTTGGCAACACAGAGGATTGTGTATGAGCAAGCATATACAACAAGGCAGTTGTGATCGAGAGGTTTCTGTGGTAACCAGAGACCTCGAGAGCGTAGCTCGAGAAGGTCCTGCTATCAATGGAAACCTCGAGATTTAACAACTGCCTTGTTTGTGTATGCTTGCTTATGCACAATATTTTATAGTGTATGGGCAAGCATAATCAGCGCTCCGTGATCTCCAAACAAGTCTACCTCTTAAAATAAGGCTTACTTTGGAATGTGTAGCAGCACGCCAACTTCTACATCACCGTGGGCTGCTCAATTGTGCATGCACGAATGCATTCGATCTTGTTGTGCTGCACCGGTGATGTACTCGGTGCAGCACAACAAGATAGTGACACACTGAGGCAAGCACAACAACGCTGTTGGGAGCATGGATTTCCATGCTGAACCGCGTTCTACCATACACTATATGGTTATAATCCACTGTTGAGGGAGAGATGGGGTTTGTGATTAACTATGTCTGATCCATGTCCTTACCTTGCTACTCATCTCACACCAGGGAAAACCTAGTGAACTTCTTTTTTGGCTGATGTGTGAGAGCAAAAAAAGAAGGTACTCTATTCACAAATCCAACAAATTGGTTGGAATCCTGGATTCAACACACATCGAAAATGGAAAATAAAGTTAATATCAAAGTTGCAACCATGAGGTCTTCTTCAGGAATGATTGGAGGGGGAGTAAACAGTTTAATGGCATGTGCCAATCAACAGACAATTAGATTCTCTGAGGTTCTCATTTGCTTTCAATGTTCGCTCTATGCTGTTTGCCAATTACTGCTGATCCAGCACAGTTTCATTAAAATGGTCCATGGGGAGGGCCGGGTAGGGGGTTATCATAGCAATGTGGAGAGCAGCATCACCTCGAACGCTAAAATGCAAAATATTTTTGGGTATGTTAATCCTTGCAGAAATGAAGAATTCCAGCACCAGAATCCCTGCTACAGAAGAACAGTCCGACAAGTCAGTAAGATTTAGTTTTGTTTCTGTCCATTGTGTTTCATTCCACTTGCATGGTACAAAAAATGTGTGATGGCATCTTTTTTGTGAGCTGAACTGTAGAAGAGAAAGTGTGTTAAAACTACAGAATAGTTACATATTTGCTACATGTAGGTACCTAGTAGTAGTGATGCAAATGCAGTTTGATTATATTGTAGTTACAGCAAACTGCCTCCTCAGAATGCTGACTGTGAGTGTAATACATACCCAGTGCCTTGACGTTCTGACTCGGTACTTGGCTGTGACAGTGACAGAACTACACTGAGGAGTCCCACCAGGACAAAACATGTTTGCTGTTTGTCATTCTCTGCCTATTCTGGATTAGCTGCACTTTTATTCACAACAGTGTGGTGTGCATATATATGGGACACAGTCAGAAGAGAGAAAGAAATAAGTGCCCTAGCTGGGATTTGAACCGAGGTCACTGGTAATATCATTCTGCTTTTGCTACCACCTGCACCAGCAGGGCAGCTGGAAGCCTAGAACTACCAGATGCACCTTCTTTCTCAACTGAACAGCCCAGTGTTGGACAAATAAATTACACTGTAAATAAAAATGTAATTAATTTGTGCAGCACCAGGTTGCTCATTTAAGAAAGTGTAAGGTGCTTTTTTGGTGGCACAGCTGATAGTTCAGACAAATGGTATTCTGATGGGTCAGAGTTCAAATCCTAGCTAAAGCACTTCTTTCTCACTCTCTTCTGTCTATTTGGATTAGATGCACTAGCCTGTTTAAAAAGACAGTTTTTGTTCTGGTAAAGCCTTAACAGTCTGCCTACTCCCCTCCCTACAGAGAACACTCCAGAAGTGCCATAGAGATAGAGTAGTGGTGTGGACCAAAGGAGAGTGGGGCTTCACTAAGCCTGCCTGATGTTCATTTTCTATTTTCACCCCATTCCTACCCTGGCTATGGCTGCACCACTGGTAAGTGTGGAGGCGTATACATACTGCAGAACTCTAGACTCCACCCTTTGAAGTTTCTCGCAGCCTACAATATCCCCAGACCTCCACCCAGTGGCAGTCAAATGCCTAGATGACTTGGCCATCCCTCCTCAGGAGAGGAGAGCTGTCCCTGGGATGCTCAATCCTCTCCTCCCCCCCCCCCGGTTGACCCCCAACAACCCTAGGTCATTTCTGAACCTGGGCCACCAGTGTGGCAGCAGGTAAGGTGCAAGTGCTTATTCCCCCACACCACTGGGTCGGTGTTAAAATCTGCTATTCTTAAGAAAAGTGTTGTAACATCTTTAGCCTTCCCACTGGCACAGCAGCAGGGCTATACTGCTTGTGATGCCAGTGACCTGTATATGGGAACAAGCCTAGGTCATCAGTGGACAGTCGGGGGGGGGAGGAGGACCGAGCATCTCAGGAGATGCTCACCTTCTCTGGGAGGGAGGAGGAGTGATGTTGTCTTACCGCCTGGGTGACTATTTGTGGAGCAGCAGGTTTATGTGCTTTAAGGAGAGTAGGTGCTGGCTCATACCATGTGGTGACATGCGCAGTGTGCATGCTTGCACTTGTGTATCCTGGCCGCTGCATCTTAAGAGAGGAGGACCAAGAGAAATGGAAAAACATACCCCATTGTGGCAGAATGATCCCACCCAATGCTCACAGCCCCCCCAACCCCACACACACACACCACAGACTCCCTTCTCGCCTTCACCATAATTTGCACCTCAGAAGGGTTTGGGGAACCATGATGACTCTACTAGGGGAGTTATCCATGGAGGACAGAGGTGAGTCTGAGAGAAGGCGGATGATCTGGCTGGAGCCAAGGGAGATATGAGCCGGGTCAGAGATAGCAGGGAAGTATACTGTAACTAACTGAAAAAAATGCCATGAAATCTTCAGCTTCCACATGGAGTACCAACAGAGATGGGCAGAAGGGACCTTGGTTTATTTTCTCATCTTAAGTATACAATATAATCTGAATTGTGTATAATACAAAAATGTTCCCTTAAACATATGTAGTTCTTTAAAGGAGGAAGGTGTTACCACAGCATCATTTGCAAAAGGTCCAACGCTGGCATGTGTTAAGGTACATGGTGCACTGTCATATTCAGAGGATCTTTTTCAGAGTTCCCAGTGCATCTTCAGCATGCACCATCGAAACTCCTGGGAGAACCTCATTTTCCTGGGTGGTCAGTTGCAAGAGGTCAGTGGTGGAGATATTGACCTTGAGCTTTACCCTGGACAAAAGGATAAATCATTGCTCTTATAGCTAACAAATTAAGCCTGAGACCAGCCGTGTGGGGAAGTATTTTAAAAATACGAACATACGAACGTATGAAATTTGCCAGCAGATAAAGGTCTAGAGGTCTATCCAGTTATAGATACATAGATACATAGACAGTGTCGGCAGATAAGGGCCTATGGCCCACCCAGTCTGCCCATTTAAGTTTGTAAGTTCAGTTTATGTTTTCCAGGAAGTCTGTTGCCCCTTACCCCTGACCTCCAGAATTCCTTTTATGTCTATCCCATGCATTCTAAATCCTGATTGTTTCAGCCCCACCACTTCCTCTGGCAGGGTGTTCCACTTGTCCACCACCCGTTCTGTGAAGAAATTCTTCCTCACGCTTTCCTCTGAATCGCCCTCCTCCAACTTCATCCCATGCCTCTAGTCCTGGAACATCTTTTGCTTAAAAATAGTGCATTCCTGCACCCTGTTCCTCCCTGTAAGATACTTGTATGTCTCTATCATATCCCTCTCTCCTCCTCTCCTCCAGGGAGTACACGTTCAGTGCCTTCAACCTGTCCTCATAGGACTTGTGATGCAATCCATGCACCATCTTTGTTGCCCTCTCTGAACCTTCTCTACCCTGTCTATGTCCTTATGTAGGTAAGGTCTCCAGAACTGCACAGTGTACTCCAGGTGCGGCCTCACTAGTGTCTTGTATAGTGGAATTATGACCTCCTTTTCCTGCTGGTGATGCCCTGCCTATGCATCCCAGCATCCTATTTGCTTTACCTGCTGCCTTGTCACACTGTTTCCTGCCTTGAGGTCATCAGAGATGATAACTCCAAGATCCCTTTCCTGCTTGGTGCATGCTATATCCTCACCCCCAACTGATATATTGTGCCAGGGTTTTGTGCCCATATGCATTATCTTGCACTTCCTTGCATTGAATTTCAACTGCCAAACCCCTGACCATTCTTCAAGTTTCTGCAGGTCCTTCTCATTCTGTCTACACCCTCTGGTGTGTCTACTCTGTTACAGAGCTTTGTGTCATCAGCTTAACAGTGAAATTCTGCCTTCTAGGTCCCAAGAATGTCACTGATGAAGATATTGAATAGTACCGGTCCCAGCACTGATCCCTGTGGTACCCCACTGGTCACTCTTTCCTCTGTGGAGTGACAGCCATTTACCACCACCCTCTGTGTCCTGCTGCCCAGCCAGTTACCTACCCACCGCACTACTGTCCTGCCCACACCCATATTCCCAGTTTGTGCAATAGTCTTCTATGTGGCACAGTGTCAAAGGCCTTGCTGAAGTCCAGATAGGCCATGTCCACTGCCCTCCCTGATCCACCTCCCTAGTCACCCAGTCAAAAATTCAATGAGGTTGGTCTGACATGACCTTCCCCTGGTGAAACCATGCTGCCTTGGGTCCTGTAGTCCATTGACAACCAGATGTTCCACCAATCTCTCCTTCAGTAGTGCTTCCATGATCTTCCCCACTACCGAGGTGAGGCTGACTGGTCTGTAGTCTGCTTGAATGTGCAGCTAGCACCCCTTTGCTAAGGCGTGCTCTGAACTAACCTTATTGATACTTAAGTCTGAGGAGGAAAGTATTTTTTTAAAAACATGTCGCTGGCCACGCCAGTAAAATGACCAGAGAAAATATGAGGATCAATTTATTTATTTCCCTGTCAGTATCCCATAATATGGGTGAGTCAAATTGAGGGGCTCAGTTTGAGCGCCTGTGGAAACAGTGGTTATCAGTAAATAGCGAGTGTAAGAACAGAGTGAGAGTCACTAAATAGCGAGAGACAGAACCTGCTACCTGACACAACAGCTGCATACATCAGGAGCATTGTGTGGTTTCGGAGGTTGTTATAATAATGTAGGAGGGGTGCATGTGAACTGGGCCTTTTTCAGCGTGTTCTGGATAGCCTATGGTCCTGCAGCACTGGGCAGGTGTTTGGGATGAGGTGGGCAGGTGTGGGTAATTCAACTGGAGGGGTGGTTTGGGCTAGTTGCTTGGCAGCAGGTATAACCGTTGGGAGAGTGTACAGTGTGATACTGCTGCTTTGTGTTTGATTTTACCCTGGCGTTTGATTTGGCTGTTTTTTTTTTATCATGGAAAGTCGTTATTTTGACACTTGCAATTTTTGGCATGGGGCATTTTTGGATTCAGCGTTTTCCTTTCGCCCATGTGTTCTTCGCTATTTCATTTTCGCTGATATCACATATAACCTTTTCTGTTCTAAAGGAGTGAAATGGAAGGAAAAAGATGTGTGGTAGGGCTGGGCGGAGTTGATAAATTCTGCTTCCGCTGAAACTTTGTTGAAGTTCTTGACTTTCAGAGAGTTCTGACGATGTGGAAATGGCAGAATTCCATCAGTTTTCTGCAAAAAATGGCAAAATGCCAGTTTCCATGCCTGTTCTATATGTAAAGAAAAAATGTCGAAGTAATTTGCAGTTTAAAATAACTTTTACAAAAAACTCCACAGTTTGCTTTGATGTCTATTCTACTCTATAGACAAGAGAAAACTACAGAACAAAATCCATAGTTAGGTTGTTCATTTATTTATTAATTAAATTATCTATTTATTCATCTATTTCTTCAGGTTTTTTTTATCTGGAAGAAACATAGATACATAGGAAATCTAATTTCCATATGCGTCCTGGAGGGAAGGGATTGGATAGCAATGGAATACAAATTAGATAGATAGACAGACAGACAGACAGACAGACAGACAGACAGACAGCAGTCAGATATAAAGTGTGAATGTGTTACAAACAGCAGCAGTAAAATAATACAGAAAAACATGCGCACAAGAGGCCGGTGTAAAGATCCTGCACATGCGCAAGAATGGTGCCGCTCTTGTGCATGCGCGGGATTTCAGCGCTGGGCTTCAAATGTATTTTGTTAAACTCTCACTGCTCATTGTTTATTCAGAGCCAGGAAGTCCAATTCAGGATAAGATGCTGCACAGAAAAATACTATTTTTGGAAGGCACATATAAAAAGTTGTTGTTCGTGACAGCGCATCGCTACAGATTTGCGTTCTCATCTTCGATATGCTTCCGGTGGGCAGCTCTTTTTTACTCGGACCGCATGCAAAGTAAATGTTAGAAAAATTAAAAAATCAGGTACAATTCATTTGTTTGGCTATGCACAAAGGCATTCTAGACTACTTGTTAGATACTTGTGTGCCAAGAGGCACACTGCTGAAATATGCTTAAAAACCGAGGGGCAAAGCTGACAGTGCCCCTTTAATCTGGTTCATTGTCAGCTGGTTTTCATCTGTATCCCCCCCTCCCATGGGACGAGGCTGAAAATAGGCAGAATTGCCTCGTCCCTCTTTCCAGGTCAACAAAAACTACATAAATAAATAAAAACAAATAACTAGCCTTATGCCACCCACCTTGTCAGGTATTATTGCTAACATAATACATGGTGCGAATTTTCCCCATGGAAGTGGTTAGCAGTCATTCCTCTGTATACCCTTTCCCTGTATATGCAATTGCAATCAAAAGTCGCAAGCCTTTGGGCTAATGGCTTTGTGAGCTGGTTAGCCCTCTCGATGGGCTTATTTCCTTGTACACCGCACTTACCCAATCAGTCATTACAGTATTTCAGAGAAGAGGACTTTGCCACTTTTTGGAAACCTAATACTGTGGACACAAAGCATAATACAGTATGTAGACCCAGTTCTGCTGATATTTTAGGATTTTCTGTATTCCTGTTTCTTTTATTCTTCCTCTCTGCTGGGTTAATTTACATGAAAACAAGATCCTTGTCCTCTACAGCTGATCTGCTCCCTCTGTTTAATCCTCTGCCAATGTTTTATTCCTCTGGTTGTGACATCATACTAATTGCCACAGCAACCAACTATGGTGTCAGAGAGTAGCAAGAATTCAGCGAACAAATACACAGCAAAGGAACTCTGTGGCATACGGATCCTGTTTCCATGCAAATAATAAGGTAATGAAGAACAAAAGGGTGATGCAGGATCTGTATAAAATACAAGCTGAATTATGTCTCGTCTTAATGTTTTTCAAAGTTTTATCAGAAGTGAAGTACTTATTTTAAATGTAGAAAACTGTTGGTCTAGCCTGACAGCTTGAAGGAGAAGATGTTTGCTAACCATGCAGGGGATTCAGTTGCCAAGCAGGATTCAAGTTGCCTGTGGGAAAGGTGTATCGGGGAGGGGAGTAATACTTGGCAGAGCTTCCATTCTTTGCCCCACTACAAAAGCTTGTAAGTGAATTTGCACAAGCCAAAGAGGTGGCCTGTGCCCTGCCTATAAAGTCGACATTATTAACAGCTCACTTCTCCAGTCCACCACCCCAATCTCCCATGCAACATATGTTCTCTAGCTAGGTAGGGTGGGCAGACTGCCAGACTGGATGGACCAAGAGCATTTTTCTGGCATCAGCATCTATGTATGTATGTATTCTGTCTCCTGAAAGTTCCTTTTACTCTGCTAAGCCCCATCTATAGGGGGTGAGGCACTGAGGTTATAAAGCCATTAAGAGAGTGCAGTCCAAAGCAAATCAGCAGATCAAACTGCAGCAGAGGTGTTTGGGAAGGTTCACGCTGTGGGGGTGTGGATGGGGTCCAAGGGAGCTGGAGGGATTAAGAAACAGAAAACAAAGAAATTCTGCATGTATCTACAAAAACTTAGCTCATACAAAATGAACGATCTTGTATGCTCTACGATGAACATTTTTGGTTTAAATATATTTAAATATGTTTTCCTTCGATGGTGAACTACTTCCATGTCAAGTTCAGAATTTCTTTTTGTATCAGCACTGACTTGCATGCATTTAAAATGGACACCATGGATGTACTGTATGTGTTTTTACAACCACCGTCTCACTATCAGGCCCAGCATTGTGTTTTTCTAGGACCATGCAACCCCCCCCCCCATTTTCATTCTCAATGCCTGCAAAGCATGTCATGGCACCCAACCCCAGCCATGAGGGGTGCAGGTGGCCTCCCTAGTGACCCTGCCAAACCCTACTTCTTTTGTGTCTGATGAAGGTGACAAAAGAGTTCTGCTCTAGTCCTGACTCCCTGGGAATTGAGCTTATTGCCTCAGTGACATCTCTGCCGCTCCAGTGAGTAAGTGGCCCCTGCTCACTCTCAGTCCTGCTGAGCCACTACTGTAGGTCAGCTGGGCTTATTCTCATTATGTTTACTGCCTGTACATTCCATCAGGTGGAGAAGCCCCACAATTAGCAATGGAGAGGTACTATCCTGTTGATTTGAGGTAATTCTGAGTGTGCTTTGTTATTAATGTGAAGTGAGAAGACCATAAGATCTCCACTACAGCGTAACAAATCAGGCGAAGGAAAAGAAGGCACTGAAGATGCTGGAATGTTAACAGAAGCTGACAAAGCTCAGACAGGCAAGGTAAGGAGTCTTCTACATTTCTTAGTACTGAAGAATGAGGCTTCACCCTTGCTTGCATAGCTGTTGAACTGGTGAATACTTTCAATAAGAAGGGGTTTTCAAAATCCCTAGAATGATGGAAATTCCACATCAGAGGAAACTGACATTTATACAACACCAGTGGAGATAAAAATGGCAAAATAAGCAGGTGATAGTGTAGAATACCGGGTACGCGTGCTTTCAGCGTAGAGCTCACATTATGCTATTTGGCCTGTTCCTTTACTTTTTATTAGTTTATTTGGGTTGCGGTTTGCCCCCACACCACCCAGTAAAAAACAAAAACAACGTGGGTGTGTAGGGGTGAAACCCCCCAACTTAAATAAACTGACAACCAAGTATGGTACATGATCAAAGCAGCACTATGTTCAGGAAGCTTTTACAGCAAGCTTCCTAGGTGTACCCGATATTCTACACTATCACCGATAAGTGATACCTTTGTATCTAAACTCCATTTATCATGATATCTCTGATGCTGGGTAGGTCATAACTGCTATCTTGAAGGCTGGGTATATCACAATGGAATACTGAACCAATTGGAAGCAATCAGAGAATGCTGATTATGACATCACAATAGCCCTGTGCAGCACTGAAGCCAGCATTTAAAATCTAAAAGAAACTGTTACATCTTCACAAAAACAGCAGATCTAAAAGTTATAACATGTAAATTGAAACTGTATAAATTAAATGCACAGTGGTCTGACTTAAAATACACAGTTTATCATCATTTGTGATGGGGCTTGTTTCAAGTTCAGGATGGTTTAGGGATAATTTATGGAGCGGATGCTCATTTGTAGCGATGCCCCTGCATACATTCACACCACTATTACATCATAAAATATTAAATACAGTACAAAAGCACTTATAAATGGAAACAGCAGCACGTAAATATATGTAAATGTAGCATGTCTAAGATAAATTGCATATTCTGAGTCAGGCAATTGTGTATCCCTTAGAGATAGATACTGTAGATAGATAGATAGATAGATGGATGGATGGATAGATAGATAGATAGATAGATAGATAGATAGATAGATACTGCCTGCAGACAGACAGGCAGCTAGACAGACAGAGACAAGTATGTAGATAGATAGATAGCTAGATGGACAGACAGACAGATAGATACTGTCTGTAGATAGACATGATAGGCAGGCAGACAGACAGACAGACATATTGTCTGTATGCAGACAAACATGATAGGTAGACAGAGACAGGTAGATAGATAAATAGATAGATAGATAGATAGACAGATAGATAGATACTGCCTGCAGATAGACAGGCAGCTAGACAGACAGAGACAGGTAGGTAGATAGATAACTAGATGGACAGACAGACAGAAAGATACTGTCTGTAGATAGACGTGATAGGCAGACAGACAGACATACTGTCTGTATATAGACAGACATGATAGGTAGACAGAGACAGATATATAAATAGATAGATAGATAGATGGCTGAACAGCCCTCTCAGTTGAACTGACAGATAAAGCAGCAGCCTATGTTACTTTTGAAATATGCCAAAGACTTTTTACTCTGTTGTCTGGTTCTGCTACTGTTGCTATTTGACTGTACTGCAGGGTTTCTTTTCATTTTTTTCATACAATATTATAAATCTAGATATATAAAATGACTGGGAAGAGACACTCTACTAAAGGGAGAGGTGCCAGGGAGGCAGCAGAGAAGTGCAGAAGTTCTATGGGGCAAAAGTGTGTTGCAGCTAAAAAAACTACACCGGCAGCAGTGGCTTCTATGGGCTCCAGGGGTGGTAGCAGTAGTGAAGGAGTATTTAGGGGCATAGCTGGGAATACAGATTTTATCTATGTTGTGCTTTTTGCACAAGTTCTACTTAAATGCATTACAGGAACTGTGGTGGGGGCTGACACACAGTGTAGCACCGTGCAGCAGCATGACATGTTTATTATGGTGGCTGAGAAGATTCGCACACTACAGAATTTATGTATGCTGTGCCTTTTCACACAATTTCCACGAAAGTGTGTTGCATGGTCTGTGGCAAGGGGAATGACACACAATGTGGCGCCATACAGCAGCATGAGATATTTATTCTGGTAGGTGAGAAATATTCTGGGAGTACAAAGTACAGAATTTATGTATATTGTGCTTTATCACAGTGCTTTACAACAAAAAACAGTTGTGGCAGAAGATGTCAGGACCTGTGCACCATGTGATGACCCACATCACCTCTTCCTATGCTGCCCTCCCTCTGGCATGGAAGGACCACTAGGAGTACTACCATCTACAACATATCAGCTGTCTCAGACTGTCTCCTCACATGCTTCTCCCAGTCCTGGCAGTGCTTCACCTTACGATGGGTGTGCTGCCCACCTGTGTCAAATGGCTGTCCCATTTCCTGTGCCGAAGAACTGGGTGATACAAAGTGCATGTCACCACACTGTTGTCAGCAGGTTCATTCACAAAGAGGTCCTAAACCCGAGACTTATGCTGCTGTTGTGGGGAGAAGCCAGATGGTCTCAGACAGGTGTCGTCCTCCTCCTTGTGGGGGCTCAGGTGATGGCACAAACACAGGGGGTAACAGGGGCAGCTGTTGTAGGTACAGGACATACTGGAGAAGGGTTCACTGGTGGTTGTGCCACTGCCTGCTGCTGCTGGTGCTGCACTGGTGGTGGTGGGGGGAGGGGTATGACTATTCCTGGTGCTTCTGCTGGCAAAAAAGTGCAAAGCGATGCTTGTATTTCTTATTCTTTTGGTAACTGAGTAAGGCTTACTGGGCACAAGGCTTGTTTTCAGGGGTGACCCGGGAGCACTGGGGAGGTTAAGTGACTTATGGTTACACAGTATGCAAGTAGAGGTTGTGGGACTCAAACGCATGTCTGCTGGATGTACTGAGCTCATTCGCAGCTCATTAATCTAACCTCTAGGCTATACTGCCAGCCCATTGGTAGAACGAATCCTATAACTGATTACCGGATGGAGCAGTAAGGGTGGTGCAGACAACTAAGGAGAAAGCTATTAACATTTCAAATACCACAGATATGAAAGTATTCATATTCAGATCCAAAATACTGAAAATCATGATATTCCATATTTGTGTAGAAACTATCAGCCGGATTTTTATAGCCCATGGAATTCCCGCAGCTGTTGGAAAAATCCGACGCAAGTTGGTTGCCACTTGTGGAGCCGCAGTTTTTCCCATAGCTGCAGTATTCTCAAAAGAGGAGCTGGTATACGATTGGCTCCATAATTTACAGTCACTTGCAGATGGTTTTTTGGCTCAGCTGTGGGTAAAAGCTATGGCTGGTGGGACCAAGCATAACATCACCCCCAACTATGTCGGCTGAAAACACAAAATGCCTTAGGTGTGGAGGTTTCATCCTGTGACTGGGGCTGCGGGTCGGGGCTTAGTCCCCGACCTGTTTGAAAATCCAGCCCTTTGTTTTGCAACAGATCTACAGCAGAACACATTTCACATCACAGGGTGGCCAGAACTTTCCTACAGCCACCCAACCTCCCGCACACTACATCACTTTTCTCCCTATTCACCATATCACAAGCCTTCCGATGGCACAAATCTTTTTTAACTTGCAGTCTGTGGATTTTTGTGGAAAATACCACTACAACTCCATTTTTATGTGATTTTCACAGACTTACTCATTCACCGAAAATGGAGTTCTCATAAAACTGAAATTGCACAAAAAAAAAGGCCATTTCACACAATTTCTGACCACAAAATTTATATTTCACCCAGCCCTTAACAACTGAAAACATATTATGGTAGATACATTCAAAATTCTTCCTCTTTGTTACATGTGTGGGATATATTTGCTATACCTCTTAGGAGGCAATGTACTTTGGGCCCCATCTAGAGAAGATGACTTAAAATGGCTTAAGATGCTTAAAGTGTTTTCAGTCAGTCTAACATGGATCGTGTTCTCACCACAAGCAAGTTTAAACACCGGTTCAAACATCATGTTAAAGCCTTGCTAGGACCTAGGCTTTAGCACAGTTTTTGAAATGGATTACAATAAAGAACCATGTCACCAGCAAGTCTGGAACACAGGCATGGCTCCATCTCAGCTTCAGTCTCCCCGAAAGCATGTTTGGCAAGCCCCACTAAGCATGATCGGAGCAACGAGTATGGGCCCTGCAGCATGGATGTTTTATCTGTACAAAAATGTGGCTAACTCAATCAGGATGCAGCAACAAAGTAAGTGATAAAACGTTGTATATATAGAATAATATATGGGTGGGTGTGTGTAACCGGAATTTTACACACACACAAGGTGTGAGATGCTACATAAACCCCGAGGGCAAAGCCCAAGGGGTTTATAAAAGCATCCCTAGCTGAAGGTGTGTGTAAAATTCTGGTTTTACACACACCCATCCATATATTATTTTATTTAATTAATGGTGGTCGTTTGTTTTTTGTTTTGTTTAGCACAGCTGAATCAGTGCAGCACTTCTGTCAGAAAGAGACAGAGACATAAACACACACACACACACTGCTTGTCTCTCGCTTTTCAAGACAGGCATTATTATTTTTTTTTCTTTACTTTTTTTAACATTACATTACAGCGCGAACCACATTGCAGATGTTTTAGTTAATAAGTCGCGGTCCGTTTTAGTCGTGTGTTATGTGGAAGCGGCGCTCGAGGTGTACCAGTGGCAGGATCAACCAGATAAACTTTTGTTGTTTTGAAGGCAGGGTCAAGTAGATAGATATTAAAAATATTTAAAAAGTTACCTGCCTTTATGGTGTGAGAGAAAGTTTGAGTGTCGGTTCTGGTGCTCGGTAACAGAGTTGCCATCCTGTTTGAGATGTTTAGTCTGCCCACAGATAGAGTAAGCACCAATAAGCTTTCTGTGAGGGAGCTTGATTGACAGGTGCTGATTACAACCTCCTGGTTGTAACCAAAAATATCTACCAGGAGGTCGTAACTGGAGATCAAAGTGCCGTTATCTGTGTATAAAATAATGATCACCATTAATTAAAAAATGTTACAACTTATCACATTGTAGTCTCAACATGGTCTTAGCAGCTAGGGCACAGGAATGGGAACCGTACAACCCAGATTCAAATGCCACAGTAGCCACATACTCATTGTGTGACCCTGAGCAAGTCACTTAACCTCTCAGTGCTTCAGTCGACCCAGTTGTACAAAATGGATAAAAAGGACCCTACTGAAAATGAGATATAGTGTATGGTGGAATGCAATTGTGCATGGAAATTCATGCCTGGAATGGCTTTGTTGTGCTGCAGTAGTGACACCAATTTGTTGTTTTGCTGCAGTAGTGATGTCACTACTGCAGCACAACAACTTAGAGTACTGCAGCACAGCTGTTTTTCTCTAGCTAATCAAATTGGGAGTTGTTTTTTAAACTTGGATTTACAGAAACAGTTGCATCCACTGTCACTAGCCACATGGTGAATCAGTAATTTGAGCCAACCGCCAGCCTTTAGGTGCCTCCCCTCCAAACACCAGTTGACCGAACAGAAGCGTAGTGTTTGAATTGGACATGGATACCCATACATACACTATAAAAGATAATGTATAGGTATCCATGCACAAGCCTGTGTCTTCACCTCAAGTTTTCTATGGCAGCCAGGAATCTGTCAACACAGACACAGGCTTTTGTGTGTGGCTACCCATACATTATCCTCTATATCGCATCTCTTCTGGGTAAATTTACAGTATCTTGTCTCTTCCCAATCCAACCCTCCCACCCATCTTTATAAATAGTCTCTCTTCCCTAACTCTCCCCCAAGTGACCTACATTTATGAGGAAAGAGCCCGATGTGTAAGGTTTTGACATGACCCCCACCTCCATGGAACCCTGATGCTTCCTTCAGTTGAGCAGGGTGAGGACATTTCCTAATAAATTATCTGGTAAGAGGGCACACTCTTTCACCCTATGATATGCCATGCTGTCTGACTAGCTGAGTAGAGTGTTAGTGTCAGTGAAATTTAATATGTATCTTCCCAGGCCTAAAGGCTAATTGTTTGGTAGTTATCACAAAATCAGTTTGGTGGTTCAGGAGTTATTAATTCATGAAATTATGTAAATATCCCTGATTTTCTTTGTCCATTTGTTGCTTTCAACTAGCTAAACAACTACTTTGATTTAATTTATGAAAGTTACAGGTTTGTTAAAGTTCATTCCAAGGAAGTACCTTTGAGAGGTTTTAAAACAATGATTACTGGTGATCCCCTTTTACATATGGTTGCAGCGCTAATTTCAAACGCGATAATAACTGGGCTCCCGGTTATTACGGCATTCTGAGACAAATCTCAACACAGTTCTGTTCTTGCCCTAAGTGCAAACTGTCTCAAGACTGCACTTTCTGGACACTTGCCATTAGCGGCTCGCACAGCTGTGGAAGTGTTCACACTCTCGCTACCCGTCGGCCCGTCTCATGTTGAAACAGCAGTTTTCTGTAAAGAAAATAAAAAAAGTCCCTGCACCAACAATTATAAAAAAAATAATGTCTAAGCAACATTTATGTTTTGTATTTTTTTTTACTCCCCCTCAGTGTGTGATGCCTTCATAAACCTCTCAAGCTTCGCTCTCAAGGTTTATGTGGCATCACACACCTCAGGTGAGTAAAAAAATACATAACACACAGTTGCATACACATTATTCTCTATTTTAATTTCATTTTTAAGTTTATTACATTTTTGAAATTCGTACATGCTAAGTTCAAATGACACTGCTGGAAAAGCTAGCTAAAAAAACAAAATGTTTTATTCTGAGTTAATTTTGATCACCAAGAAAAACTTTGAAAGCTAAAAATGCAAAAAAAAAACTTAACTCTAAAGGTAGATAGTTTTATGGGTCATCAGAAGACAGTCTAATGAGACTTTAAAAAACTGATTAGAATTAGTATTTGAATTAGAAAAAAGTTTTTGTGTTTAATCTGAAAAACAGTTGAGATAGACTTTAACAAACTCAGTGCACATGTAACGTATGTGCATGAGCCCTAGTAGTCCAGCAATGAATTCTTTATGTAGTGACATTTTCCTAACAATAAAAACATTTTTTTACAGAGTTGTAGGAAGAGTGTAAGTTGGTTGTACCACCCCCCCCAAACTATGAGTCTCCTATATACTCCTTGGCGCTTCTGCGGCCTTTGAACAATGGTGTACCTGCTCCTAGCATTAGCCACACCTCTCCCAGACCCTTTTCTGAGTATGCAAATGATAAAACAATTTTAAGTTGCATGCACACATGTGCAGGTTGTAGCAGTCCGCACTAGGCAATGGATGTGGGTTTGGCAACATTATGGGACTGTAGGGGCTCCATGCCCTTTTGTACGTCGGTGTAATAACAAGGTAGCTTATACAATTATAATGTATGGGGAGCCCTTATTACCATTAAAAAGCAGCAAGATTATTTTCTTATAATCCTATTGCTATGGCATCAGGGGTTGTTAACCTCTCTTGAGTATGTCATAGCGATGGAATTATAACCTGAGCCGATCTGCGCATGCACGCATTTAAAGTAGTGGCTCAGAATGAACAACCGCAGTGGTGAGAGTTGGCCCTTAGAGAGAGAGTTACGGCAATGGGAAAACGGTAAAGTAAGGGCCTTTTTTTCCTGTCAAACAGGAGCTCACGTGCCTTTTTTATTCCCATACACTATAAAATATAAAGTATGGGGATTCATCGGTAACCTCACTGAAATCAGTTCTAGAGGTTACCACGACAATGTAAAATCTATCAAGCTTCACTCTCGAGATTTACGTGTTGTCACGGTAACCTCACGAAGAGATTACAGCGTGGTTACCAATGAATCCCCATACAGTATCCTCTATGTAATGTAATGCTCTTCCATCGAATGAATGTTTTGCAGTATTCTAAAAGCAGCAGTTCATGGTATAGTGAAACGTTTGCACCGATAGTTTTTGATTAGCTGTTTTTTCCTGTTTTGTACGGAGCCCTTTCTTCCCTGTTTGGAGTCTAGGTTAGCAGTTTTATATTTTCAGTAATTATTGGGAAATATTAAATATGACTACCGCAAAGCTTTCATCAATATTTTTTTCATAGACCGTTTTGCTCCTTGGCCATGTCATCAGAGATATACCCTGGTCCCAGGGACATACCTCATTCAGTCACTGTACTCCAATACAGCCACTACAGCCACAAAAAAAAGTCTTACAACTTGCAAATGTCAAAGATTTATTGTGGACTCAAGTGCAAGCAACACAAACACCAACTGTCCAACACTTCGCTCACTAGAGCTTTGTCAGGTCGAAGTGCTGGGGCAGTGTTTATCTTGCCTGCACTTGAGTCCACAATAAATCTTTGACATTTGCAGTCAGTTTAAGTTGTAAGTCTTTTGTGGTTCTAGTGCCTGTAGTGAAGTATGGCAGCTTTCTTGTCCTATGTCTATAGTGTGAGCTGGCTGCCCCACTGATAAAACTGGACCCTGCACCAGAGAGCCCCGTGTGCAACCCAGCTTTTCATGTACCCTGTTCAAGCCTGGTGCTCCCTCATCCCCCTGGGGCCAGTTGCCACCCCATGGCTCCCATGGCTTCCCCTCCATTGGGTGGATTCAAGGGTGGAGTATTATCCTCCCTCCAAGGCAGTCCATCAGGTGGACAGGATACAGGGGGGCATTATGACCAAGTGGAGCCAGGAACAAATGCCATCATTTAGTCGATACGTGCGCTAGTTCTCCAACTTCCCTTGGCATGGGTGGAGCTGGTTGACAGATTCAGATGCATGCAGAGACACCCTGTGGAGGGCACAAGCTTCTAGGCCCACCATAGGAGTCGCTGTGGCACTGAGTGCCTCACGCCTTTCCTCCAAATGCAGCATTCTGCCAAGCAGCAGCTGGTGCGCTCTGGCATGCCTCCTAGTGTGGTGACTCATGTTCGCTCCCGAACCCAGGTCAACGTTCAGGGCAATGCGACACGCTGCTGCTGGATCACAGTGCATCCTTTTTATGAACATTCTTACTATCTGAGCACCCATAGTTCAGCAACAATTTTTCTGTGACCGAGATAAAAAGACCACACAACAGACACTGCTCCCTGTCCTTCTGGGACTTTGGGAACATCAGGGCTAACTCCAGGCCACAAAATGTTGTCATGGTAAACATGAACTGAAATGTGTCACCATAGCAGTGGATTTGGAAGCATAAATTGATAACAGGATCAAGAGCAGGGGTTCATTTGGAATCACATAGGTGGGGAAACTCCCACCTCTAGATATCCTGGAGGAGGAATTTTTATTTCCAGGCAGTGGAACTATTCCATACTATCCAACAGAGAAAGATGACAAAGGTGTAGGAACTCTCACACAGTTTTGTAAGAGGCAAGGGAACTAGGTTCCCGCACAGTGTACAGCTCACAAAGGAGTGCATAAACATGTATATAAAAGCATTTGTAATATGAACTGCTGTTTTATACTTCACACATAAAAACAAATATATTTCTAATTTCTAGGTGAAACTGTCTGTTTATTTGGACTATCTACGGATGATGGAACTCCCTGTGTTTCTCTTCATCATCTTTTTACATATATGTCAGCAAGTGGCCTCTTTCTCACGCAGCTGCTGGCTCAGTATGTGGGCGGATGACCCTGTTACCAACGGGATACAGCAGCACACAGCTTTGAGACTCTGAGTCTTTGGGTTCCTTGGATTCGCTGAAGGTGTGCCCCATTTTGTTCTAAAAAAGTAATGAGCCAGAATGAGCCACAAAAGGTCTTTTTAAACAACATTTTACAGGCCTCTCAAGATTTTGCAAAAACTGTCTTCATCACATGTAGGAACGAAAATGTTATTTCTAAAGTACAGTTATTATTTACCGTATAACAAACAAGCATTTAGTGCAATTTAAAAGCTTTCTTATACAAATGGGGCCCGATACTCAAAGCTCCTGGCATGGTGCAAGGGGCGTGCACCACAGAGAATGGTGCAAGGTGCCCCTTGAGCCAAAAGATGCACCAGGAGTGATTCGCAAAGGCAGTCTGCTTTGCCCATAGGCTGCCTGCCCCAAACCAGGCTTGTACTGCCCATGCACCACAAAATGGGCTGCAGCATGGCGCTGGGGGGCATGCGGTAGACACAGGCTGCCAAAGCTCTACCATATGAATTCATAAAACACACCCAGAGGGCAAATTTCTAAGTACCCTTAGACCAACCATGGCTGGTCTAAAAATTTGCCCTCTGGGTGTGTTTAAATTTTTTGCGGCAAATTGCTGCTGTCCCACGCCCCACACCATTCACCCCTTATAGTATATTATAAATTCCTGGCAGTCTAGTGCCTCCCCCAAACCCCGATCACCTGTTTTATTAATATATAACTCCTTGGTAGTGTAGTGCCCCCCAGCCGTGATCACCCATTATATCAATAGAAAACTCCCTGGTGGTCTAGTGCCCCCCTCCAAGTCCCAATTGCCCATAATATCACATAATATCGCTGGTGGTCTAGTGAACCACTCCAGCCCTGGTCCCCCCTATTTCATGCCAACCCGACATACCTGGTGGTCTAGTGGACTCCACCACCCCTCTCCCCCTGTTCCTTAACCGATCCGGTGCTTGGCACAACCCTACACCATGGCCAGTTACCTAATGAGCACTGAATGAGTGCATACTATATATAGTATGTGCTCAGTGAATGACAGCAGCTGTCATTCACTGTGCACTTACTATATACAGCACAGCATTCATTCAGTGCTCATTCAGCAGCTGGCCATGGTGGTGAGTGGTGGGCTGTGCCAGTTGCTGGATTGGTTAGGGGAGCAGGGTGGTAGGGCACTGCAGGGTGGGAGTCCACTAGACCACTAGGTATGTCGGGTTGGCATGAAACAGATCAGGGCTGGAGCGGTCCACTAGACCACCAGGGATATTATGTGATATTAAGGGCAACTGGGCTTGGGGCACTAGACCACCAGAGAGTTCTATATTAATAATATGGGTGATCAGGGCTTGGTGGTGGGGGGTGCTTGCATTTTTGGCAGGGAGCCTGCAGCAGACCCTTCCCATGCGCCATGTGTTTGCTGCATGAGAGGGGTTGCCACAAGTGTGGGTACTTCGGCACCAGGACCCCTCATGTACCAGAATCTGGTGCAGGATCCCTGGCTCACTGGGCTTTGGTGCAAGCTGCTGTTTGTTGCAGTTTGCGCTGATCTCAGCCTGCTTTATGAATCGGGCCCATGGAGTTTTAAATAACCACAAAAAGTTAGAAATGGATGCACTCAGAAGTTTCCAAAACTAGACTCCCACAGAAGCTTCCAGCTAAAAATGCTTTAGTCTTGAAACAGCTATACAAGTCCAGCTCAGCTACGCTCCCCACATTTCACAGAAATGTTTCCATCTTCTCTGGTGTTTCTGTCTTTCCACTGTTTCAAGAACAAAGCATTTTTATTTGGAAGCTTCTGAGGAAGTTTAGTTCTTACTTTTTTGGACTGCTTCATTGGTGCAGCAAGTACTCAGGTGAGATGGAAGTTATAGGCATTAGATCACCAGTTTTTTTAAGTAAATCAAGGTAGGGGCCATACCGGTGTGTGAGATGCACGTAATCAGCCGGGTAGGCCAAGGGGTCCTTATCTCCCAACAAATTCGATGTTTCTACAATGTTAACACCAGATGTGCAGTTCAGGTAATTCTGCAAGAGCCTGCATTGTCATATGAAATCCTCATTATTCCCTTGCACCATCAATCTTCAAAATGCCCCCCCCCCACCACCAAATTATAGACATTCCTAAACAAATGGTGCTAGTGGGGGAAGGGGAGAATTGTCCCCCCAACCCCCACCCCAGCCCATGGCTGTGAAACTGGTGCCCCCTGACAAGACTTTGTGCTGATTCTAGGCAGCATTTCTTTGAGATGATTTAAGTTGCTAACATGTGTAGTGCTACATTTGGCCACTAGATGGTGGCACTCTATTACCTTTGGTTACTACTGCCTTTGTAACACTACGTGGCCCTGATTCTAGAAGGTTGGTGCAAGTTGCCTCCAAACGTGACTTGTGCCAATTGCCGTTGCGACATGGACCCTTCGCCCTATTCTAGAAGGGGCAGGGTCCCCGCATCTGAGTCCTACGACTTGCGACATACAGCCAGGTATGCCAAACAGAGGGTGTACCTGGTGAGGAAGTCGCAAGCCGCAACCGCAATGCCGCAAGGCGCAAGTGTCCCGCATGCCCAAACCCCAGCGGAGCCCCGCAGGGCAAGAGGCCCCACACCCACTGCCATGACACCATGTGTCCCCCAACACCAATCCCGTGTCCCTTGTAACTGGTGTACTGTACAGTATGTACAGTACATGCAGTCCGATGTTGTTTTTGTGGCACCTGGTAGTTTAGTGGCCTCCCACCCCTCCACCTGGCTGTGCCAGTCCACCCAGCACCCCCCACCCATCCCCAGCTGGCAACTGGCACAGCACACCTCTCACCTCCAAAGCCAGCCACCGACTGCATTCAGTTGGAGCACTTACTGAATAGACGTGCTCAGAAATTATTTTCTAAGCACGTCTATACGAGTAAGCTCCTACTGAACTCAATCGGCGACTGCCTGTGGAGATGAGAAGTGCACTGTGCCAGTCATCGGCTGGGAATGGGTGGGGGGTGCTGGGTGGACTGGCACGCTGGGTGGGGGTGGGGGCTACTAGGCTACCAGGGATGGTCCTGAGTGCAGGACAGCAGTTACGGCAGTGTTCTCAGGGTCTGGGCACAGGTGGGGGTTGACAGCACCACCCTGTGGGGCATTTAGTGGTGGGGTTCGGGGGCACAGGGGGTGTGGGCAACCCTGTGGGGCATTCATTGTTCAGGGGCAGGGGGTGTGGACAGCCCTGCAGGGCATTCACTGTTCGGGGATTCGGGGGGCAGGGGGTGTGGGCAGCCCTGTGGGGCACCTACAGGGGTATGCTGGGCATGGGGGGAGGGCACATGTGGATTGCCTGCTGGGCTGCTGGCATGTCTACAGAGCCCCCGGGGGCCATACATAAGTTACACCAGCTAAATGCTGGTGTAACTTATGTTGCCGGTTCTCCTCCGGGGGTTCTTGTAGAATCCCGACATTGGGGACTTTGTTGCTGCCCTTCTGGAATGGGGTGCAACTGCTGCCGTAAACCTCCTAGTGCCATGTCTCAGGGGGTTTATGGCGTAACTGCTGGTGTAACAGCTCTTCGGCGCAATACATTGTAGAATCGCGCATGTCACAAATGCTGGCGTAAGTTGCTACTTGCGCCATTTTACTTGGTGCAAGTGCTGTTACGCCAGGTGTAACATTTCTAGAGTCGGGGCCCATATCTTATTTTAAATCTAATTTACAGGTACTGTATTATGTTGTATGTTCTACCGTTGTGTTAATCTTATTTCCAGTGCTGTTCATTGCTGCTGTTTTTGTGTGTACTGTTGCCCCACTTGTTGGTGATGTAGACATTGTTTCTGAATGTTGTGTCCATGTCGATGATGCTCTAGTTTGTTTCTGAGGTTCTAGTTCATCTTAACTTGTAATCAAAGAAACAAATAAATAAATAACGCTTTTGCTGTAATATTGACTTTGAGCTTCTCCTACATATTTATTGAAGATTATATACTAGTGAAGTTTTATTTTCACTTTATTTGCACAGGTATTGCTAAATTTTGGTCAACCCTGGTTGTTTTTCTTGGAGGAATTATAGCTTCTCGTCACTTTCATCTTCACCTCCTGCACAGCGTCCTCAGGTCCCCTATGAGCTTCTTTGAGCAGACGCCCAGCGGAAACCTGCTAAACCGATTCTCCAAGGAAATTGATGCTATTGACTCTGTGATCCCAGATGGGCTGAAATCCCTGCTGGGATTCCTGTTTACTCTGTTAGAGGTTTACATCGTGATTCTGGTGGCCACTCTCATAGCAGCTGTGGTCATCGTGCCTTTAACAGTGCTATACTTCTTTATTCAGGTATGCATCTCTGCTTTACAGATTGTAACTGGGGTTAAAGTGCTAGTTGTTTGTCAGACTTTGCTGTCATTGGGTGGTGCATAGGTGGCAGCGCTGCATTGTCGGCTCCCATCACAGCCAGAAGCGGGCAGCTCGTCCAGTCCTCTGCCTGCACCCCTATAATAACTGCATGGCCAGAACTCCAGATCAAAGTGCAAGCAGATAAAAAGAGAGGGAAGGAGGAAGTGTGGAATGTGCACCCAGGCCTGTGCTGTCCAGTGGGTGGCCCCTGAAGGGAGGAAGAGTGAGGGAGGACCCAAAGCCAGGAATGGCTCCAGTCCCTTCCAGAGTGAGCAGCTAGGGTTTCTGGGATTGCTTTTTCATAATGATGGGTTTGGCATGTGACATCACAGGCATCACAAAACACCCCATTAGCTGGCAGGGAAGGGGATGAGCCAGGAAGCAAGACTCCCTTATCCTCCAGCCAGTGCAGTGAGCAAGCATTATGAGATAGGAGGCAGGTGGGGCTTTGTACCTTAGGGTATGAGGGAGAATGTGGGACCAGCTGGGAACAGAGATGACCTTGAACCATGTGCTCAGCAACCAAGTTGGGAAGGTGCAACTGATACAGATGACCATGGACAGACTGGGGGTTCTGCCTGGTCAGCACTGACCCTGTTTGGTGTGGTTAAAGGATGCCTGGTTTACATCAGGGTCTTGTCATTATTGGTGTTCTAGTATACATTGGAACCACATTTTTTTTTTGGCAGGCTGACCAGGTAGGGCATCATTTCAGGGTAGCCAGGGGTTTCAGTTGAGCTTTCTGTGCAACCCCTATGATGCCCTTAGCAACCCCGATGAAATCCTAAAACATGGGCTCCTAGGGTTGGATTATGTAATATATGGAAGGCGTGGGAGTTTTGCAACCTGTGTGATTCTGTGGAAATGAGACTTTACAGCCCCTATGATTCTTGTGAAATGAGACTTTGCAGCCCCAGTGAGTCCTGTGAAATGTTGTTACTAAAGCTGATCTCAACCTCTGTGCCCCAGCTGGTTACTTCCCGTCTCACTGGGCAAAAAAGGGAATAATAAGGCTAATTTGATAGTTATATTGGGTCTGGAACTGACCTATACAAATAGTATGTAGGGATAAAGTGTGATCCCAAGCTGCCATTAGTTTCAGGGGATATGGTTCTCCACTTATGCTGTTTTTACTTACCAAAAGAATCACAGGGTACCCTGGGTAGCGGGGAGGGAGGGGAATCACAGGGTACCCTGGGTAGTAGGGTGGGTGGGGAATCACAGGGTACCCTTGGTAGTAGGGTGGGTGGGGAATCCCTATAAATTAGTACAGATTTGCACAAAACACTTGTTAGTGCCTGCTTAAAGCGGAGGGACCTGATGGACCTGGAGTTCCACCTGAGCTTAAATCACTATGTTACTACACTATGTTACCATGTTGCAAATTGAAGCCAGTTCAGTCATCCTGGGTGTAACAGTGGAGGAAGTAAGGTGTTCTAGTGGTCAGGGCACCAGCTTAGAAACCAAAATGTCACAGGTTCAAACCCCACAAGACTGCCATACTTATTGTGCGACCCTGCACAAGTAACTTAACTTCCCTTGAGGGTACCCCTCTGTGCAAATTCGTAGAAGGAAGACTCACTGAAAACATGATATTGCATGTCAGCTGGGCTATCTTGGGTAAATAACTGTTAAAAAACCCTCCCAGCAAACTAAGGTAAGGCTGTCCGGTATCCTGTGATGATAATGAGTGAATATAAGCAACCATCAAAACGGCGATTCATATTCTGCGCTGTCATCATGTGCTACCCACAAGGGTAGCAGCGCTATGGTATAGTGAGGATAGTGGAGGGTGACCTGAAGGGGAGGATAGTGAGGGGAAGGGGAAGGATAGGGAAGAGAGTTTTCAGTGGGTAGTGTGCCTGCTGTAGCGGAGCTAGCCGTGCCGTGTGGTGGTGAGGGTGGCTAGCTCTGGTGCAGCAGGTTTTAAAGCAGAGTTAAAAACCTTTTTATTTGAAAAAGCTTATGGTGTATGATTTTATATTGTTACTGTTGTATTTGTTTTATTCATTGCTATTTGTAAAGCGCTTTGATCTCTGGAAAAGCGTTTAAAATAAATTTTACTTACTTACTTACTGGGTTTGGGGCAAGGGACCAGAGAGAACTTTTGCCGCTGGCTACCACTGCCATTTTCCTTTTTTTATCCGGAGTGTCCCCCCCACCCCGACATCCCCCGCCTGGAGTTAGGAATCCTTAAGCAGGGGAGGTGGGGGGGCAGAGCCCCCTCCCAGCATAAACAGTATATCCAGTTTTCGGATGTTAGGCCACTGGCATGTGTATATCACTGATTTGCTTTCCGGCGATGTACACTCACCATAATAGCAATCACTGTTTTGTGTTCACTATTATGACAGAACCGGCTGTCCATCTGTATTGGGACATGTGTCTGTCTGTCTAGCTGTCTGACCTACATGCAAAGGGAGGCTGATGTTGGGGTATGTTGCTACAGTTGTATTTAGAATGGAAACATATATTCATTGGTATTGCATTGGGAGACAGGCTAGTTCTGACCTCAGGTTTCATTAAATATCATAATCAATATGGAACTTCACTTAGAAAAAAATCCTACCTACTCAATATCCTAATTTTATTTATTAATCGAGGTAAACACACAGACCAAAAGCTTGATTTCAGTGATGGTCTTTGGGGGAGTACAACTTTTGTGTTACAAGGACCAATGCGGCAACAAATATTTCTGTATCAACTTTACGGAGAAATACAGTTTATATAATAAACACATTGCACAGGCACACAAAACAAATCAAATAATATGACAGTGGTAAATGACGGCATTACATTTGTGCAATATGAGTTTACTTTGAGACCTGCTGTATTTCACTGAACCAAGAGTGACTCATCTAGGAGACCCCCCCCCCACCAAATTCTTATAATTTTTAATCTTATTTTTTTTAAAAAGTTGAGAGGACGAACTGTTCAACACAGTTATAAGTTCAACACGCGAGTATAATTGAAAATCAGCTTTATTATTATGTTTTTCTGGTTCTTACCATCCCCCATCCTCATGTTTCTAACTATGAAATGGTACCAGACCCTAGGCACAAGAGGATTGAGCAGCCCCCCACCAAGACCCCACATATTCTGCTCATTGCTGGGCACTAGAGGGTGATGCAGCTCAGCCTTCCCTTGATGGAGACTCAGCACATCACCTTAGTGGATCACCCAGTGGGTGGGAGACCTGTGATTATTATAGAACCTGTGTCTATTGCATGACAGGGAGTCATGCTGCTCTCAAGCCTCAAAGTCCCCTTCCCTAGAATGGATCCATGGACAGGATGGATAATGAAGCAATAAGGCATGACAGGGTGTGCATTACTATGGGATAATGGCATGCCTTGTAGAAGTGGCACAAGGCAGTGAAGTGCCATTATCCAACAGTTAAACACACCCTGGTGTGCCTTATTACAATTATAAAATGATTCCAGTAATTTATATTTAAAAAAAAACTTAGTAATGAGATTCAGAACATTAAGTGTTTCTGATCTGTGCTGTTGTGCTGGAATAATGCAGTCATGTGGTCACATCTGACCAATTGCATGTCTTCGTTCCTCTTACCTCTTACCTATTTTCTAAATCCCCAATGAGCAGCATAGAAAGGTATGCTGGAGAATTATTGGCTTAGCAACTCAAGGGGTGTGGGGTTGGGGGGCATTATTATTTGACAGTGGCAGAAGCCCACAAGAAGGTGTACATAGATGACCGTGATGGCCACTGAGGTTGAGATGAGCCCTTCTCCCAGTGGGCCAACAGTGAAGAAACTAGTCCATGCTGGTTTGGTCAGGTGCAAAATACTCCCTAAAGCTTTTTCTAAGGGGGTGGATGTGTGTTTGTTTTTACACACAGTGCTGCTGAATCGTATAGTGCATTTCTTTTGCATCAATTTTGTTTACCACACATCATGACTTTCTGTAGCAAACAGACTCATTGTTTGAAAATAATATCCAGGCTGCATTGATATAGTGGGGTGGAAGCAGATGCATACACAGGCTCAGTAGGCATTTGTATCTGCCTCCAGCCTTTTGAAAAATCCCTCACATTGTTTTGTAGGAAACTGGAAAATCCCTTTAGCAGTTAACTTTCAGTTTGCTGGAGTATTTTGTATAGTCTAACATGGGTAGAAACTTTCCAGCCACCAGATTAGCTAAAGACAAATACAAGAGAATAATTATCAGACCATAATTGCACTGCTGTACTTGTTTAGCCGATGCACCAGGTTCAGCTACAGTATCAATATGCCACAACTGGAATTATATTTTTGTTTTCTGCTCATACTTCATACAAAAAACTTTTCTAATTAAGAATCATAAAAAAAAAAATTGTAACCATTTTTGTAGAACCTATGTTCTAAGTGCAGTGAGACACTTTGGAGATATGTAATTATGGTCAATAACTGCTCGTTCCTGTTGTGTTTAAAGGCACCCAGCGAAAGCGCCTCATGCCTAACAATGCACTCAAGGGCCCAGATATTCAAAAGTGTTGTGCCATGAGCAACCCACTGATGCGCCCTGGAGTGATATTCAAAAGGGAAAAGTACACGGCACAAATCCCGATGCACCGGAGCGCATCAGTAATGTATGCAGGCACAGGTTGGGGGGGGGGGGCGTGCCCATGCATAACCTGCACAGCCCGATATTCAGCCTGGGATGTGCAGAGCCATCCATGCGTAACCCCTACCTGTGCCAGCACAAAGTTAAGCCCCCCAAAAAAGGAACAACTGATGGCCACCCACAGGTGAGCTGCCGCATTGCAGAGCACAACACGGCAGCTGCCACCTGTGGGTGGCCACCCGTGTTCCGGCTGCACCTGGTGGCGCCCCCCCATGCCTGATCACGGGCATTTGTCAAAAAAGACTTCTTCCTATATCCCTGGTGGTCCAGTGGACGCTTTCTGCCATGTGGGCATCTGTATTAAACAAAACTGTCCAATATCTGGTGGTCCAGTGGACCGCTTCCTGCCCGATCGCGGGCACCTGTATTAAAATAACCATCAATATCCCTGGTGGTCTAGTGGTACCCCCTCCCCACCCGCCCACTGAGGTCCACCACCCGCTCTCCCCTCCGTCTGCGGCGGGCGCAGCACACCACCCGCCTGCCCGCCCGCCGCCCGCTGACTGACAGCTCAGTAGGGCTGCACACCCATGGTTCACAGCGTGAGCTAATGGGCGCGGCGGCCCATACCGTACTACACATTCCAGATATGTGCGGGCGGTGGGGCGGCAGGCTGGTGGGGTGCTGCCGCCCACCGGCTGATGGGGGGGAGAGCGGGGTGGTGGTGCTCAGTGGGTGGGTGGGGAGAGGGGTATCACTAGACCACCAGGGATATTGGATGGTTATTTTTTAATACAGATGCCCAAGATCAGGCAGAGTGCAGTCCACTGGACCACCAGGGATATTGGATGTTTTTTTTTTTTTAAATTAAAACAGATGCCCGCGATTCGGCAGATTGCAGTCCACTGGACCACCAGGGATACTGGACTATTTTTAATACTACAGATGCCCACGATTGGACACATAGCGGTCCACTGGACCACCAGGGATATAGGATGGTTTTCTATTTTTACACAGATGCCCATGATCGGGTTGCAGGGGGTGTCAGTCCCCAATGGCTGCTGCCTGGCAGGGCGCCAGGCGCAAGTCGTCGGGGATCAGTGCACCTGCATGCAAATGGGGCCATAATGACATGCAAATGGCCCCATGTGCACCTTGCATATATTATGGCCCTATTTGCATGTCACCTTTTGAATATCGCGGGTGCTGTGCATGGCGCAATGGAACTTGCGCTAGTGCATCTCCATGCTCCTCTCTGGCCACTTGAGCTGGCGCAGTCCACGCCCCTGTGCAGCCAAGTTGAGCTGCGCCCAAGCTTGCGTCACAGCCTTTGCATAGTTTGAATATCTGGGCCCCGTTGTGCATTTATTGACCCCAAATTACATATCCTGACATGCTTTAATGTCATAAGGCCAAGGTATTAACTACCCACAGAAGCTGGCTATTGAAAGTGGACTCCAGCACAATAAATATACTAGAAAAAATTAAAACAAAAACATTTAAACTGGGAAAAAAAACCAAAATAAATGGAAAGCTCAGAGGGGACTAAAGTTTGAAAAATTGCAGATTGAATACTAAAATGGTGGAAATTTGGAAAACTCATCATTGGTATAATTTTTGTGTGACTAACTGTCAGGGGAGCAGCTTACTTAAATAACTGATCTGGCCTGTGACATTGGTGAGATATTAAATTGCTTTTAATATCGATTGGCCCAGAATAGATATGCAAACAATATCAAATATCTGTGGATATTTACGCTACTTTTATTGTTTCAACCATCCCCCAAGGATGCATCTGGAAATGCACTGTTGCAAGCAGCACTGCATGTTTTTCCTGATAAAATATTTGAAATAAATTTAGAAATATTTTGAATGGATAGTGCCATTAGTTGAAACTTGGTGGGTTGTAGTTGGCGAAGTATAGTTATGATGCACAGATCTTGATGGAAGCAAGTGCTATAGGTTACAGCACACAGTAAAACATAGAAGTCAGAAACAGGTAAATATTACCAATATATACCTTTATAGATCAAATATGCAAATCAGGCAAGAAATTATCCGCACTAATGTTTCTGGTGATAACGCAGAAAGTTTTCAAAAAAATGTTCCATATCCCTTTTTTTTTGCCAGCATGTTTATGTGACTACCTCATGCCAGCTGAGGCGCCTAGAATCAGTCAGTCGTTCGCCCCTCTACTCTCACATCACAGAGACCATTCATGGGGCTAGTGTCATCCGGGCATTTGGTGAACAAGCCAGCTTCATTGGTCAGAACGACTGCAAAGTGGATGAGAACCAAAAAGTTTCTTTCCCCAGTGTGATTGCAAACAGGTAGGAGCCTACTGATATATAGGGGACGTTTGGGATCTACAGTAGCATTGCTTATTTCTTAGGTCACACCCAAAATGGATCCTTCTGTTACTCAAGAGCTGGGATTTCAAGCTCCAGTTTTAAAATAACTCATTTGTTTACTGCGACATATTTAGCCAGTAAGAATTGGAACCCATGGGTAAATCTCAGCACAAAGCCGTGGTCAGAATCTAGACTTGCTCTTGCATTCTTTATTTTAATTTACCATGATTTCTGCTCCTCTCAGCTTGCCCTCATTGGCCCCTCTCTTCCCCAGCCTCCATCATCCACTGTCTCTGGGACTTACTTCCAATGGCACAGTGCCCCACAGTTTCCCCCGTGGTGGAGGCTCCTGAGTTGCCCAAGCCTGGGAGGACTCATATGTTGCTCGGCAGCACAGTGAGCAGTGTGGAGTGTGCAAGGGGAGAAGTGACATCACCCATTTTTGCCATTCACTTGCTCCAGGTGCCTCATGAGCTAGGACTAAGTGGATGTCTGCATGCAAAAGCATGCAGACATCCCAGTTGGGAGGTGCCCTGCTTCCCTATTGTGGCTCTGCTTGCATTACCCCCTGTGGTCACCCAGGTAACAGTACTGCAGTGGGGTTCACAGACCTCCCTCAAGGAGGAGAGCACCCTCCGGGACTCTCGATCCTCCTTCTCCTCCCTCTGGTAACCCCCCGTGACTCAGGCTAATTTCTAAACATGGGTATCATGAGTTTGTAGTGCTACTGCTGTGGCGATGGGCTGGCTTATTCTTGCATTCTGTTTAGTTGTTGCATTGTTCTTGCCCAAAGAATATTTTCCGTCTTTCTTATTTCATCATTCTGTTGTTTCCCTTATCACTGGCGCTAAATGCCTAAGTTCATTCTAGCTCGCAAGCCTGTCTTCCCCATCTCTGCCACTTACTTTCTGTACTCTCCAGAGGGTCCATGGAGCTCCTGCCATATGGTGGAGTCCATTGGGATGTGGCAGCTGTCCCATGCGGGTCCATCAGGTGTTGGACAGTGGTGACCAATCAGGTTGTCGGGGCCCTACACATGAGAGCTTGGTGCTGCTGCGTTTCCAGGACTTTTCCTTTTTTTGTTCCTCCGCACCCCTCTGACACTGACAGCTAGTGCACCATAAAATGAATACATGCAAGGTGTGCTGGCATTCTGACGTTAGTCAGTGTCCACCGTCCTGCAAGCAACTCCAACTGCACTGCGACCTGTGGTCACCTAGGTGGCACTAAAGCAGTGCAGTCTGCTACCCAGAAAAATAAAACAGCTTGGCTACCACGTGCTTGGTACTCGCTGAAATGCACATACAGGTAGGATGCAAAGCTTTTACTGTACAAAATACTTTATTAACAAAGTGCTCTCTCTGCATCCCATGCAAAAAAGGCCGGCAGGACGAATCGCCCGACGGTTCGTGTCACCATCTCAATGCTTTTTCAAGAGTGATGTCTGCTTATGAAAGACAGGGCTGAACCTGATGGACTTAGAGTTCCTTCCAACCTAAAATTACTATGCGAGTACATAAAGACCATTTGATATCTGTGTATTTTTCATTTGGAAAAAAAACTGTAGGATGAAAATTGTTATCAGACAAACAAATATTGTTTCAAGTAAAAAATCCTACAGCAAGAGTTGTTTTCTCAGTCACATAATTACTGTTTTATTTAACTATGGAAGGAATAAGGTGATGCACATTCAATAGTGATTTAGTCTTAATATATACCACACCAGTGGTGAACAGATTTGGTAAAGAAATCATGTTATTTTGGGAGGAATATTTATTTTCACTTAACATCTGGAACTAGGACACAGAACAATGGAACAGCTAGAGAATGGCAATGGAAAAAGAGGCAGTTTTAAGTTTAAACAAGGTAAAACAGAACTAAAATCTTTAACAATAGTGTGGTATTTATTGAATACATATTGTGTCGCAGTGGGATAACTCGTTTTTCTCCACACGAGTGGTAGAACCTTTATAACTAACTTGTGGTCTCACCACTCATGTGTTGCAGATCTTATTACTCACTAGTGGAGACAAATATGTTATTCCACTGCAACCCACTATGTGTATCCTATATATCTGCTGATAGGGTAGCATTCACTCTGTGCTTAAGGCATTGTTTGAAAATAAAAATTCAGGGTGACAGATCAGTTCAGTGTTCACCAAGCATAACCACAGCCATACACAGTATTTCAAAGACAGTGATCAGCTGCTTATCCAGTTTTCAAGAAAGACAATTCAATTATTATGAATGAAATCACAAATAGTTCTTGCTGTAATGCAGTCTATCAAATTACACAGTTTTTGTATCCTTATTATTTCATGGTCAGTTAATCTCATACTGTATGTATTTCTGAGGTACAGAAGACATGTTTTTCTTTATTTTGCCACCTCCCATCCCTCTCGCTGGTGCTCAAAGAGCATGTCACCAACCTCCAACCTCAGCCATGAGAGGTATGGGGGCCGTCCTCCTCCCAGACCACTGCCATGTCCCACTTGTTACTGGGTCACAGGGACTGAGCCGAGTGATGTGTGCTAGCTCTCGGAGGATGCCTCTATCACACATCAGTGTAGGATATTGAAATCAAGTCAGTTTTGCATCGCTATAGTTTTATTTTATACAGATGTTCATCCAGACGGTCCTCCCCTCTCCCCACCCCCATCAGAGTCACTAGCAGAACCCTCAACTCTGACAACCAAGACACAGCTGTATTGTAGCATGGGGCCTGTGAATACTGGCAGCTATCATGCTGTGATGGGTTTTTGTCTTCTATTTTCTCCCTGCCCTCCTCCTGCAGGTGCCATGGCTCACCATGTGTCTGCAGCAAGGCTGTTCAAAAGGCAAGGGATAGAGACATGCACCCCAAAACTGCTTTGGTCCGTCACCATCATCACAGTGAGAGAGGAAAGATAATGCCCTCCTCCCCACCTAGGAAGCACTGCCACCATCAGTATCATGCAGTTATAGTTCTTCAGACTCCCATTCCGCAGGTCACTTCAGATTTAAGTTATTCTTACGATACTGAAAAAAATCTAGTTTGTTTATTTTGTCTTTCCTGTCTCCTTCAGGTGGCTGGCGGTGAATTTAGAATTTCTTGGAAGTTTCATTGTGCTATTTGCTGCTGTTTTTGCGGTCACTGGCAAAGGTAACCTTAGTCCTGGCATTGTGGGGTTCTCTGTATCACATGCCCTTCAGGTAAGAACAGCCACACAGCTGGCATTAATATTTCTAGCTGTTTTTACCCACACTATGGGGACAGGTTTCATAGATCTCAACTGTTCCACATTAGGCAGGGGCATGGGACTGGCAGTGGGGGGGGGACTGTCATTAACCTAGAGCTAAATGCAGTAGCCCCCCCCCCACTCTGTGGAGTAAACAAAAAATACTGAGAGGTATCTGTTCAAGACCAAGGCAACCCTTCAAACTGCTACTAGTAGGCTTCACAAATTAAACACTGTTCACCACTGTAAAAATATTTCTTTGTATTTTTATTTAAGAGCCACAAGGTCACAAATTAATTCAACGTTTCATAGTGCAAACTCTCTACTTCATCAGGAGCGTACAAATGACCAATAACGTGTAATTAGTACTGATGTTATCTTACTGGGGCAGCCAATTTGTCAATATCATGTAATTGTATCAGAATCAATATAGTTGTATATTTTCTTATTTCTTTTAAAAATTATATACATCTCAATCAATGTATATATTCACAAAACTTTATCAGCCTAATGTTCTAACGAATATTCACCTTATTTTAGCTCTTTATTATATGACTATCTTGCATTTCACCACCTTCCTTTCATTTTATATTAATGGTAGACTGCTACAAAATAGGTAAAAATATTCTTCTCTCAAAATTCGTATTTTTTCCAGCGGTAAATACATTTTTCACAGGAAAGTATTTTTTTACCTGATACTTTATTTTCGTATCTCTGGTCAGTAAAACTCTGTACCAGTATTACACTCACTCTGTAAAACATATAACACAGGACGTCCTCACCAATAATGCCTGTGTATAATTTACTTATAATTACTGGTGACCCCTTTTAATACGTAGTGTTGATCTGTGTTTCACATGCCATAATAACCAGGTTACCCAGTTATTACGGCAGTTTCTTTTACCTTTCCTGACAGTTTCCTTCATTGAATTACCTCATTGGCTCCTATTCCATGTGTGGGTGGGCTGAAAAGTTCCCCAAACATGGCAGTTCCAATTGCTGCTTAGCGACTAGCCGCTAAAGCAACAGATTGTTTCCCCTTGGTAAGTCTTTTATACTAAGGCCTGGATATTCAAAAGGGTTGCACATGGTGCAACAGTGTTGCACCATGCACAACCCCCTGATGTGCCCCGGCACGATATTCAAACGGGGATTGTGCCTGGCACAAATCCCGATGTGCCAGAGTGCATCAATAATGTCTGCGGCGCAGGTAGGGAGGCGTGCCCATGCATACTCCTCACATCCCGATATTCAGCCCGGGATGTGCTGAGTCCAGCCATGCGCAACCCCTACTTAGCGCACACACGCAGTGAGCCAAAAAGGATCAACAGCTGGCCACCACAGGTGAGCTGCCGTATTACAGAGCGCAACACGGCAGCTGCCACCTGTGGGTGGCCACCGAGCTATGACTGCCCCTGGCAGCACCCTCCCATGCCTGATCATGGGCATACATAGAAAATGGACCCTCCTAAATCCCTGGTGGTCCAGTGGACCACTCGCTGCCCAATCGTGGGCATTGGTTTAAGTAAATAAATCCAGTATCTCTGGTGGTCCAGTGGTCCACTCGCAGCCCAATCGCGGGCACAAGTAGTAAAGAATAGAATTCCAATATCCCTTCTGGTCCAGTGGACTGCTTGCAGCCCAATTGTGGGCATAAGTATTAAAGAATAGAATTCCAGTATCCCTGGTGGTCCAGTGGACCGTTCGCAGCCTGATTGTGGACATAAATAGTAAAGAATAGAATTCCAATATCCCTGGTGGTCCAGTGGACTGCTCGCAGCCCATTGGCGGGCATAAATAGTAAAGAATAGAATTCCAATATTTCTGGTGGTCCAGTGGACGCTGCTTGGAAATCGATCGTAGGGCATAAGTTGAAATAAAATAATCCAATATCCTGGTTGTCAGTGGTACCCCTCCCCCACCCACCACTGGGCCCCCACCGCTCCGTCCCCAGGTCAGCAGGTGGCATACCACCCTCCTGCCCGCCCGCTTCCACCACGACTATTACCGTCTTGAAGGGCTGTATGCCCGTTGGTCCTGATGTGAGCCAGTGGGCGTACAGCCTGTCGTACTACACACTCCAGATATGTGACCATTCACATATCTGGATTGTGTAGTACAGTGCAGACTGCATACCCATTGGCTCACGCTGTGGACCAATGGGCGTATAGCCCTTCTGTACGGTGTCAGTCAGCGGGTGGCGGGACAACAGGCGGGTGGGGTGCTGCCATCTGCCACTGACTGAGGGAGCGGGTCAGTGGGGCTTAGTGGGTGGGTGGAGAGAGGGGGTACCGCTGGACCACCAGGGATACTGGATAATTTTATTTCAACTTATGCCTGCGATCGGGCTGAGAGCAGTCCACTGGACCACCAAGGATATTGGAATTCTATTCTTTACTACTTATGCCCGTGATTGGGCTGCAAGCAATCCACTGGACCACCAGGGATATTGGATTATTTTATTTAAACATATGCCTGTGATCGGGCTGCTAGTGGTCCACTGGACCACCAGGGTTATTGGAATCCTTTTATTCAAATCTATGCCCACGATCAGGCAGTGGGGCACATTGCCACCCTGTGCAGGGGGTGTCGGTCCCCGAAGGCTGCTGCCTGGCAGGGTGCCAGGTGCAAGTCGCCAGGGATCGGCGCACCTGCATGCAAATGGGGCCATAATGACGTGCAAATGGCCCCATTTGTGCCTTGCATACATTGTGGCTCCATCTGCATGTGCACTTTTGAATATCGTGGTTGTTGTGCATAACGCAGCGGAACTTGTGCTAGTGCATCCCCATGCTCCACTCTGGCCACTTGCGCTGGTGCAGTGCCACTGCTCCATGTGCACTGCGGGTGGCCAGGGTGCGATATTCAATGATGCTGTGCCATGGCACAGCTCCGTTGAATATCGCCCAGTGCCCTACACAGCAGAGTTGCATGCGCAGATCTTGCGCCACAGCCTGGCGCAGTCTGAATATCCGGGCCTAAGTATTTCTTTATTTTTTTTTTTAGTATTTATCCAGTTGATCCTACCTTTACTACTTGTAAAATGTATCAGGTTGATCCTGCTGTGCGTTGGGCTTGGAAACGGCAAGTCTGACCCAGTGCTGTCACCACTGGGACTGTGCCTGACTGGGCTGACTGATGTCCGACACCGTAGCTTAAGTGTGGTCCAGCAGTTTAATTTTTTAAAAGAAAAACAATGAGAATGAGAGAGAGAGTGTGTGTGTGTATGTGACAGAACTGCTTCAGTAGCTTTGCCATTCCCTCCTTTGCACCAGTAATTATAAAAAATAATGGATACACAACTGTGTTCTTATGAATTTTTTTTATACACACCCTCAGTGTGTGATGACCTCATGAACCTCTCAAGTTTTACGGGTCATTACACACCTCGGGTGTGTAAAAATAATCCATAACACGCAGTTGCCTATCCATTATTCTCTTTTCAGATTATCCCTTTTAACATAATAAAGTCTGAGCCCTTTTCATCTCGAAGTAATGCCTCTTCTTGTTGCATTTCCCATAAATTTTTACTGTCTTTTTCTAATCCTGAAAGCATGTAAAAATGTCCTTTTGTTTACTGAGTTGTAAAATCACTTCCTCTACTTTGAGTTTCAGTATGTGTTTTAACGTTTTGCTCACTAGTTTTTGATGTCTGCACTCTCATGGCAGCCAATGTTTATGAATGCCATCTCTACTCTCACATAGTTTCAGTCCTCATGCCAAACAGGGGAACGTCAGATGCAAACATGTGCTGATGTCATGACACTGAAGCATCCTGTATCCTGGAGTACCAAGGCTACTCCCTCTACCTGCCCGACTCACTAATGAGCGGCAACCAACAACAGTTGTCAGTACAAGGAACCCGTTTGTTTTAAGTTTACTTTTCCGTGTTCTTCTACATTTATAACAGTGATCAGTTCGAAATTTAATCAGGCTGTGTATTCTTTTTGAAATCATGTAGCTTAATAAGAATTCTCAAGGTTCTCCATTCCAGTACAGCCCTCTAACATAACTGATTCCCCATAATAAGTGGCTCTGATAGGATTCAATATTCAGGTCTGTTAAACCTCATATCGCATTGTAACCCATTTCAACTCCTGTTCTTGCTTTGGAACCAATGCAAATAATGGTTTAAATATAACGTTGTAACATCATTGTTCTCCATATTTAAAGTGGCTCTAGTGGGATTTGATATAGTTTCACAGTTGACATACAAGTCTATCGGCATTTAACCTTAGTGACTTGCCATGTATCAGTGGGAATATTTACTTTTGTTGGTCCCCATGTAGTTATTCAGTTCCTTCTTAAACTGACCTATAGTGTTGCTTTTTACAGCTGAACTAGGTAAGGCATTCCATGTGCTCACTACTCTTTGGCTATACCACTCCTTCCTTCTGTTTGTTCTTGCAACTTCTCCTTTAAGTTGAAATTGATGTGATCTTGTCTGTCTTTCAGCTTTGGTTTTACTCAGCCCCGCTGTCAATCATATTTGTTCGTCATAGTGTGCTTTATATGAGTAACACAAGTCTCCCCTTAATTTCCTGTACTGAATTGAATAAAGGCCCATTTCATGCAGTCTTTCCCCATATGGTCTGTTTTTAACAGATTTCAGTTTTTGGTATCTTTTCTTTGTACCGTTTCCATTAATTTCATACTGCCCTTGTATTGCATTGATACAAACTGGGCACAATATTCCATATGTGGCCTGACCAATGATGTAGATCAGGTCTATTTAACTTTTTTTTAATGTTTTGTTTTCTATTTATTGTTATTTACCATATTCATTTTATCCATCCCATTTTTCTGTAAAATTACCATCGCAGAGAGCCTCAGTTGCATATGAACCATAATGTTTACACACGTTTTAAAATAAACTTGTCTAATCAATGTCTTCATTTACATCATATTTTGGATTCAGAGGGCCCAGTTCACAAAGGTCAGTGCTCCAGGGACCCTGTGCTCGATTCACTAGGGTGTAGGGCCCCAGCGGCAAAGTCCTGTGGCTTGCAACAACCGTGGCCCTGCTCCAAAGACAGTTCATTGGGAAGGTGCGCTGCAAGCTGCAGGGTGGCCATGCGGCAATAACACCATGGACTGCAGGGTTCCACCATGCTGCGGCGACACAGAATTTGCCGACCATCAGAACAGCAATGGCTCAACACTGCCAACTGGCATTGTGCCATCACTGGAGGAACTGGTGTTTTCTGTGGGGGGGCTTTTCCCCGCACACCCCCCACGTGGGGGGGGCACCCCTCAGACTTTAAATAACCAATGCCAAGTCGGAGTTGGTTCGGGAAGGGGGCGAACACCCCAGAGGCAACAGTGTTGGGAACCCAGCAGACCATCACAACAAACTGCTGAAAATGTCACTGTGATGGTCTTCGCTGTATTCCTGTCACTGTTGTGATGAGATACCAGACTGCAGTCCCTGGTGGCTATTGCACGCACCCCCCCAGCCATGACCCCAGTTAATGCATAAAAACCCTGGTGGTCTAGCACACCCCCAATCAGCCCAGTTCCCATTTATAAAATTTAAGAAAAAAACATATCTGATCCCTGTTAATACATAAAAATTCCTAGTGGTCTAGTGGACCCCTGATCAGCCCCCTGGCCCCATTTATTAAATAAAAATGAAATCCCTGGTGGTCCAATGGACCGCCCCCCCAAGCACCGATCCCTGTTCCTATACACATCCAACCTCGTGATCTAGTGGACCCACCCCCCACCCCACAGGCAGTACTCCACCACCCTGCTTCCCCTGGTTCCATTCCAGAGCTGGCATCCAGCACATCCCTCTGCACTCCACCATGGCCGGGCACCGACTGAGCTGTCATTTAGCAGACTGTACACAGTACTGCCTGCCCCTGGTGTATAATTCTGATGGAAATAACCCTGTACTGCCTGCCTCAGGTGTGTAATTCTGATGGAAATAACCCTGTACTGCCTGCCCCAGGTGTGTAATTCTGATGGGAATAATCCAGTACCGCTGCTCCTGGTGTATAATTTGAATAAAAACAATTCAGTGTTCCATATCATTATAACTCCTTCAAATCAATCTCAAGTTCTGTGCTAAATCACACCAGTATACTACTTTTAAAAGCTTCAATATGGAAAATCTAATCTCATTCTAATTGCTTTAGATAACAGGTATTTTGAGCTGGATAATCCGTTCATGGACAGATGTAGAAAATAACATTGTTTCTGTGGAGAGAGTACAGGATTATTCTGTAACACCAAAGGAGGTGAGTGCGATATGACTGCATAGTAAGAAAATATTGATGTTCTTGGAAAAATTAATGCAAAGTAAAAACTTGAAAATTCTGTTTTTTGGGAGGGTGGAAGCCTCCCATGATGCCCTGAGAACCACAAGGAGGAGGTACCTCTTTACAGAGCTGAAGGTGTCAGGGTGGAATGGATTGCCAGCAGAGGTTGTCAGCCAGAGGATGGTTGTTGGCTTCAAGAGACAGTGGTACAAAGTCAAGGGGAGGGTTAGAGTTAAAGTAGAGGGGAGACCCCCATAAAGGAAAGACAGCAGAAGGTAGTGGTAAACAGGGTCAGATCGGAAGAGAGGATGGTCATGAGTGAGATGTTGCAGGACTCTGTCCTTGGTCCTGTTCTCTTCAATATGTTAATCAGTGGCATTAGAGGGGGCATCTGGGGTAAGCTGTGTCTCTCTGCATATGACACAAAGCTCTGCAGTAGGGTAGATTGCAATGAAGGGATCAGAGAGATGCAAAAGAGAGGCGGTCTAAGGTTTGGCAGTTAAAATTCAGTGCCAATGGGGCCAACCCTCCAGCACAGTGGTAGCTCCACCACTTGCAATGCCAATGACCCAGGGTTGGAAGTGAGCCTGGGCATCAGAAGGACAGCCTAGGGCTGGAGGATTGAGCATCCCACGAACTGCTCTCCTTCTCTTCTGGGGGGAGGAGCTCCTGGTGCTCACCCAACCCCTGATGGAGGCCAGGGGTCCAATAACCAGTGCAAGCCATTGTTGGAGGTGGGGCAGAATTCCATGTATATGCCCCTGATGTCATTGCATGTCCCGCCTCCAAGGGAGAAAATGGGGAAAACTTGGGCCATGCAGAATGCTGCCTGCCTAGCATCGCAGGTTCCACACCAGTGACCTGTGGTACTCCCAGAGCCGTATCCCATCATCCAATGGGAGGAAGGGCCTGCAACCTAAGGCCCCACCCTGGGGGCAATCCAGGGCATAACTCTGGGTCGGGTAAGTCCAAGGTTAGTGGATGACAGGGCCAGGTGTGAGTTAGGGCTGACAGGGCCGGTCCTGGGGATAAAAGTACAGCAAATTAAAAATAAAAATTCAGTGCCAACAAATGCAAGGTTATGCACCTGGGGGGGACAGAGTACTGGATGGGAGGGGTTAAACTGACCACTGTGACAGAAGAAAAGTGCCTGAGAGTCATCAGTAGTGACTCTCTCAAGCAATCAAGTCAGTGTAACAAGGCCTAGAATAAGGTCACCAGGAAGCTGGGGTGTATCGGAAGGGATACTGACAACAGGAAAAAAGGACGTACCACTGCCTCTACGTAGGTTACTGGTAAGACTGCATTAGGAATACTGTGCTCAGTGCTGGAGTCCTCACCTAAGGCAGGACAGGGACAGGCTGGAGATAGTGCAACACCGGGTGACCAAGTGATTCAAGGCCAGCAGGGCAGATCTTACAGCACTGAACATGTACTTACCAAAGACCAGATGAGAGAGGGGGACATGATAGAGACCTTCAAGTTCCTGAAGGGAATAAACAAGATGAACTGTGGGAATTGATTTAGCAGGAGTATTGAGTCAAGAACCTGAGGTTACAAGTGGAAAATGACAGTGGGAAGGTTTAAGAGGAATGTGTTGAAGTTCTATTTTACTGAAAGGGTGGTGGAGCTGTGGAACAATCTGCCAGCAGAGGTGGTGGGCACCAAGACCATAAGTGCTTCAAGCCAGTCTGGGACAGAATGAAGGGTCTGGTTGTTGCTCAGGTCAGTAGCTGTAAGGAGGGGAGCAAGAGGGTGGACTGGGAGAGATAAAACCCTGCATGGACAATAGGTCTTGGGGCAGATAGGGAACTTCGGGCAAACTACATAGATACATAGATACATAGACAGTGTCGGCAGATAAGGGCCTATGGCCCACCTAGTCTGCCCATTTGAGCTTGTAAGTTCAGTTTGTTTTCCTAGAAGTCTGTTTCCCTTACCCTGCCTCTAGAATTCCTTTATGTCTATCCCATGCATTCTTAAATCCGTGATTGTTTCAGCCCCACCACTTCCTCTGGCAGGGTGTTCCACTTGTCCACCACCCGTTCTGTGAAGAATTCTTCTCATGTTTCCTCTGAATCGTCCTTCCTCCAACTTCATCCCATGCCCTCGAGTCCTGAAACATCTTTTCACTTAAAAATAGTGTTTTCCTGCACCCTGTTCCTCCCTGTAAGATACTTGTATGTCTCTATCATATCCTCTCTCCCTCCTCTCCTCCAGGGAGTACATGTTCAGTTCCTTCAACCTGTCTTCATAGGACTTGTGATGCAACCCATGCACCATCTTTGTTGCCCTCCTCTAGACCTTCTCTACCCTGTCTATGTCTTACGTAGGTATGGTCTCCAGAACTGTACACTGTACTCCAGGTGGGGCCTCACTAGTGTCTTGTAATGCGGAATTATGACCTCCCTTTTTCTGCTGGTGATGCCCCTGCCTATACATCCCAGCATCCTATTTGCTTTACCTGATGCCTAACTAGATGGACCTTTGGTGTTTTTCTGTCATCTTTGTCTATGTTTCTTTGTAAACAGTTGTAACAAGGCCTGCATTGAGCAGATTTCATAGACCATATGGCTTTTCTTCTGCTGGCTGATATGTTTGTTCATATATGTAGTAGAAACCACTTAATTGGGATGCCTTGGTGGCAGGCTTTTCATCCTGATTAAGCAGATGTCCCATTTATCAGAAGCCATTGAAATGGCTTGTCATGCACACTACATTTCTCTTTTAGTTTGTCACCATACAAGTCTATGTGCCCCCCCCAACTCCTACTTTGCAGGCTTGCAGGTTACTTCGCCAGCCAGAGGCTGAACTCCTCTCATTCATCTCCATGACTCTCTCGCACTCTCTTTCTCTTGCCCTGCCAGTCAGGTGGCGCTGTTGCTCTTGCTTCTGCTCCACTAGTTTATTTTAAAAGAAAACCCTCACTGGAAAAATGGCATAATGGCAGACTTTTTTTTTTTTTAAGAAGAAAACAGGAGCTCCATGCTTGCTCCCATAGTGCTATTGCTCGCACTCCTGTGGTGCACCATGCATCTCCACAGCTCTCTCTCTCTCTCTCTCTCTCTATGTCTCTCTCTCTCTGTCTTTCTCTTGCTCTGCCAGTTGGGCCACTATAGTCCACTTGAGTCAGAACTTGGAGACTTGTTCAGTTGTTTTATTGTTAAACAAACTCCTCTTGGCATAACATAACACATGAATGGAGGGATTGAAAGCGTATAGGAGGGGGAGGGAACAGAGGAAACAGCAGTTCAGGAATGCTATTCACACCTATCCAGGTGTCATAGAAGGTGTCACAAAGGCATTAGTGAGGCATTAGCTTCAGGAACAGCATGGAGTCAAATCAGAGCAAGTATGTCTGGGAGACAGTTGTCCTGATACAATGGTAAGGGCATCTCATTTAACCAGTGACAACATCCATAGGATAACATTCACCCAGGCAACTGTGCTCCCAGACTCAATCAGTGACCACTCCCTGGTTACCTGCTGGTGGTCGGGTAAACTGTCCCCTGCCCCTCCTAAAACCTCCTGTCACTGGAAGCTCAAAAAAGGAGGCCTAAAACACCTCAAAGACTATCTATCCAATAGCTACTGGCTCCCCATATACACCGCACTCTCCGTAGATATTGCTCTCACCCACTTTATAACTACCTTAAACAAAGCTTTGTGATATATTTGCTTCCCTCACAAAGCAAGTTGTGAAAACCAGGACAACCCCCTTGATCACACCCTCCCTCCCTCCTAAACCTTATGTAACAGAGGGATAACCTTTGGCACAGAGCCATTGACACCCAATGCACCCAGGATAGACAGCTATATAGGGAGGCATGCAATAAATGCACACGGGCCATGCGGCAGGCAAAAGCTAATTATTACCAGCATACCCTTTCCTCCTCCTGGGGAGACAGGGAAAAATTCTGGAACAATATACAAGAATTCAGTGGCAAATCCCATTCCCCCACCCCTACCCAACTCAATTTGAACAGGGATGTAACCCAAGATCCCGCCAATATCGCAGAAGCCCTTAATGACTCCTTCTCGGACCTCTCACATATCCTCCCTCCAAATTTCTTCCACCCTACCAAATCCCCCACCTGAAACAACGAGTATAGACTTCACACCCCTTTCCGGCTCCAAGTCATCCCTTGTAATGTAGCCAAACACTATATCACCAAAGCTATCGCCAATACCTGCTACAGCAATGACTCTCTGGACCTAAAACTCATTAGGCTTACCCTCGATGTCACACTACCCCACCTTACAAAAATTCTCAACCTTTCACTATGCCTTGGCCAGTTCTCCTCAACCTGGAAGAAAGCCATAATCACTCCTATTCTGAAGAACAGAGACCCCACCTACACCAGCAACTATAGACCAATCTCAATACTTCCTCCTCTCTCCAAAGCCCTGGAAAAAATAGTCTCGGACCAGCTAACAGAACATCTAACTAAACACAACCTCCTCAGCAAGGAACAGCATGGTTTCCGGTCGATAGCAGGGGCCCTCTATGTAGATTTGACCAAGGCTTTTGACATGGTCAGTCACAAACTACTTCTCCATGTCCTTCCACAACTCAATGTGGTCCCCGAGGCCACAGCCTGGTTCAAGGACTACCTCACAGGACGGTCACAGCAAGTTAGGATAACTCCACCATCTCCACCCCCAAAGCTGTTTGCTCAGGGGTCCCACAGGGGTCTATTCTGGGCCCACTGCTCTTCACCCTCTTCCTAAACTCTCTCCCCAAAGCATGCAGTGGTCATCTCTTACTCTGTGCTGATGATGCGGTTCTGTACTGGAAACACCCTCAACCGAACACCCTCCAACTTGCCCTTCAGGGTTTTTTTCGCGGAGATAGAGAACTGGTTCACTGTTCACTGCCTGATTATTAACTATTGCAAAACTAAGTCCATGATCTTTGCTCATCGCCAAAGTCCACACAGCCAGATGGCACTCTAAGTTAAGAACTCAATTGGCACCCTACTGGAACACGTTACACACTTTAAATACCTGGGTATCACCTTGGATACCTCCCTGTCCTACCACAGACACGTACGTCTCCTCTCATCTGCGATCAACACCAGATCTACAGGCTCAAAAACAGCCTGCCTGCACAAGCCATGCAGATAGCAGTCACCTCCTCCATCCTCTCCCTAATCGATTATGGGATTGTTATTTATGGCACAGCTGACACCACACCCTTAACAGCATAAACACTGCGCTTAATAAAGCCTGCCGCCTAGTAACAGGTTGTGACAGACTCACCCATACCTGTGATCTGTACACACTGACTGGTTGGCTAAACTTCCAACAAAGACTCAAATACCACATCTGCATTCTCGCAAAAAAGATTCACCTCCAGCTTGCACCCGCCGGTCTACTCCCCATCATCAGTCCAGCCCCCATCAGGTGTAATACAAGACTCACAGCAACATCATCTTTCCTGGTTCCCCTCTGTCGAACATCCCTTGGGCAAAGATCTTTCTGCTACCGTGCCCCCCCATGGCTCAACACACTTCCCCTCACACTCTCCCAGTCCCATAACATCTCACTCTTCAAATCAGGTCTTAAAACCCAACTCATGGAAAATGCTAAATGTGACTGTGGCTAGATCTGCCCTCCCTCCTCTCCCACCATTTCTCCTGACACAGGGGCTCCCTAGACCCTACAAAACGGCATCCTTCAAAACTCTGTCTAGGGATCGCAGACATGCCTCCTAATTTTCTCACCTACTAAATAAGTTTCTCGACTACCCTGCCAACACTGTAACTGTAAATAATACCTGTCAATGTTAGTCATATACTGTCTTGTTTCCCTCCACCCCCTGTAACCAACGTGGAGCTTTTGTAAAAAAGATTGTCTGTACTGAAATCTGTAATTAATACCTGTTCTCGTCTGTCATTATTGTATTTGTCTACCCTCCACCCCCTGTAACCTGACATGGAGCCTTTGCAAAAGAGTCTGTGACTCAAAGGATTGTAATTCCGATTGTACTCAATAAATAAATAAATAAATAAAACATTGCCACTTAATCGATGCCAGACGGGATGTCCCAATAAAGTGGACGTACTGATTATCCACTTCCAGATTAAGTGGCTTCCAGTGTACTCAATTTTTTTTTTTTTTTTGCAAGTTGAATGCACAGTTCTTGATTAAAATGAAAGATAACATTTGATATTCTATTTATTGTGGTTTAACCAATGCAGTCTATTCAATGGAAACTCATTGGCCTGTATTTTCAGAGTCACTACAGAAGCAACAGCAAGTTGTGTCACTCATGCATCACAAATCACAGCTGATTCTGTGTCAGAAGGGTGCACTACCATCAGAAGATGGTTGTGCCATAATCTGCTGTGCTCGCACTTGCATCCAGACTAGTGATGCAAAAGTGACACAAAGTGATGCAACTGTGGTGCAGCCCATATAGTATGTGCACGCAGATATGCCACAATTATGATGTAAGCACAAGTGTTGGCTTGCATACAGCTATGAAAATATGGCACAATTGTTTTTTGCATCTGCATAACGTAAATTTGTGTACTTGATGCAGCTGCAACTGTGCCATTGTTGATCAGTTTTTTAAATACCACCCATTGTATTTATTTTTGGCAGTGCAAAGCTCTAATAGGACTGTAACTAATAACAGTTAAGGTAGCAGGCAAAGCAATTGCTCAGCTATTTCATTTATACTGATTAGCTGCACACTCCACCATTTAAGGCTAGCAGTCCATTGACCATCCCTTCGATGTGGTAGGTTCAGGTCCTGGATGCCACACCACCACCCACCCTGGTGACCCAGGTTCAGGAAGGGACCAGCGTAATTTGGGGGCTTGTCATTGAGGGAGGATCGAGCATCCTTCAGCTGCTCTTCTCCCTCTGGGTGGGGAGGGTTCCTGGGTCCTGCCAGTCGACTGTCATTTGGCAGAGGCTGAATGGCAGCAATGATGGGCACAATGCATGGGGAGGGTGTCGGCAGATGAGGCAGGCTGCGCTATGCATCACTGCGTGCACGACACCCTGGGGACTACAAGGTGGAAAACCTCCACTTGCTTGATGTTCCCCACAGGTCCTGCAACACTCTATGGGGCAGACCACATATGGGTGATTAACGTGCAAGTCCCCAAGATGGGTAGGTGATGGGAGAGGGTGGAGGGGGTGCTACCAAGCCGAGATGAAAAACCTGGCAAAAAAATGTATATGAAAAACAAAAGATAGCAATTCAAAGATCTTCTTTTGGGTATCTGGGTAATAAAAAACAAACATCACCAGATTTTTTTGCAAAAGTGAAACTACACTTGGTCCCATTATTTAAAACAGCAGCGTAATTAAAAAAATGTTCCATAAATTACTTTCCAGTTACAATTTTTAAAAATGAGGACAGCCTTTACAAAATCTCTGTTCCACATCACTCTGTCTTTCGCTTTTGCTCATTTTTGCCTATGCTGACTTTATTTATGCTTCAGATCCTGAATGTGTCCTTCATAAATTTGATGTTTGGTAAAAATAAATTAGCATGGTTGATTTTTTGGGTTGTTTCTATTTCACTCAGCATTGTCCCATGTGCAGGCAACTCAACTCAATCAATCAATCAAAATATTTATTTATCCAGACAAACATCATTGAGCAGAGCTCATTTGCAAGATGGACCTGGGTATGATAAACTCTCAGACAAAATACAAAAGATGCGGGATACATATCTAATGACAGTGGGACAATTTGATACATATAGGTCATAGCATACAAGACATCAGCCAATAGCATAGAACAAACAATGCTGCAGCAGTATCATCTGCAAGTGACAAATTGTGGATATCTCAGATTTAAGTGACAGTATGCTAATTTGGGTTAGGTGGGTAATAGTAAAGGAGGGGACTAGGGTAGACCTAGAAGTAAGAAGCCAGGCAGTAGGAGAATGTATCATCATAAGGCATAGCCAGAATATAACATAATTATTAATAAGTAGCTTAGATGGAGATAGGATAAGTAAATCAACAGAGGACGGTGGAAAGCAGGAGACAGAGGACAGAGCATGAGAAGAGGAAGGATTAAGGGAAATGTATTTAAAAGAGGACAGGTTAAAGACAACCAGTATGGTGATATTGCGGTTATTGGTTCTAATTAATGGCGAGAAAAGCACTTGCACGATTCCTTAATAAGACAAGAGTACAAGGTCTTGAATGAACCGATGCTGATGAATGTATTCAAGTTTATGGTTTTCTGTAAATTGTTCCAAAGGGAGGGCAGCGCAAAGCTGATGGCTGTTCTGCCTTGGTGAGAGTAGACTTTGGGAATTTTTAATGAGATGTAAGAGTGACATCTCAAGGCATAGGTGCTTACGGAGCTTAGTGGGAGGCAGTCCGAGATGTATTGTGGAAGTTGTTTTGAGCTAGCTCTGTAGGTCCATAAAGCAGCATTTTTTTCCCCACCTAAACTGGAGGGAGGTCCATCCTACGGCTGCATATAATAAACAGTGGTGCCTGCTGAAGGGGAGACTGGTAATAAATCTAAGACCTCTATGGTAAAGCGTATCCAGCTTTGTTAGGTAAGAGGTAGGACAGTGGCTGTAAAGAAAGTATGCATAATCTACTAGCGAGAGAAATGTAGCTTGCACCAACCTCATCTTCGCATCGCTTGTGAGTAGGTAACTGATCCTGAAGTGAGACCAAGTCTCTGGCAAAGTCTTTTCAGCAAATCCTCGATATGCTCAATGAAGGATAGTTTATGGTCTAGCCAGACTCCTAGGTACTTGAACTTCATAACGAATTCTAGGTTTTCCCCTAAAATTGTAGAGATCTGCAGTACAGTTCCTGTAGTTGCTGGAATAGCTGCATGTATATAAGGAGAGAGGAGCATTGCTTTAGTTTTCATTCTGTTAAGTAAGAACCTTTTGTTTAGGAGCTGTTTTTGAAGCAGGTTAAATTCAGATTAAAGGTCACTACATGCTGCTTGAGGTAGTGGGCAGCTTAAGTAAAGCATCGTATCATCCGCGAATAGGTGAACGTTAGCCTTAGTTACAGTGTCACTGATGTTATTGATGCAAATTGCAAACGGAATGGAATCTAAAATAGATCCTTGGGGCACTCCTCTTAGTAGAGGTTTACTAGATGAGAGTTCACCTTCTGCTTTGAATTGCTGTAAACGGTCAGTAAGGTAATTTGTAAAACACTGAAGGGAAAAAGAGTCCAAGCCTATAGACCGCAAGGATGAGAGGAGTAGGCTGTGGCTGACAGTGTTGAATGCCTTGCTTAGGTCCAGGAATACTGCACAGATATAGTTTTTTTTTTCCAGTTCAATCTGCCAGTTGTTAGTCACTTTTGCGAGGGCTGTGATAGAGCTATGGTTAGCCCTGAATCCAGATTGGGCAGGATTTAGCAGATTTGATAGTTCTAAATAAGATCTCAGTTGTGTACTTACAATTTTTTCCAATAATTTAGACAGGACTGGGAGAAGAGAAATCAGCCTATAGTTGTTGAGGTCGCAGGGGTTTCCTGATTTAAGCAGAGGTATAACGTGGGCTGTTTTCCAGATGGATGGAAGGACTCCTTGGCTAAATGATAGGTTAAATGGGTGTGTTAGAGGTACAGCTAGTATGTGGTAAATTTCGTTTTCTTAAGTCTTGGAGGGAATTTCTCAGTTTCCAGTTTTCAGTTAAATGTCTTGCGGGTGATGCTCCGAAGTATCTATAATTTCCACAGACAAAGAGAATAAGCATCCACCAAAACTGCCACAAATAGGAAAAAGATGTTAAACCTGTATAGATATAGATCAATATGTTTTACTCACATCTCTCCAAGATAAAAAAGGTACCATATTGAAAATATATAAAAGGCCACCCTCCGCCAGAATGAAACCCGTAAGCATATCGTTAAAAAAGGTATAGGCAGATTTTCTGTCTGACATCACTGCCCTGCAGCTTTAAATTATTCAGGAACAGCCTGTTGCTTCCTGCTTTGCATCGTCTTCTGGAAATGGAGCTTTTAGTAAAGCATCAACCACTGAACAGGGAATAAGTTCAATTAAAATAGATAACTTACTAATAATAAAAAACTGAAATAAGGCCACAACAGTGTACTTGTTGCTTGTGTGTATTGTGAGCCCTCAAATAAGGAAGATGTACAACAGCAGTAAAATCCCCACAAAATGTGAATTTAAAGGAAATGTATTAGATAAGTTGTTACCGGATTTTTTTGTTTCACCCAAGCTCCCTTACCTCTGTATAAATCAACTGGGATTATTCATCTAATTTGTTATGTGGTGTGGCCAGCCCATCTCTCCCACGTCCTGGTGTGCCAGCCCCTCTCCCACACTCAAACATTTTGTGATGTCTGACGAGGGACCGCGTATTGACTTGCTGTACTGATTCTCCATAATATTCTATTTATTTACTGAGATCTGGGATTAACACCTTTGAGCAGAAAGCTCTTTCATAGATTCCATGTCAAGTATGACACAAACAAGAATACATACATGTTCCACAGAAACAGATACAGCAAGAAACAATTGAAAATAGTCTCCAGGCTTAAATTCTAACAATAGTTACACAATCTAAGCATGTACAGGGTGCAGAGTCAAAACAAAGGCTAACATTTCACTAGGTAATGGTAACATAACATGAAGACGCTTGTTTTAAAAGGAGAATTGTACAACTAACAACATAGGCAGATAACTGGATTGTGCCTGAGTCAAAGAAAGAAGGAAGGTCTCGTACCAGTAGAGAGGGACAGGGGAGGGAGGAGGCAAGCAGAGGTGGGGGGTAGGATGGGGATAGATAGGAGGGAAAGGGAAGAATAGCTATGTAGTCTAAGTGGAATAAAGGGGGATGAGGGTGGGGGAAGGAGGGATAGAGGAGAGTAGGGAGGAAGAGGTGGTGTAGGTAGTGGAGTGATGACATAATTAAGGTGGTAGGGAGGAAAGAGGTATGGAATGACGGAGGAGCAAAAAAGGGAAGAGGAGGTGGCGGGAGGTAGGAGAGAAAATAAATAATTTAGGCAGGGGTAGAAAGCCCATGAAAGTATTAACTTAATATTCTTGGCTGTGTGTGTATATTTTATGAACAGCATACCATATATTTTTTATTAGAAGCCACCATCGATTAGTAGCCACCCTTGAATACAAGTTACAAAAAAACACTAAAGTTTAAATTAAAGTGGCCCTCATTTTAAAGCTTTGGCTACTACTCATGACTACTGACTGGCTTCTAATTGAAGATTCCGGAGCTCTAAGGGGGTCAATTTCAGCCAAACCCTGTCCCCGCACTTCGTACATGGAGAGTAGTTTTAATTTTTGTAGTGCTGAATGCCATGTTTCCCATCAAAGCAACATCACTGGCCGGCCCAATGGCGCTGAGGGTTGAGGCACTGGATGCCACACCTCGCACCATACCGGTGACCGAGTTCGGTATGGACTCGGGTCGCCAGAAGGTAACAGGGGGAAGGAGGATTGAGCATCCGAATGGATGCTCTCCTCCTTCCGGGTGGGTTACCAGGGGTGCTGTATGCACCCGACGTCCCTGGGGCTGGTGGGAGCACTGGTTCTCACGGGACACTGGCGGCTTCAGAAGGGCTTGAGTCGGGGAGGGGAGGACATTGTTAGGCACTTGGCAGGCGTGCATCAGCACACACTTGCCCGAGCTGACGTCCTCAGAGGAGGGGGGGGACGGAAGCACAGAAAAACAGAAAAACAACCTCGCGGTCCTAGATGACGGCCGCTCCAGTTGCCCAGTCCAGGAACCACGGACAGACCCCACTGTGCCAGGGTGCTCCATGGAAGGTGGGAGGAAAGGTAGGAGTCACCCTCGGGCACTCTAGGGGCAGACTCAGTGGTAGGGTGGGTAACATGAGCAAGCCCGAAGGAGTGGAATGACAGGGTGATAGGAGGGGGATAAAAAGAAAGTAAAAAAAAAAAAAAAAGCAACATCATGGCTTGACAACCATCCTCTGTATCTCCCTACATAACATCTGGCACCTAAACTTTCTGCAGCATCAACGCACTGAACTGAACTAAGCTGAAGAAAGTTAAGAGCAGTGTTGTCCAAATATTAAGCTAATAGGTGCTAAGTGGAGTTCACAGGGAATGTTTTATATGTACCAGTACTGCCACTGGTGTGTTTCAGCATTTTCTGAGTCGAAAGAGCCACGTGGTCACGATCGAGGTCACCTTTCTGCCTTCCTGGCTAGCAGTTCTGTCAAATAGGGCTATGAGCAAATAGGGCCATTATTCACTTAAGTTTTTTAGTTACTTAGGCATTTACTTAGTTGCTAAGCTGTGGCACCACTGTAGATGCAATAACGCGCTACATGCTAGACGCCTTGCTAACACGCTGCTCTCTTTTTCTTTGCAAATGTGCCAGTCTGTCCATGTACTGTATATTCCCTAAAAGTAGACAGTAAACCCAACTTTGGCAATGCTTGGTTGCTTGTGCTCATAAAAAAAAAAATATTAGTTGGGTGGCCCCTAAAGAAATCATAACATGGTACTTTGTGCAGCTTTTAAATAAAAGCCACCCTTGAATACAAGCCACCCTCAATCGGAAGTCACGACAGAAAACAAGAAAATAAAATAGGTGCCACAGTTTTAACTGAAAATATACCAGATGCACAAAATGGCACGCTGCTTTTTGAACTTGAATGCTGCTTATTTGGACAAGGATGGATTAAATGACACCCAGTGTGCTAAAATACGCATAATCAGTGGTGGTCTCGGCCACTTGTTCACATGCCTGTTAGCTGGAGTGTCAAATTACCGTCAGTGTAATTCTGGACATTGCTTATTTGTTGCCAACCTCCAGCAGAAGTCTGTAGATAGAAACATAGAAATTGATTTGCATACCTCTCAAGTGTCCATGATTATGAGGGACATCCCTCATTTTACCCCTCAAAATTGGTCTGTCCCTCATCCATCCCTCCTGGAAAACATACTGCCCACCCAGAGAATGTTCTGTTAATTCACTCTTTAAAGCAGAAATTCATAATATTCTAAGATGCTCAATCACATTTAACCTTTGTAGGGATCATGGCCAAAAGCAGAGCATGGAGCAGCAACTTTCAAATGGTCTGCAACTATCAGAGAGAAAATCATTTAAAACTTTGTAACTTCTTCAGTGCAGACAGCTTGATAGCTCTCAAAAGAACTCATCGAGTGGAGTTGGAGGATACCTTTGTGGCAGTTTCGGTACTGCAGTGCACCTGAACAAACAGGGAGGAGGTGGTGGAGGAGAAGTAGCCTGGCTGAAGGAGCAGGGCCTGGGTGCAAGTAAAGAGCTGCAGCAGGCCCAGCAAGACAGCAGTCGCTCACAGCCCACCAACACAACCCTATTAAAAGCAATCTAATCACTTGATAAGTGGATGGAGGGTTTTCAAATGCAGTCAGGGTCGGACTGGCCCACCTGGATACCTGGAAATTTCCAGGTGGGCCCCCTCAGTTGAGTAAGTGGTTACCTTCTGAACTCTGAAAACTTTTGCATTTATCACGTTTTTTTCTAATTAAATGGGGTATCTGGGACACTGTTGATAAATGTAAGATGCAAAGACAGAGCTAGTGTATCAGATTAAAGTGGAATATTGATATGACTATGCCACACTGGGCCCTCCTCTATTGATTTTCCAGGTGGGCCCTTGTAGCCTCTTTCCAGGTGGGCCCTCTGTACCCCAGTCCGACCCTGAATGCAGTTCAAGGACATGGACAACAAAATAGGGGGGCTATCCTCCGAGACTTAAACTGCAAAACAGACCACCATGAGAACACTCACGGTCTCTATGGGTCTCAAAGAAAATTATCTGCCACAGCTGGAGAATTTAGAGAACACTATGAGGATGGCCCACCTGAAGATCTTGGGACTCACAGAGGGATCTGAAAGGGAGAACCCTAGAGAATTTGTCAAACAATGGCTCCATGACCAATTTCAGCTACCCGGTGAACTAGCAGTTAATAATGTTTTTTGAAAAACACCTCATGGGGGTTGCAGTTGTTTATCCACAAATGCAAGAGTAGAAATTAAATTCTTCAGGCTCTAGCCAGCAGGCTAATGACTGAGAAAATCCAGTCGCCCCCATAGACATTCAACTGGCCCAAGTGGTGTACACACTAAAAGGTTACTGCCTCCATTACTAGCCAGCAGGGCTAATTCAAGGAAAACGTTACTAGCCCAATGCAAACTCTGTCAGAATTTGACTGGTGCTAGTTTCGTACCCAAATAAGACTTTTCCTTGCACTCTCCTAGTGGCGCTGGGATCGACAATGGAAACAGATAAGATTCTGTTAAAGGCAAAACAAAAAGTTACTATGGCATGGAGGGATGCCAGGATACACATATTTTCAAATCTTCGCTACAAAACCAGAGAAGGAAAAGTTCTGATGGAGTAAGAGGCAGACTGTGCTAGCTAGGAGTCTATCATATCTTAATCATCCCTGCCAGCTTGCAAACTATATATGGTAATAAACTGTACTGGTTTTCTGATTCTAAGGAAGCTGCAAATGAATGGGAGTTCTGTGTGAGGGATCATGACTCAGAAGGGGTAGCAGCAGGGAGCTGATGCCTTTTTAAAGGGAATCTGTACCATTAGAGTCCCTTTTTTTTTTATTTGGAAAAATGTTTCACCAGGAAAGACAAACATGAGCTGTAAACAGCTCATTTCCAAAAGTGTCCTGAGTGGGTGTGGGGGGGTTATAAGAATTGGGAGAACAGGCAAACACATAGCAGTAACAGAGCAATACAAGTACAATTACTAAAACAAAACAGCGTAGTACAATTACAGAGCAGAAATAACCCAGAACAACCGGCCAGGGTAAACAAAACCATATTTGGATATAACGTACATTGCAACAACCCAAGAGCAGGTGATCCAGTAGGGTAAAGGTTAGAGGATGGATAACACATCTGAAGTGCTAGAAGTAATATGCTGAGCACACAATTCGATGTGCTATTGTATACCCAAGGGAGGGCAATTATAAGAAAAGTGGGGAAGTGGACAAGTGAGGGTAGAAGGTGGGGGATGGAAGAGGGAGAGAGAGGGACAGCCAAAATCTAACCCCTTCTGGATGCTAAGAACCCTGCAAGGGGGACAGGACCAGGCAGAAAGGGAGGGGAGAGAAAGGGAGTGGGGAGGTAGAGAAGAGAGGGTGGAGGAAAAGGAGGGGAGAGAGGAATACGGAAGTAGGGAGGTGGGCAGTGATGGATTTGAAAGTGGGAGGAAAAGGGAAAGGGGGAAAAGAGAGAGAACCAATCTATACCCCTTCATGATGCAGAGAACCATTCAAGGTGTCAGGATTAGAAAGTGGGGGGAAAGGACGAGGGGTAGAAGAGAGGGAGCCAGGATCTATACCCCTTCAGGATGACAGAGAACCATGCAAAGGGGACAGGACCAGCCAAAAAAGGAGGAGAGAGAAGGGGGGCAGGGAGGAGGAGTGGAATGTGGCGGGTGACTGGAGGGGAGGAGAAGGATAAGGAATAGGGAGACTGAAGAAAATAGGGGTAAACTAGGAATGGAAAAAGGGCGACCATCAGTGGGGGGGGGGGGTAGTGGAGGGGAAGGACAGCGGTAGAGTGTCAAAATAGCACAGTAGGTTGTGGATGGTAGTAGAGAGTCAAAATGGCCCAGTAGGTTGTGGTGGGGGTGGGAGGAGGGGGTATAAGAGGTGGTAGCATGTGAGGAAGTATCAGAGGAAGGGTTCAGTTAGAAGACAGGAGGTAAGTCAGGGATAGAGGAGTAGGGGATAGTGCGCAAGGGTGAGGAGGGTTGCGAAGGGGGGCTAGTAACAAGTACAGTTAGGAGAATAGAAGTAAAGTAGAGCTAAAGGATAATGCACAGGGTTGGGAGGGTTGAAGGGGGGCTAAGAACAAGTGCAGTTAGGGGAATAGAAATTATGAAGGTCTAAGGAGATTGAAAATGGGGAACAGGAAAGTCTGATAGGAGGTAGCAGTGAGCTGCAAAGCTTTGGGCAGTGGCCAAATATTTTCACTTAAGAAATATGTGACCTTTACCAGCCAGTCTATCCCTACATGGTTAAAGGTTGGTGGTACTAATGCCCCTAAATAACTTGCTTTAAACTTTTGCAACTCTTGAGGCACCATGCAGGCTTTGCTAAGTGCAGTCGCTCAGTTTACACTATTTGCCCCCTTTGCTGATATCCATGCCTCACCACCTGGTGAGAGCATGAATGTACAACTGGCAGTCCCTATGGGTTTACCATGCACAATGTGCACATCTTATAGTTCCCAACAGAAAACTTGCGCATACTGGAGTAGCAGAGTCTATCAGCCAGATCCTAGTTACATTATCTTGCACAGAGACAAAATTGTGCTTAGAAGACACATAGAATTCTTCCTTAAGGTGGTGTCAGAATTTCATTTTCATCTGTCTGTTTCTTCGCCAGTACTTTTTTACTTAATCACTCTAGCAGAGGCGAACAAAAGCTGAATTGAGTTGATGTGAAAAGGGCACTGAGTTAATACCTTGACAGAACCAAGGTCACCAGGACTAACAGAAATCAGCTGTTTGTCAGTTATGGAAAGGTTGGCAAGGGTAGACCAGCATTATTAGAAGGCTGGAAAGCAGACCCACCCCAAATGCTTTGGGGGCACACTCCACAAGGGGTGCTCCTGCCTCAGTGGCAACATCAAGAGTCATTTCCTTCCAAGATATCTGTAAAGCAGCTACCTGGTCAACTGTTCACACCTCTACAAGGCATTACTGTCTGGCCATCCACTATAAAAGGGACTGCAGTCTTACAGAACCTTTTTCCTAAGTAGGTTCCAGACATCCCTGCTTCTCAAGATATGGCTACAAAGTCTGCAACTTTTATGATATCACTATTGAACTCCTGTTGTTAGAAGAAAATAATTACTCACCATAGTAATGATGTTTCTTCTAAGGGGTCCAACACTGAGTCTGACAGTTAGTTGCTGCAGCCAAGGGAGCAAATGCAGTGTTAGAAAGCATGGGGGTAGGGGTAAGGAGCAGTTCATGGGTGGTGATTCTCCTTCTGTACATGGCCTTGGATAGAATGCACCTAAAGTAGTACACCAAGTTCTGGCCAGCATCAATATAGTACAGAAAGGGCACTGAAGAGGTTATTAATGTCCAACACAAGGCCTTAAAACTGATTCATAGCTTTGTGGGCGAAAGCTAGGAGGAGACATCGGGCACACTCAAATTATTTAGCCTAGAGGAGACTGAGGAGAGACATTATCACAGTGTTCCAAATACTAAAATGGATAGGTAGGGTGGAGTATACACAGCTGTTTAATCTGGTGAGCGCAAGCAGAACTAAAGGGAATGCACTCTCAACGGGGCGGGGATAGAGAAAACTTCAAGAGGCATTACTTCATACAAAAGGTGGATAGCATGTGGAATAGTCTACCTGGTTCATAATGATTCCTAATCTTTAGATGATAAATGATGAACTAGAGCGCTCTGAGTTCCTAATCTGCGTTTTGAACTGTGTATCCCTAAGATATCACATGGTATATTGTTCCCCCCCCCCAATTTAATCCATAGTTCATTTCCTTGGTTCTTTATTTTTTATGTGTTTATTAGAAAAACTGAATGTATTGGTTTTCAAATATGCTATTAATGTATTATAAATGTTTATAATGATTTTAGAAAGCAATCAAACAGTAAACATCTACTACTGCCTACCTGGTGAGGTAATTCAAGTTACTACTGTTCTGTCTTTCAAAGCAGAACTAAACAGATTGGTGAAAAATAATAGCATAGAAGGGTTAGCCTTACCCCTTCGTTTTGTGCCCAATGTTAAAAGTGTGCCTTCTGGCACATACCTCATACATGTATACTACAAAATGCCCCTGCGTGTATAAAACTTCATCTTTATTACCTTAATCTGTAATTTTGCCCGAAATACTATTTCACTCAGGCTGATCAGAAGTCAGCTGCATCCTGGAAGTACATCCAGGTTGGAGACGCGGGTTAGGCAGAAGCGCAGTCCCAAAGTACGACTTTTGCACAAGGTAGCTGCAGAAACAAGTTATTCCTGTCCCGGCTAATAAAAGCAAAAGCTGCTGGTATTTCAAACGGGAAAACAAGCACTGCAAAGAAGTACAATTTAAACTTTGAGTGTCGGCTAAACTCCCGCGCATGCACTCAAGAACATAAAGAAAGATCCCTTTGAGAGCATGCGTTTGTGCGCATGTGCGGATCTTAGCTCCGTTCTAAAAGTTTAAATTGTACTCTTTACAGTGCTCATTTTCCTGTTTGAAATAGCAGCAGCTTTTGCTTATAATAGCCGGGACAGGAATAACTTGTTTTTGCAGCTACCTTGTGCAAAAGTCGTACTTCGGGACTGCACTTTTGCCTAACCTGCATCTCTGACCTGGATGTGCTTCTGGGATGCAGAAGATTTTTGATCGGCCCAAAAGAAAACAGTATTTTGGGCAAAATTACAGATTAAGGTAATAAATATTAAGTTTTATACACATAGGGGCATTATTCAGTACATGTGTGCTAGGTATGTGCCAGGAGATACACTTTTCACACTGTGCACAAAACGAAGGGGCAAAGCTGACAGTGTCCCTTTAAGCTTAGATGGTTATCAGTTCTCAAACTGGGTCATAGTCACTGCTGTGCAGCAGGAGGGCGGACAAGATAAATCCCTACTCCTTTTCACCACATCAGTACTTTTTTTCTGTGTTACAGAAATACACAATGCATAGGCAATTCATAGCATGCGGCTCTCAGAGGTAGATGCTCTTCTGCAAATAAGATGTTCCAGTAAGTAACTTTCAGCAAGATGGGCAAAAATATTTGCTCAGAGCACAATTCCCCAGTAGGTAAACATACGAACATATGAAGAAGCCAGCAGAAGAAGGCCATGTGGTCTATCTAATCTGCTCGTATTGCAGGGTCCACAGCTTGAGCTACTGTCCCTGCCCTTCCTCCCCACTCCTCCCATCCTCCCTACCCATGATCCTTACCTTCCCTCTATGCCTATCCCAGCCTCTCTTAAAGTTGCCCACTGTCTTCAAAAACAGTAACTGGAAAGAAAATTACTGTTCCAAGAATATATTTGGCTTGGGAAAAAAATTATGAAACTCGTGTTACTTAAGTAAATCAGAGGCTCTTGACTTTCTATGGTGATATGTGACGTTGTCTATTACTACAAATGAAAAATGTGGTTAATGAGGTGCATGTTTGTGCAAACAGGCCACTTGGACTACAGATGATAGTTCCGTGTCTACAACCTGGCCCCATGAAGGAAGAATTGAGTTTAAAGACTATGGATTATGCTACAGGGAGCATTTAGACTGGGCTTTGGAGAGTATTAGTGTTGTAATAAACAGCCAAGAGAAGGTAAGCAAAGAAATGTTGCTTCAGAACTCTGCTGTATATAAGGTATAGAGAATATGTATAGGCAGCCATGCACAACAAGGCTGTGTTTCCATTGAGGGTTCTGATGACATCACAGGGGTCTTCAGAGTAAAGCTTGATAGGTTCCTGATGTCGCCAGAACCCCGATGACCTATTATTAGTGTACAGTTTGAAATGTAAAATAATAAGTGCTGCTATTTTTCTTCTTAAGATTGCTTTAGTTTAACTATTTATTATTTAAAAAGACAAACACACTGTCACACAGCTGCTGCAAACCCACTTGAGTGAAGGGGTGACTGTTTTTTAAAAAGATGAAACAACAGAAGAGTTTGTATTAGGGGAGAGTCTGAGTGCTGTGTGTCTGGGGAAAATAAAATTAAATGGCAGGTGGTATGAGTTTCCATTCTGATAAAAAAAAACCAAAAAACTGTTTAACCAGAAAAGAGTACAACAGCATGCTATGACCAGGTTGAAGCAGGACACTACTGGAAATGGGGTGTTGCATCTCAGCTGGGCTATCCTGTGTAAAAAATAGCAAACTAATAAAAAAAATGCCTTACTTCCTAAAGAAACTTGTTGAAACTTTTATTCTGCAGATCGGTATAGCTGGCAGAACAGGAGCGGGGAAGTCTTCTCTGACAGTGGGCTTGTTCCGGCTCCAGGAGCCAACCAGAGGTCAGATTTTGATAGATGGAGTCAACATTACTGACATTGGCCTTCATGATCTTCGATCCAAGATGACAATTATTCCCCAGGTGTGTAGCTGCATTATGCCTATGTGTGAAAAAACAAAATCATAAATCTATACCCTGAGAGAGATGAGTAATGGCTTAATAAAAATGGTTATTGTGCTCTGCTATTCACCTTGGGGGAGAATGACATGTTATTTTCCCTACAGCCTGTATTAGTAGGATATTCCACAGGGAATGCAGAAATAAGCTTGTTATTGACTCTGGAATGTTGCAAACAGTGCTGGCCTGGAACTCAGGGCTCTTGTTTCATTCAGACACTCATTGCTAGGCAGCACTGTTGGTAGTATTCCAGTGTGAACAAAAAGCTTATTTCTACATGCCCTGTGGAATGCCCCCTATATTTATTTATTTGTTTATTTATTTAGTTACTTGCTTTTGTTGACTGAGCAGGTACACTAGACATGTTATATGCCTATTTTCAGGTATGACCCGGGAGAGTACGAAACAAAACACATACAGTAAATACAGTGGGAACAATAACTGACAAGTAGTAAGGAAATAATCTGTCCAATGTGTTGTGAACATAGAGAATAATGAATGTCTAACTATCAGTAACAAGCTGGTTAGTTAATCAAGAGGTTCCCATAGCGACTGCTTGAACTTCAAGAGCGCAGCTCTAGTGGTTCGGACACCATGGGAACCACGAGATGTACTAACGAAGCATGTTACTGATTGTTAGGCACTAATTGTTTTTTATAATGTATGTTGAAAAAAATATGCAAGCCTGCTGAAATACAGTGATACAAGAGGTGTCATAAAATATTGTGTCCTTACTTTATTTTTTTTCCTGTGGGACGCTCTTCTATGGAGTAGCTCTCACCGCCATGGCTGCTGCCGAGTAGGGGGAAGATCATGCAAGGCACATGCGTGATCACGTTCTAAGCTGTTATGCTGCAGTAGCTATGTAGCTAGTACAGCATAACAATGTTTTAGTTGGGATGGAATTCCATTGATAACATTCCAACATACACTATAAAGCAATTGAAGTTGCATAGGTAATCAGGCATAGTAAAAGCAGAAAAGAAATTGAACAAGGGTACAGTGCAAAATAATTGGTGTAAACAGTAGGCAATAATTACAGATATTATAACTGAGGATTTCGCTGAGAGTAATAGAACATCTAGACATATTTATACAACATCTTACATATACTAGAGGAGCGAAAGTTCAAGTACTTTATAAGGGCATGGGAAGATACTAATAAAAAGTGAGTAGCAGCAAGGATGAAGGCTTAGAGGAGGAGGAGGTGAAAGACATAGTGCCATCAATACAGAGTAAGGGCAGGAAGGATTAGGGAAGGAATTTGAGAGGGGGAGGAGACACAAAATAATTGCAGGAAGGTATTCACGGTGCAGAACTCGTGAAGTCTGGGGGCAGCCGGAAACTCAAGTTAGAGGAGAGCAGTTACAAGGATGAGAGAGCAGAAGATAGCAGTGAAACTCTCTCTTGAAGTGATTGTGAGAAGAGAAGAGTCTGATATATTCATACCACACCAGTGGTAAATAAATTGGGTAAATGGGTCATGTTGTTTTAGGATAAATATTTAGTTTTACTTACAATGCACGTTATTACACTTAGAACACATGTTAGCACTTAGAACTGTGCATTTCCATTTCAAATCTGGAAACAGAACCCAGACAACAATAGATCAGGCAGAGAGTTTACAGTGGAAAGAGAGGTAGTTTTTTTAAGCCAAACAAGATAAAACAGTAATACCAACATTAACAATAGTGTGACATAAGTTAAATATATAATGGGTTGCTGCAGAATAACACGTTTATCTCCACACGAGTGGTAAGACCTTCATAACTATTGTGTGGCTTTGCCACTAGGGAGCTTTGGGCCTTACCAGCCACTAGTGGGGATCACTGTGTTTTTCCCCTGCAAGTTATGGGTTCCATATATATACAGTATAGCATAAGTTGACACGTTCTTATCCCTTTAACACAAGTTAACTGCTTGCCATCAGGATCCTGTGCTCTTTTCTGGCTCCCTGCGAATGAACTTGGATCCATTCGATGAACACTCTGATGAAGAGATCTGGAAAGTACTAGAATTAGTTCATCTGAAGAACTTTGTATCTGGTCTTCATGATAAACTGCACTATAAATGTACAGAGAAAGGAGAAAATCTAAGGTTAGTAGCAGACTTTCTTGCTGTTTGAGATGCTACTTGTAAGTTGTTGTTTTTTTTGGCCTGGAAATCCTTTAGTCAACTCCATTGCAGCAGTATTGGACATCCGCACATTCAGTTAAAATGCCCAAAATAAAAGAGGTGGACATGTCTGGCTCACAAAAGACGGAAAAACACCAATTAGGTGACATCCAATTTTGTATGCAAGGAAGTTAAAAAAAGGTTAATTTAGGGAGTCACGGGATGCATTTGGTGTGAGAGGCAGCCTTCCTCTCAGCTCTTAGAATCGGGACCAAAAAACATGGCTAAAACTTGCAAAATTTTTTTTTATTTTCCTCTGACTTGATAGTTTAATAGTATAATTTGTCAGGGAACAAACTGTTAAATTTCAAAACAAAGGGGGGGGTGGGGGCGCTAGAGAACCAGCTTCCAGGCAGGACCTCCCTTCTACAGCTCTGCAAAGCTAGCTCCACTTAATTTTATTTTTTCTTCTCCTAACCTGCTGAATCGAGTCTTGGAGGAGATTTTTGGATATTGTAGGTCGCAAGCTGCAGAGCAATGCCTTTATTAACATGGGACATACCAGAAATCCCCAACAGCAAATGCAAGGAAATCAGTGACCTACCTCCTTGCACGTGCCAGCTGGACCCTTGGCTGAGTCACCTGAATCCTCCCTGTAAACTACATCCCAGGAGCCCCCATGGAAAGCAATCCTTGAGTCAGTCAAAGCCATGGATGCTAAAATTGAAAAAAACTTTGACCAGGCTTGAAACACATGATGCTGCCTTGCTGTTGCTTGAGGAGACTGTTATGGAGACAGACAAAAGATCTACAGCAGTCTAAGCCATGGTGGCTCTCCTGACAAAGGAGAGCTTACAACTTCAAGGATGATTGGAGGTGGCGGAGAATAGCCTCCAATTGGGTAATGTGCTCATCATTGGGATTACCAAAGGAGCGGAGGGTGTTAATCTACTAAGCTTTGTGAGAAGGTGGCTGGCAGAAAGCCTTTTATTACCAGAGAAGTTTGAATGGACAGATCTGCGCCAGGCAATAGGGTGAATCTCCGAGTGAAACCAGGGGGCATGACTCAACCTAGAACTGTGCTCCTGAAGACGGCCAGGTCGGAAGTCCAGGACATTTTGATTTCTGCATCCCATACATCCTACCCAATATTGGTGCAAGGGCAGGATGTGAACTTATTTCCAGACCTTTCCTATCAAACTAGGGCCAGGAGGAAACAATTTGATGCCATCAGGCACAAGCTGCGCACATTGAGAATTGTGCATTTTTTTCTCTTGCTGGCCAGATTGAGTGTTACATATGGAGGGAAGAGCTGGCAGTTCTCCGACCCAAAATATGCAGCTCAATGGGTGGAGAAGATGTAATCAGAGTTCAAGGCCCAAACGGCTCAGGATTCAGCAATGAGGGAATTGGGTCTGGAAGAAGGCTGAGTAATGGAGACACAGTACACATTGTTTACAAATTACCCTTCTATCTAGACAGCTGAACTATGGATACTAATTTACGATATTGGCTTAATAACTTGAAGAGAGGGGTGAAATAATGGAGGGGGTAGGCATGGGGCAACATGCTGCAGAATAAAATTATATCTGGGATTATTAACCATTAGGATATTGTTCCTGTTTCTGTCCCAACCTTCTCTGTTTTTCCCTCCCCCACAGAACAGTTTAGTTCCTAGTTGAAGGACTCATTAATATAAATAGTTCACAGTTTTGAGTGGTGTCTAAGCCCTAACTCTACCTTTCTAATGTTATTTTGTTAAGATTTGTTGAAGTGAGGTGCAATGTGGAGCTATGGGGTGGCAATTATACCTTTAAATGTTTACTTAATATTAAGGCAGCAAGTACTACTGGCTAGTGCAGTACTTTCCCTATGATACCTACCTTTTGGACCTTGACCTTAGCCATGAAACGACTAACATTTATTGGACACTTTGGGACTTATGGTGTTTTTATCACCGCTCTACATGGTTTTTTCTTCCCACTCCTACTGTACAAGATTGTGAGAGCAAGTTTGTTACCCCAAAAAATGTGCAGTTAAGATGTTATATTGATTCTCTTACATGATGCTACATGCTATATTGTTTTCATGTGAAAACAATAAACAGAAAGTTAAAAAAAATTCAAAACAAATGGGCAACCCTCAAGAATGGACTTTACAAGCGCCTCTCCTGTGCCACCGTGCTCACAGGTGCTCAAGTGCCACAAACAGGGATCACCACTCGAGTCTCCATTGAAGCCAGAGGGAAGGAAAAAGTCATCTGACAAGCTGGATCACCATTAAAATTACTGTGTTTGAACTGGCTGGGGATTTCTAGGGCTCTTAAGCCTGCCCTAGAATCCCTTTCAGAGCGGGTTGAGATGCAGGAACCCACATTAGCTCCCTAGAAGATCACCAAGAGAGAAAAGACAAAGAACTGAGTGAACTAAAAAAAAAAGTGGCAAAGCTGGAAGATAGAATAGAGGACCAGGAGGGACAGAGCCGCAGAAACAACCTGGTCCCCTTTGGCATGTCAGAATGAGCTGAGGGCACTATCATGCTCTCCTGCATTCTAAAGGTTCTTCAGAATGTCACGGGGCCACCAGAAATGGGGACAGTGTACACCATCGAATGAGCTCCTCACTCCCTCAGACCACAACCCCCATCGGGAGGCCAACCCAGGGCCATCATTTTGAAATGCTTGAATTTCCAAGACAAGGTTTATTTCAAAACCAAGCAAGGAAACAAGGGACGCTTACCTGAAATGGCTCCCGATTTTACATGTTTAGGGATATCATTACAGCAGTCCGTGACAAACAGATGGCATATAAATAAAACATTAAAAAGCCTTGCATACTGCTTAAGTTAAATTCTACATGCTACATCCAGCCCATCATGCGGTAACTACAAGTAAGGGGCACATGAATTTGTGAATGCAGAGACTGCCCAGAAGGAACTAACCAAGCTAATACCAGGACTCATCTCCAGTCTACCAGCAAAGACTAGCAGCCAAGGGGTGAGCCCCAAGAAATGAATCTTCCAGCACTAACTGCCTGACAACATGATTATAACTATGTGAGTGCCCCCCCTTCCCCAATTTCTTTGTATGTACCTGGATACTCCTCTCACAGCTTGCCTAACCTAGCCTCTGCCTTCTCAAACCTGAACTGCTTTTCTAAACACGTAATGGCAGCATGATATGGATTTGTTGTGTTGATGACAACACATAAGAGCATGGCGAAGGACTGCCTCAGAAAACCTAAACTGGTGGCAATACCTGGGCTGAAATAACAACCAAGCATCTTTGTCAACTACACCAACTGTTTTCCTGCCTCACTGTGAACCCCAGTGTGCAGCTGCAACACTGGGATTTGACAGGAGCTGTCAGATCTGTCACAGATCCAGACATGGAGCCATGACCACAGAACTGCATCCCCACAGCAACTACAGGACCAATCTGGGATTGCACTTCTGGGAGGCGGATGCAGTGATGTACCATGACCACGCTGGGCTCCATTGAGAAGGAATGTGCACACAATTACACTGTTGTGCAGTCTCCTGAAACCACATGGACTAGAATCGCGATCGCCTATGGAGCTCCAATGGACACACACACAGAAATGTGCATGTCTTTTGATGCCTAGTCTGTTCACTAAGACCTCTCTCCAATCTTCAGTTGACCATTGCCTGCTGCTGCCTATCGGACACTCAACGATCGCTGGCATCCCAATACTAGTCTACTCTTACCACCCCAGTGCAGGTACAATGGACTAACAACTGTACTCCAAGTAGCCCCCCCCCCCAACAAAGAACAAAAAAAAAAAAAAACAAAACGAGAGTTTTGGATTTAGCAATCCTTGTGGTGATCCTCCTGATCGCCACACTGGCATTTTCAAGCTGGGTGTGTGTGAACCCGACTGCACAGCAATCCCAGTTCCAGATGAAGAGAAATGAAAGGAGAACTGGGACTCAGACTGTTGGGATGGGAAGGGAGGGACGAGAATAACAGTTGGCCTACAAACTATCCTGAGTCATGGGGAATGTGTGTATGGGGGGGGGGGGACCACCACTGGTTAAAAATATTATGCACATTTTCCTAGACTAAACAGAGTAAGGTTTGAGAGTGGATGACCGCCTTCATATGGGTCCAGAGCAAACTAATTAATTGACTACAGTCCTAACCACCATCCATAGCCACACCTTGGTGGGCTAACGGGTGGCCTGGCTGTTCCACCCTCAGAACCCTTAAACCTGTCACATGTGTTCATACTTCTGCACCAGTTTGTTGAGTTCTGTTCAAGGTGCAGAATGTTACTTTTCTTTAATTTCCCTATGTTAGTCTTCATGGTTTCTGTGTTTATTTCTGTACTGAACTACACAATACATTGTAAGACTAGGCTGCATGCTAGGATAACTAGCTACACACCCCAGGATATGATACATCCCCATCTATGGGACAGTCACCCAAGTTATAGAGATGTTGTTGGCGGAGTCTACCAATATGGTCCACCAGGGCAAATAAACAGAATACCTTAAACCCCCTCCAATAATTAATGGCAACTAGCCTACTTGCATTAGTCACATGGAACAGTAAAGGGGCCTAAACAAAAGACAAAGGGACTGTCGTAGGGAGTGCAGGTGACCATGTGGACTAAACAGTAGCGTGACACAATTGCAGGCAAACAAATCAGCAAGTTTATTTTACTTCAGCATATTCTTTCTTAGCAGGACCTATTCAAACAGCGAACTGGTACGACATAATTAAAAAAAACATAAATGGCAAATGCAAATGAAAACATAAAATCTCATCACGGGGAAGACATGGCCATGGGGAGGCAGTATACTGCAGTGGTTTAAGGCTCTGAGCTGCAAATCTGGTGACATCCAGCAGACCAGACTTGGGTTTGAATCCCACAGCTTCCACTTGCATACTGTGTGACCCTGAGCAAGTCACTTAACTTCCACTTGCTCTCAGGTCGCTCCTGTAAAAAAGCTTTCAGCTTAGTGTGCTACTCCTGGTTAAACAACTAAATAAGAAAGGGCTAGGTGTTCTGCTTCAATACCTGGGAGCAATGCTCAGAGCTCCCTGCTGGAGTCTGTCTCCACACCCAAAACCCTATCTGACTCACAGTTTAACTAACATGTTTTTATGCAGAAAGCTGTACCGGCTATGAGCTAATCCAAAGATCCTTCGTCTTACCTTAACTGAGGTTCTCTGCCCCCTGACCCACATCTTAAACCGCTCCCTTTGCCTTGGTAAATTCCCCTCCAAATGGAAATCTGCCTCCATCACTCCAATATTTAAAGGCAGTGATCGTTCCAATATAAATAACTACCGCCCCATTTCCATACCCCCAAGGCGTTAGAGCGGATTGTATCTGATCAGCTCACTGAGCACGTTAACAAATACAACCTCCTCTGTAAGCAGCAACATGGTTTCCGCAAAGGACACAGCACCACCACTGCCCTTCTCGAATTTACCATACACATACACTCTGCTCTGGATAAGGGACACGTTTCTGGTGCCGTCTTCATTGATCTCACTAAGGCGTTTGACACCGTCAATCACTCCCTCCTTCTAACAACGTTGGACAACCTGAGTCTATCTCGGGATGCCATTGGATGGTTCGCTGACTATCTTTCGAACCGATATCAACAGGTCAAAATTGGAAACACAGTCTCTAACAGATTACCTGTCCTTTCTGGTGTCCCCCAGGGGTCCATTCTGGGTCTGCTACTTTTCAGCCTTTTCCGGCCCTCCCCGAGTCCTGCCCTGGCAATCTATTACTCTACGCTGACGATGCCGTCATTTTCTCCTCCAGCCCTGACCCAATGCACCTGCACCATTCCCTGCAGTCCTCCTTCAGCCATGCTGAAACTGGTTCTCTGCACATCGCCTTATTCTTAACTATAAAAAAAACAAAGTTATGATATTCTCACACCCACAGAACCCCAGGAAGGCGCTATGCCCACTCATCCTAACCTCAAATCTGACCCCTTTGGAGCAGGTGGACTCCTTTAAATATTTGGGCATCACCTTGGACCCTGGTCTTAACCTGAGCACATCACGCCACCTATCAAGGCCATAAACCTCAGGCTGGGGCTTCTACAGCGCTTCAAACATTGCCTTACCCCTGACGCCGTTAGGCTTGATATCTCCTCCTCGGTCCTCTCGCTGCTTGATTATGGCCTATTGATATATGGGTCAGCTTGCTTCTCATCCCTAGACAGACTCCGTATCGCTCTAAACATAGCCTGTCTCCTCGTATTAGGACGTAACCGTCTCACGCAGACCTGCTCTCTTTATAATGCTACCAACTGGTTTAATCTTGACAACAGAATTAAGTTCCATACCTGTCTGCTGGCTAAAAATATTGCCTTAGGCCTCACCCCATCTGGACTCGCCCCTCTAATCCATCCAAACATAAAGGTCAAGTTTACTTATAGCTCAGCTCACCATCTCTTCTCGATTCCCTCTAGCCACACTCTAGCCGCACCTCACAATTCCAAAGGTCTTTCAACTATAGGGCCCCCATGTGGATGAACAAAAAAACCCTCCTTAGGGCCCACCTCCTGTCTTCAAATCACTGCGACTGCAACTGACCCCACCCCAGACCCTTCTCTCCTCCTTGTTCTATGACAATGGCCCTGGCCTGCCTCTTCTTCACAGTGTCCATCCTGAGTTACTCCTACATTATAATGTGCTCTGTACGAATTACCCCATTAAGTAAACTTAGTATCTTGAATGTTAGACTAGCTGACACCCTGTAACCAAGCTATAGTTCCCTGTGATATGTGTGCTGTAATCACTGTAATGACTGTCTGTTTATAACCTATGTGACTCGGAACCTTTGTAAATGAGTCTGTGACTCAAAGGTACTCTCTGATTCTGTAATAAAATAAATAAATAATTCCACCCATATCATCATTATCTAACATTTAAAACTCTTTCATTATATCTTTAAATGTGGTCTTTTCAGCATTTCCATCATGTAATTCATCATTCTACCTTATACATTGTTACACATTCTGTTTATAAAGTAATGCAAGAAAAATGCAAGAATTAGCCTCTGAAGCACCACCCACCAAGCAGTTTAACATTATTTATATGGGAGAGCCGGGGCCGGTCGGCACTATAGCGCTAGGCACAGAGCAGGAAACAAACCTCCCGACAGCGTTCTGACCAAGCCCCAACCAGAAAACCAACAGTAAGTGCAAATACATCATTTTTATTCAATATGCTGCAAAGAAGGGAAACATAGTATAAACAACTAAACTACCATTCAGACCTACACTTTATTTCCCTTGTTCCTCCAACATAAGAGCAGCATAGATAGTGCACTATTACATTAGAGTGCTCCTACTTCCTACTTCAACTTAATAGCAAAGCACTTCGCATTGCAGAGCACATTTCAGTACTCATTATTTTATTCTTTATAGAAAGACAACGGTTCTTCTAACCCTCTACTTACTAGCATCAGGTGCTCACTATCTCATAGCACCATAGGGGCACCTGTAATCGCTGAAAAGAAAATGGATCCCCAAAGAAGCCTCAAACAATTACTTTCCAACCCCCTTACATTATAAATCAGTACCTGTACTATATTTTAGCACCTAAGCACATTATACCTTCGAAAGAAGGGGGGGGAGGGTTGACATTTTCACAGAAACCTTACTTATCACAGGTCACCCTGTGACATTCCTCCCCACCTAAGAGGGCAACCACCTCCTGGTTGTCCAAGACCTATACTTCTGAAAGACGGGAGGGGGTTGTTGGAGCTCCGGCCCACCCACACCAAAAAGCTCCACCCCAGGGTCCTCGTTTGAAATGGTAGCACAGCAGAAATATTTCTATAAAAGAAATATCTTGTCATCAATTACGCTGGGGCTTATGTAGTGGTCCCCCTAGCATCTTTCAACAGATCATACATTTTCTACATAATGATGTACTATCAGGAACTGTACTGCAGAATCCTTATATCATTTCAGGAACAGAGTATACAACCTTAACAATATTCCTAACAGATCATTTCTGGAGTGTACCCACTGACAGTAAACCTCTAAATAAACAAACATTTTACTTGTGACCAGAGATGAATAAATAACAAAGCTAGAGTAAATCAAACAGTTCAGAAAGGAAAAGAAACAGCTGAGGTCGGCCAACCCCTCAGTCAAAGGTGGATAATTAAGAAAACTAAACAGTATAAAAGAGGAACTATAAGAGGAAGTATAAGAGAAGGAAATATTACTGCTCCAGCATATTTGTATGCATCCTATTGAAGCCATCAGAGATCTTTAGGATCACAAGGCATATGCAAATTCGAAATCAAGTTTCATAATACACACAATATGCAAACACTTCTTAAACAATATTATGTGACTTATCATTGTGTGAAACTGAGGTTATTTCCTTATAACACTCCACCCATAAGTCTTAAGGTTTCATAACTGTCTGAGAAGTACACTCAGTACTCAGAATATGTGACACATTCTATAACTTTGAAAAGACTCCCATAACAATAGATAGCACAGTGACAATCCCTCACATCCCCCGGAAGGGGGTTGAAGCTATGGCTCTTCGTCATGCCCAAGGCCCACCCCAGGGATTCCACAGGAAACATAGACCTTTCTACCATAACCCAGCAATATACTAAATAACACCTCAAGAGACTTTTTCCATTACCCCAGGAATTCCATTTACCCATACCCTGACCTGGGTTACATGTATCACAATATTTCTATATCATGTAACCACAACCTGTATTATTTTCTTGTAAGGGTAAATCTAATAACTAGGCCATCTCTACCATATTTTCGAACAGCTGTCTACAATCTGGAGCCCATTACTCTACGTGTGGACCTCCCCTTTTTCCACAGGTGCCACTGTTTTGAACTTCAACCCACTGAGCTACTCCTCTCCCATGTTCTGTAATCTCCCTACGATGGCTGACAGGCTTGCCCCTTATATATGTCGTTACCTGGCAGTACATTCCTGGCCAGTGAAAGTGTGGTGTAAGGTGTCCCAAAACTTCCTCATAATCTAGGGGTTGAACATTCTTGCATACTGTTTCCAATAGTTTCCTCCTGTAAGCCCCGGGTACCGCCACCCTTGCTTCTACCTGTCGGGTATGGGGGTTAGGCCTCATATGGCATAGTACCCCATCCTTAAATTCATACCACCACATTGTTTTCCTTACCCCTTTACTCTTTCCCATTTTGTTAGTAGCAAACTTGCTGATCTTAGCCACTTCAACATCTCCTGTTTGTAACTGTTTCCAGTCAACACAAGAAAACTTATTGTTAAATGTACATTTAAATGTCCCTTCAGCAATTACTGCTTCTTCCTTCTTGATGGGTGACTCTACCCTGTCTGCAGACTTCACCCCAGAACACACAAAGTCTGGTCCAGTCTCACCTGGGGACGTCTCCAAAGTCTCAGTTCCAGGATCTTCCATCCAAAACATCCCAGGGAACATAGGCAACATGGACATCTCCACAGTAGTGCACCCCAACACAGGCATCTGAACATTAGTGCACTCCATCCCAGGGAACATATGCATCTCCACATTAGAGCACTCTCCACAAACATCTTCTAATTCAACCTTCTCAGGCCCTCTTTCCCTGTAGAAATCACTGATCTCTGACCTCTGGATCCTTAGCTCCAAATACCTGTGCTCGGCCTCTCTCTTTCAACTCTCAGCATACATCCATCGCTTGAACAGGTAGCATATCAGGCCCATCTGGTCCATCCGCTGATTCTGCGATGCCTCACCCAGGCCACCATCCTCACATAGTTTCATCACCAGTGGCGCCATGCTCAATGGTCATACCTCCAGCCTCTCCTGACCAACATCCATGGGAATATGGATGTCATAGCACCCCCATGAACCCACTGTTCTGTCCTGTAACATCAACAGTCCACCAGGCCTTGGTCAAGCCAGCTGCAATCCCACCAGTGCCACCATGTGTCATAGGGTGTGGATGACCATGTGGACTAAACAGTAGTGTGACACAATTGCAGGTAAACAAATCATCAAGTTTATTTGACTTCAGCATATTCTTTTTTAGCAGGACATATTCAAACAGCGAACTGGTATGACATAAATAAAAAAAACATAAATGGCAAACGCAAATGATAACATGAAATCTCATCACTGGGAATACATGGCCAGAAAGGGCTAGCCATCCTAGGTATTCTGCTTCAATACCTGGGAGCAATGCTCAGAGCTCCCTGCTGGAGTCTGTCTCCAGACCCAACACCTATCTGACTCACAGTTTAACTAACAGGGTTTTATATAGAAAACTGTACCATGTGATGAGCTAACTCCACCCATATCATTATCTAACATTTAAAACTCTTTTATTATATTTTTAAATGCGGTCTTTTCAACATTTCCATCATCTAATTCATCATTCTACCCTATCCATTGTAACACATTCGGTTTATAAAATAATTCAAAAATGCAAGAATTAGCCTCTGAAGCACCACCCACCAAGCAGTTTAACATTATTTATATGGGAGAGCCGGGGCCGGTCGGTGCTATAGTGCTAGGCACAGAGCAGGAAACAAACCTCCCAACAGCGTTCTGACCAAGCCCCAGCCAGAATACCAACAGTAAGTGCAAATACATCATTTTTGTTCAATATGCTGCAAAGAAGGGAAACCTAGTAGAAACAACTAAACTACTGTCGAGACCTACACTTTATTTCCCTTGTTCCTCCGACATAAGGGCAGCATTGATCGTGCACTATTACATTAGAGTGCTCCTACTTCCTACTTCGACTTAATAGCAAAGCACTTCGCATTGCAGAGCACATTTCAGTACTCATTATTTTATTCTTTACAGAAAGACAGTGGTTCTTCTAACCCTCTACTTACTAGCATCAGGCGCTCACTATTTCATAGTGCCATGGGGCACCTATAATCGCTAAAAAGAAAATGGATCCCCAAAGAAGCCTCAAACAATTACTTTCCAACCCCCTTACATTATAAATCGGTACCTGTACTATATTTTAGCACCTAAGCACATTATAGCATCGAAGGAAAAGGGGGGTTGACATTTTCACAGAAACCTTACTCATCACAGGTCAAGTCCTGACACACTTAAAAACACTGGACACAAAGGTTGCCTTCCTGCAAGAGGCTGATACTACAGAGGCTCAGTGAACCTATGGAGAAGAGAATGGTTAGCCCAAGTCTTCACAGCGGGAAACCAACAAGAAAGCAGGGGTGGTCATTCTTATTCATAAAAGCACCTGCTTCCAAGTAGCAGAACAGCTGACTGACCCTGACAGATGGTTCATCATAGTGAGAGGTACGCTTGACAGAACAAAAGTGGTGCTGGCCTCCATTTACAGCCCGAACCAAGAGGAGCCACAATTCTTTTCAACATTACTCTCACATCTAGCAACCTTCAATACCTTACCCACTATCCCTGCTGGTGACTGGAACCTGGTCCCAGACACAGGAATGGACAGATCTGGTACTAGATGGCCAGGACTATCACCCAATCAGAGGGCCCATGGAGAGCTACAGGACTCTTTGGTCTAGCAGATCTCTGGCATACACTTCACCCAGATGTAAAAGATTACACCTTTTGGTCAGCAGCCCCCAACACATCCTCCAGAATAGATTTCTTCCTGGCCTTCCAGGATATTCTTAGGGTAAAGCACACAGTGTAAAATCCAGACCAGAATCCTCTCCGCTCATCCCCGTCCTACTATCCTTTATACCACCGGGACAGACAGTTAAAGATAAGGGGTGGAGAACCAATAATAACCTTTTAAACTATCCTAAAAGCCTGGAGACAATCAAATAAAGTGTAAAATACTTCTTCCTTACAATCACAAACTCAGTAACAGCCCAGACTCACTTATGGGAGGCCTTTAAATGTATATTGAGAGGGTAGTTAATATGCCTGGCAGCCACCAGGAAAAGAAAGAGGGAAGCTGAAATTGCCGAACTTATGCTGTAACAAAATTGCAATTGCAATGTAGTTGCAAGCAACAATTATGTAATGGCAGTGTAATTACCCTGTTGCATGTAATTCATGATTAGTTACACTGAAACATATACTTAAAATAAAGTGTAACCAGAGATAGAGAAAATAAAATATCCAGTAATGCATTGAATGAAAACTGGCAAGGCAATTTTATTTATAGTGTGCCCATTCCCTGAGGCTCAGGGCACCTAACAAACAAGAAAACAAACAAGTGTCAAAATGCAATAAAAATTAATACAATAAAACTCAGTAAATTAGCATGACACTTTATAGTGTGCTTCAGGTTGCTGGGGAAACAAACTGGTGGTCCGGACACAGATCAGCAAGCTTCGAAAGCCTGGCAGAAGAGGTGAGCTTTCAGCCTCAGCTTGAACACCTCAGTCAAGGTAGCCTCCTAGACTGCAGGTGGAAGTGAGTTCCACAGGGTTGGCCCCGTAACACTAAGTGCACAGTAGGCCGATGTCCGGAGCTGAACCTCGGGAACATCCAGGAGGCCCCTTGAAAAGGAGTGGAGGGAGCAAGCAGGGGTCACAGTTGTCAGGAGCTCTGGTAGGTAGCCAGGACCCAGTCCCTATAGGGCCTTATAGGTGAGCAAGCCCACCTTAAAAAGGACCCTCCACCTGACAGGCAGCCAGTGCAGGGCATGCAGGACCGGGGTTACGTGACTGGACCTCAAAAGACCAGTCAGCAACCAGGTCACTGCATTCTGTACTAGCTGCAGTCCGCAGAGGGTCCCTCCTGTGACTCCAAAGTATAGAGAATTACAGTAGTCGAGTCTGGAGGTGACAAAAGCATGTACCAGTGTCGGCAGATCCTTGGGTGGAATGAGGGGCTTGATCCTGGTGATATTCCGCAAGTGGTAGAAACCACTTTTAACAACAGACAACACCTGATCTTCAAAGGTCAGTTTACTGTCCAGGATTACACCTAGATTTCTCACCCTCAGGGAAACCACCAGTGGAGCGAACCCCAGGACCAAGCCTATGTTAGCCCCCAGTGGCAACCCATCATGCCCGCGACCAGGCTCAATCACTAATACCTCCATCTTATCCGGGTTGAGTCTCAGCCAGCTAGAAGCCATCCAGTCATTGATTTTAGCCAGACAACTGTTAAGCACATCAATAGTTCTGGGTGTTCCGGGTGCAAAAGACAAATACAGCTGGGTATCATCTGCATAGCAGTGAAACTCCGCACTGTATTATTGAATGATCTCACCCAGGGGCATCATGTACACTGCGAACAACAGCAGGGACAAGATTGAACCCTGTGGTACTCCACAAGAAAGAGGCATTGGGGAGGAGGAGAAATTCCATATCACTACCCGCTGCACCCTATCCGAGAGATAGGACTCAAACCACCTGATGACAGTATCGTCGAGTCCACAAAACTCACTGAGCCGATCAAGAAGCATGACGTGGTCCGCTGTGTCAAATGCGGAGGAGAGATCGAGGAGCACAAGAACTGACCTGTCTCCTCTATCTCTAGCCCTGAGCAGATCATTATGTGCACTCTTACTAGAGCCATTTCAAATAAGTACAGTACTACCAGGAGGAAATACAATTTGCTCCTCAGAGAACAAGCTGAATTTGCAATTTTGGGGGCCACAACAAAATATGTGGTTCAGAGGAAGAAGGCTGGAAAGTTGCTAGCCATTAGACTTTGATAGCAGGGAATGTCCACTTCATTTCTCCTCCTCTTATCCTGTTGTTAAGGAACTCCTTCCAGTATCTTGGAGTTTGGCTCGACCGCCACCTCACCTTCACAGTCCACGCTGACTCTATACTAACAAAACTCCGCCCCAAGCTCGGGGCTTTATATCGGAACCGTTCTAGCCTCCCCTATCCAGTCCATCGTGAGCTTATCCAGAAAATTATACTTCCCTCCTTCGATTATTGTCATATTGTTTACAGTGCCATCCGCAAGTCAGTTTTAGCCAAACTGGATACCCTTTTTAATGCTTTCTGCCGGTTCGCTCTTGACACTGCTTCTTGCACCCACCACTGTGAGCTATACCGCGCCTTTGCTCTCCCCTCCCTTGAGAACCACCGCCAAATACACTGTGCCAAGTTTATCTCAAAGAACTGGTTTGGTACCCTCCCGGTGTACTTGACCTCTGTACTATCGCCCCCTTTGGCACCCATCTATGCTCTGAGGTTCCTAGACCCCCGGCTCCTGTTAGTCCCCAGACGTCGGACCCAAGCCTGCCAGGCCACCTTCTTTCACTGCTTCTCTCAACTCTGGAACTCTTTCCCCTCTGAAATTTGCCACTTTTCCTCTGTCTGCTCACTATCCTGTGCTCTTGCCAATCACTGCTCAGTAAACTGCACCTGCAGCTAACTCTCCAATCTATTCTACTTCAGACACTCATATATTTCTTCTCTCAGTCGGCCCAATGGCGCTACTTTGCTAACCACACCCAACTACTGCACTTATCCCAACTTTTGAGCTAGCTAGCTTGCACTTACCCCTATCTCATTATATACCACAACCCAAATACCTTAGCAGGGTTTCCTCATTGTACTGTTACTCTTAATTATTAGGGTATATATATATATTATTCCATGCTCACCTATTTCTGTCAAATATATGCAGCTGTATTATGTAACTATATGTTTTCAGGTATAAAGCATGACTTCCTCTTGTAACTGCTACTATACTATAAGTAAGGGTAAATTGTCATCTGTGCCCTAGTATTTCTGTCAAATGTTTTCAACTGTATTGTAATTGTTTGTGTATATGTCAGGACCTGGACTACCTTGTCCTCTTCCCACTGTACTCCCCAGGTCGCACTGGGAGACGAACAGTTCTTGCTCAGTGTGCTTTTCCTGGTGAAACAATTTCAATCAATAAATAAACTTCCTTACGCCTTACCCCAGGTCACACCTGAAATGAGCATTGGCTCAGTGTGCCTTTACCAGTCACCAGTTTACATATAAATAAACGCTGACTGTAGAAACAAGCATTGACTCAATGCACCTTTCTCAGTCACTAATTTTCATAAAAACACCTACTGTACAAACAATCCTTGGCCTCAGTGTGTCTTCTTAGTCACCAATTTACATATAAATACACACCTAGAAACCAGCTTTAGCTCAGAGCCTTTCCTGGTCACAACTTTGTGCATGAGGAAAGAAAATCACCTGCCATTATCCATATTTAGTTTGCTTCATTCCTTCACACAAAACTTCCAAAACTTAAAATTTAAATACTGTACATTCTCAGACTTAACTGGCCTCCCCTGAAACAGTTTGGGGCCTTCCTTGGGAGGCTGGCCGCGTTTGAGAACCACTGATCTAGGCAGTTACAGATCAATTTCCCTGCTAAATATTGAGCTTAAGATTTTTGGCAAAGGTTTTGTCCTCACCGATGAATCTAGTCTGGAATACCCTCATTGGCCCAGAGCAAATAGGCCTTATGCAAGGCAGGTTGTCTACAGACCATGTGCACAACCTTTAGTTTCACCATGTGAGAGGAGCCGTTATCTCAGGACAAAGCACATCCTGGAGTGCCTCATTGCAATTATGACGTGGATATGTTAGGGTAATAAGGAAATCATTTTGTAATTTATTTTAAACAAGTAAGAATTAGAAAAAAGATCTGAAAAAGGAGAAAAAGGAAAAAATATTCCTGTTACGCCATTGTAATTTTGCTCTTTGGCCAGTAGATGGCAGACACTGCATTTATTTTGTTTTTAAATAGGAGTAAGTGAATTTAGGTGTCTTGATAGAGCTGTGCCAGCTTAATGTAAACAGGTCAGTGAGCTCACTAATCTTTTTCCTGTGTTATGCTGGAATCTCAGCACTGAGTTCCGAGCTACTCAGTCAATCAGGTTTAGTTTTTTTTTTTTTATATAATCAATTTATAATAAATATATATAGGATATGCAATAGGTCTACTGGAAATATCAGTGGTATTTCCGCTGAGTGCAGTTTGACTTTATGACCTCACAAGTGGCAGAGCTGTGCTGAGATGACAAGTTCAAACTGCACGAGGGGAAATATCAGTGATACTTCCAGTAGACCCATTGCATATTTCATTTATGTAATGCCATTTGATTTGTTTCTTTGGTTTTGTTTTTAGTTTTTTTTTAAATATATATTTTTCATGCGTTTGCCCTGACTGTTTGTTTCATTTTGCTCTTACTAGTAGGTTGGGACGCTAGCGTGGTAGCTAAGGTCTCTACCTACGTTTGTTGGTAATGTGTGATTTGATTGGCTGTTTTCTTTCTATGGGAAGAGTAAATAGTTTTTTTAATATGGCGGTAATTGCTCCCGCTTAGCGAGGGAGTGAGCTTTTAGTCCTTAACTTTTATTTTATTTAGTGTTTTAAATGTTTATCTGGTTGATCCTGCTTTCTTCTATAGTTGGCCCATTCTGGCTTGACAGTAGGACGTTGCCATCTGGTGAAACTTTTTGTTCAGCACAGGAGGATGTTCCTGGTTGGCAGAAGCAGTGAAACCCAGTGGGAGATACGGAGTTGAAGCTGTATGGGAGTAGGGATGGCTGCAACGTTTTGGGCTTCGATATGAGAGTTTTGCATTGGGTTTTTATAATTTTTATGTTTGCTTGCACGCATGTGCAGAAACATAGTGCCATCATCCGAGTTTTCCAGAGGTGTGTCAGCTTCTTCCAATTCAGTCAGTGTGTTTGCAGGCACGGTCGCAGTGCGCCAATCACTGCTCCAGCTGTCTATGACAGCAGTTGAAAATGCAGTGGCATACAGTTGAAAGGGAGAGCTCCGCTTCAGTGAGCAGAGCTCCCTCAACATACTGCGCCTGCATGCATATTGTGTGCTATTGCGTTCCCCACGCACATACTGTATTAGCCGGGGTGCAATACCCGGTGGCTCGCGCCCAAAATAAGCTTTCCTGGTACCATGCTGGGAGCCCACCCAGCATGGCACCGTCCATATGGCTGGCGGGTGCCCAATCCCCGTCGGCTCCAGCCCAAACAGCCTTACAGCTGCCACGCTGGGAGCTCACCCCAGCGTGGTGGCACAAGCCCCTATAGCTGACGGGGTGCCCAATCCCCCATCGGCTCCAGCCCCCCCAAACAGCCTTTCCAGCTGCCATGCTGGGAGCCCACCCCAGCGTGGCAAATGTCCCGCGTCGTCTTAATAGTAAAAAAAAAACAAAAAACTGTAAATTAAAAAACGGTCCCTCGCAGTCTCCCTGCCCCCACCCGCATCCACCCACTGCGCACCCTGCCTCCCCACACCCTCCCTCACCCCAGACTTACCTCTGGAGTAGGGCGCGACAATCTTCGGTGGACCGGGAACACGTCTGCCCTCTTCAAAGCCGACCGCGAACTGAGGAAATGCCGGTAAGCTGTATAATGTAATAGATAGGGTTTTTTCAACTTTGCTGCATATCTCGGGCATTTTTGGGAATTTTTGCACCAAATTTTCAACATGGGGATTTTGGGACCCCTTCTCATGAATGCTGTCACTGTCATGCGTTAATTGGGCCGAAGGGTGATTTAGTCACTGCCGCGAAATCACCTTTCGGACTGATTAACGAAATGACACTGCCAATGTTCATAAGGTGAGCTCTCAAAAAGCCTATTTTGAAAATTTGGTGGAAAAATTCTTAAAAGACAACTGTTTTACGAGCGTGCGTTACGCAGTTCCTACGCACGCTCGTAAGTTCGTGAATTTTCAATATTTTCACTCCAGATTTTCAGCATTGCCATTTTACCACAACTTCTTATGAGCAGTATAGCTGTCATTTTTCACATCTCACCTAAAATGTGTTTCCGCACATGTAGCGCACAATGGTGCAGTCGGTGTGCAAAAACAATGTTTGGGACAGATTAAGAAAATCACAGTGACACTGGTCATGAGCAGAGGTCTTAAAATGGCTATGTTGAAAATTTGGTGACAAAACTTCATAAAATGACTGTGTTATGAGTGAGCATTGCGCAATTTCCACGCACCCTCATAAGTTCATGAATTTGTAATATTTTCAGTCCAGATTTTCACCAGTGGCATTTTTTCACACCTCCTTATAAACAGTATAGCTGGCATTTTCCACAACATGGCCGAAATGTGTTTTCACACTTTCAGCGCAGAAATGCGTGGTCGCTGTGGGAAATTATTGTTCGGGACAGATAAAGAAAATCACATTGACACTGTTCATGATTGGAGGTCCCAAAATGCCTGTGTTAACAATCTGCTGTAAAAAAAATCCCCAGACTAGTTACATTACGGGTGTGCGTTGCACAGTTTCTATGCATGCTCGTGACTTCAGTTTTTTTAAGATTTTCACAGCAGATTTTCAACATTGCCATTTTTTACTCCTCCCCATGAACAGTACCGCTGCCATTTTCCACATCCTGTTTGGAATGTGTTTTTGCACCTGTGGTGCCAAATGCCGTAGTCACTGTGCAAAAGCAGTTTTCGGCTAACAAACTGATATTGCCACTGTTCATGAGGTAGGGGTCACAAAAAAACCATGTTGAAAATTTGGAGTGAAAATACCAATGAATGCCTGAGGCGTTAGGGTTTCCAACCATAACGCCCCACCCCGTAGAGAATGACAGGCATCAGGGGTGTGACTTGGGATTCTTCATACCATTCCACCCCCACCCACACCCTGCAGCCAGTGAGAGGCATCAAGGTGTGCCTCGGACTCTTTGGGCCCAAACTTCACCCCATTCTCCTATACCACACCCATCTCACCATATTTCCTGATGGAATGGGGTGCGCATAAGGGCCAAAGACCCCAAGGCACACCGTGACACTTGTCAGTGTCTGCAGGGTAGGATGTGGTGAAATGGCATGGGCGTTATGCCTGACGACCCAAAGGGACACCCCAATGCCTGTCACTCTCTGCAGGGTGGTGGTGGGGTTGGCTTCAGTTCAATACTTCGCTGCCATTCCTATTATGCAGCTCTGTAACTTCTACACTACCAATGCCAATGCCAGCAAGCAAACATTTGGCATTGACAAATACTTGTTTTGTTAGAAAAGAAACAAATCTCCCATAAAAAAATGACCTCTCAGTGTGAATGCCGATTTCACACTGAGAAGGGCGAGAGTTGCAGTTAGCACGTGGGCGTGCTTGGAGATGTGATGAGGGGCGTTTAAGTGTAGTTTATGCCTCATATGTGGTGAAGTGCAGATAGTGCCTGTCAGTGACCTACTGTTAGGCTAAATAAGCTACAGTGAGGATAAATGCAATATCCTCACTGTAGGTCAGACCACCCTGGAAATATGGGCAATACTGCTGAAATGTATCCTCTCTGGCATTACATAAATATATTTCAATGTGTGGTACATAACTCAGTGCTTGTGTATACTTACGAGCTGAATGGTAAGTGCTTGATGTTTATAACTAGAACTTTGGCGTTTTTCTGTATCCCACCCTCTGTGGGATACTGGGTAGGTGTAAGATTTAAGCCCCAGCATAGAGGGTGAGACAAGAGTGCCAGAGAAGGAGGCAGGGGAAGATGGAGGGTGTTTCAAACCACTCAAAGCTGCGTGAGCGGAAGTCTGAGGTTTAAGAAGAGGATGTGGGAGGAGCTATCCCCCCCGTTGAACCTCAGGCCAAAGCCTTCCATATATATATATATATATATATATATATATTAAATAGATATAGTTGCTAGTTACCATAGTTAGGGTTGAGGAGCCATTTCTATGTTAAACCCCAAAACTTTGCACCTTAATAACTTTGTAACCTTATGACAGATTTGGCTGAAATTTGGAATACACGATCAAGAACCATAGGCCTTGGCATCTGCCAAGTTTCGTACCAGTCAGATACACAGCTGCGGAGTTATTAAGCATGATTTGTGCGTAGGCGACGCTTTTTCTGGAATTTCTACGGTTCAAGGCATATCGCATTTGTTTGGCGATCAGCCTGAAATCTTCTAGGAATGTGCGGCGGGTCTCATGTGTCTTTCAAAGATTTGGTGAAAAATATTAAACGGTTCAAAAGTTATTCAAAAACAATTTCCTATTATAAGTCAATGGGAAAGTTAACAAAAGTTTGACAGTGTCATGAAATGCATTTTTACTTTCAAATGGGCCTGTTACTTTCGCTAAATCAGCCATTTTGTTTTCAGTTGGTGATCAGAAAAATGGTTGGCATTTAAATTTGGGACCCTCTAGCAACCTAATTCTTTTTGTATTCCCTAGTCGGACCCTGAGGATGCTTGCCATGTCTTTATTTTGTGGTAAAACACCCCAGAAATATGTTTTTCAAATTTCTGGAAAAGTACTTCGCAAATTACTTTGTGCTTCACGAAAGTGTCGAACTGCCCTGACTTCATGAAGTGCGACAGTAGTTTTCCATCTGTGGGAAAGTGACAGCAATTCTTTGGCACTGCGCTGCAAAAGGACCGTTGGGAGTTTTGGGCTGAATTTTGGAAGGAACGGAGCCGACATCTCACAGATGTGCCTTTCAGTGTTGTATTGAAAAAATATTACACGGCAGTAAAGTTACAACACTCCAACGTTGACGGTTTTTCCCATAGGATAACATTACGGCGCCCGACGCATTACAGGAATCCTTTGGCACCCTGCTGCAAAATAACAGTTTAGTCTTTTTTCCTGAAATTTGGAGGGAACACAGCCAACAGCCCACAGATGTGCCTTTCAGTGGTTTGGTGAAAAAATATTACAGGGAGGCAAAGTTATGGCACTCCGAACTTCTCTTTTTTCCCCATAGGATAACATTACGGCGTTCGCCGCGCCTTTCAGGGCCTGTATCTCGGAAACGGTGCGAGATACGGACTTTTCGTCAGAAAAATACTTAGCCCCTACAAAATTAGCCAGGACAGTTGTAAATCATACGACTTTTAATATTTTTTTCTTTGTCGTACGGTTCCTGAGATATAACATATTTAGTATTCCAAGTTCTCATTTTCTGCTCCGATACTCATTATTATGCATACATTATTTGTACTCACTGTCTTTCTCTATGCAGGTTTTGGGGAAAACCAGCCTGTGCGCTTACATTACTGTTACTGTTGCCCTTTCCGCTTGAGGTTCCGTACCCGTTTCACTTACCGTTGACGTCTGCGCCACCATGTGTGTTATCCTTTGCGTTTTCATTTGTGCTTGTGTTTCTGTTATTTTTTGCCATTTGTGTCTACAGTACTGTTTCTCTTTCTGTTTCGCTTTGCGTCACCATGCCCATTGACATTTCCGTTTGCAGGCACCGTGTTGCTATGTGACAACACATCACGTGGCAGACTGTTCCCGTCTATGCCACCATGTGCGTTACCCTTTCTGTTCTCATTCGCGCTTGTGTTACCATGTGCGCCACTGTTAGCACTTCTGTTTGCATTGCTGTTCCTGTTACTATACAAGACATCATTTAGGCGGGAGCGTCACATCCAAAGGGCCCGCAGACTCGTCGCCGCATTATATGGCGGGAGCGCTGGGGCCCAGAGGGTTCTCTCGCCTCCCACCGCCTGTGTGTAATACATCTACTATTTCTCGTTATCATTTCAAAAAGAAAGGAATAGAGGTAAAATTGCATCGCGGTTGTTGTTAGTCATGAGCCAGTGTTGTTGAAAACTCCTTTGCCATTGGCAGACAGATCGTCCCAACTCTCACCCTCATTCTCCTACACTTCTGCTGCTTTACACATGTCATAGGGTGAGAGTTAGGACCCACAATCCCAATGCGCACCCCAATGCCGGGTGGGGCGGGGTCCAAGGGGTTTTCAACCCTAACACCGAATTTCTCACTTTTGTCGCTGTGGAACAACCCTAACTAATGCATTAAACGGAGTTTTTGTCTCTAATATATATATATATATATATATATATATATATACACATATACATGTATATATTCACACACAGATATATATCTATAAATATATGGGCAGCAGCAATTATTGTGTTATTTTTCTGCACACCCTCCATGTGTGATACCAGTAAAACAAAAACACTCAAGCTTTGCTCTTGTGGCTTATGTGGTATCATACATATTGGGTGTGTAATAAAAAATATGAAACACACTGCTGCCTATATATTTCTCTCTGTATGATGTTGTGTATAAGGTTTATTGTTGTTTGTTCTTAATTTTCTGTATTATTGGTGAAATGTTGTGTTTTTTTTATGGTGTTCAGAGTCTTGGAAGGACACTTTTCAAATTAAAAGCCTTCCTACCTACAGTACCTAAAGTTTTTTATGTTACTTTATAGGGCTACTGTGGGTGTTTCTTATGAAATAATAATGTTATTTCATGCTGTTTGGGTGAGAAGACCACAAAGGAAAGCTAAACGGTTCTGTCAGCCCCAAGCAGCACACAGTAATGTTCTTATTTCATAAGAGATAGCTTGCACTAACCCTATAAATATATATTATAATAACTGAGGAGTATGTTTTTCCATAGAGAAACTCAGTTATAATTCACCATTATAACCAGGTGGTTATAACAGCGAACATGCGCCGGGTTTCCATCACTCTACATATGTGGACCTCCCTCATCCACTCACGCGATTGCCACACAGTAAACAGACATATCTCAGAATAAGTGTTTTCACAAGCTTCTTAATAAAAATAGTTGTTCAGTTCCTAAATGTCTAGTTTCAGGGCAGTCGTGCAAATCCATGCTCCAGACCGACTGTACTAGCAGAACCACTGTTTTGTATAATTGCTCGGTAGTGTTTTCAAGGCAATAAAACACTACCCAAGAATTATAGAAAAGAAGACATGGTGTAGTGTATAAAACTCAAATTTTATACTGCTTGTATAAACCCCTTGAGCTTCGTTCTCAGGGTTTATGTAGCATCTCGATATACACACTACCCCATGTATTATTCTATATATAAATCTCTTGAGTTGGCTACAGGATTTACAATAAGTTTTGCATCTTTTTTTATTAAGAAATTAAACCCGGCTTCCCCATGCATATAAAGTTAAATGTTCCACTTTATTTTGTTTCACTATAATTTTTTGCGCCCTTATCAGCAGTGTTTCCCCTTTTAGCATCGTCTTTCAGCCCTATTCTATCCAGCCTCTGGAAGTAATCTCACACCCACAGAGCCACAGGCCCAACTGCCGGGGGCACACAATTAAAATTTAACTAAGAGAAGGCACTAAATGAAACTTTTTACAGGTCATCCTCCATTAAAAAAAACAATACTTGGATGACATTTTTGTGGGGGCATGTGCCCTCCCAAAATCTATTGGCATGACAGCCCTGAGTGGATCCTATTTTGATGACATCCAAGCTTTTTTCCAGGTTACTTGTTCTTCTCGCCCTTAGGACTCCAGCAGCAAGGGTGAGAAATGTGCATGTATGCGAACTTACGTGTCTGCACATAGCCCCAGTCAGCATTCTCCCACATCACACCACTCTGACTGTGCTACCACCTGTCATCACCCACATAGGTGCCAGAACAGAGGAGGCACTATGCCCATGGCCCTGTCAGTTTTTGCAACCATGGTAATGTATAACAAGGGAGGACTATGCCTTTACACTGCAGCATGCATAGTAAACTGTGTTATTTACTAATCACTCCCAGTGTCAGTGGCTCAGTAGGCAGCACACGCGCCTCTGAGGCAGAGAGATCAGAGGGCTGTGTGTTCAGTTCCCACATCTGGCACGTGTGTTAATATCCCAATACTGACACTGTAGTGCAGCATGAGGGGGATGCTGCACTTCTGAGGTGCCGTCTTTTGGATGAGATGTTAAACCGAGGTCCCATCTGCCTGGATTGGTGGTAGTTCAGGTGGATGTTAAAGATCCCATGGCACCTATCGAGAAAAGTAGGGGTATGTTTATTAAAATCAAAGCATATATACAACAACTCAGTATTCAACAAGAGAAGCAAATAAATCAAAAAATTGCATACAAAATCTTCAAAAGGAGAAATTCAAAGTCCACCTTGCATCCTGAGAGAAAAAAACAAAGAAATAGATAAGAAGAGAAAAAAACATATATATATAGTCAAAGAAAAAATTCAATAGAAATCCCAATATCGTTCCCACATATTCTGTTTGAGAAGTTTCCTTTCTCCTTCTTTAATATGATCAATGTGGGCTATCACTTTCATGAGTAAGTCCTCAGGAGTAAGATGACGTTGCTGAAATAAAAACCAACACCTAACCTGCCATACCCAATACAATATTATAATTGCCATAATATTCAAAGTACTAGAATTACACCCAGCCCAAGAGACCGAAATAAACTAAAAATAAAGCTTTCTGTCCCACTGACGCCAAACTTTATTCCAAAACCGCGACACCACAAAACCAAAACCGCAAAATGAAAGGACAAGAGAAATATAAATGAGACATAGACTCTATAAGAGCTGAACAAGAATCCCGAAAACAATAACGATCCAGTACTTGTTTATGTTTGTGATTACCACGTACATTAATTTTTCCATGTGCCCCTAACCAAGCAATATCCCACAGTGCCACAGGAATACGAGCATCAACAAGACAATTTCCAATCTGTTTCTTTTCTGTCAATGTGAACTCTGGAAAAACTTCTTCCATAAAATAGGACTCCACTATCACTGTATACAACTTTTTCCGAGTCAAATCCTTAATCATAGGTACCGTAATATGCCATGTCTTAAGCATGTCAAACACCATGACCCAATCTGGAGCTAAAACATATTTCCTTTTATTTTTATGGATGAAACTCCCTACACACCATTCCTGTAAAATCTCAAAGTGAAATTCATACAAAGGGAACCCAAAGCTGAATTGAGTCAATAACTAAAGGTTTCAAATTGGTAGAGAAAAAAAAGAGAATAAAAAAACACTATCGGGTGAATCATAGAGACCCCTCCCTGTCGGTAGTTTTGCAACAAAATGTTACGCTTAACCAGATTGAGGCGACTACCCCAAAAACAAGAAAAGAAAAGGCTTAAAAGGGGCACAAAAAAACATCTAGGCAATGGAAAAATATGTGCTACATGTAAAAACAAAGGTAACAAACACGTTTTGATCAAAAAAATCAGTTTCTTTTTACCCAGAAGCCATTTATTCCACTTACATACCTTTTCCCTACCCTTATTCAAACATATTTCCCAATTGTACATAGCCATATCCGGAATTCCAAAATAAATACCTAATAATTTATGTGGAGAATCCACTAACCTAATACCCCCAATAGAGGAACTACCCTCCAGAGATGGAGCCAAATTAAAACACACACTCTTCCGTAGCTTTAACTGGAACCAATAACCGATAAAAAAAACGGTAAGACCCTACATAATAAACAACCCACCGAAGTAGTAGGCACCAAAACACATAAATCATCAGTGTAACAAATTACTTTTTGAATACTGCAATCCAAACCTGAAAGACCCAAAAGTCTAGGGGATTTGTAGAGTAGCCTAATAATGGGATCCAAAGCTATTACAAACAATAGGCGGCTCAAAGGACAACCCTGGCGGACTCCCCGACGAATGTAACAAGGAGATCCAATCCACCTATTAACATATGGTCTAACATAAGCTAGGGAATAACATAAAATGAGCCAATTAACGAAAGTCTGTGGAAACCCATAGGCTCTAAGGGTCAACCATATAAATTCTTGAGAAACCCCATCAAAAGCTTTGGAGAGATCAAAATTAAATAAGTAGCCATGAAGAGCCTCCTTTTGACCTTGAGAAAATAATTCTCTTATTAAAAGTAAAGCATCTCGGATGGACCTACCAGAGACTGAACAATACTGAAATGGCGAAAGTAAAGAAGGCAAATGTTTCGAAATCCTATTTCCCAGTAATTTGGAAAAAATTTTATAATCCGTATTTAACAGGGTGATAGGCCTCCAATTCCCCAAATCAGATTTGTCACCCTTTTTATAAAGAAACAACATCAAACCTTCATACATCTGATCTGCCAAACGGTCCTCATGTAAAAAGGCATTGAATACAGCTAATAACTGAGTTGGCATAAATTTCCATAAGGACTTATAAATTTCCGCTGACAACCCATCAGAGCCAGGAGCCACCCTATCCCTAAGACAGAAATAACTCCTTCACTTCCTCTAAAGTAAAAGGTGCTACAAGCTCATGCCTTTGAATTGCCGGCAGGGTAGGTACATCCAATGCTTGTAATAATAGTGACATATCAGAGGATTCAGCAACTGGATATTCAAAAGTATGTTTCACAAATTTAGTAACACATTCCATAATATTCGTCTGCCCTTTGACTATATGCCCTTGATCATCAAGAAGTTGAACCATCTGTTTACCACAAAACTTTTCCTTAGTAACGTCAAAAGGGTTAAATTGACACTGTGTCCCAGAAGTCCGAAATTTCTGTTCAAAATCAATAGATTTTTGTCTATCATACTGGACTTTAGTTAAGGCAGTCTTAACCTCCTTTATACGGGCTGAACAGTCAGAGCCAAATAAATGAGATTCAGTAAATAATGCCAACAATTCAGCTCGTAGGAGACTGGAAGTATGGTGTCTAGTATCAGCCAAAAATCTAGAATAGTGTCTAAAATAGGCCACCAAATATAATTTAGTATCAATCCACCAGTCAATCATGGAATCATAAAGAACAACTACGGAAATGCGATCCGAAATCAATTCCAAAAAACCATGGTGAAACTCTGGAACCAATAATAAAGACGTATTAACTCTCCAAACCCCAGGCCCCTGTGATAAAACTTCCCCCAACTGAATCCGTATCCCTAATAAATGGTGATCAGAAGTAGCCATAGGCACTGTTACACCTGCCACTGCCCCAATAGTATGTGAACAGAACCAAAAATCAATCCTAGAGGTTAATTTACCTTTCGAAAAGGTAGGCAACGAGGACTGGGCAAATACATCAATCAAATTCATCTCTTTAATAATGGTATGTAAGCTTGAGTATCACAATAAACTTTCTTATTGGGAGGACTTCTAGACTAGAGTTGAAATCTCCACCCCATAAAATAATCCGTTTGTAAACAATCAAGGCTTAATTAGGCTAAAAGCTGAACCCTGGCAGCCTTCTGTTGTGGAGCATAAATATTAATGTTGGTAAGGTAAACCATACCATAAAAATCCAATAATAATACTCTACCTGGAACTAAATCCACCATCTTCTGCAAAGTAGTTAGATGAAGTGAAACAATATCCAATGCCGGAACAAAGGTCCGGCCCAGGGACCAATATGAAGGCCCCAACCCCAATCCCTTGAGGCTGTAGCTGCTTCCCAGTAGTATAAAACCCGACATCCTGCAACAAATAAACCTCATAAGCCAAACTATGTAAGGCTGAAAAGGTAGCTAGCGTTTATATCGAATCTAATGCTATTAACATTAAGACTAGCTGTTTATAGAAGATATGAAAGAAGGGAAGAGGAAAAACCATATCAAGATTAACCATATCATTTCTTTCTCCTCGTTCTAACAGTTTTCTTTTTTGAGGGAATCCCAGAGTTATCAGCCAGGGGCAGTGGTGCTGAGGTAGCCATAGGAAGAGGAGAAGGAACAGAGTCCCCTAATTCTTCCTTATCCATGGCATCACCCCAACTCTGCAAAGGTTCATATGGATTGGATACTGGGACAGAAAGTATAGAGACTGCTTCCACTTGTTTGGTGGAGCGAAGTCGTCTAGCAACTGGTGGTGAGGGCTCCAAAATTTCCCCTGGCTCCAAGTCTTCCCTTGCCGGGAGAGGTGGAGCCTGTACAGGAGTAGGGACTGAAACACTAGGGAGGTAGGCAACTTATCAGGCAGTGGTGTTTGAGGGATCTGGAGGGTTTGGGGATAGTTGAAACATCAGGAGAAACCTAAAAGGAGGAACCTTTACTTATTATTGGGAATATGGCCTGAGCCGGGGGGTCTAGAGGTAGCTAAAGATTTAGCTATGTAGAATCATGTTCTGTATAATCAGAGGTATTATGGTGGCCGCCCAAGGACAAGCCACAAAACATGAGTAGTTTCACCACATAGGTTACAAGTGGAGGGACCATACAGGATAACACTGAATGACCCAACATTCCACAAAATGCACATTTTAATTGGTCACAATCAGAGCTTAAGTGAGTTAGTGAGCCGCATCTATAACAAGAACGTGGCTGTCCTGGATAAAACAGTATACCACGATCCCTTCCCAAATAAAAACAATTAGGGAGATGGTGAATCCCAGCCTCAGTCATTTTGAGTTGCACATTGAATTTCCACCCCCCCATCCAAAACCCATTATCATCAATCAATGCATGGGGTACTCCATTCACTGTACAACGTTGTTCTAACCAATACAGAATATCCAGTACATTGACTCCTTCATTCCGAAAAAGAACAGTAATAACTTTAGCAGTTGGTCTGGTAATAGGTATTACCACAAAATGTTTCCAGATAGGGTCTATACGAGCAGCATAGTAGGTAGACCAAAATTTGTCCAACAAAGCAGCAGAACGAAAGGAGACATCAAAATTATGATCCCCAGAAGAGTGAATAAATGCATACACCTCCGAAGGTCGAATCCCCAAAGAATCAATTATTAAAGTCTTGCCCACAAAATTTCGATCAGGGGGGAGGTCCATACCCCCTTTATAACAGATGCGTGCAACAAAAAGTTTCCTAACAGGGACATCAGCAGTTTTAAAGAGGGAGGCATAGCTGGCAGGTTTTACATTATGTGCCTGAGGAAGTCTATGAGCAGGACTACCCAGAGAACTGGCTGATGTGTCGTCTTTTACAATTTGAGGGCACTGACCTGGTATTGTTTTCACCGACGTAGGCTCCAAAACAGGAGTAGTAGATGTCGTGGGGATCAAGGAAACTGGAGAAGCCTGACTCAAAGACCGAAAATCAGCCACAGGATCAGCCGAAACAGGGCTCCTGGCTTCAGTACTAGCAGGCGGAAATGACGTGGCGGTCCGGTCCAACTCTGAAACCGGCACCTCCTCCAGAGCCTGTGAACACAAAAGTTCCCCCGGTCGGTTCAATCCTGCCCCTGGTAAAGGAACATGGGGATCAGGAATCCAGGCATTCGGGGTCTTCACCCAACCTGCATTTGCTAACGCCACCTCTGGAGACCAGGTGGTGTCAACAAAAGGAAAGGAATCAGCATCTAAATCAATAGCGACATCCGCGCCTGCTGCCGGCGGGTCGCCTATAACCCGTACATTACTTTTTTGAAATGCCAAAAGAAGCTACCTGGCCACCTTCCGGGCGTCTTATCATCTTCTGTTGCCAAAGCAGAACTGGGTCAGAAGTCTTCCACCTTCGACAGCTGCAGGCTGAACCAAATCCACTTCAGGTAAGATATCACTGACTTCATATTTTCTAAATGAAGTTCAAGCCTCCTCGAGTACTTCAACCAACTCCATAGAACAGTCTTCCAACACCTCTGCACTCTCCACTGACTGAGACATACTGAGCATAGTCCAGTCGTCTCAGGGGAGGGGCCCCCTACCATCAGAGTAGGGGAATTTCCTCAGTGTCCTGGCCAAATTTCCCCCATTCACTAAAATACCACCAACAGCTTAATCTAATTCAATTTCAGTTGGTTACCATCTGTATCCCCCCCCTTCCTCAGGTCACCCCTGAAAAAGGGACTTCTAGGCCCAGTGGGCTTACTGGGTGAACAAAATTCAACAAATAAATAAATAAATAAATTGTGGCTTGCAGGGTGTCAGCAGAATTTTGGAAAGTGGAGGCCTGAGTACTATTGATTGTGGTGAGCTGGGGTTATGGCCTACTGAGTTAAGGTACAGTGGTCAAACATTAAAAATTAAAAACGAAGGACCAGGCCTGTGGGGTGGAGGGCATCAGGGAACATGGCACAGCGAGTTGCTGTCAGTTGGTGGGCGGAGAGTTGCTCAAATTTGATGGAGAAAAAAGTTGCGGGTGAACACGCTCGGGCGGGGATGACCTCACATCCTTGTCCCTACCACATTTCACAGAACTTCTGCCATCTGTGGTCACCCAGATGGCAGTATTATAGCAGAGTATGCTGCATTCCGACCACCCCCACCCGAGGACAGCACCATCTGGATACTCGATCCTCCTACCTAGAATTTTAAAAGAATTAAGGGGAGAACTAGTGACACCACAGACTACCCTTTTTAACAAATCATGGGAGGATGGTGTGGTACCTGAGGACTGGAGGAAGGCGGATGTGATTCCCCTTCACAAAAGTGGGAGCAAGACAGAGGCAGGAAACTACAGACCTGTCAGTTTGACCTCTGTGGTAGGGAAAGTGATGGAATCACTTCTGAATTAAAGAATTGTTGAGTACCTAGAGGCCAGTGGAGTACAGGACCCAAGGCAGCATGGGTTCACAGCGGGAAGGTCATATCAGATGAATCTAATTGATTTCTTTGACTGGGTGACCAAAGTAGTAGACCAGGGAAGGGCTGTGGATATGGCCTACCTAGACTTTAGCAAGGCATTTGACACAGTCCCACACAAAAGATTAGTAGTCAAATGAACCAGCCTGGGAGTGGCTCCCAGGGTGGTAGCCTGGGTAAAACATTGGCTGGATAACAGGACACAAGGTAATTGTAAATGGAGTCCACGCTGAAGAAAGAGGGGTTACTAGTGGGGTACCGAGAGGTTCAGTATCGGTCCAGTCCTTTTAATGTCTTTATAAGTGACATTGCAGAGGGACTAGAAGGAAAGTATGCCTCTTGCAGATGATACAAAGATCTGCAACAGGGTTGATACACAAGGAGGCATGGAAAGGATGAGAAATGGACTTTCCAAAGTTGGAGGAATGGTCAGAAGTATGGCAGCTTGATTCAATGCAAAGAAGTGTAAATAATGCACCTGGGAAACAAAACCCAGGGAAGATTACACAATGGGGGGTAGTAATAATAATAAAATGGAAAGGGACCTGGGGGTAATCATATCAGATGACCTTAAGGTTAGCAACAATGAGAAGGCAGTAGGGAGGGCTGGGGGGATACTGGGATGTATAGGAGAGGTCACCAGCAGAAAACAGGAAGTTGTTATCCCTCTGTACAGACAGTTGGTGAGACCCCATCTGGAGTACTGAGTCCAGTTCTGGAGACCCCATCTCCAAGGACATAGACAGGATGGATGCAGTCCAGAGGAGGGCAACTAAAATGGTGCAGGGTCTGCAAGAGAAGCCATATGAGGAGAGGCTAAAGGAGCTTAATATGTATAGCCTTGAGGAAAGGAGGGAGAGGTGGGACATGATAGAAACTTTTAAGTACCTCAGTGGAATCAACAAAGTCCAAGAGGGTAGCATCTTTCAGAAAAGGTAGCATCTTTCAGAAAAAGAGATGTGCCAGAACAAGGGGACACAATTTAAAGATAGAGGGGGGCGGCTCAGAGGTAATTTAAGGAAGTATTTTCGCAGAGAGGGTGGTGGACGCATGGAACAGCCTTCCTGAGGAGGCTGTGAGGTCTAAAACTGTGGGAGAATTCAAGAATGCGTGGGACAGACATAAGGCAATTATTGTGGGGGGGTAGGAAGAAATAGGCTGTTGGTTAACTAGGATCTGCAGCTTATCCTGTAGGTAAGGCAAATGGGCAGACTAGGTGGGCCAAGCGGTCCTTGTCTGCTGTCAAAGTCTATGTTACCCCAGGCCAGTCGCCAAAATTACTGAGCTCATTTTTGAACCTGAGTCACCAGCTTCATGAGTGGAAACCCTGTTGTTGCGCCGACATGTAGGTGAATAATTCATTTCAATGCTCCTGCACATGAGAACTAAACACATAATGGCCTGTATTCACGCAGCCTACGTGCCTGGATACATGGCGCATAGGCTCCATTACAGTGATAATCCACACAGTAGAAGTGGTGTGGAAATCTCATGCATGTACAACAGGGGTTCTGCACCACTTCCACACCCTGAACCCACAACTGGTGCAGGCTCCACGCGTGGCCTAGCAGCGAGGGTTGATGGGGGGTGCCATGCATGAAACCAGTTTTCCATGTCTGAGTCACCCATGGAGCGGGATCCAGCTATGCTACCTGGGACTCTGTAGCAGCCATTTACGTGCCCCTCCCACCGGTGACCCGTGATATGAGTTACTCAAATTGAATGACTGAGTTTGAGCGACTGTGGAGACAGTGAATATGAATGAATAGTGAGAAGGAATTACAGTGAAAGTAAAGGACAGCTATGGACTGACTAGCTAGGCAGAGGTATTATGTGAAGGATAGAAGGTGTGTTTCGGAGGGCTGCTTCCAGGTGGCTGTCTGGCATGGTGGGGTCTGCAATGCTCGCGGACCGGTGTTCGAGACTGGAGTGGTGCTTCTGTTTTTTGTGGTTTTAGGTGTTTCTAGTTTGTTTATCTTTTTGTTTTTTTAGATGTTCCATTCCCCTGAGATTATCCCCCCCCATTCTCCCCTTGTGCACAGGCAAGCCCCCATGGTGTGTAGCCTCCTGTGATTTCCTCTTTCCCCAGTGTCATGCCCCCGGAGTTGATTATATTAGTTATGGGGTGTGGGGTAAAGCCCTATACAAGGGTGTGTGGGGTGTAGCCCCCCACACAGAAATATGTTTTTCTAAAAATTAATGTAAGATCGCTTATTTTGTAGGGTGCTGTGGTGTGCATCGTTCTTATTGCCATTGGCAATATGTAGTCACTGTTTAGTACAGCGCTCTTTATGGTGGTGCTGTTATCACATGGTACCCTCCCACCAGCCACACGGTGCAGTGGACATCACGCCACCTCTCCAACTTGCTATCCCGGCCCTTGGAGCATACAGGGAGCACCGGGGGTACGTCGGTGACAACAGGCCAAAAAGCCCATCTCTTTAAGGGATACACAATTCCTGGAGGAACCGCCAGATCCCACAACCTCTCACCCGCACTGTGGGAAAGGGGGTCCAGTCCTGCGGTCAGTCAGACCATCTGAACAGATGGCCACAGTTGATCACCATGCTGGACCCGCCATGCCCCATGCAGCTATGTGGGAAGGGGGCAGCACCGGTGCTGTGTGACTTGGGTCTGTGAATATGGCCTGAGTTGCACGCCACTGCGGGTGCGGGAGCAATGTGGCTCAGTTACACTCTTTTTGGGCATACCTGAGCCATGTTCATGAACAGAGGCCAGTAGGAGGTCTGTAGAGACCCTGTGGTGCTAAATCCCTATTGGCTGAAATCACATAAACGATGTATGATGCTCTCTTTGAGCAGTTTCTAGTGTATGATTTTTAAAAATAAAAAAAAAATTGACAGACATTAGAACTTGCTTTTAACCATGCTCTCTTAAGCGCACCACTGATCCTCCTTACTTCTGCATTCTGTTGAAATACTTGCTGCTTAGTTTGTGGTAGTTGTAGTACTGTAACTCAGGCCCACTTCTTTTGATAAAGCAGTCAGAATTATCTGGCTGTGTAGAGTAACATGGGCATTTCCCCTGGGATTCTTTTGTTCGGAATACAGATGTAACCCCCCCCCCAAATGGTGGGGGCTTACCTGGACTCTTGCTGCCACCGAAACTCTGCCTGCCATCTTCCTGATCACTTCAGCCCCCAGGACTGCAGCCTGGTGGGGGGGACAAGAGGAGCGCTGGCTCAGCAAGCTGGTGCCTGTTCAGTGGTTCACAGACAGCTGCACAGCTGCCTGTAATGTGCACATGTTCAGGTGGCTGCCTGCTTGAATGTGTGAGCTGCCTCAGAGCAAATCAAGTGTTTTAATGGCGTTGGGCATGCCTGACCCAAGGAATGAACTTCACCACCGTAACCAACACAGCAGCATAACATCCTTCTAGAGTGCTCCAGCCCCTGGGACATCAGAAGTCATTGTGGGCATAGAGACACCAAGAGGGGGGAATGAAGGGAAGAACTTCATGAGTTTGGTTCTTTTGTGTCTTTAAGTCAGAGTAGCTACCAGATGCATAGGGTAAAGAGACTGCTCAGCACGGGAGGAATGCAGAATGGAGCTTCTGACAGAGAAATGAAAGCCCTATTTGTCACACAAGCACCACTGGTAAAATAGGCACAGGTGAGCCTACAGTGTGTCTATAACACTATGGGAGCAGCCACAATAAAGGCAGGTCGAAAGCTGCAGCAAAAGAGATTTAAAGTAAAGTGCTGTTTCTTCAGAAAGACAGCCACCACCACCTTGCCGACTCCTGACCTTGCAGCAAACAATTAAAAGTCAGGGATCCCGGCACCTGATACCAAGAGCATTATGGGACAATGACTGTGCTGTATGCCTGGCACCCTTTCTGTCAGCCAATAGGGCATTGAGTGAATGTTCTGCATACTAATTATTTTGATTGACAGCCCTGTTTTCCAATCAGAAACTGCCCTTCCCCCAGAAAATGTTGAGGTTGGTTCAAGAAGTAGGGAGTCGGCAGTTAACTCTGAGAGAGAGGAGGGCTAGAGTAGCTTCCACAGCCATCCTTCAGGAAGTGACTTCAAGGTTTCCACAATCTCTGTATCCAGAGACTGAACTGTCTGTGTGTGTGTGTGTGTTTACTAAAAGCATCAGGATGACATTTTCCTGTGACACTGAGACCTGCCTTGAGAAAAAAAGAAGGTAAATGTGTGCCACAGCTGGCAGCCTGTAGGCACCAGAGAATGTGAGGGAAAGCTTAAAACAATAAAAAGGAGCTGCACTGGAATCCCTGAAGGTGCAGTCCTTACCCATATTGTGCATTCCTATCACTTAAGCAATGGCATAAAAAGGTAAATCACTGTGTGCTTCATGTCCCGTTGATGAAGCCTGTTTTGAGAGTGAATGCACACACAGCTTCTTTGCCATGTAGTGATTTTTAATAAATAAGCAGAGTTCTTATAAGCCTCAGTTTGTGCACCCATTTCCATTTGGTTTTGCTTGAACTGTGTGCAAAGCCTCCCTCGGTTCTGCAGACAGTCTAGGAGAAGGCTGGTTAGTGCTAATGCCACGCTCTAGGCAATGCCCTGCACTAGGGTTCTGAAGCCTCAACGTGGGTGTGAGACATGTGGCCCTTGCTCCTTAGAGTGGTATGTACTGCAGAGATGGATGAGCCTGAGAGGTCCAGATGACTGCAGATGCAGAGAGCCTGATTTCCATCCAGAGACACCTGAGACTTGTATCTATGAGCTGCTCCCCCCAAACTGTGCCAACTGAACTATCAGCCTCAGAGGACCTATACCTACAGGTTGGAGGAAGAAGAGCTCCAGTTGACAGGGAAGCTGTTACACCAGAACTGTGAGTACTCCTTGTGGCACATGGACAGCTGGTTCTGATTACAATATGCTATTTTTTCTGCAATATAAAATATGTAGGGGAGTGTTTGTCAGGAGAAACTAGTGTCTTGCTGAAACTGACACATCAAAACCCCCCAGGCATAAGTTCAAAGGACAGGACGTAGGTTAAACTACAGATATCTGAGATACAATTACCTTGTCAATTTGCTTTGAAGCCAGGAACCAATATATCCATTTTATAACGCCCTCAGGGAAATCCTTTGATTTGCACTAGGTGTCATGAGGAAATAGGCATATGCATATGTTTGGGGTATCCAGTGAATTACATCAAAGAGACTTTGATGGCTGTGTGAAGCAGGTCCCAGACTAAATTGGGAAGTCCAATATGCATTTGCTTGGGGTATCCAGTGAATTACATCAAAGAGACTTTGATGTCTGTGTGAAGCAGATCACAGACTGGGTTGGGGGAAGTCACTTGAAGAGAGGAGATTCACTAATGTCACCTATTTTGTTAAAATATCTTATTAGGACATCCTGTGTTATAAAATATACATTTTAATACACCAAGGCGGAGTTAGGTGACCTCAGAGAGAAGGCCGGTTCAAGACTGCTTTTAAGTATACTGAGCAGACCTCACAGACAGACATTCTTTTTCCGACTGAGAAAGAGGAACATTGACGCACTGAAAGATTAAGAAAGTAAGAATACATTAGATAAGACCAGTCTGAGTGTATGGGTTGTAGGAATTTGCACTTTTAAACCTATTCTGTTTTTAAGACTGTATGTGTTGGGATATCTTGTTCTGTATTTACTGTTTTCCTATTTTTTACCTATTTTTTAAGTAAATATATACATTTTAAAATCAGAAACTGCCTGATGTGCCTTGAAACTTCTTTTTTTTTAAAGTGAAGCTTAGATGGTTATAGTTGACACTGTGCATGAGCTTATTGTGGTACCAAACTGGGAAACAGATAAGAGTTCTCTAGGTCTTGCATGGAGTTCTAAGGGTTCATTTTGTAATACCTGGTTAGGTGCCCTTAGGCAAAGGTATCTGGCCCCCCGAAGACAGAATTATCTGAGTCTGACAATTGGGTATGCTAACAAGAGTTATCTGTTTGAATCCCTCCAGAACTTGGGACAAAGGTGACTTGAACCCACAAAACAGACAAGAACGTTACCTTGTTCTGTTAACTGTTCACAATTCTACGCTCAGAGGTTGGCACTTTGAGAGTAGAGGGCTTACCTGCTGAGTGGGGTTGTGACACTCCTAGGGCTGCTGAGAGAGAGAGAGAGAGAGAGAGAGAGAGAGAGAGAGAAAGCAGCCAAAGCTTCCTTAAATCAAGGAGGTTATTTAATAGACTACACTGAACTGAATTATTACTTTTTGGACCTGTGTCAGTAACTAGTATTGATTCTCTGTTTTGGGGGTTGACTTTTCTTAGTTTAACTTTTATTTGCCAGGGAGGAACTGTAGCTGGAGATATTAGCAGTCATTTGTGACTAGACCTGTTACTTAACCTCAGTGAAATAGGTGTCTGTTAAGGGGAGGAGCTGAAAGGGGCCTGGTTGAACTGTGGATTTAAAACAGAAGTTGTCTGTGGCCTCTGTCTGCTGAGAGAGAGAGAGAGAGAGAGAGAGAGAGAAAGCAGCCAAAGCTTCCTTAAATCAAGGAGGTTATTTAATAGACTACACTGAACTGAGTTATTACTTTTTGGACCTGTGTAAGTAACCAGTATTGATTCTCTGTTTTGGGGTTGACTTTTCTTAGTTTAACTTTTATTTGCCAGGGAGGAACTGTAGCTGGGAGATATTTGCAGACATTTGTGAGTGCACCTGTTACTTAACCTCTGTGAAATAGGTGTCTAAAAGGAAGGAAGACACTCCCTGGGGTGGAGGGTCAGAGTTGTAGTTGATTGTTTCTAGAGGGCACAGATTTACTCCCACCCACCCTGCTCCTCACCCCACCTGCCCCAAGCGCATAACTTCCTTTATAGCAGGGGTTCTGACATCACTTCCCTAAAATGCTTGGTAATACTTGGTAAATTAAGACAAAGTAGGCTGAGAGCCCATTTAATTGTCTCCCACTCCTAGTGGGGTTAATGGCCTACACCACTAAAGGCGCTAGTGCTTTCGCCTGCCATGCCCCCAAATACTGGAACTCCTTTCCACTAGCATTGTGCCAATCACTATCTCATGCATCTTTTAAAAAAGGGTTGCGAAATTATCTCGATACTTCCCACAAGTGCTCCCGCTTCAAACCTCCATAGCTCTTTTCCTTCCTAGCCTCTTCTCTCCATGACATTTATTGATCCACCCTTCTATACGCTATGCACTTCTCCTTACCTATCTGTCTCTCCTCCCACCTTACTTCACTCTCAACCCTCTTCTGTTGGCTCTCACTTCTGTCACTTACTAGTATCCCTCCCCTAGTTCTATATCCATTCCCTTATTAGCACTAAAATGTTCAATATGTTCATGTTTATTGTCCTTATAGCAAATTGTGGTGTAGTTTTTGTTCTTTGTACTGCTCCTGTTTTATTTTTATTTACTTTCTGCCCTGCATTGGTATTGCAGCCTCCTTGTTCTGTGGATACATTTGCAAATTGCTCTGTATACTACTGTCAACTATTTTTGTACTTGTATTGAAATGTTTCCCTGTATTGTTGTACTGTACCCTCCCGGGTCATGCCTGAAAATAGTCATTGCTATGGCTAGTGCACCTACCCGGTAAACAAAAACTAAATAAATAAAATAAAAACTGATTATGGATAAGAAAATCATATAATCTGTGCTTAAATTGCTCAAAGCAGGGTGCCAATACTATGTCACTAGGTAGGGAATTCCATAATTTTGCCAATCTAATTGTAAAGAAATGTGATCTTTTAACTGTTTTGACCCTAGGAACATATAATTGTCTCCTATGTGTTAATATATTTTACTTTTTAACCCACATAACCCCATCAAAATAGGATTCTGCAAAACCTTATAAATCAGAAGTAAATCACCCCTTTTCCTTTGAGTCTCGAGGGTTAACAGTTTTACATCATTAATTCTTAACCTGTATTCCTCGTTTTTGAAACCTATTAACGATTTTGTTAGTTTCCTTTGATTTTTTTTATTAACGTAATTTCCCTTTTAAATATGGGCTCCAGACAGGAGATCCATAATCAAGGTGTGGAATGATATGAGATTTATATAATTTCATTAGGCACTCTCTATCCCTTGTTAAGAAGGTTTTATTTACACCTGTTCATATCCTTAAAGGCACAGCACACTGAATAGGGGGTAGAGACACTCACAAGCTTGCACACACTAAAACAAGAACAAAAAAACAAAAACAGAGAAAAGCAACTGTAACAGGAAGCAACACAGACATGTGGAAAGTGGTGCAATGCACTGGCTGTGGAGCAGCAGTCTTCCGGGAGACATTCTGGAGACTGTGTTGCTGCCCTATTTGTGTTGTGTTGATCTGGCAAGGATTTGGGAAACCTGCTCCCCCACCCAGGGACCACACAGGCCACTGCCACTACCTCAGAGGTTGCCAAGAAAGAAGAGTGGTTGAACCACGGTGGGCTTAGGGAGGGTGAGGTGGTGGAACAGAGGTGCATCCCTCCAGTTGTGCCTCTCCACAATTCATTCACCACACTGGCAGAGCATGGTTCCTCTATGGAGGCACCCGCAGTGGAGACCAAGGAGGATGCTGGGAACCTCCACAATGGAGACCAACAGAAGGGTGGCAGAGGACCCCAGAGGGGAAGGAAACAACTCCTGGTGGGGGACTCAGTTGTTAGGGGGCTAGAATTGGGGGAGGGAGGGGAAAGGGAGGTAAGGTGCCTGCCCGGCGCCGTGGCTTGGAAGGACAGGAAACGAATCCTCAGGATCATGGGAGCAGCTGCAAGGGGGAGTGAGCCGGATGTCATATCCACCTAGAGACAAATGACTTGGCTGAGAATGGGATCAGAACAGTGCAACAGAAGTTTGTGGAGTTGGGGAAGGGCCTTAGACAAGTAGCACACACAGTAACTTTCTCGGAAGTACTACCTGTCTATGGCATGGATGAGGCTAGGGTACTCTGCACCATGGGATTCAATGACTGGTTGAAAAACTGGTGCAGAGCTCAGGGATTTGGTTTCATTGGGGACTGGGGCTCCACCTGGAGGGATGCAGGCCTATACTGGTGCGATGGTCTGCATCTATCCAGGAGGGGAACCAGGATCCTAGGTGATGGTTATAAATGCTCCGTTGGCAAGCATTTAAACTAGCCAAGGGGGGAGGCACTGAAAAGGAGCAGGGAAATCCTAGCCCCCCAAAAAAATCAGGGTAGTTAGTGAGGTAAACACAAAGACAGAGCAGTCAATAGGGAGAAGGGCAGGGGTAAATGGAGAAAAAGACAAAGGTAGTAAGGAAAGGGATGGGGCAAAAAGAAATAAAGCATAAAAATGGAGGGTAATAAGTACCAATGCCCGTAGTCTCGGTAAAAAGCTCCCCAAAGTGGTGGCCTTGATGGAAGAGTGTCGTGGCAGTCACAGAAACATGATACACAGAGAACCATGACTGGGATGTAAACATACCAGGGTACACAATCTACAGGAGGGACAGGGAGGGAAGAAGAGGAGGAGGAGGAGTAGCTCTCTATGTAAGGGAAGAGATCAAAGCAACAGAACAAAGAATAAACAGGGAGTAGGAGGCACTGTGGGTCACCCTGAGACTGGAAATGGCACCACTAAGTCACACAGGGTTGTATACAAACCCCTGTCTCAGGGGGAGGAAATGGACAAGGAAATGATAGAAGGCATCCTTAGGATGGCAGACAAAGGGGAGATATTGCTGATGGGGGACCTGAATATGCCAGATGTTAACTGGAGCACCTTTGTTGCAGCCACATCCAAGAGCAGGGCCATTCTCGATGCCCTACAGGGGGCATGCCTCAGACAGCTAGTTTTGGAACCCACTCAGGAGGGAACAGTCTTAGACCTGGTACTCTCAAATGGGGACGGAGAGAGGATTTCTGATCCTGAAGTGGGTAGCCATCTGGGAACAAGCGACCACCACTGTGGTTCATGATAAACTTAGCTGTACAGTCGAGCCATACAAAAGTGAAGGTACTGGACTTCAGGAGGGCTGATTTTGTCAAAATGGGAGAGTGCCTCAGAAAAGTACTAGCAAACAGGCAAGAAGGTGAGGTGGAGCAACAATGGGGAAACATCAAAACCATCATCACAGAGGCAACAAGCCTTTGTATGAAGCAAATAAACAAATCATAATGAAAGAAAAAACACTATGGTTCTCAATAGAAGTGGCAGGGGAAGGTTAGGGAGAAAAAGACAGCATTCAGGAAGTACAAGGAAGCAATGAAGGAGCAGGACAGAGAACTGTACCAGTTAAAGCAGAAGGAAGCGGGGAAGGCAGTCAGAATAGCAAAGTCCCAAACCGAGTAAAAGATAGCCAACTCAGTTAAGAAGGGGGATAACACCTTTTATAGGTACATTAGGGAGCAAAGAAAGACTGAGGCAGGGATACTGAGGCTGAATAAAGAGGAAGGTGGTTGGGCAGAGAGAGACAGTGAAAAAGCTAGGATACTGAATGAATACTTCTGCTCAGTATTCACAGTGGAAGAGCAGGGGAGACACCTAATCCGATCAGTAGAAGCACTCTGGATAGGGGGGTTGATATTAGTCCTTTCACAGAAGAAAGTGTTCTGAAAGAACTCTTAAAACTGAAGGTGGATAAAGCAATGGGGCCTGATGGGATTCACCCCAGAATTCTAAAAGAACTAAGGGAAGAACTAGTAACACCACTGACTACCCTTTTTAACAAATCATGGGAGGATTGTGTGGTACCTGAGGACTGGAGGAGAGCAGATGTGATTCCCCTTCATAAAAGTGGGAGCAAGACAGAGGCAGGGAACTACAGACCTGTCAGTTTGACCTCAGTGGTAGGGAAAATGATGGAATCACTTCTGAAGGAAAGAATTGTTGAGTACCTAGAGGCCAGTGGGGCAAAGGGACCAAGGCAGCATGAATTCATAGCAGGAAGGTCATGTCAGACAAATCTAATTGATTTCTTTGACTGGGTGACCAAAGTAGTGTACCAGGGAGGGGCTGTGGACATGGTCTTCCTAGACTTTAGCAAGGCATTTGACACAGTCCCACACAAAAGATTAATAAACAGATTAGCCAGCCTGGGCGTGGGTCCCAGGGTGGTAGCCTGGATAAAACACTGGCTGGACAACAGGACACAGAGGGTAATAGTAAATGGAGTCCACAGTGAAGAAAGGGGGGTTACTGGTGGGGTACCGCAGGGTACAGAACTGGGGACAGTCCTTTTTAATATCTTTATAAGTGACATTGCAGAGGGACTGGAAGGGAAAGTATGTCTCTTTGCAGATGACACAAAGATCTGCAACAGGGCTGATTCGCAAGGTGGGGTGGAAAGGATGAAAAGGGACTTGACAAGGTTGAAGGAATGGTCAAATGTGTGGCAGCTTAGATTCAACACAAAGAAGTGCAAAGTAATGCACCTGGGAAACAAAAACCCAGGGGAAGAGTACACAATGGGGGGTGAGATACTGACAACAACAAAAATGGAAAGGGACCTGGGGTTAGTCATATCAGACAACCTATAGGTGGGCCAGCAATGTGAGAAGGCAGTAAGGAGGGCTGGGGGGATACTGGGATGCATAGGGAGAGGCATCACCAGTAGAAAACAGGAAGTTGTTGGCCCTCTGTACAGACAGTTGGTAAGACCACATCTGGAGTACTATGTACAGTTCTGGAGACCCCATCTCCGCAACGAAATAGACAGGGTGGAGGCTGTCCAGAGGAGGGCAACCAAAATGGTGCAGGGTCTGCACCAGAATACATATGAAGAAAGACTAAAGGAGCTTAAGTTGTATTGCCTAGAGGAAAGGAGGGAGAGGGGGGTCATGATAGAAACTTTCAAATACCTCAAAGGAATCAACAAAGTCCAAAAAGGTAGAATCTTTCAGAAAAAGAGATGTGCAAGAACAAGGGGGCACAATTTGAAGATAGAGGGGGACAGCTCAGAGGTAATGTGAGGAAGTATTTCTTCATAGATAGGGTTGTAGATGCATGGAACAGCCTTCCTGCGGAGGTCGTAGAGTCAAAAACAGGGAATTCAAGAATGCATGGGACAGACATAAGGCAACTGTAGTGGGGGGGTAGGAGGAAGTAGGCTATTGGTTAACTAGGATCTGCAGCTTATCTGTTAGGTAGGGAAATGAGCAGACTAGGTGGGCCAAGCTGTCCTTATCTGCCATCAGATTCTATATTTCTATGTTTGTCCTTCAACTGGGAAAGTTTGTACAAAGTTTGGCTACCAAACCTACAGATTTGGCCAACAGGCCAGGAGTTACAAATACCTCATTAAGCAACTGCATGGCCTGTGTGGTTTGGGTTTCAAAATTGTTTATTCTGCTTGTTTTAAAGTGCACTGCTGTCAATCAACCAGATGCAACATCACTGGGCCTGCACTGTTCCTACAGCTGGGTACCTAGTAAAGCACAGGTAGAGAGAGCCCTGTAAGGGTTAAGGGTTAAAACTGGTACCAGTGAGTAGTGCCCCCAGTACAGATGGGCTGGTTATGAAAAAGGTCTTACAGTCTTATGTGTTACTGTATTGTCTTGTGTGGTGGGGGGTGGGCACTGTTACTGCATGTTTTAAAGTGTTTACTGGCCGCATTTAGCCAGGCGTTTAATTTCTGTCCTGCCATAACAGTTCAAGAGTTCCTTTTAAAAATGGTTTTGCTTTGCATTCTTCCATCCCTTGTGAATACCCCCCAATAAATATTTTGTTGGTATTTAACATTTTGTCTTGTGAGCATATCATTAGTGTAAGTCACTAATTGCATTATTGTTGAATTTACAGTTGCACTGTGATTTTGCATGTGGAGGACACTACGGTGAGGTGGGGAGGTACTGTATCCCAGGGGGTTGTACCACTCTGATACCAGGCCCACTTAAACTTTAGTCTGAGTGGAGGCACCGTGCTAAATTTAAAAGATCCAGATTTGAACCCCCCATTCAGAAAAATCAGAACCCAGGCCCCTCAACTTTGTTTGAGCCCACAAGACAGGAGTAAGTCACCTCAACATCCGCGGCAACCCGGTTACAGAGAAAATTTAAATGATCATTTTAACAGACCCTGCTGTATGACGTATGGAAGAACGCCTTCATTTGTCTGTAAATGCTGTATCAGTCGCTTAAGCAGCAATAGCTATAAAAACAGATTAGACAGACTCAAATTATTTAGCCTACAGAAGAGCAGGCTGAGTGGGGACTTGATTATGGTGTTTTGAATAATAAAAGGGACAGATACAGTGGAATATACACTTAAACAGGTATCTGAGCTGCTGAGTGCTAGTAGAATTAGAAGCATGCCTTCAAGCTCAATGAAGGGGACAAGATAAGGCAAAACATATTACGTCATACAGGGTGTGGTTAATGTGTGGGACAGTGACCTTGTGAGGCTGTAAAAGCTAGCACTGTTCAGCAGGACCTGCCAGATTCCTTGTCCCCAGATCCCCTTGCCAATGAACTCACCCCACACCATTGCTTGTTGGTTGCTCAGTCTGCAATAAATTTATTAAAATTGTCCTGTATTCACAGTCTAATGTTCTTTTAATTTCCATACACCATTAAAATCATCCTATTCATAATCATCTCATGTTTCACATTTTACAATTTTATATCACATTTCTATCACATTTTCCTTCTATCTTCTTCCCCAGATGTACATCTGGGGTTCTTGTCTTCCTTTTTCATCCTTCTTGCTGGATACGGATGTACATCTGTACCCACCGCCCATTGGTAGCTCCCCTGGGCGTTAACTCCCAGAGTTGTCTCATGCTCCCCAGCCTTGGTTTACACCCAGGCCAGGTTCTGTTCCCGCAGTTCTTTCCTTTGCCTTTTTTCTGCTGTCCGCCTTCAGCAGTTCAAACAAAATCAGCAGCTCCTTAATATCTCTGCACTTTTTCCACCATTCACCTACGGCGTAACACCCCTTCCTTATTTCTTATTCTTCCCTCATTTCTATCATTCTTTGGGCAGGTAGGTGGGAAAACGTCTGGCTAGCAATGGAAAAGAAGGTCTGCCTTCTCCTGTGCAGCTCCTTTTAATCACCCCCTACTTTCTCTCTCTTTTTTTCCAACAATCCCCTTGTTAGATTTTCTTAATTTCACCCTCTCTTTCTGTTTCATCACCTTCCCTGGCTCTGCCCCCATTGCCTTCCCCCCCCCTTCCTCGCCCTGCCTGACTGAGCTTCACCTTTATTGGTCAGGTGGCCGGGACAAAGGGGTCTGTCTGCCTTTTATTCAGGCAACCCTTCTTAGGGAGAATGGCACAGATGGTTACCCAACATGAGCAGCGGTAGCATACCCAGCTGCAAAGTTTGGATGTGTGTCCATAGTTAAACTTTGTATAGTCACTATTGTGTGGCAGGTGAGGTGGAAGAGATGGACCCCAAGTCCCTTCCATCACAATAATATGTTACTGTGTATTGCTTGTGGCATGTCTGCATGCTTACCAGATACATTTCAAAGGAACAGGAAAAATTAAGCCCCTCCAATTATCTCAACTACTGTAAGAGCCTTTACCTTCTGTCCTGTTAAAAGATCTTATTAACCTGGAGCAGCTCCACCAGACTGAGGCAACAAAACTTAATATTTCATCCTTCGAGTGACATAACATACAGATATCACTGTCAGTCATATTCCATATTTTTATATGTCCCTGACTCCCCACACTGTTTAACTGTTAAAAATATGCCATTTTTTTATTGCCTTATAGTGTTGGCCAACAGCAACTGCTGTGCCTGGCACGGGCGCTTCTTCGAAAGACCAGAATTCTAGTTCTAGATGAAGCGACGGCAGCAGTGGATCTGGAAACCGATAACCTCATCCAATCAACAATCAGGACTCAGTTTGAAGACTGCACTGTTATAACGATAGCACATCGTCTCAACACCATCATGGACTGTACAAGGTAATACTTTGCCATATTCATGATATAGACAGACAGACAGGTAGATGATAAACATACATCTTAGTATATTATTTATACATAACATACTTTTGTTTATTAATTTTTGTTAGCTGGAAAGGGAGGCCTAGAAAATATTTTCCTGTTTTCAGCCTCCTCTAAGGTGGGATGGGGTGGGGGGAACAGATATTGAACCAGATTAATCTGTTGTTAGACTAATGAATGGGGGAAATCTGGCCAGGACACTGGGAAAATTCCCCTACTTTTGTAAGAAGAGCAACAGGATCTAGAACACATCTGAACCGCTACTAGAACAGGCAGGCAGGAGTGCGATAATAGATATTACATGCAGACGTACCCAAGTGGACTCAGAAAGACAGAATTAGTACTGAACTGCATTTAATAGAAAAGAAATAACAAATGTGGGTTGATTGGGGAAATGGATATTTTCTATTGTGCTTCACAGGTCACGTATCAGAAAAGGGACTTGGCGGTTAGCAGAGAGGTGTCCATTTCTCTACTAGGACACCCCTAGGTTGTCTCATATATTTAAAAAAGGCAACAACCTGTCAGCAGGAAGTGCATCAAAAATGCAGCGATAGATGTGATGCCCTCTAAAAATGGAACTGTAAATCAGATGACAGCTTATTCTTGCCATCTTAAGAGAACATTTTATATGTATATGGGTGTTGTAACTGGTCTTCTACAGCAGAACAAATGTCTCTCACGCCGGTTAGGTGACAGGACTTCGAAGGAAAGCCGAGTAGTTCTTTCTGCCCAACTAGCAAAAGAGACCCTTGTAACACCATGAGACACACAAATTATAACACTAATATACATATTTTAGAGCAACGGAATATCTATAATACGTATATTGAGTGTTTTTATAACTGAATTCTGTTTGGTGTAATTTTTTGATTTACTGTCCCCCACCTCTGTCTTTTCGGCATGTTCTGATGTGGTGTACTGTGAATGCACATGGCACATTGGCATCCTTGCTAGTTCGGGGTGATGGTGTACAGGCCATAGGAAACTGGTTCCGCTGTTTTAAAAATATCAAAATGAACCTTTTTGTGTGTGTTTGGGGGGTCCAGAGGGGTAAACTATTGCTCTGATTTTCATTTTGAAATTGCGGTTAGAAGTGAAAGCGAGCAGTCTCGAAACATGAAAATGGGAATGAGCTTGGCAAACGTGCATTGCAAGGAGACAGCAGTACACAGAATAAGATGTACAGTTGTCTCCTTATTGATTGGGGGATGGCATTCCATTGCCATATGATAAAAAGTACTACTATATGCTTAGAGAAGAAGCAGAATTTGAATTTGGTCTTTTGTACTTAAAACTGGGAAGCTCTGAGCCTTCCTAGGGGTGTGCTGTTAATGCATAATAATTCCAGAATACTAAAAATAATAGGGTATTTGATACTTCAAACAAAAAATGGATTAGTCCTTATTCAGGGTAATCTAAAAAAAATATTCAAGGACACTAAAAAAAATGAAAGACAATAAAAAGTTCTATTCCCCCCCCCCCCCCACCTGGTTGGTCATGGCTAGTCCTGTGGCTACACATGCCCCCCATCATGTCCTCCACTCCTCCCCTGTACTCCCACAAACTGATTTTAGAAAAATGTATACGCTCAGGACACTGTGCCAGGAATAGACAGCATGTTTTAAAACAATCTACTAGTGTGAGCCAGTGGGCGTGGTGCATTTCTGCGCCCGCGCTGGCAAAGCTAGTTGAGAACAGACAAAGGGTCTCTGGGTGGGCCGGCAGGGAGAGAGAGGATCGAGCCCCTGATGGCAGCGTTCCTTCTTTGGAGGGGGCAACACCAGTTCCTGCTGAAGGGACTGCCACCTGGTGGGGGTCAGGTAGCAGTGCAGATGGAGTGTACGCATGCATGGGGCAGGGCTGGAGTGTGATGTGCTGGCCCATACGTCCTGATGCTCCAGTCCATGGAAGAAAAAGATGCCAGGCTGCTTCTAGCTGGCACTCACCACAGGCTCCTGTATGACTGACATGGCTGGCCACCCACCCAATGGATTCTGTGCAACAGGTGGATAACCGGTAAGTCTGTGAGAAGGCCTGTGACGGGGCTGGGGGGGGGTGCTGTTGCGCAGCCTCAGTGGGGAGAGAAAATGCTAATTGGGAAAAAACAAATCTCTGCTTCCTATCCTGACGCCTCCCAACCCCAAATGGCCCTGTCTCAAGAATGAGCCATCCTTCTGACCCCGATCCATGAGGGGTTGGGGGAGGGGGGCAATGACAATGGCAATCATAATTCTGGCTTGTTCAGTCAGGTTCCCTGCCCAAGCCACAGATCACCTGCCCACTAACTTGTATGCAGTCATCTGAGCATGCAGCATATAAACCGAGAAGACAGAAAGGAGGGGGAGGAAGAGCAGACTATTTCACTGATATATCTGGAGCTATACTTAGCGCAAGATGCTGCCTGCTGAAAACTTTAAATACATAAATAAAAGCCCTTGTTCTGAAGTGCAGGTTGTGCTGATAAATATAAATTGTCAAATAAACAAAAATATTAAAGGCTGGGAAAGGCCTAATTTATCAAATATGTCATCAGTTTTTGTTTCAAAGTTTACATAAAGAGAGTTAACCAGATTGACATCTATAGGCAGGGCATGCCAAGGCGCAGGGGCTACAACTGAAAACACAGGTTCCCCAGCCAATATCAGATGTGAGACCCACAGCAACCCCTGATCCAGTAAACAGGGGGCTCTTCCAGGGAAACAGAGGGTCAGGAGCTTGTGGAGCTAGAGGAGGTCCGGTCTGCTGTGGGCTTTAAAGGTCAGCGAATTGACTGCGTTGTTCTATGATATTGTCAAAGTCAGGCTCAAATACTCATGATTTTCCAGGTCACATAATTATAGGTCCCCAAAAAAGTACCTTGTAAAAGGTACACCTCCTACCACCCCGAGGTTTATTGTGGCTATCTTACAATAATCTTGGGGATCAATAATGTCTACACAGAATTTAATTCTGTAAGTCCTCTTAACAAGTGACAGGGTTTTTAAATTTATTTTATAAATAACAAGAGGCACCATATTGGTGTGGTAACACCAAAACACAGGTAACCCATTCACTTGTATTTAGTGAGTGAGCTCTTGGTATGTAAACCATGCCAGTAATGCGCTGCTGCATGGTTCTAGGAAAAAAGGTCTCCGGAAAAAAAGACTCTGGAAAGAATGTCACCAGAAAATCCGGCATATGGAAAAAACGGCTTCCCTCAAATTGCACTGGAGTGGTGTTCCACGGTGCGTGGTGCTGTAATAGTAACTATGTACAAGTTGAGGGAAGAGCAGATTTACTATTACAACACTACACCACCAAGGAACACCACTCCAGTGCAATTTGAGGGAACCATTTTTCCATGTGCCATTTTTTCCGGCGACATTCTTTCCGGAGCTTTTTTTCCCCAGAGACCTTCTTTCCAGGTGCCTTGTTGCACTATCATGCTAAAAATATATATCTTTTTATAAATTAGAACTCCTTTAGAAGTCTTAAGGGACACTGTCAACCTCCTCAGGTTTCAAAGTGTCCTTAGTTTAAAAAACACATTTTATGATTGCCAACGTTCTGTAAAGACTGCTGATGTAGCTGGTAGTTTGATTCTGATTCTTTTTTTCTTTAAACAAGTTAAAAGCAGACTGCCCACCATACTGGTGTTACCACACAAACACAGGTGTGTTTACTTTCCTTGATCAGCTCCAGCAGCATCTTTCCTGGACTTGGGAACACCACAACACAGTCTAGCCCCTCATGATGCAGTGGGAGTTTAGGAGGCTATTGCCTCATGAGTGACTGCACTGTTTGGGGTTTTTTTAATGCTCAGGAAGTATGCAGTAAGAACAGATCTTACTTCAAGAAACAGCTCTTGCAGCAGGTTACCCATTAGGACTGAAGCCGGCAGGCGTCCGAACCCCACAGAAATTTTCTAGCTAGTAGTATTCAGCGGGGACCACCTCCGCGCCGGGTCCCACCCTTGATGTCAGGCATAGTACATAAGGAGGCGGTCCTCAGAATTCCAGTTCTTTCCCGCTGTCCGGCCATGTTAACGCCTCGCCTCTATCTAGCTAACGACGACTTAGAATTTCAAGAGTTTCTTCAAAACTAATGTCCTCTCCAACTCCTTCACTTGAGGGACACCTTTCAAAGTGTGCCTGTAGAAAACAGATCCCTTTCAAGGATCCTCATTCCTCCTGTGTGCGGTGCTTAGGCCCGGACCATGACACCAAGGCCTGCACCTTTTGCCAAGGGTTCAACAGCCGCACCAAGATCCGCCGTCAGAAAAACTTAGCACAATGGACAAAGAACCTTCCTCCAGGGGTGATTCTTCTTCCAAGGCCCGTAAACACCGGGACAAACACCGGGAGAAAGCAAGGTCCAGATCCCCGAACTGGGCCTCGGACTCCCGTAGCTCAGGCTCCACCAGATCTGACCACACTCCCTCCAGGGCTCGTTCTCAGCCCCCTCCAGTCAAAGTCCGGGCTTCAGGCAGTTCTTCGACTCTTCAGCCTATCAAGACTTCTAGGCCCTCGGCTTCCTCCACTCCCTCTTGGGCCTCTTCCAAGTCTTCCAAACACCACAAGTCTTCCTCATTGACCTGACGTCGGGACCCCAACTCTAGATTGGTCTCCCAGAGGTCCAGACCCACCACCCAGAAAGACAAAAGACCTGACGTCCCTAAAGCGGACGACAGACCCTATGTCGGTCAAGCACCCGACGTCGGCCAAGCATACGAAGTCGGACAAGCATCCGAAGTTGGCCAGGCATTTGCCGGAGCTGCAGACACCAGCCAGGCACCAGATGCTGACCGGGCGTTCGCCCGACCCAAAGACGTCGGCCAAGCACTGACGCCGGCCTCGATTCACCGGAGCCAAGACCGCCTGCCACCGTGGACACCGCCCAGGGATTCCAAGGAGGAGGACACGACACTGCCTGAAGACCAGGAGGGCGACACATAGGATGCCGGGCTTCGAGGAGCCTTTGCCCTCCCCGAGAGTGCCACCCATGACGGCGCGACCCGGTGACAGACCACCAGTGCCAGGCCCATCAGTCGGGCATGAATCTACAAGAGGTAAAAGGATCTCTTTACTTTCTGGTGGGACACCATCCGAAAGGATGTGGTCCCTGTGAAACCTCCTCCTCCTCTTCCTCCTACTCCTTCACCTCCTACGTCCCCTCCTCCACCAAGGGAGCCAGCAGGATGACCACCAACCCCTAAGGAGCAGACTCCACCTCCTAGGGGAAGATCCAAGGACTGGAGAAGGCCTCCCTCATGATCTCCATCAGGGTCTCCCAACCCCAAGTGACCCAGACGCCGCCGTGGTACACTCCGGCCAGGGAGGACTCCAGATCGGATACCTCGGAATATTCCAGATCTCCTTCTTCACTCAGCATTCCATCACCTGACCCACATGACCTACCCAGGTCTCCTCTGGATGATCCTTCTTTCTCCGAGATCATGAGGCACATCCAGGACAACATGGGATGGGATGCTGAAGATCTTGACCACGAAAGACAGCGCCTTGCCCGTTATCTTCGGCAGAAAGACCCAAAGCCTGTGGTAGTGCCACCCTTGGTGGACACCTTCATGGACGTCACCTAGGCTACATGGAAGTGTCTGCACTCCACTCTCGCTGTGCTGAAGAAAGCTGACCACCTGTACAAGGCCCCGAAAGAGGACCAGTACTTGGCTCAACAACCTCTGGCAGACTCCCTGGTCATTACGGCCTCACATGACTGGTCCCAAAGACCGCAGTACATAGAGCACACAGCCACTCGGACCAGGAATCCAAACAGTTGGATGCCCTGGGGAGGCGCATGTATGTGGCTGCTACATGCTCCATCAGGTCCCTGAACTACCTATCTCACACGGTACAGTTTCAGAACACCCTGTGGGAACAGTGCCAGGACCTGGTCGATAAACTTCTGGATGGTGATTAGAAGGCGGAGCTCCTAAACCTCCTCCACACAGGGTCTGATGTGGGTACCCAAGTGCTATGAGCCACATACGAGTCTGCGGACTTGTCCGCCAGAGCTGCAGCTTCAGGCATCTGTCTCCGGAGACAGTCTTGGCTCCGTGTCTCCGGTTTTACCCCGGACGTACAGAAGAACATTCTTGACATCCCTTACAATGGCAAAGTACTTTTTGGTGAACCCTCGGAGAAGGTTATCACCAAACTCCAGGACGCTGGGAAGGCAGTCAGGTCTGTACAGGCCATGTACAGATCCAGGCCTGGTTCCTTTCATAGGAACCAGAGTCATTTTCGCAGCCAACAACAAAGGCAGCAGCCACGTTCCGGCCAGCAACAAAGGGGCACTTTTCAACATAAAGCCCAGGCTAAGTCGTCCCCAGGCAGAGGCCAGCGCCATGCTAAACTGGCCCAGCCTGCAGGGACCAGTGCTGCCACAGCATGACTTCTTCCCGGCCCCCACCCCACCTCTGGATCAACAGGCACAAAAAGTCAGGGGTCTCATCGCTCGCCACTTTTTAGGGTGGCAGTCGATTACCCCCACCCGGTGGGTTCTGCAATTGGTCAAGAAAGGCCACTTTATAGAATTCCTTGACCACCCACTGGCAAGACCTCTCCTGCTTTTCTGTTACTTGGGTCAGCACACCCTGCTCATACAGCAGGAGGTGCTCGCCCTTCTCGGAAAAAAAGCTATAGAGCACGTACCATGGAACCAGAGAGGTGCAGGTTATTATTCTCACTTCTTTCTGGTTCCCAAAAAAACAGGAGACCTCTGTCCGATACTGGACCTCAGCGACCTCAACGAGTCGGTCCTGTACAAACGCTTCCGCATGGTGACCCTCCCAGATCTGATTCCCATGCTCAAGCAGGGCGCTTTTCTAGCATTCTTGGACATGCAGGATGCCAAGTGCACAGGAAGTTTTTGCGCTTCGAGTTTCAGGGTCACCATTATCAGTTCCGAGCCCTTCCCTTCAGACTGTCATCAGCACCTCGGGTATTCACAAAGTGCATGGCAGTTGTAGCGGCGACTCTGAGGAGACAAGGCCACTACATGTTCCCCTACCTGGATGACTGGCTTCTCATGGCGCCCTCTCGGGAGGCCCTGATGTCTGCCATTCATTGTACTCAGTCTCTGTTTGAGACTTTGGGCATCATTATCAATCAAGAGAAGTCATGCCTGGTTCCGTCTCAGATTCTGCAGTTCATAGACGCAGTTCTGGACACCATCCGGGGAAAGCTTTTCTGCCCCAGGGCAGAGCAGAACACATCAGATCCCTCATTAAGGACGTTTTGGCGAAGAAGACCATTCCTGCCAGACTGGTCCTTTGCCTGCTCGGACACATGACTGCGGCCATTGCAACAGTCCCGCTAGCCCATCTCCACATGCGGGTGGCCCAGTGGATGTTACGGGTCCAATGAGATCAAAAGCAAGACCATCTGCAGCTCCCAATCTGGATCATGAAGGCCGTAATCCAAGATTGGCAATGGTGGCTAGATTTGAAGAATCTGTCAGTGGGAGTCCCCTTCATTGTGCCGTCTCTGATTGTGACACACTCCACAGATGCCTCAGGGCTCGGATGGGGAGCACACCTCGATGGTGTCTGGTCTCAGGGCCTGTAGACAGCCCATGAGACTCATCTCCACATTAATATCCTGGAAATTAGAGCAGTTCTTTATGCCCTGCAGGCCTTCCAGTCGGAGATTCCACCGGGTACACTTTTGTTACAAACAGACAATTCCACGGTGATGTATTACCTCAACAAACAAGGAGGCACCCATTCCTACCCACTTTGCAGGGAGGCCATGAGGGTGTGGGGATTGGGTTTTACAGCACGGCGCAAACCTCATTGCTGTTCATGTCCCAGGAGTGGACAACGTCATTGCAGACAGCCTGAGCTGCTCTAAGGCCAGAGTCCACGAGTGGGAGCTACCTCAGGAGGTAGTAGAGGATATGTTTTGCAGATGGGGCACACCAGAGTTAGACCTTTTCGCGTCCCCATCCAATGCAAAACTGCCCAGTTTTTGCTCGCTAGGTCCAGGGCCTGGTGTTTTCTGTCGAGACGCGTTGTCCCTCTCCTGGACGGGCAGATTCCTCTATGCCTTCCCCCCCTCCCTTTCCGTTGATCCTGAGGGTCCTTCTGAAACTTTGCAGAGAGCAAGCGACGCTGATACTTATCGTGCCATTTTGGCCCAGGCAGATCTGGTTCCCTCTACTACATCAGCTGTCTCGGGAACCTCCAGTGCCTCTGCCAATCAGCTCCCACTTGCTGTCTCAGGAGGCGGGTTCCTTGGTCCATCTGGACCTTCGTTCACTGAACCTGCACGCTTGGCTCCTAGAGACATAGCCATGATGCGATACGGGGTCTCGCAAGAGGTAGCAGACGTTCTTGCTGCTGCTAGGAAACCGGCTACCCATGCTACTTACTCCATGAAATGGCGCAGATTTTGTCTATGGGTTCAAGCACGTGGTTTTTCACCTATGGATTGTCCAGAAAGGTTGGTCTTGGACTACCTCCTGTCCCTTTTTCATACAGGCTTGGCTCTACTCCTCGATGAAAGCACACCTCTGTGCCATCTCAGCCTATCACACTTCTATAGGCCAACGCACCATATCTCAGTTGGACATGGCACAAGCCTTCCTAAGAGGTGTTCTCCACCTTAGACCTCCAATTAAGGATCCGATTCCACCATAGGATTTACCCTTTGTCCTGGAGCAGCTTACACTGCCACCCTTTGAGCCAGCCACAGATTGCGAGCTATGTCTCCTTACATGGAAGACGTTGTTTTTAGTTGCCGTTACCTCGGCCAGAAGAATTTCTGAACTTCATGCACTTATGTACAAAGAACCTTATTTGGTTTTTCACCAAGACAGGGTATCCCTATAAACTAATCCTAAACTTCTGCCTAAGGTGGTCTCAGCTCTCACCCTTAATCAGGACATCGATTTACCAGTGTACTTCCCCAAGTATTCTAATCGAGGAGAGGCCCTGTTGCACACTTTAGATGTGCATAGGTGTCTTCGATATTACCTGACCAGAACCAAACACCACCGAAGATCAGACCAGCTTTTTGTCTCCTTTGCCCACAGGATGATGGCCGCTCCTGTTTCTAAACAGTCGCTGTTCAGGTGGCTCATTCAATGTATCACGTTCTGTTACCAGAAGCACAGCAAACCCTTACCGGGTGCGGTTAAGGGTCATTCCACAAGGGGCGTGGCTACCTCCTTTGCGGCCCTAAAGAACGTGTCCACCTCGGCCATCTGTGCTGCAACTACTTGGAGCACTGTGCACATTTTCATCAGGTATTATAGCCTGGATGTTGCATCGAGGCGAAGAGCAGGTTTTGGTCTAGCAGTCCTTCAAGGACTTCTGTCCTAGGTTTAGGTTCTATTAAGAATTTCTACCTTCCCTCCTTCCAATGGTGTGGGATTTCCATTATTGCTTGGGAATCAGTCCTAATGGTGTAACCTGCTGCAAGAGCTGTTTCTCAAAGTAAGATGGGGGGACCGCCTCCTTAGGTACTATGTCTAACGTCAGGGGTGGGACTGATGTCAGAGGCGGTCCCCCGATGAATACTGCTAGCTAGAAAATTTCCATGGGGTCCTGGTGCCTGCTGGCTTCAGTCCTAATGGTGTTACCTGCTGCAAGAGCTGTTCTCGAAGATCTACTGTTACAGTAAGTTCTTACGTAACTGTACTATCCAGGACTGTAAACAAAACAAAGTTGTTTATAAATAGCAGTGTCAGTGTCTCAGTATGTAGCACACTCTCTTCTGAGGCTGGGAGGTCAGAGGGCTGTGGGTTCAGTTCCCACATCTGGCACTTGGGTTAATATCCCAAAACTGACACTGTAGTGCAGCATAAGGGGGTGCTGCACTTCTGAGGTGCCGTCTTTCGGATGAGATGTTAAACCGAGGTCCCATCTGCCTGGATTGGTGGTAGTTCAGGTGGATGTTAAAGATCCCATGGCACTTATTGAAAAGAGTAGGGGATTTCCCCGGTGTCCTGGCCAAATTTTCCCCATTCACTAAAAAAATACCACCAACAGCTTAATCTGGTTCAATTTCAGTTGCTTACCATCTGTATCCCCCCTACCCCCAGTCGCCACTGAAAAAGGGACTTCTAGTCCCAGTGGGCCTACCGGGTCAACAAACTTCAATAAATAAATAATACATTAGCGTGCATTTCAGTTCTGCCAAATAAAGAGCCAGACAAAACAAACAGCAACATCAATGAATGTTACAGAAGGTAAGCAATCATAAAAAATAGGATTTTAACAATAAATAATATGATGAAAAAGAAGTTGAAAGTGTCCCTTTAGAAACAGAATTGAATTCTATGTTTGGGGCATGATCCCTCCATGCCCCCATTGGTTAAAAAAAAAAAAAACACACTTGCCTTGTGGGGGTTGATAAGTGTCCCTTGAAGCATTTCCTTTTGGCTCCTAGCTTTTTCTAAAAGTTCTGTTTTTTTTTGTTTCTATTGACAGAATTATTGTTCTGGAGAGTGGTCACATTGTGGAGTGTGATACCCCCAGCAACCTTATAGCCCAGAGGGGACCATTCTATTGTATGATAAAAGACTCCGGCCTCCACGTATGACTGCTTTTTGAGACTCTTAAACATCAAGTGTAAACTTAACCTCACAGCACCGCAGAGGGAGTGAAGAAACAGAGGAATGGCTGAAGATCTAGCTGTAACAAAAGCCACATTTGAAACAGATGTTTGAGACCAAATGTGGAGCTACTGTATTGTCTTCTTGTAAACTGCAAAATATACTGTTTACCATTTAGGACAGCAGTCTACCCACATCAGAGAAAGAGCCACCGCAGACTGCCTGTGTATGTTAATACATTCTGAAAGACCATTCATACAGTTGTGTGTTTTTAATCTTTGCACTTTGTACATAATTGTAAATCATTGTAATGGCTAATTAGCTAAACAATAAAATTGATTGATACAGTTGTAAGAGGCGTCCCACGCAGGAGCAGATCTGGAATTTTTTAAAGAGGTTTGCAGTTTCCCTGCAAAAATTTAAAATGTTACCTTTTGAAGCTCATATTTGTTTAGTTACTTTTTACTGGACTAATAGTGTAAGCGGGTGCTTCTTTGTTACTTAGCTGGATACACTAGTGGACTCACACATACTGGTAGTTTATGAGAGCAGGTTCTGATACCCAAAGAATGTCAGTGAAACCACTCTTACAACCGTGAGAGAGGTCTCCTAGAATGTGTGCATATTCAAGTAATAAGCCTCGATAGGGTGTGCATTATAGGATTTTAATGCATGCCCCAGGGGTATAGTAAGGCAGACCACAGGCTGAGTGTTCTTACGTCCCTGGGAAGTGCATTAAATCCTATGATGCATACCCTGGAAGGGCTTACTGCACTTATAAAATTGCTCCAAGTAGTCTTCTTGGGGAAAATGAGATTTAGCACCTGACTGTGGATTCACAGAGAGTTATTGCATGGTCAGGTGATGTCTCTCGACCAATAACATTTCTAGATTTTCTTCTGGCCTCTTTATAAACATATTTAAAAAACATAATGATTAAGGGTGATCAGCATTATATTGAAAATGTAAAAGGCCGGCCCATCGGTGCAGCGGTTGGATTTCCCCTTGTGACACCAGTGACCTGGGTTCAGGAATGGACTCGGGTTCTGGAGGGCCAGCCAGGGACAGAAAGCTGAAGCATTGGATGACTGCTCACCTTCTCTCGGTGGAGGGTGAAGACGCAAGCCAGCGATTGCTGACCCCTGGCGGAGGCTGGGGGGTTGGCAATGTACGGGGTCCCACTAATCAATGGGACATGGTGAATGTCGGCACAAGCCTGTTAGTGGCACACCACATGCCTGGGGAGCAAACAGGAAAGAGCCACGAGGCCAACCAGATGACAGCCGCTAGCTCTCCCTACCATGAGACCTCAGGCAGTGCACAAACCACCCTAGCAGCACCTGGGGCAAGTATCACGGTGCCTTCCCTCTTGGAGGAGGGGGACCCACCCGGCGAAGGGTTATGTCCAGGGGTTACCTGGGGGGGGCTGCAATATAGGGTGAAGAGGTGGCTGTACCGAGCCAGTGCGACATGGAGGGCATAGGAGGGCCTGAAGGAGAGACCGGCCCGGAGCTGGGGGGGAGCAAAAAAAAAAAAAAGAAGAAAATGTAAAAGTCCTCTCCCAAACAAGCCCATTACCTGGCACCTGCACGTGAAACACTCTTTACAGAATAAGGCTGCCTTATTCTCAGGGGTAAGGAGCACTCTAATTGGTTGTAAGCACTACGCAGATTAACTGTAAAGCTTAAATGTTGCATTAGTGCAATTTTTTGTAAATAATTTCCTTACTTTTTGAGATAGTATAATCATCATTATTTTTGCCTGTGAGTGTGCAGGGCCCTCTGGGCCCTGCACTCTCATCCATCCATACTTTTTGAGATAGTGTAATCATATCCTTATTTGCCTGTCCCACTCCCATCCCTCCATAGATGCATACAGTATATGTATGCTGCTGTGGACAGCAGCCAAATTGTCAGCATAGCCTTCTTATTACCCCACCTCATATACCCGGTACTGAAAATGTTCAAATCCCCACCAAAACATGATTCCACATCTATGCAACTTCATTCCATGCCACAGGTGCAAAAAGACAGTTTGGGCTTTAAAAAATGATAGCTGTCACATACATGAGTGTTGCTAAATTTCAATAGATGCACATAACTTTGCCATTTTTACATGTTTTGACCCCATGGTTTCAGCATACCCTTCTTATGACCCCACCTCATGAACAAAGGTGCTGAAAATATTCTAATCCCACCCAGAAGATGATTTCACCAAATGACTGACAAATTACCTTTCAGGCCAGATTTGCATAATTCTACTGTTATTTTTCATTAGGGGGGTCTCAAAAGGCCATGTTGAAAATTTGCTGTAAAAATATGCAAAAATGGCAAAGTTATGCATCAGAGTTGAAAACCCCATTGAAATGCATTGAACTTCACTTTCCTTACTTTCTCATATAGCAGTCGCGGTTTCCAGCAGTAAGACGTGTCTTTGAACAGAGAGTGGTTGAGGGTGTGTGGGGTGGGTGCAGGGTGGTGGGTGCTGAGTGGGGGGTTGGAGTGTCAGATAGGCAAGAGACCCTTCTCTTTTTTACAATTTTTTTGTTTGTTTTTTAAGGCATCGAGGCACCGTTTTCTTTATTTCAGAAAGGACTGTGACTGGAGGGTGGGGGATGCCACTAGACACCAGAGAAAGAAAACTCCTAGTGGGGATGGTGATTGGAGGGTGGGGAAGGTCACTAGACATCACAAACATATCTAACCATTATGGGGACAGCGATTGGAGGGTTGGGGGGTGTCACTAGACACCAGAGAATTATCTAACAATTATGGGGATGGTGATCGGAGGGTGGGGTGTGCCTGTAGACACCAGGAAATATCTAACTATTATGGGGATGGTGATCAGAGGGTGGAGGGTGTCACTAGACACCAGGGAAATATCTAATCATCATAAGGACAGCAATCAGAGGGTGGGGGTGCCACTAGACACTAAGGAAATATTGTATCTAACCATTACAGGCTGGTAATCAGAGGGTGGGGGTGCCACTAGACACCAGGGAAATAGCTAATCATTATGAGGATGGTGATCGGAGGGTGGGGGTGCCACTAGACACCAGGGAATTATCTAACCATTACGGGGATGGTGATTTGAGGGTGGGGGTGCCTGTAGACACCAGGGAAATATCTAACCATTATGGAGATGGTGATCAGAGGGTGGAGGGTGTCACTAGACACCAGGGAAATATCTAATCATCATAAGAACAGTGATCAGAGGGTAGGGGGTGTCACCTGACTCTAGGGAAATACTGTAGCTAGTCATTATGGGCTGGCAATCAGAGGGAGGGCGGATGCCACTAGAACCCAGGGAAATATCTAACCATTATGGGATGGTGACTGGAGGGTTGTGGGTGCCACTAGACAGCAGGGAAGTATCTAACCATTACTGGGATAACGATCGGATCATACAAAATTTTCGTATTATATTTTCATTCATACAAAAACATTTTTATTTTTGTTTGGACATAAAATTAAAATTTTCACTTGAACAGAAATGTCATACAACCATTTTTGTATGGACAAAAATATCACACAAAAAATCTCACATGAACGAAAATATTTGTATAATATTTTTGTTCATATATACATTTTTATATATTTTCATTCATACAAACATATGTGTACTAATTCCAAACAAAAAAGGCAGAAGCAAGTCATAAAAGAGGAATTAAAAAAAAAAACATTTCTGGGTCATTTCTACAACAGTTAAGTGCAAAATTCAACTAATGGGGTCCCGATGAGCCAGATTCATGCCTTGGTCTCTCTACAGGATGCCACTTTTCGAGAGTTTGAAAATCTTTTTTCATGAAAAAAATGGAAACAAGATGGCAGAATACGAAAAAGTTTTTTTCCTTCACGAAAAAGGATTGGCCCCATACAATCATTTCATTCAGCTGTTTTGAAGTGCTTACTGAGCATGCTCAGAAACAAAATTTTGAAATTAAATAACTTTGGAAAGGATTAATATTGTTTCACCAAATCAGCCAAAGGCATACATCTGAGGGCCAATCCCTTTCTACCCTGAAAACTGTAGGCCAAAATTCCAAACCATCTGGGTGCAAGGCGATGACAAAAAACAGGGATTTTTTTTACATTTTTTGTGCTATCTGCATATCAAAATCCACACATTCGACCAGAACAAAACTTGAGAAATCAAGAGATCTACCCCACCAGACTCCGCATGCAAACGTTTGTGCAAATCCATTAAAAAGTTGAAAAGATAATAAAGTGTAACATTTGAGGTTTCACTTAGAAATCCCTGCTCAACTCTAAATATAGGGGTACTACTGCACCCCCGTAATATATATTCTTTGGGAAAAAAAAACTGTGTTGATGTAATATTTATGGTTCAGGCTAAATCAAAAAAAGTAGGGAAGTGTGGTTTTAGGATTTCCAACCCTATGACTCCATTACAACACCTAAAACAAATCAGGGGTGCAGTCTTCTTGGGGTTGTCAACCCTAAATCTCCCCCCTTTCTAACATTCCAGAAACTTACATACCCAATAGGGTGAGTTTTAGGGTTTGTAATCCCAAGAAAGACTATATCCCTGATTTGTTTTAGGTGTGGGAGTGGGGGTTTAGGGTTGAAAACCCTAAAACCACATTGCCCTACTTTTTCCACTTTAGCCTGAACTCTTTATGTTCCATTAACACAATTTTTTGCAAATAATTTCCTTATTTTTTGAGGTGTACCCTTATTTGCCTGTGAGAGCATAGGTACCTCTGGGCCCTGAACTCCCATTCCTCTATAGATGCATATATGTATGTTACTGTGAAAGCACAGGGCCCAGCAGGCCCTGCACTTCCATTTGTAGGAGAATATCAACCAAAATGTTAGCATATCCTTCTTATTAATCCACCTCATGAACCCAGTAGTGAAAATTTTCAAGTCCCTGCCAAAACGTGATTCCATGCTACCACAACATCATTCCACACCACAAATGTGAAGAGTTTTGCCAGGGTTTCAAAAGTGACAGCTGGCATGTTCATGAAATGGTATAAACAAATGGCTATGTTGAAAATCTGGGGTCAAAATATTAAAAATTACCAAACTTACTAGCAAGCACAGCAAAATTTCAACAGATACACATAAGTTTCCCATTTTATACATATTTTGACCCCACATTTTCAACATACCCTTCTTATGACTCTACCTCATGAACAAGGGCAGTGAAAATTTTTAAGCCCCCCCCCCGAAAGGTGATTTCACCAAATGACTGCTACATCGCCTTTTGGGCTGGATTTTCATAATTCTACCCCCATTGTTCATGAGGAGGGGTCTCAAAAAGGCATGTTGAAAATTTAGTGTAAAAATATCCAAAGATGGCAAAGTTGTGCATCAAAGTTGAAACCCCCATTGAAATACATTGAACTGCACTTGCCTTACTTTCTCATATAACAGTCAGCAGTTCCAGCAGCTAGACATGTGTTCTATTGGAGAGTAGAACTTAACCCTGGGACTTGTTTAGGTGAGTGAGTGTCTCTAGGGGGTGTGGGTGGGTGGTGGTTGCTTAGTGGGAAGTTGGGATGGGGGAAATCGGATCTACAAGGGATCATTTTCTTTTCTACAGGTTAAAAAAAAGACATAGATGAACTGGTTTCTTTATTACAGCGAGAGTTTCACAGAGGATGGTGATCGGAGGGTGGGGGGGCCACTAGACACCAGGGATACATTAAATATTTACAGGGATGGGGATGGGAGGGTGGGGATGCCACTAGACACCAGGGATAAAAATAAATATTATGGGGATAGCAATCGGAGGGTGGGGGTGCCATTAGACACCAAGGATAATTTTAAAAAACATGGCATAATTACAGGGACACAATGAAAAATTATTTTTTAATTTGCAGGAATACTTTTTTGTATCAAATGAAAAAGGATTCTTTCAAACATAGGAGCCGATTTTTATTTTTTCCAGTGGGGGGCTTAACTAATGGCTGGGGGGTTTGGGGGCCACCAAGTCCCCAGAAGCTCTGGGGTTTTGGTGCTCTGTGGTGCATTTTGAGAATTATACCGAAGAGACAGCATAGTATAAACAAAACCATTCACATTATTAAAAATAACACTTCTTCAGAGGTGAGTACCCCCTGTAAGGCTCCAGTATTTATTCTCCCCACTTAAAGTGTTTTTCCTGTCTCCCCTACATCATTACATTTTTAGTTATGCCCCACATAATGGCCCCATTATTCTACCTTAGAAGTTCACATGTGTATTTTAAAACTGCTATTTTTAGCATTTTCTGCAGTAAATCCTCAGACAGCACCTTCTACCTGTGGATTAAGCTGGGGTTCACACTATAATTGATGCTATTCTTGCGTCCATAAGTATTTCATTATACAGTGTTAGAGGATCTGAAAACTCTTGTTGTTCAACACAGCATGCTAGTTCCAGCTAAAAATGCAAGCAAGGCTGGCCTGCTGGCACAGCAGTTGGATTGCCGCCTCCAACACTTATGACTCGGGTTCAGGAACAGACTCAGGTGTCAGAGGGCTGGCCGGGAGGAGATGGCTTGAGCGTCCAATGACCACTCACCTTTTCCTGGGAGGGAAGGGAAGTTCATGGCTCAGTGTTTGCTAGCCCCTGGCAAGGGCTGTGGGCATGGCAACACGATGGGGCCTTGTTGCGGGAAGGAGCGTGGAGGACTTTGGCTTGCACCTTGATGTCATGTAGTACATCACGGTCCCTGAAAAAATGGGAAAAAGCTGCCCACCTGGCCAACTGGATGATGGCTGCTGGACCCTCTACATGCCTGAAGCATAGACAGTAGCATTCGTGCTGACCCCTGCCATACCCAGGATACATTGGAAGCGCTCCGAGGCAATTCTCCTCCCCTGGTAGCCTCCTACAGCACCACCCAATGAAGGGTTACATCAGGTTACCTGGGGACACAGCGATTAGGGGCGGTGGGTGGTGTTTGGGACTCAGCAGAAGTTGTATGGGCCTTGGCTGGCCTGAAGGAGTAGATGGCCAGGGGGTCAGAGGACCAAAAAAAAAATGCAAGCCCACTTAGAGCTAACACAGGCAATGGGAATTCCATCCAGTTGCTACACTTCTGTTTGTGATCGTTTTGCTTGTTACCACAAAATTATGACCACAGACTCCTTGGAGGCATTTTACAAGTAACTAGCTAGTATTGTACAACTTCGGACCTTAGACTTCGCACACCCTGTCTCGCCTTACAAAACTATTAGAACTAGCCTAGGATAGGACTATTATGCTTTAAAACATGGGCGGGACTAGGGTGGATTATTAATTGGCTGGTTCAGTCTTCAGCTGTTTGGCCTGTAATCTCTCACTGTAAGAGATTACAGGCCAAATAGAACAGAGACTGAACCCCCCTGCCCCATTATTAATCCACTCTCCCTGAGTCCTTGCCCATGTTTTAGAAAGCAAAGCATAATAATCCTATCCTATCCTGGGCTAGTTCTGATATTTTTGGAACTTGGTAGGTGAGGCAGGGTCGAGTCTTACTATACACTACTGGAGGGAGTTTTGAGAAAATAGGGCAAAATTCAAAATTGTATTTAAACAAAAATAACTTTTGTCTTGTGATTGTCTTGAAGAAGTTTAGAAAGCTCACCAGGAACCAGGCCTCACCCCTCACTGCTGACAGAAGTCCAGTCTCTGGTATCATCCATCTGACCATCTCCTTCCTGATGCTCTCTCTCTCTCTCTCTCTCTCTCTCACACACAGTCTCGCTGAAGAGTTACTCACGCTTGGCGCTGTAAGTGACTGAGTCTGACCAACCATGGCATGAGTGACCATCCTCCTAGCCGCTTCTGCACCTCTATTGACTACTGGTCCATGCGAGCTAAGCAGCAAAAACTGGGGAATGGTAGCTTTGCGCCCAAACTGGTAAAGCTGCTGGTGCTTGTGCTGGGTGCTGCGCATGCCTGCTTGAGCCCGGCCACCATATAACTGTGAGTCCTGTGACAATGCAGCTGGTGGCAGTTGAGCTCCAGCCTCCAGAGTGGGGAAAATAAATTCTGTTTGGCTCCTCAGTGACCGACAAAAGAAAACAAAAAATACACAAAATTCTGGCTGGGGGGGCAGATCCACCACTTTAACTTCCTGGGGGGGCTTCAGCCCCTCAGCCTTCCTCCCAGAGTCAGTACCTATGCCTTCAAATGACAAAGAATATGAAAGGATCATTTTTTAGTTGAACGAAAAAGGTCATATGGAAAAAGCGGAAAGAAAATTAAGTTCAAAATATTTTTCTGTATCAAGGGATCCTTTTTCATTTGAACAAAAAAGGTGATACAGAAAAAGCTAAAAAAATCTCAGTCTGAAATCTTTTTCCATATCAAGGGCTCCTTTTTCATTTGAATGAAAAAGCCAATACGGAAAAGCAGAAGTGAGTCATGAAAATGGATTTAATAAGCTAAAAATAACACATTTCTGGGTCAAAATCCACCTAATAGAGTCTAGATGAGCAGGATACATGTGTTGCTCTCTCTATAGGATGTCATTTTGTGGGTTTTGATTTTTTTCCTTTTGAGGAAAACCGGAAAACAAGATGGCAGCAAGCGAAAAAGGATTTTTCCCCTCACAAAAAAGGATCTTTTCTGGTAAGGACCAAATTCTTTTTTTGTTCCAAACATGTATCCAAAAGACTGTACTGAGCATGCTCAGAAACTGACATTTTATAACTTTGGAATGGATTAATATTTTTTCACAAAATCAGTGAAAGGCTTATCTGTAGGCCAAGCCCTTTCTACCCTGCAAATTTCTGGGCACAATATGATGACAAAAAAAAAAATCAAAAAAAAAAAAGCTATTTTTTATGTTTCTTTCACTATCCACATCTCAGAATATGCGCATCTGACCAGAACGAAACTTGGCATGTCAACCGATCTGCCCCACAAGACTTTGTATGCAAACTTTTGTGCAAATCTGTTGAAGAGTTGCAAAGATATTAAAGTTAAAAATTTGAGGTTTAACACAGAAACCTCAGCTCAACCCTTAATATAGTGCGCTACTATGCCACTGTCTATATATATATATATATATATATATATATATATCTATATATATATTTATATATATATATATATATATCTATATCGATAAGATGAGAGAGAGAGCATGTGTAAATATAGCAATGGTTGAGCAGACTGTTCAGTGTTAAACTCATATTTTGCACCTTAATAACTTTGGTGGCATTCATCAAAATTGCACAAAACTTGGTATGCATGTCTGGATGGCAAGTTCTTAAGAAGTGGGAAGTTCTTCAGTAGTAGAAAATGTATTTATGAGTAGTAGTAGTAAATGTATTTATAAAGCCCTTCCCCAGAGGCTCAGGATGCTGTACAGGTATGGACAGGCAAGTAAGTAGAGCAATTCAATAAATAAACAAATAACTACAAAAGAAACAGCTTAAAATCCAAACAAAACACATTATAGTCATTACAGTTAAAATGGTAGCTGATTCACAACAAACATCAGAGATCAGTTATGGTCCCCCCAAGGTGTGTCTAAATTAGTATGCTTTTAACCCCCCCCCTTTAAAGGACCCCCTCAGTGCCCTAGGCAGAGTGCTCCACAGCATAGGGCTGGCCAACTCAAACATATGATGATCTGAGGATTTCAGGAATGCCCTTGAGACTGAGCGGAGACTCGTCAGCGGTGTGAAAGGTGTGTGTGGACTGGAGAGGATGCAGAAGCTCAATAGGTAGCCAGGACCCAACCCATGTAGGGCTTTATAGGTTAATAAATCAACCTTGCATGTAACATGCCACTTCACAGGCAGCCAGTTCAGGTCACGCAAAACTGAAGTCACATGACTTGACCTCAAGAAGCCAGTCAGCAACTTGGCCACTACATTCTGCACCCAGCAGCAAGCGTCATAGGGCACTATCATTTATCCTGTGCGCAGAGTGTGTTATAGTAGTCCAGCCTGGACGTCACAAATGCGTGCATGATTGTGATGGATGCTTATCTGGATTCCGAGATCCAGAACCATCAACAATACATAAAAAGCATAATTTCCTGCCATTTTTTGTCTCTCACCTAAAGTCCAGATGGTGTGGAATGTTGTTCCAAAACTCAGGTCTGCCTTTCGAAGGTTTTGTGAAAAAAACAAATCAGTTCCTGAGTTATAAGGCTTTGAAATTTAGCTTCTGAGCATGCTAAGTGCAGTTTTCAGGATAACCTCTGATATGACCTAATAACTCTTCTTTCACAAGCTACTTTTAGGTTACAACTAATTGTGCTTTTGGTCCTGAGGAAAAAAAATTGTGGTCATGATGGCTGCCATCTTGGATTTTTTGTGAAAAAATAGATTGGAAAACAGTAATTCTGATTTTTCAGAAAACAGAACACCTGAACTTTGGTAAATTGATACCATTTAGCTAGATTTTGGTCTTTGTTTTAGATTGGCAAAGAAATAACTTTTCTGGGCACCCCAAAAATTTTAAGTGTCCAGCTTAATGAGTGGGCTGATTTGTGGGTCATGAAGGGAGAATTCCTTGGTTGCGTATGAAATGCTGTGACCAAAGAATTCTTGGCTAGCACCTAAAATATCTCAGTCATGTTATGTGTGGCATTTAGCATGTAGTCACTAAAGCTGTTTGTTCCATAATATATGCAGCCGATGGCACTCTTCTGCTTATAGCTCAACATTTCTGACAAAGTGAGTAAAACCAGCACTCAAAAGTGTTTCTGCTGGCGGCTGTTTAAAACACACAAAAATGTTACAGTTGCTGCTATTACCATATTTGCTAAAGTTCTCTAAAGGATACTGTGTTTTTTTCAGTTCTGCTTTGCCTACAGCAAATACTTAGACTATGTGACTTCGCTTGTAGAACTGAAACTGCACTGAGCAAAAGAGCAAAAGTCATGCTGGTTGAGACTGCAGTGCCTTTGGTATATGGCAAGACAATGCTGTATCCGATCTGCCATCACCTGACCAGCACACAGCTGGGTTTTATTTTATGTCGGCAGGTTCACTGCACATTCTGGACCCACCATCACCCAATCAGCACACTGCTGGGTTGAATAACTCTCATCGCCTATAACCGGTGCCCTACCAGTAGGACTGTCCACTGCCCTGCCCAGATAGGGATAACAGGACACTGTTGAATTTCAACTTCACCCCCTCGGATACCCCCCACCTACAATACCTCTCTCTCACATCACCCTGCCACACTCCACCTCTCCTCCTATCCCCATTCCGGTTAACATAGCCTAACACTGGCCTACTCCTACATACAATTAAGCACTTATAACCTACCTCTATACCCCTTCTTATATGCACTTTAGTCCACCCTGTCGTCTCTGCCTCGAAAATCGTGTTCTGTCTGTGTGTCTCCATAAATTTCCTTTCCCTTCCCTTCTTCCATTCTACCCTCTGCAATTTTTCATTCCCTTGTTCCATTCTTCCTCTCTTTACTCCAATCACTGTTAATCTTGAATACCTATGTTAAACTAATGGCTACGGATTACTATTGGGTCACCTTACCATCTAGTGCTACATACTGTTGACAAGTTATTATGTGTGTTCCAGTGTTACCAACTGTCATCAACTGTTGGCAATTTGCCATATGTGTCTTCATATCTACTATACTTAACTGTTGCATTGTTAGCCATATTATCCACCTGTAATCCCTCCTGCTCTCGTTGTATGCAAGTAAGCAAATTGTATTCCAGTATTATAATGTTTTTCTGTATTCTAGCCCATTGTTTCTTACCCCCCAGATCGCACCGGGAGACGAGCAACTTGTTGCTCAGTGTGCCTTCCTGGTGAAACATTTCAATATATAAATAAATACATTTTATGTCAGCTGGTCCACTGCTATACCAGACATGCTGTCATCCAATGACATAAATGATTGCTTACACTGGGGTGCCCATCCCGTTTCAGCTGCTATCAACCCTCTGTCTCTTTCACACCACATCTTGGACCCCACCATCACCCAATCAGCACATAGCTGGGTTTATTTTATGTCAGCAGGTCCAATGCTATACCCGATCCACCGTCACCTGATGACCTAACTGACAGATGAAACCGGGTACCACCCTGCTTTGACATCAACCCTCTGTCACCTGTCCAAATTAGAAGTGGACCAGGGTGCCCACCCCTGGCACCACTGAATTCAAGGACCCCTCCCCTCCAGTATGCCTGCCCCTTCTCCACATAGCTGGTGACACCAGGGTGCCCACCCCTGATGCTGCCAAAGAGTCTGCCAACACTGGGGTGCCCAATCCCAATCATCAGTCCAGTCCCCCAGAAGAAAAGAAACAAAAACTATCCCTTGCAGATCTGTTTTTCATTTAAACCTAAAAACAAGAAAATGGTCCCTCATCAATCTTTGACTCCCAACTCCCCACCTACCACACCCTGGCTCCCCACTCAGCACCTAACACCCTCCCATACACCCTCACTCACCAACAGACTGTCCAGCACTGTAATCCACTCTCTGCAATGGAAGATATCCTCCTTCTGTGACTGTGAACTGAAGAAACAAGTTAAGTGCTATCGGGGGCACTGTTGAGCACATACAATTTTGACATATTTTTCTTTAAACTGTATTGGGCCCTGAACTATAGTGGAGGTGTATCCAGTATTGTCTCCTGAATCAATTGGTACCAAACTTCGGTATGGGGAAGACTCAGCGTAACATTCCAAGAGGCTCGAAAGCTCAACCTACAACCAATTCACAGGCCTCAACATCTGTGCCTTCTGAATCAGACACTGAGCCCCTTTGGAAGGCTTTACAAATCTCCATTAAAGCCATCGATACAAAAATGGAGGCGCTGATTCAGCACTTTGGTGAACAGGATGTTAAGATAGAGATAGCCCTTAAGACTGCTTCCACTGCCGAAAGTAGCACAACGCAAGCTATGGCTACGTCGGCGAAGCTAGTTCAGGAAAATAATCAGTTTTGATATAGACTTGAGGCTCTTGAGAATGCAAATAGGGCCTCAAATGTCAGATTAATTGGTCTGCCTGAAGGGGCTGAGGATCCTGATTTGCTTACCTTTCTCAGTAAATGGTTACCGGAGGCTTTGCACTTAAACTCAGAACTTGGAACAAAATTGATTAAGGCTTACAGAGTTTCCCAGCAATCAATGGGTGCTCAGAAATACTTAGCCTGCACTGTTCTGATCACCACGAGCAACCAGTGCACGAAAGAAGACATCATGCATGCTGTAAGGTCCAATGACCACCTCAGTTATGAGGGACACACACTTCATATCTTTCTGGACTTAGCCTATGCCACCCAAGCTCGCCGGAAGAAATTCAATGGGGTAAGGGCCCAGCTGAAGGGCTTAGGGGTGGCGCATTCGCTTTTAATGCCGGCTTGCCTCCATATTTATTATGGCTGGCATACATTTCAATTTAATGATCTGGAGGAGGCTAGCAAGTGGGTGGAAAAAAATCCAAGCTGAATTTGAGGCCTCTCGAGATCTACACAATCTGAGGAGGATTCGGAAGAAGAGACGGACACTTCAAGTATTTTTTTTACTTGCTCTCTCTCTAATGTCCTCTAGTTTGAATTGAGAGAAGTATAATTTTCCTATTAGGCTGAAGTTGTTAACAGCTTTCAGTGCCGCGATGCTGTTGCACAATATAAAGGTACCCTTAGTTTCTCCTTTTACTAGGGGATTCGGTATAAGTTATTAATGATAGATTTGCAGTGTAAAGGTTCAGGGAGATTTATTGCCTTTCTGGGTTAATTGTTAATGGAGCTGCAGGGGGGATGCTATAACTTTTGAGAATCACATTGGTTGGAGCTTAAGGTGAAATCAACTCTGGTTGTCGAGTAGTACATGTCTGATCCTAATTCTCTATGTTGGACTGACCACATACTCTTGTTGACTGCAGCCATTGCTTTGGACTTTGAAGGACATTTATTGTTTATTTAACAGAATACCCCCCATATCTGTAACTGAAGTATCTAGACTGAGGCTCCTTCTATCACTCGATCTTTGTAATATAACTTACTGTGATGTCTGATACATGGAAATGTGATTGTATGTTTATTTGAATTTCAGTAAACAGAAAGTTTTAAAAAAGTGAAGTGTTATCAACGTATTTTCAATTTATTTTGAATTTTTACCACAATTTTCTCATTTTAAAATATTTTGACACCAAATTTTCAACATGACCTTTTTGGGACCCTACCTCATGAACAAGGTAGGGGAGAATTTTCAAATCCCATCATAAAGGAGATTTTATATTCACTATGTTAAATCACCTTTCAGGTGGGATTTGAACATTTTCATCTACCGTGTTCATGAGGTGGGGTTATAAAAAGATGGGGGTTCAAAATTTGGGGTTGGACTGCTAAAAAACAGCAAAGTTATGAATGCATGTTGAACTTTTTCAATGCTCACTCATAACTTTGGTAGTTTTTAATATTTTGATGCCAAATTTTCAACATAGCCAGTTTTTTGCACCACCTCATGAACATGACGTCATTTTTCAAATCTCAGCCAAAATGTGTTTTCACACTTGTGACACAAAATGGCTTTTCGGACAGTATTTTATAGATGCCACCTGTCATGTTTATGAAGGAGAGTTATAAAATGACTATGTTGAAAATTTTGGGTCAAAATATAAGAAAAAGTTATGAAGAAACATTATGTGCAAGGGCCAACCTTCAGTCCAGCAGGTAGTGCATTGTGATCCTGTGCCAGTGAGCTGACTTCAAGGGTGACCTCAATGAGCCAGCTGGATGGGCAAAGGCTAGGGGGATGTTGCTACATGTGGCACCACCCCCAGGCTGGTGAGGGATAATTCAGTGTTGGCTGTACGGGCAACAAGGAACAATACAGTGAACAGAAGTCTTCTCTTTGCATAGAATCCAGAGGGCTGTGCACTTATAGCAGCATGGAACTGCAAGGGCCCAGAGGGCCCAGTCCTTCCACAGCCATATGAACTCTTGACCATGCGCACCTACATCTATAGCCACATGAACATGCAGGGCGAGAGTTCACTGCATTTCCACAAGCCCCCTCCCCACCAGACAGCCCCATGATTTCTTTGCATCTGCAGGCAGACAGACAGACAGACTCTTCTATTGATACAGGGCTAGAAGGCCCTGCACATCTGCATCTGTTCACACGAGTCCCAAAGGGACCTGCACGAATGAGGATACAGTTCCACTATCTCAAAAAAAAAAAAAGAAATTCACTGCAAAAAACTGCATTAATGCACCAGTTAGCATACAATTTAACCTCACAGATGTAGGGAAATGTGGCATTAGGGTTTCCAACCCTAACTCCCCACTCTCCCATGCAGCAAAAGGACAGAACCACACAAACAACCAGAGACGGCCATCACTAGGAAAGACAAACATATGACTGTTTATAGATTGCACAAATTCAGTAACACTTATGTGCTACCTTCATGGATTTGTTTACAGCGTGCATGAATACCTGTGGGGCCTGCACTTCTGCAGCCAGAAGTTGGTGTGTATGTCTTATATCTGCAGTTGCAGAAGTGCAAGCCCCTCAGGAGCCTGTAGTTCTGCAGCCAGAGTGTGTGTGTGTGTGTGTGTGTGTGTGTGTGTGTGCGTGCCTTACAGTGTGCATGAGTACTGGTGCCTCAGAAGCACTGGCCCCACAGAGGACTGAATTTCTATCTGTGGCTGCAGAAGTACAGGCCCCACAGGGGCTTGCACTTTTACAGCCACAAGTGGGTGCATAAGTTTTACAGTGTGCATGGATATTTGTAGCTGCAAAAGCACTGACCCCACAAGCTTGTGCTTCTGCAAATAGAAGTACTGCAATAATTTGGGTATCATGGATTTCAATCTGCAGCTGCAGAAGTGCAGAAACAAGAAGATATGTTCATCTTACACTGTGCATGTGTATCTGTGGCTGGAGGGGCCTGCAATTCTGCAGACAGAAGTAGTGTTTCGATTTGAGTGTCATGGATTTCTATCTGCATCCAGAAGTGAGTGTGTATGTCCTGCATTGTGCATGTCGCAGGTACAAATCCATGAAAATAGCACGATGGCTGTCTGTGGTTGCTTGTGTGGTCTTAGTCTTTTACTGATTGGGGGGATTGTTGGGGAGCTAGGGTTGAAAACCCTAATGCCACATTTCTCTGCTTTTGTGGCATTAAGCTGAACCTGAACTGGTGCATCAATGCAGTTCTTTGCAACAAATACTCACACACACACATACTAAAAGAGAAAGAGAGAGAGAATATCTGATAGGTAAGTGTCAGGTAAAAGGAAATATCACCATTGAGGGGTCAAACAAGCCATAAAGCCATGAGCCTGAAGAGCGAGCAGTCTTTACGCGCTTGTTTGACCAGGAAATGGTGATATTTCATGAATATCTGGGATTTATCTATTAGATGTTTTATATATTATGTGAGGCTGATGTGTCAGGCTTTAAAAGAAAAGTGTGTTGGTATGTATATACTATTTATATAGTTACTTACCATAACTCCTCATCGTCAAGAATATTTTCTCCATAGAGTACTACACATTGACATTACAGAATAGGAGGAAGTTACATTGGGTGAGTTTGACAAATACCATGTTGAATCAAAACAAACTAGTAATTTTACTTGATAGATCGCAAACCGTTGAACACAAATACAACCTAAGGTGTAATAAAAACAGGGAATACATTAAATTCATCTCAAATAATAGATATAGGGATATGATATTCACACAAGCAGTGGCAAATCTTTGGAATGACATTAACCCAGAAATCCAACAACTGGTTTCTAAACCAAGAGCATTCTCAACAGCTATGAAACAAGAATTGAGTACACAGTGTACTTGCATAATATGAAATACTAACAGTCTTTCCATGCTCTTACATTTTATCACATTGTACTTTTATTGTTGTAATGTTTGTATAGTACTGTATGTTATATTGTTTTTGTACAAATACGAACCTTTATGTACTAACAGGACCACCTTGTAAATAGGGCTTCATTTGCTCTAATGGTGTTTTTGTATCAACATGTTTTATTACCTGTATAAAAATAAACATTTTATTAATACACAGCAACCAGACCTTTTGGGCATACCTCTCAACCTTTTGTCCTCCAAATGTGGAACATAGCCTGTTAAAATGTGGAACAAATGGGCAAAATGTGGAACACTTAATCAAACCTTTACCTAAGAAGCTCAAAACACTGTTAAAATGTTTCATTTATATTCAGAAAGTCTGTTACTAATTGAATAATATATTTTTTTGCATCATTTACTATGGAGTTATGCTTCAAAATGTTGACTTTGAATGTGGAACAAGTCCTCACAATGTGGAACAGAGAGCTTTTCTGAAGTAAAATGAGGAACGTTCCTCATAATGTGGTACAGTTGAGAGGTATGCTTTTGGGGCCGGCAGTGGTGGTGCCTAGCACTGATGCGTGGAGACGACCACTTGCCCATAGGATATAAACCAGTTCCAAGTACCTCAGAACTTTTTTTTTTTTTTTTACTAAGAAAGAGAGTGAAAAACTATCTATAAAATGTTCTCAGTGAAAAACAAACTGAGCATAAGATAGCCCACCAGTCCCTGTAAGCAGGGACAACAAGAGGAGTCTTCATAGCCATACCTATTCAAGGAGGGGTAAGACAAGATAAATTAGACTGAAATGAATCCGGGGATGGAAGGTGGGGGAGTGGTACTCTATGGAGAAGTTATTCTTGAAGATTGGTAAGTAACTTTCCTGTCTTCCAAGAATCAATCTTCTCCACAGAATTCCATGTATTGATTGAATAGTAAGTTGTAAAAACCCAAGGCTAGGGAGGCTAGAGATCTAGGACTCATGAGGAGAGCGGGCCTTGTAACACAGCCAACCCTAAACCTGTACATTTCCTGGAGTAGTGTAGCATTTTGTGAATGAGTCAACACCACTCTGGGTATTGGCCCTACATGCTGTATGCCCCAAATAGGGACCAAACAGAGCAAAGCCATCAAGGTAGCCATTGCTCAGATAGAATGAGCTCCAAAGAGCTGTCCAAGTACGATTCAGCTGACGTGCAGCAGTTAAGTGCAACTGACAATCCAGTTTGACAAGCACTGCATGCAAATAGGGGATCCCTTTTTTTGGGGGTCAAAAGAGACAAACAGCTTACAGGCTTGTCTGAAGTCTTTTGTTCTATTGAGGTATGGCCTGAGAATATTTCTAACCACATAAATGTAGCACTACTTCCCCAGGGTTTTCTGGCTTCAAGAAGAATGTTCAAAGCACCAGTAACTGACTGAGGAGGCACTCCAGCACCAACTTCAGCAGAAATTTAGGATGTGTTCGGAGTACCGTCCTATCATAGACTTTGAAACATAGACTTTGACGGCAGATAAGGACTGCTTGGCCCACCTAGTCTGCCCATTTCCCCACCTAGAGGATAAGCTGCAGATCCTATTTAACCAACAGCCTATTTCTTCCTACCCCCCACAAACATTGCCTTATGTCTGTCCCATGCATTCTTGAATTCTCCCACAGTTTTAGACACCACACAACCTCCTCAGGAAGGCTGTTCCATGCATCTACCACCCTCTCTGTGAAAAAATACTTCCTCACATTGCCCCTGAGCCATCCCCCCCTCCATCTTCAAATTGCGTCCCCTTGTTCTTGCACATCTCTTTTTCTGAAAGATACTACCATCCTTATGGTAAACTGTGAGTGAAGGATCCTTCACTAGGACATGTAGGTCAGACACTACACATACATAAGTAATGGACATTAGGGAGATCACGTGATGCGCTCAGCTCCATAGCAGCTTCTTCTGCCAGCTCCTGCCTCCCCTCTAGCCCATCCGCTTTAATCTATGGTAATTTCTTTTAAAAACCTGCAACCTCGAAAGATACTGTTTGCTGCCTGCCTATTGCATTTAAATATCCAGTTTTGGAACATCGTGATCGGTGATTCAAGCTGCGATGGACGCAGAAATGAAGCAGGCCTTACAGGGGCATACTCCACCAACCTCTCCTGAGAAGCAGGCTAAAAAGTCCAAGCAGTAATCTGCAAAGCAGCTCGGATCCCCCACAATGGCTGTTCCGCTCACTGAAGAAAGATTTCTTCAGGAAGTGCTGCTTTTCAAAGAATCGCTTGTGTACATTGCAGCCGAGCTAAAATCAATCATAGGGATATGGGTGATCTGGACCACAGAATCACCGACTCTGAAGCACGTACTACTTCGCTAGAGACCTTGCGAGACAAAACCGAGCCCAAACTACACAAGTTAAGGCAACAAATTAGAAAATGACAACTCAAGATCGAAGATCTTGAAGGACACAGCCAAAGAAACAATATCCTGATCTTCGGTCTCCCAGAGACCAAGGAGGGCACCTCAACAATATCATTTGTACAGAAGCTGTTGGCAAAAAGTAGTGGGCCCATTGCCTTACAATCCAACCTATCTCACTGAAAGAGCCCACCGCTCCCTCCGACCCCAGTCACCAGATTCAGCTCCCCCAAGGTCCATAATTATCAGATTCCTGAACTACTTGGAGAAGCAGCATGTCCTGTTTCAAACCAGAGAGTTACAATCTATTCTGTGGGAAGGGAAGCGCTTGCATTTTACCTAGGATTTACCATTGGAGACCAGACAGAAATGAGCAGCATGTCACCCCATTGTGAGTAAGCTCATAGCTGCAGGTCTAAAGTTTAAAATGGCCTACCCTGCACGCCTGCAAGTTCGTATAGGTGGTACTTGACACTCCTATGACTCCTCGACCCAGGCCCTGTGAGACTTAGTGACCAGATTACCAGCTCTTTTCAAAGCTCTGTGAATGGACTTTTGTGGGTATCCCTTTGTTCTGGAATAACTGTCTGAATGTTATGTGCCATATTGGATCTTACCTTTGGATGGCAGCTCCCAAGTTGGTCGTTCAGATGTGATCTACTTGGTGTCTGGAATTTGCCTCCTTCTCTCTTTTGGCTCCCGGGATGGCTACCTGAACTCTTGGTAGGGGTTTGATCTTTGCAGTTGGTCTCCGTCTTGTTGGCTCACTCCCGATTGATCTGGAACTTTTCGTCTATTTGGGATTGACTGGGATCTGTTTTAACTGAGCTCCCCTTTCCAGAGGTTTGGTTGTCCAACGGACCAGTTCGGTAGTATCTTGGTTCCCTGCTGGAATATACCAATACTCGGATTACTAAAGGGATTACCTCTCCCCACAGGGAGTTTAAACATTCGCAATGTTGTTCATCTAATTAGGAGGTTTACTGGGGTTCCTTTGGATTGTAGTCTCTGGTGGGAATACTGGGTCCAGTGTCTTGCTCTACTTATTTCTGGCAACTTTCTCTATTACTGGTCTTTATTCTTGCCCCCCCCCCCCCGTGGCATGTTCCCGGGGTGCTCTGTACCATCTCCTTCTCTTCATTCCCTTTTCTTCGTATGGCTGCCTCCTCCAAGTCAGCAACATGCTTGAACATACTCCTCTCTCTTGAGCTGATACTGTATCTTTCTAGTGGACTTGGTGTCCCCCCCCCAGGATTTAAACTCTTTGGGTAATTGTCAGGTCAGAACTTAATTTCTTTCTTTCTTTCTTTCTTTTGGATGTTTTTGTCCCATGTTGAATGTTTTATTATCCGATTTCATTCATTGAGAATGTAGTTGGATAGATGGAAGGGCTGGGGGTAGGTGGGATGGAGATAAAGCCCTGTGGTTAATGAGCCTCATGTTCTGGTTCGAGGGGGCATTGACCCTGATTTCTCTTACCTTCATTGTTTTGTGCTTCTTTAAATGGAGATCGGGGATGTAATGTCGTTAATGGGGAAGGGGGTACTTGTCTCCTCACCATGCTGGCATTTTGTTCCCATCTTACTCCCTCCCAAGGGCTTTTTTTCAGTTTATAACCTGGACCCCCAAGCAGAAGTGTAAGGGCATACAGGGTCTTAAGGGTGCGATCCTTAAGCCTCACTCCATCTGTCCTCTCCTGGGGCACCACTCTGGCTAAAAGGATCATTGTACATAGTTTTGGGATGGGGGATGTTTTGGGGATAAGGGTCTTATTAGAATTTCTATGTCTTTTTGCATTAAACTAGTTATGGTAGAGGGGGAAGGGGAAGGGGTACTTCACTCTACACTGCATAGTGGTATCGTTGGTAGTAACAAAGTTAGTCTGCTTAGAAGTTACAGTTTGCAGAGTCTAGCTATTACATTCTTTCATTGGATGAGAATGTCACTGTGGGAGGTTTGGATGGGGAGATTGGGGGAGGGATGGAGTGGGGTTTGTTGATACTATTGGTGTGATAGACTAAATGTTGTGCATTGAATATGGTTAGTAAACTAATTAAATTCTCAACATGGAATGTAGGAGGGGGCCAGAGAACAGCTCAAAAAGTACCAAATTCTTAACCATATTTCTTTATTGCAAGGTCTCATCACCTTCCTTCAGGAGACTCACCTGCTCCCTCAAGAAGTGAATAAGTTGCGCCACCAGGGCATTGGCCAGATGTTTGCTGAGGGTGAATCATCCTCAAGGAGGGGAGTGGCGATACTAGTAAACCGTACCATTGCCCTATCATCTCTGATCCATTGGGGAGATGCATCTTCATCAAGGGCCTACTTGATTGCAGGGATTTGATTCTGGGCAGTGTTTATGGGCCAGTGGGAGGTGACCCAGCCTTCTTTATGGAGATAGCTGATAAGCTAGCTCCATACCTGTCCACACCTTTGATTATTAGGGGAGACTGGAACCTGCCTCCCACTCAGGATCTGGATAGGTCCAATGACACCTTCAAGCCCCTCTCACTGGCACAGCAAGCTCTTCAGGAGTTTATTGACCTAATAGGGCTTTGTGACCACTGGCGGATCCTCAATCCATGATCACATTCATATTCCTTTTACTCTATAGTTCACCACACCTCCTCTAGGCCGGACTATACTCTTATCAGTCTCTCACTTCTCCCCAGCCTTTGCAGTGCAGATTTAGAGCCTATTGTGCTTTTGGATCACATGGTTGCCTGGATTTCACTTGCCCCTGAAGTCAATTTGCAGAGGGACACCTCATGGAAACTCAATACCCAGCTTCTCAAAGAAGAGCATGTTGTATCCAAGATATCCGCTCTCATTCAATCTTTTTCTCTTTTTAATCAAAACACAGTGCCAAGAGTAGACCACAAGTGGTGTGCCATAAAACGCTTTCTGCAAGGAGAATTCATTCGATTGGCCTCCACCCAGAAACGTCATAGGGAATTCGAAACCCTTTTGTTACTCAATCAAATTTGTTCCTTGGAGCAGTCCCTTTCTTCCACCTCTCCTCCAGACTCCTTATAGTCACATCTCTCTCTCTCTCTCCAGGACAAATATTTCACCCTGTTGCAGGAAAAGGCTGAATATGCAATTCTGAGGACACAGTCCAAATATATAGAACAGGGAGAAAAGGCAGGTAGACTCCATACTCTCCGCTTAAAAAAGCTTGAAGCATTGAGACTCATTCCTTCAATCTCAGCCCCTGATGGGTCTCCAAAAATGCTTCCTAGAGATTGTCTTGGTATTTGAACAGTTTTACTCCTATCTATATGATAGGCACTCCAATCCACCAACCACAGCAGAAATAGCTGCTTATCTCAAGTCTGCCCCCTTGCCCCATCTGTTAGATCATCACTGCACCTTCCTTTCCACCCCTATCTCTCTAGCGGAAGTAGAGACTGCCATCAACAGTTTGGCCCTAGACAAGTCCCCTGGTCCTGACGGCTTTCCATCTAACTTCTACTAACTTTTTATCAAGGATCTTCCCCCCTTTTGCGTCATCTTTACCACTCTATCCTCTCAGCTGACACCTTAGATCCTTCGCCTCTACATGCAACTATTGTTCTATTGCTTAAACCAGATAACCCCCCAATTACAGCCAGCTAGTTATCAGCCCATTTCCTTACAAAACTGTGACATTAAAATCTTAACCAAAATTTTAGCTACTAGAATAAGGATGGTCTGGACGTGCTTACTCAGTCTCGAACAGGTTGGCTTTGTTCCTGGGAGATCTTCTGACCATCTTCGTAACATAGCCCACCTTTTCCAAACTGACAACACATCTCCTTTACCTATGACCTTGATTCCTCTTGATGCCGAAAAGGCATTCGACAGAGTCAACTGTTCCTTTCAATGGCTAACCTTACAGAACATAGGTTTTCCTACTTCTTTTCTACAATGGCTTCAAGTGATATATTCCTCGCCATCGGCCAAAATCTATTGTAACGGTGTTTTCTCCTCTTCGTTCCATCTTCATACTGGTATGCGTCAGGGGTGCCCCCCTCTCCCTTTCTGTTTATATCTGGAACCATTTATTAGACATCTCAAATCCTCATACAATATATGAGGCATTCTGGTGGGGAATCTAACCCCATCTCTTTCAGTATACGCAGATTATATTTTACTACACCTCTCTGATCCTGTTCCTTCCCTTACTGTGGCACTGAAAGTAATTGATCAGTACAGTTGTTACTCTAACTACAAACTGAATCTTAGCAAAACTGAACTATATCCTCTCAACCATCCGGTGTGCAGATAGGATCTCGACCCTTTTTGGATGAAATGGGCTCCCACATCTATCAAGAATCTCGGGATTGCTCTCGACACAGATTCCTCCTTAATGCAGAAATTGAATCTGGAAGATCTTTTAATTGCTATACAGCAAGACCTGGCACGATGGAAAGATCTACCAATCTCATTATGGGGTAGAATAAATATTGTTAAGATGAATATTCTTCTTAGGCTCTACTGTCCCTTAAATATGCTCAACCTCTGGTTTTCTTTATCCTTTTTCAAAAGCATTCACTCACCCATCACCTCTTTCATCTGGTTAGGAAAATCCAGAGGCATTCTTACCTTAAACTGGGGCTTCCTAGAGAATCGGGAGGCCTTAGCTTAACCAATTTTCTACTTTATTACTGGGCCAGCCACCTTTATAAATGTGGCAAATGGTTCTCTTCTTCTCATAATCCACTTGATAACACCTATATTCTTGTCTGGCTACAAAAAGAATCCCATCTGTTTACAGCCCACAAAATCTCTCCAGCTACTATTCTCTTCTTGCCCTGGAAATTACTCCGAGCCTCTCTGAGTTCCTCCCGAATTAGCATCTCTTTAGAGTCTCCTCACAAATCGATGCTTTCCTGAAAGTTTCCCCTGGTAAGGAACTCTTGCAGCCAATCTTCTCTAACTTAAACACCAGAATAGGAGGCTGTTCACTGCCTGCTGACTGGCTCCCTAGCGATCAAGGTCTTCAAGTAGATGATCTCTACTCCCAGACAGCTCTACCCACGTCCTCAGAAATACTGGCCAAATTCCATTTAGGCCCAACCAGTATTTTTAAAATCTACCAGCTTCATCATTTAGTGCTGAAGCAGTTTGGTCCTGCCTTTAAAACCTCAGCACTTGGTGAGCTCCTCAACCAAATCCAGGATTTTGTGTCTTTACCTCACGGCATCTCTAGCCTATATCTGACCCTCACCACCTCCCAGGTCCCCTCCCCAGCTGGCTCTAAGTTGTGGGAGTCGATAATGCCTGAGCATAACTTCAACTGGCCACGCCTTTGGAAAGATCTGTATATCTACTTAACTCAAGACAGATTAAGGCTCACTCAATATCGAATACTAAACAACATGTATTACACTCCAGTTAAGTTGGCTAAGATGGGTCGCCTTCCCTTCCCTACCTGCACCAGATATGGTAAAGAAGATGGGTCCCTGCTACATATTTCTTTGTCATATGAAGCAGTTTCTCTACTATGGGCGAGCATTCAAGAACACATTGATCCTCTACTTGGATTAGATGGTCTCTTTTCACCGTAGGTATGCATCGTAGAGGACTATTTTCGGATTCTGGTAAAGGAGAGGAGATATCATATGGCTCTCATCTCTTTGTCTGTTAAAAAAAACTGGTTCTGAGGCACTGGTTGGACCAATCATCTATCTCATACAATGAGTGGCTGCATGAGTTATCCTTCTCTCTCTCCGAACAGAGCGCCTGATTGCCAGCTTACGACATCACCTTCCCCTTTTCAGTAAGAAATGGGGCAAACTTTATGCCCTTTATTTAAATTAATGCCCTTGAACCTCTCTGGCTCCTCAACTCAGAATGAGGTAATGTAAATTCTCCTTAATGGTAATGCTAAATATTATAAGTGTTGGAAGGGTTATTCCACTCTGTGAGGGGAGAGGTAGTAGGGTTGTGGGGTTGGTGGGGAGGAATTCCTTGTTCACTTTAGTGAATAAGTTTTGCTGTGGATGTTTATTCTTAAACAATAAAGCTGATTTAATACAAAATAAAAAGTAATGGACACTAGAAACACAGTTTCCAAAGTCAGACATTTCATGTCACAAGTAGCAACTGGTTCAAAGGGTGGGTGAGCATGTCCAGCACTAGACTGAGATCCCATGTGATGAATGGCTTCTTTATAGAGGGTCTTAAGTGTAGGATACCTCTAAGAAATCTAGTAAAAAGAGGGCATCTGGCCTAGGGAAGATTATCAACTAATCGTGATATGCCAAGTAGACCTTTATGAAAGATTACTGTAGGCCAGACTCCAAAAGATCCAGAAAGCAGTCCAGAACTTGCTCCAGAGGGCACCAGAAAGAATCTTTGAAGTTTTTGGAACATGAAATGAAAATATGCTTCCACATAGCGCCACAGACTTTAATAGTAAAAGGTTTTCAAGTTGCCAGCAGGACTTGGGAGACACGTTGGGACACTTGCAACCTGCCTATATCTATCTCCTCTGGAGCCATGTGTGGAGATGCAGGAATTCTATATTCAGATGTACCAGCTGACCCTTGAACTGGGTCAGCAGATCTGTCCTCGGGAGTAAGGTTTGGGGCTGTTGGAATGCCATTTGATGCAACAACAGATACCAGATCTGCCTCACCCAGCATGAGGCTATCAGAATCATTTTTTCTCATGTAGGCATCCAGCTTGAGATACACTCTCTGGATGAGATGAAAGCAAGATGAGAGGAAGGCACTGACAGCGACACCTGGAAAAGAAATTATATTGGCACCGATGACCCCAGCACAACAGGCAGTGCTGGCACCAACTATGACGCTGTCACTTATATCAGTGCCAGCACAAAGGATGGCACTGACAGCACAGGTAGATCTGAAACCTCCTACAGCACTAATGCCACACGTAGCACTGACCCCAAGGGAGCCAAACCCAGACACATTCCCAACACCAATATTAGCACAGCAGATGGAGCCAAAAAGGTGCTGAGAAAACACAGCTCCATGACAACTGTCCATCAACTAAACTGCTTATCCAAAACATCCCCTAAAGACACAGGGGGTGTAAGAGATGCAGGTGTAGGTCCTGATGGTGCAAAGAAGTCCAGTATAACATCATCCCTTGTGGACAGAGATGAAAGAGAGGACACCAGAACTTCTGACAGCAGTACTGGAAATGCTGGAATTGCTGATGGAGAATAAGCACCCAGCTTTAAAATTTTGTTTCTGCTTTCAGAAGCAGTGCAATATAGACAGCAGAGGGGTAGAGTCAGCTAATGCGCATGAGGATTAGTGGGGAGTAAGTCAGTTGCAGGGACTGTGGGGTACTCTTCTCCAGGGTCATGCTCTGTAGGTGGGGTCACTGCTCTTCTGCAGGGTCTTTGCAGAGCTCCATGCTCAACTGACTGCAGGCAAGGAAGCAATATGTCTCCTGCGGCCAAATGCAGTGAAGTCTGGCCACCCAGTGTACCAACCATAAATTAAAAACCTGCATCGACAGGTAAGGTTAAAAATACACTTTACTTGAAAAAGCGTCAGTATGACTTGAAACGTTGGCGGTTGAGAGAGGGTGCTGCTGTATGCTTTTAGCATTTGTAATAAATGTGTTTTTAACCTTATCAATACAGTTTTTTTTATTTATGGTCGGTACACCTGGTGGCCAGACTTCACTGCATTTAGATTTTGGTTTTTACATCATGGCACCGGTGGTGTTCCAAGCAGTCACCTTTTGCACCAGTTTGTCCCCTGCGGCACCAGCTCAGCCAGAGTCCATAGCCCACTCCCCTGGAGGCCCACTGGTTCATGGCAGTGAAGGGTGATGTAGAGGAGGAAGGGTGGCAGGGGTAGCCACAAGAAGGTAAACCAACTCCAGGTCATCCTGATAGCAAGCCGCTTTGCAACCCTGGAAGAGACTCAAGTACCAGACTCCACTGGGGACTTTGGGTCAGTCAGAGAAAAAGAAGGCAGCAAGGAGAGTCATAGTGATCAGGGATTATATTATCAGGGGAGCAAAGAGGGTGGTGGGTGGGTGGGAGATGGTTGGGGCCTTCCTGAGGCATCAGCTATCCTTATTTATTTAAAAGTTTCACCAGGAAAAGCACACTGAGCATCACTGCTCGTTTCCAGGTTTGTCCTGAAGGAGGGGGGATGGGAAGTACCAAGCAATTACAGCAAAATAAATATTTGTACAGAAAACAGCAGAGAAGAAATAATTACTCACCTTTGTAATTCTGTTTCTTCCTGGTGATACTCAGACATTCATAACTTTCTGCAGTAAGCCTGAAGGGTTGGACTGCCCGGAGAGAATGGAACATATGCAAATGATGGAATCATTAGCACGTAATAACTTTTCAAATGCTGCCCTATACTAACTTCCAATGTTCTAAACCTCTTCTGATTTTCTAGGAGCCTGAAAAGTCAAGCAACCCAGTAAAAAACGAAAAGTATTTGAAAAGAGGAAATAATTCAAAATGACCCCAATTTGGTCATAAGAGATAAACTCCAACTGGAGAAAACACAGAAACGTTAATGAAAAGTCAGCATGCCAGCAAAACATGCAAAGAAAAAAAAAACATGAGCCTTGTTTACCAACTTGTACCACTATGTGGCAACATATATACACATTGTGGTGTATACCCTTCTGTGGAAGCGCAGCATGCGGGAGTGCAGAGGCTTGAGTTCTGGAAGGGGAGGTAGGGAAGGAAGTTATGAATACCTGAGTATCACTGGGAAGAACCAGAATTACTAAGGTGAGTAATTGTTTCTTCTAACCCCAGTAATACTCAGGTATTCATAACTTTCTGCAAACTACAAAGCAGTACCACTGGATGTGGGCACAGAACATTTACTTGGGAAATAGATTCTGCAGGACTGCTGTGCCAAACCTAGCATCACTTCCGGACTGGATGTCTAGACTGTAATGCTTTATAAAGGTGTGTACTCTTTTCCAGGTAGCTGCTTTACAGATATCCACTAGAGGAACATCCCTTGCAGCTGCAAGTGTAGCAGCTGTCCACCCTGGTGGAATGTGCACTCAACCCTGTTGGGGGCTCCCTGTCAGCTTTTGTGTAGCAGAATTGAATACACTGGACTATCCAATGAGAAATAAATCTTTTAGATGCTGGATTACCTTTTCCCACATCCCCAAATGCCAGAAACAGTTGTTTTCTGTCCTGCCTATGGTCCTTAGTGGCTGTAATATAGTAACTAAGAGCTCTCTTCACATCCAAACTATGAAATCTTCTTTCACCAGAAGTAGAATGCTCAGTGAAAAAGACAGGTAGGGTAATGGATTGGCTGATGTGAAAATCAGAGACTACCTTTGGTAGGAATTTTCTATTTGTTCTCAAAACTACTTTATCTCTGTAAAAAGTGATATAATCCTGCTCCACAGAGAGAGCTTGTAGTTCACTTATTCTTCTTGCAGTAGTAATTGCCACTAGGAAAACTGTTTTCCAAGAGACATATTTAAGTTGAGCTGTAGCCATAGCCTCAAAGGGGTGCCCCATGAGCTTGGCTATACAAACATTAAGGTTCCATGCTGGCACCGGTACCCTGTAGGGAGGGTGCAAATAGGCCAAACCCTTGAAGAACCTTTTAAAAATGGGGTCTGAAGCTAGTGATACCCTAGCACCAGCAGAAATGTAAGCAGACAATGCTGCAAGGTGTACCATGAGTGAATTGGGTTGTAGACCCACAGAATGTAAATGAGAGAGGTAATCCAAAACAGCTGAGACCCCAGCCTGTAATGGAACCAAATCCTTAGTCGAACACCAGATGGAAAACCTTTTCCACTTAGAGGAATACGTTCTCTTAGTAGAGGGTTTCCTATAGCCTCTCAGAATGTGAAGTACCGATTCAGAGAATTGCAAGTTAGCATACTCTAACTCCTCAAGAACCAAGCTTTGAGATTGAAGGACTTGAGGTTCAGGTATAACAGGGTCCCCTTGTTGGAGGTCAATAGATTGTGCCTCAGAGGTAGTCTTATCGGTCTGGCCACAGACATTGAGAGCATTAGAGAGTACCATGGCTGCCTGGGCCAGACCGGAGCTATTAGGATCAGGGATGCTGAATGGGACATGAGCTTGAGCAACACTCTGAAAACCAGGGGAAAAGGAGAGAAAGCGTAGAGGAACCTCCTTGACCAATCTAGAGTCAGGGCATCCAGTGGCAAAGTGCCCTGATCTGGTGGCCTGCAGCAATACTGAGGCAAGTGGTGGTTCTGGTGGGATGAGAACAAGTCCACCTCTGGAGTGCCCCACCTTAGGAAAACTATGTCCACCACCTGTTTGTTCAGAGTCCATTCGTGATGGGCCTGGTTGATTCGACAGGGTATTGTCCTTTCCTGGTAGATGTATTGCCTGCAAGGAGACTTCCAGAGAATACGCCAGGGTCCAAATTTTCATGGCCTCTGTGCAAAGGGGCCCTGACCTGGTGCCTCCCTGTTTGTTGATGTAGTACATTGTGGTGGTATTGTCTGTTCTGACCTGTACCACCTTTGACTGTACCAGTCCTGAAAAAGTTTTCAGAGCCAGAAAAACAGCCCTTAGTTCCAACAGGTTTATGTGCTGAAGGGACTCTGCAGCTGACCAGGTGCCCTGTACTGTATGATCTCCCAAGTGGGCGCCCCAGCCCAAAAGGGATACATCTGTTGTGAGAACAACTGAGGGGTTGTCTTTCTGAAAGGGAACACCTTCCCTTAGATTGGGAACTTCTTTCCACCACTGCAAGGCCTGCAGCAGGGTTCTTGTGACTGGAATGAGTTTTGACAGAGAATCTTTCCTTTGACTCCAGTGAGCCCTGAGGTGGAACTGGATGTCCCTCATTTGAAACCTTGAACCCAGCACTATGGCTGTGGATGCAGCCATATGTCCCAGAAGTTGCAAGAACTGTCTTGCAGGCTTGCTCCTGTTCAAGGTGAAGGAATTTGCTACCTCTTGAAGATTCTTGACCCTGTCCAGAGGGAGATAGGCCCTGCCCTGCAGGGTGTCTATCTCTGCCCCTATGAACTGCAACCTTTGTGCAGGAATGAGGACTGACTTTTCGAGATTGACAATGAATCCTAAGGATTCCAGGAGGCCTTGAGTAAGGTTTAAGTACTGAATGACCTGTTGTGGTAATTTGCCCACCAACAGCCAGTCATCCAAATACGGAAAAACTGTCACACCTTGCCTTCGAGGGTGTGCTGCCACTGGCGCTAGGCACTTTGTAAACACCCTTGGGGCCGAAGAAAGGCCAAAAGGCAGGGTTGAAAATTGGTAATGACCTGAAGAGAGTTTGAATCTGAGGCATTTCCTGTGAAACTCCTTTATGTGGATGTGGAAATAGGCGTCTTTCAAGTCCAGTGATGCCAACCAGTCCCCTCTTTGGACTGTTGGCAGAATCAATGCTGAAGTTACCATTTTGAACTTTGGCTTTCTTAGATGCCTGTTTAGGGCTCTGAGATCCAATATAGGCCACCACTCCCCACTTTTCTTTGTGGTGAGGAAGTATCTTGTGTAAAAGCCCCTTCCTCTCAATGGGCTTGGGACAGGTTCTACCGCTTTTAAAAGTAGCAGTTTCTGGACCTCTGCCTCCAGCAGAATCTTTTCTGCCAGGGAAGGTGCACTGAAACCCTTGGCTGTTAAAGGAGGAAGGGATTTGAAACCCAGAGACAGACCCTGACCGACTACCTCCAGGACCCACTTGTCTGTGGTGATGGTCAGCCAAGCTTGGAGGAAGTGAGAAAGTCTGCCTCTGACAGGGAGTGAGAAGGTGGCCTGTACTTCAGCGAGTCTGCTTAGCTTGGGTGGAGGTTGTGCTTGAGCTCCACGCCTAGACCCCCTTCGACTCCTGCCCCTAAAGTACCCCTGCTGTGGGTACTGCTGGTACTGAAGTATGGCCACTGGCTGGAAAAAGGGCCTGGTGTGGAAGGACCTGCCCCGGCCTCCCCTTCCATAAGGCCTGTTGGATGGAGAAGCTCTCTTTCTACTAGAGTTGCTGCTATAGGTGGCCTTGTACTCATCCACCTTCTTCATGTATGCTACGGTGGATTCTCCAAAAAGAGCATTTCCCTCTAAAGGAAAATTCAGGGCCTTAGACTGTGTATCAGCAGTGAGATTTGTGGCCGTCAGCCAAGCAAATCTCCTCTGGGCTACCGTAGTTGCCAACCATCTGGCTGCAGTATCGTTGGTATCAGCAGCCATCTGGAACTGGTAATTAGCTGCCTCTAGCCCAAACCTAGCTGTTTCTGCTAGGTCATCAGACAGGGGTAATGGAGCTTTCTGTGAAATGGCCAATACTGACCACCACAGGGACTTTTGGTACTGGGCAGCATAGGCCTGGAAGTTAGCCTGCCGCATGGCTAGGGAATCTGACAGGTATCCTTTCCTTGCCATGCTATCTATTTTCCTAGAGTCCTTATCTGGTGGCTGGGATGCCAGAGGGACTCTAGCCTTATCGCAGGCTGCCTGTTGGATGACCCCTTGGTGATCTGGATGGGAAAAGAGGAACTCTGCCCCCTTCCTTCTCCAACTGATATTTCTTGTCCAGCCTCTTATCCAGAGGGGGGGGACAGAATTTGGGGTCTGCGACAACCTCAGAGCATCTTTCTTAAAAAATATATTGACTGGAAGGAGGAGGGCTTTGGTGGGAGTTAAACCCATCATCTCCAGATATTCTATTTCCTCCTCATCCTCCACTTCTTCCCTTGTGGAGATGTCAAGGGCATCTGCCATCTTTCTCACAAAGATAAAGTGAGAAGAAAAATCTTCACATGTCCTGGGGGGATCCAAAGTCCTGCTCAGGGGAGACCTCAGGGAAGATGGGTTCCCCTTCATCCTCCTCATAATCACTGCATTCCTCCTCTTCAATAGGGGGAATAATGCCAGGCTGACCTGCTGTGACAGGTGACTGCTGTGCAGGGGGGCACCAAACCCTGCAAAGCCTGAATAACTTTAAAAGCCTGTGCAATTTCCAGAGGAGTTGGCATGACATTAGCAGATACAGAAGTCCCCTAGTTAACATTTGGGGGTTCAGTATGCTTCAGCATGCTTGCTTTCTTAGAGGGAATAGGGGAGCTAGCCGGTTCAGAAGACCTCTTAGTAATTTTATCACCCGTATCAGGGGTGGAAGTAACAACAGGTGTGGGTTCAGCCACGGTAACAGAGGGTATCGGCTGGTCAGAGCCAGAGGGACCCTTGGGGAGCTTTTTCTTTAGCCATTCTGGGTGTTTTTCAATTGTTTTTTCAGGGAAAGTCAGGCAGATTTGACAGTCCTCTTTAAGATGCTCATAACCCAGACAAGTGACACCCATAGTGTGCTTATCTGCCTTTGCAAAAACGTCCCCACATTGTGTACAATTCTTAAAACCGGGCTCGGCAGTCTTTTTCTTCGGTTTTTCTGCCATTTAAACTGACAAAAAGAGAAATGCAAAAAAGCAAAAAAGTTTAACAATGATAATGAGGTTATGTTCGGTTCCGGAACCGAAAGGGAACTGGAGGAACCAAACCAATAAAAATTCTGGAACCGGTACTAGCGGTTCAATAACCAATAACTTTGGTTACAAAAAAGTTTTAAACAATATTTTAAAACAAAATAAAACGGGGTTTGCACTAGAAAACCCCTAGGCTACAAAAACTAACCCAGTTCCCTTCCGGTTATCCCGAACCGAGAGGAACCGGCAAAAATAACTAAATTACTACAAAAACAAGTTTAGCTAAATAAAACAATCAATATAAGATAGCAATTGAAAAAAAATAAAGGAATACTTATATGTTTTTTATAAGTTTCTTCACTTCTGACAGATGATGAAGAGCGACACTCCGAGTGACCAGACTGTTCAGGCGGAGAGTAAAATCTGAGGAGGTTTAGAACATTGGCAGTTAGTACAGGGCAGCATTTGAAAAGTTATCACGTGCTGATGATTCCATCATTTGCATATGTTCCATTCTCTCCGGGCAGTCCAACCCTTCAGGCTTACTGCAGAAAGTGATGAATACCTGAGTATTACTGGGGTTAGAATAACATTGTTACAGAAATTACATAGTGCTCCACAAATTCAGTCTAGCAAACAGCTTGTAGGAAGGACAACTGAGAAACAAAAAAATCAATCAAGTGCTGTTCTCTGACAGCCCACAGGAATGGCACCAGACACCAGTGACCACATGGTCCAAAACGCTGAATGCAGTAGTACACTGAGCGTAAGAAGCTGAGCGAGGTGAGGGATGCTTCATGGATGAAGCCCTCACAACTCAGGACACCAACTGAGCACAGGGGCAATAGTCTGAGTGCAGGTAGTTGAGAGAGGGAAAGGCTGCTTCCTGTATGAAGCCCTCACAACCCGGGATGCTGGCTGAACACAGAGGCAACAGCTTGAGCGCAGGTAGTTGAGAGAGGGGAGGGCTGCTTCCTGGATGAAGCCGTCACAACCCGGGATGCCAGCTGATAGCTAAGCCTGAGCACAGGTAGTGGGACACAGACAGAACAGGAAGGATAGCAGAGAGGGAGGGTGGGAACTGGAGGTGCTAGTGCACTTGGGTACCAACGATCTAGTGAAACAGCTTGTGGAGCAAGTGAAACAGAACTTTCAGAAGTTGGGGAACAGATTTTGGGTACAATCAGCCTCCCTGGTCTTTTCCAAGGTCCTCCCTATGAGGAGTGGGGATAAGTAGGGAGGGAAATGACAGAGGACTTAAATGTGTGGTTACATAGACAATAATGGCAGATAAAGGGATGGTGTCAAGAGAAAGGGTACAACTTTGTGGGGGACTGGGAGGACTTCTGGGGCAGGAGGTTCTTCAAAGGTGACAGCCTTCACCTTACAAGAGAGGGGACCAGCATGCTGGGGAAGAAGTGTGACGTCTATGTTAGACAGTTAAACTTACTGCAGGGGGACACTGAGACAAGGGGAACCATAATAAAGGGAATGAGGGGAACCCAGCTAGTGCCCCTCCGATAATGAGGACTGTTAGCAGTAAGGTGGGTAAAAATAAGATTGAGATTCAAAAAGGAGAAGTGGAAGAGACAAAGGGAGGAAGACTCTCAGAATCTGAAAGCAATAGGGAAAAACAAGAAGGTAAGGAGACTGAAGGAATGGAGGGCGATTACAAAACAACAAAAGGGGATCTGGAGCCAGTTGGTAGGGGGTTTGCCTTAAAGAGCAGCTGGCGTCTTTGGGACAACTTTAACACACTATAATATTTAGACAGTTCAGCTTGTGTTTCATGTTAGTTCTGTATTCCACCTCCCCATTATTTATTACTTAGGTCATTTGCATTAAAACATTCCTGAAGAGCTCATCTATCCCAGTTGCTTTCTCCCTACCCAAGGTCATAATGCACCACTTGTGACATCACAGTTACTCTCACAGCAACACATTGTGATGTCACAACAGAGAATTATGACTTTGAAGTAGGGAGTAAGCTATAGAGGCAGATGAACTCTAAGGGATAAAGATTGTGTATTCATGCAAATTTACTCAGTAATAAATAATGGGGAAGAGAAATATATAGAATATATATGGAATGCAAGCTGAATTCTACCAATTATTATGCTTTTCAGTTTTCTCAGAGGCATCAGTATCTCTTTAATGCAAGGAGTCTAGGTAATAAGTCCGTGAGCTTCAGGCAATGGTAGCAGATACCGAGACAGACCTCATAGCCATCACAAAAACTTGGGCCACAGAGAATAATGACTGGGACTTGTCAGTTACTCAATGTTTAGACAGGATAGAGGGAAAGGCGGGGTGGGGGCCCTATATGTTAGGAAGGGCATAGAGGCTGCGGATGATGGAAACATCAGGGGAAGCAAAGAAGAAACAGTGTCATTGTGGGTTCACCTCATGGCATCCTTAGGCAAGAAAATATGGGCGGGGTGATCTATAGACCACCAGAACAAGGGGAAGAGAGAGATGGGGAACTCAGGGAAGAGTTGGCAAGGGAAGGGAAGAAGAGTGGTGGTGGTGGTGGTGGGTGATCTGATCCTACCGAATATTGACTGGGACATTGTAATGGCCAGGTGCACCAGATGTCAGGCCATGTTGGATACATTGCAGAACTGCCTGCTGGTGCAGCTGGTTAAGGAATCATTAGACTGGAGACTTCTTGATTTGGTGCTCACCAACTCGCAGAGGGTAAGCGGAGTGAGGGTAAGGGAGCCACTGGGGTCCAGCAGTCATAACTCCATTTGGTTCATGCTGGCCTTTGGGACCAGAATGCCCTATCAAAAACTGAAGTCCTAGATTTCAGAAGAGCAGACTTTAACCAGATGAGAAAGCTGGTCCAAAACAATTTGACCAGAGTGGACACCATCAGTGGTGTAGAGGAAAGATGGGGGACAATTAAGGGGACCATTCTCAAGGCAACAAAAGTCAAGCACAAGAATTGTAATAAAACAAAACAGATACAAGAGACTGATGGTTCTTGGAAAGGGTCAGAGAAACAGTGAGAGTCAAGAGAAAGGCTTTTACCAGGTACAAGGAAACGCAGGGCGATGAAGAATGGAGAGAATACCAAATACAAACCAGGGAATCAAAGGGGATGGTTAGGGAGGCAAAGGCAAACACGGAGCTATGTATTGTGAAGGTGGACAGGGTGGGCAAAGACAATTGTTGGGTTACAAGAAGGGGGAAGGTACTTCTCTGTCGTCACAAGGGAAGACAGTAGGCGCCTAATTGAAAGTGACATCAAGGCAGCTGTCAGGAGAATTCTTGAAATGAGGCAGCCAATATTTACCAAAGAAAGGGTACAAAAAAGGGTCTTGAAACCCTAATGGTAGATAAAGCCATAGGGCCAGATGGGATGCACCCAATGGTGCTCAAGGAATTGGCTGCAAAATTGACTATTTTGATAAAGGATTTGCATCCAAAACGCGTAAAGCGTTGTTTTATCTGTCATCTTACATTTATGAAATGGCAAGAGAAAATTAAGCAATTTCATTGACTGATAGCTCGGTGTAAAATATGTTCCATGCACAGTGAAAAACAAGTCCCAAGATAAAATCAATACTCATTCTTTGCATTATTTTTAAAATTAGTCGCACTAACAAATACCTCTGCTCCATTCCCTCAATCCTGTTCTAAACAGGCCCCCTTACAAAGTTGTTTTACACTCGTCTTTTTAAAGGGACTATTTTTCCTCATGCATAAGGTTATCTAATCAAATAAGTGGTTTTAAGAAATTTAAAAATGTTTATATGCGTATTTTTTTTGCAACACGAATAATTTTATAAGTGCAATAAGACACTCCAGAGGTATGCATACAACATATTTTACACACACCGAGGGACTGAACGCATTTGGCCAAGACCTCATGCCTTACAATGCCCCAGGTGTTGCTTACCTAATAAACGTATTTAAAGTTCGGAAGAGCTCTGGTGGTGGTCCTTAACTCTTAGGCTGCCGGAAGATTTAGAACGCATAAGTTTTTAGGACAGAATAAAACTGTGCGTGTGTGCTGCAGCTTTATTTCAATTTATTTTTTTTATCTATTTTTTGGTACTGTTTCCTGCTCTGCACTGGGTAAAATATTGGCGATTCCAATAGCACTTTCATTTGTAGGCTTTAGCTAGGGAGACTGCTGAAAATCAGTTCCTGGAACAAATCAGCGTATAGCATTAAAGGATTATTTTGTGCCACATTTCATCTGGTTGGCGGCTGCAGAAGGTGTTCGGCCACAGGAGATGATGAAAAGGATAGTGTTTGGACACTGTCAGAGTGGCTTTTGATCCTCTGCCTTTTTCTTGGGCACGCTGCTGCAAGAGTGCAGTATGTCCTGCACCCTGCAGTTTAGAAACAGGCCTTTCCTACGGTTCCATCTTGGGAGCTGCTTGAGTCACAGGGTGGGACTCCAGTCATTCAAGTAATGTGCAGGCTCTGATCTCTCTCTCTCTCTCTCTCTCTCTGGAACCTGTATTACAGGATGCTCTTGGTGCTTTATCATCTGGACAGGCTCTGTTGCTCTGGGCACTGTTGCAGAGTGTGGTTGGGGCTAGTGTACTGCTGTGAGAGAGTGGTCCCTCCTCTAGCCATTGTGAATGCTTTTAGCCATTGATTGTTCATCTCATTGACCTGCTGGAAGCAGGTGAAAAGCCAAACAGCAGATTTACTGTTCTTTTCTGGCTGTATGGGCCAGAATAATTCCACTGTATGGTTTCATTGAACTCTTTTTGGTACCACAAACCTTTTACGTTTCTTAAGGACGGTGAATGTTTAGGTTTAATAATTTGATTTGTAATCTTAATATAGATATGCATGTCTGAGTGAGCATGTTGCGATTATTGTATTGGTAATAGTTTTCAGAGAGTGGGGTGGATACTTGGGATGGGAGAGCCACAAAAGGTTCAGAGGTTCTAAAAGGTTCTGATAAGCCATGAAAGGTTCTGATAGTTATACGAACCTTGTCAGAACCTTTTAATTGAAAGTACAACTGTTTTAAGCATCATTGTCCGCCCTTATACTTTTGTCAGTGAAGGGAAAGGAATCTAAGAACAACCTGAAGTGGTACTATACCACCTCCAGCCTCTTTTTGGTCTTTCTACCACCACCACCACCACCACCGGCCATCTTATTAGATAAACACCTGCTGGGGGAGTATATAATGCTCCAATATCAATATTTTATACATTATCATAACCTTCTTAGAATGTGAA